>JACMZG010001863.1:33052968-33137968 GCA_018340805.1 Microvelia longipes
CTTAATTATCAGTTTTGGTTTTATATATAATTTTGTGTGCCCTTATTCATCATTATTAGTTGTTCGGAAAATCTTTTTTTACTGTTTAAGAATCTTTAATGCATCACTTCATATTAAAAGTAAATATTTTCTGTTTTAAACTATACTTCCTTATACTTTCCTAGAAGTTGTTACACCCAGGCGAGACATCAAAATAATTTAGTATTCTGCTGCTATTTATTAATTGTTCGTGTCAATTTCAAAAATATTTTCCTCACGAAAAGGAATTATGATTTTTTAAAGAACTTAACTTCATAACGTTATGTTTTGCATTATATTTCTAAAAGAATGTCTTTATACCTTTCATAAATTAAAATGAATAATTTTATGATTTTAAAACTTTTTTTGTTTAAAGTTTTAAAAAAAGATTTTGTTTATTTTTTATTATTTTTTAAAAATATGACTAGAAAACAAATTTTTATATTTTTTCTTCCAATTAAATTATTATTTATTCAATTTCGTTGTATTTGTCAATTTTAAGTTGAATTTACTTTTTAAATGTTAAGAATGATTCAAATAATATAACGGGGTATTTAAATATTGAAATTCACTGTGAAATGTTTGGAGTATTGAACGGTTGACTCAGGTCTATTTATACTTTCCTCTAAGGAAATTATTAAACTTAAATGTATAAATTCTTCTTTAGTCGAAGAAAACACCCATAGTTCATTTTTTATCTAATTCAAGTTAATAGTAAAACATTTCTTACAAAATTATGATAAATAAATAATATAAATGAAAGAACGAAGAAGCAAACTCCAGACAAAAACCTTTTTGGTAGTATTTTTTTAGTTTGCAATAAAACCAAAAATTTAATTTATATTTTCTTTTCAACACCTGAAAAAATAGAACAAAGATATAAATACAAGGTTTATTATTTTAACTGAAGCTTTATATCTGAAATGTTAAATATTTGAGAGAAAGAATGTTTTGAGGCAATAAATTATTTGAGGCAACAAACGAATGAAATTTTGACAGCTTATTGACTGGTCAGTGTTTACCGTTCACTACCTGCAATACATGTAAGTGTTATTTTTATCTCTTGTCTAAACCTGTTTCCCAACAAATTATAGGAATTTGATGGATAATAATTAGTTGGAAGGACAAAGTTTTCCATAATAGACTGGACTAGCTTTCTTACAATAAGTAAATCAACTGAATTAAATATTGTAAATTCTAACGTCCTAAATGGTTTTTTGGCATAGGAAATGCTCACTTAGGATGCCCTCTAATTGCGGTTATAGATAACATAAACCTTAAAACAAATATTCTTAAAAGTTAAAAATACTTTTCATTGTTAATAGGACTATAGTTTCAGGAATGTAGATAAATCTCATGAAAAGGATCACGTCATTTAGGTTTCTAAGCTTTCAATTCTGCGAAATTATGTATTTCTACCAATGGGTCTCACAAAATTTATGCAAGATGTAACTTTGATAGAAAACACCGGTTTATAATTAAAATCTATGTTTTTGTAAACAAGGTTCGACGTACAACGTAGGTACAACGTAATTTTTATTACGTTTACAAATAAAAATTGTAATTGTTTTATTAAATTATAGTATACGAGTACAGTACAGTGTAGTATTATGTATGGAATAGCATATCGGGTGGCTTTCACAAACTTAATAGCACATAAAATTTTAACACTCTTTTGTTAAAATTTTCCATGATTGTTTTTCATAAATGTGACTGAATTTCGTTGATACAGCGCTCATTCCTTCTTTTAAGGCGTATGTGTTGTCGTGGGCTTAACGGCATAAACCTTATACTTCAAAAGACCCCTCGAAAAATCCAACCACGTTAAATCGCATGATCTGAACGGCCAATTCTAATTAATAAAATGGGTGTTTTACGACCAGAAAATGCACTACTTCAATTGTTTCTAGAGCTGATTTTTTTAGTTTTTAATTACCCTGAAAAGTCAACTGTAACGCTGATTTTATTTTTTTAGTTGCCAACACTTCGCCTCAGAAATGGCGTAAATTTCATATTTTGCTTGAATTTTAGAAGAGACCATATATTTAATATAACTTTGTTTGGATCCACTTTAGGTTGATTTTAGATATATTGATTATATTCAAGTTGGTGATTTTCATGACACAGTTATGTACTATGCGTTATGTTATTAAACATACTTATTGCGGGTGTATTATGTTGACAAAATACTTACACATTTTGCCTTATGATCTATTCGGAATAGAACAGTTTATTTATAATTTTATGTAATCAGATTTACATGTATTGTTTTATTCTACGTTTGTAGTGAAAATTATTTACATTTCATTAATTTTTGCCTTCATGCCTTTTTTTCTAAACATAAAGGGACAACATACTTTTGAATAATTATACTACATTAAAGAAAAGAAAAAAGGAATTGTTTTTAACTAAGAGCACTGGGTGGAATACAAATTTGCATAAATTGCTATAAACATTAAACCTTTTCCCTTTATAACGACTTAACAACATTTTACCAACCACTCCATACCTCACAAACTAACATTTTACTCACTAAGTGTACAATATATATATTTTCATTAATATCTTTTAATTTTTACTTTTGGAAGTTAATTGAAATATCAATCATATAAGAATTATCTTTTTGCTTTATTTGTTTTAGCTTAGCAAACTGAATTTATTTTGCAGTTGTAGTTTTACATTTGTTTATTATCTTTTATGTTACAATGTAATGAGTGAGACACTATATTGATTTTTCATCATATCAGTCTATTTAAAAGATTTCTTAGCCCTTTCGTTTTTGTGAAGCTTTATTTATGAGTTACGTTTTTTTTTAGTTTTTCGTTTTTAAATGATTGCGTGAGGCTAATAATAAACAAGATGTTTAAGACAAATTATTTTTATTACATAGGTATTTTCTCAGAAAGTTATTGGATAGGTTTCTGTTGTTTGATAAAATGAATAAAGATTTTGTAGTGATTTGAAATTTTTGATTATATTGTAGTCATGATTGTTATGTCTTTCCAATAAGGGTTTGAACATGAAGTCTTGGTTTACCACTATATATTTTTGGCAACTTTTTTATTTTCTTATAATGTGAGTCAAATCATATAAAAGATAAAGAAAGGTCTTTTTACTTGGAAAAGGTCGCCATTATATCACAACTTGATGTATTGAAAACTTCAATATATCAGATTCGCTACACTCATCCTCACTAATTCGGACTCGGTTCGATAGTCTTCGGACTCGCTAAGCTTATCCTCTGACAGGTGACAACATCCGTTTTCACATTGGTCAGCTATCCAGGCACTAACATCTGACACCTATCCAGGACTGAATGTATATTTTTTTAAAAAATCGTTAAAAATTAGGAAAGTAACTAATTGAGTTGAAATTTGGCATGACCGTATATCATTATTTTAAAACATACTTCTTTAAGTATTTTATAAACTGTTAGAGGCTTAACTTAATTATCAAACAAAAGTTTGATGAAAAAACAAGTTTGCGAAGTTTCATTTCAATACAGCTAGCATTTATACGGGGGTTTTCGGATCATACTTATCGAGCTAGGTCAGTAGGCGGATGTGTGACCGTTGTGATTATAACTGATCCTTCTTATCAAAGGATAAGCGGATAAGCACACCGGTAGTGATATATTAAGGAATGAAAATCTATTCTTGGGATTATGTCTTTACCTAAATTAAACGGGCACAGACTCTCAGGAGTTTCTTTTCAAAACATATTATTTTCTAGAAACTTTCAATGATAGTAAGTTGAAACTTGGTATAAAAAACAAAATGCAGGTCTCATTGTGCTATCCGGAAATATTTTTTATGACATCATTAACCGTCATTAATGTCAGCAGAAATCGTTATAAATAAAACGATGTCGATTTGAAATTTATAAAAATATGTATTTATTCATATTCATAAAGCACTAAACCTATTTGGCCATTTCTAGAGTTTAAATGTGTATTTCGGGCATCATTTTTCCGTGTTCTATGATTTTTTGAAATTTTGCTGTCATTATTTTGGGATAATGACGTCATAAAAAATATTTTCCGAAGAGCACAACTGCAGTGGTAGAATGATTTTTGTACAGTTTCATACACTACGATGATAACAAGCACAGATACACTCATACAGACGGACAACTTGAAACACGCCTTCGGGCTCTTTTCACTTATGTTGCTTATTTCATTGTGTAAATACAATCGTTTTATTTTATGTGATCACCCATCTAGGCACTGACCTGGCTCGATGCTGCTTTAAATTTATGATTAAAACAAAAACCATACATAAAATTGCCGTATTGAAGTCGATGACTAAATAAGTTTACTGTTTTTTGAATATGGACTAGATCCGCATATTTTTATTCATTTCAAATCGACATAGTTTCTTTATAAAATTTTTGCTGACATAAAAACTTAATAATGGTTAATGATGTCATGAAAAATATTTTCGGCATAGTACAAATAGACCTACAGATTGATTTTCGCAACAAGATTTAACTCTCTAGAATAAATTCGCTGGGAGCTACGATGACACACATACAAGCATACACGTACGCACCCACATATCACTTTGTGAAAGCCACTTAGAACACACCTTAGAAAAACCCCGGAAACGGATAATTCAGGTGAAATCCCTGTTTTGGATATTTTTGCAAACACAATACTTTTCTAATATCTACGGTATAAATGAGGAAAAGTAAAATGCGAAATAAAATATAATATTTTCCTGGCTGAGGACGTGAAAATTGGTTCTGAATACGTATTGTAATATAAATTATTTAGTTTTCATATTCTGAAGACGAGCAAAGCAAGCCTAAAGTTGTGAAGAGAAGTTCTGAGGTACTCTGTACCTGATATTTTCCATTATAACTATTTTATGTTAAAATATTGAATGCTTTTATTCAAAAAAAATATGAATTCGTTTATTTTTAAAACTTATGAAAAACTTAAAGTTCATTTTAAATAGGCGTTTTATAATCCTTATACAAAAGTAGAGATCCTAGAGCAGACGCCCAAGTCTGGTATTGATATCCAAGTATTAGGTAAACAGGGACGTTTCCTTGAGAGGTTTCAAAGAGGATTGAATTATAATTTGAAATAGAACGAGGGTATCCTTTTGGCAGGAAATGCCCTTCTTGTCCTATCCCTTGCTTGATATGTATTTGAATATGAATTCTGCTTTGTCTAAACTGAATGACCAAAGTTTAGGAATAGTTTAATCCAGGATTAAGGTGTTGGGTAGTCTTTCGTTAATCTTATAGGATAATTGAAATCGCTGTGCTATTGTTGTTTTCATTAAAGTATATGTATATTAAATGAATTGAAATGTGTTATGTTATTTGTTTGACTTAAATCTTTAATACGATTTGGTATTCTTATTTATTTAGCCTATTTAAAAAGAAATGAGATTTTCTTTACGCCAAGTTCTTCCCACTTTCTAACTTCGCCTTAATTCTTCCTCTTTTTACTTTGTGACTTGGCTATTTACCAGCTAGAGGTTTTTTTTTTTTTTTTTTTTTTTTTTTTTGGCAAAATTTTCTTGCGGGAAAAATGTTACCAAAAAAGAGAGAGAAATGCATTTACGCACGAAGACAGCGACCTTATACAGAGGTAGTATATTAAATAAATCACTTGATTGCATAAAGGATTATTCTCTAGCGTGAGCTGTGTAATGGTCAGTCATAAAGTTTAGAGGGAGTTCATGAGGGTCAATAAAGGTCTAGACGTGGTAAAATAAAAACTCTTTTACCAGTTTGTACTTTTTCTCAGTTATACCATTGGTATATAGGAAAAGTATAGAGTTTGCAAAAAATCTGAAACCGGAATTTCCCCTGAGTTAATCGTTTAAGAGCTTCAAAGTGGTTTTCAAAACGTTGTCTGTTATAGTGTCTGTTATTAGCTTCTAGTGTATTTATACTACAGAGTTAAAACAAAAATCTATCTTCAGATCTAGCTTTACGTAAAGTTTCGTTTCGATTTTATTTGTGTGTGTGTGTGTCTGTCTGTTATCATCGTATCTCTTGGTGTATTTATGCTAGTGAATTAAAACTTAGCACAAATACCAATCTTTAGGTGTAGTTGAGCTACCTGGAAAATTCATATACCGCGGAAATATTTGTCAATCAGTTTGAAATTTGACACGCATGTAGCATTAGTGATAATGAGATCAACTGATCGATTAAATGATTATATACGTTTTTAAATAGCGTAAAAGCACCAGTACTCGGCACCCCTCAGCAGTTTCTCGAAAATAATAAGAAATCTGCTAGGTTTAGGTGAAAAGAACACAGGTATTTAATTTGTGACATCCTTAACCATGAAATTAATACTAGATTTATTCAAAAACTTTGCCTAATGTGCCTAAAAGAGCTGATTGAATGGTAGTCAGATCTCGAGCTCTTGAATATGGCGGATGTTTTTTTTACAAATTTACTAAAAAGACGTTCAAAGAATTTTAAAGTTTAAGATATGTAACTAGCAGTGATAACCGAGCTTCGTTCGGCAAATATTTAATTTATCTTACTGCAAATTATTAATTATTTTTTATTATTAATTATGTCTTTTAACTTTTAATGTGAATGCAATAATATTCTTAACAAAATAAGTTTAAATTGAACAATTAAATAAACGCCTATTATTTTAGAACACAGAATATTTTTATTTGAGATATATAAATATTATTATTTATATTATTTTAGACTCAAATAGTGTGAATTGTGATCAGCCAGTGGTATAATCGAAAGTTAGGTCAAGATGTATTGTTGAGATTCAATATGTTAGCTTAGATCATTTTTACACTTACCCCTATTATTATTTTAGGAAAGATCTCGAAGACGTATAATGTGTGTTCATTTTGACCTATGAGGATTTTAAGTTTAAAGTTTAGTCAAGCTTATAGATGAAATTCTGAGATATAAAACTAAAATTTGTTTTCCTAACACTAACTCCTTCTTGTTATTGGAGAACGGATTTCGATGAGTCATAAAATATGTTCATTCTGACCCATGTGTAGTCTAAGTTTAAACTGTAGTTAAGATGCATCGATTAGATTCCGATCTTTAAACAGAATATAGAAATCACCATCATCATGCTCTACGTCTTCAGACTCGCTTCACTCGCCCTCAGATGGCACGCATTCGTTTTATTCCCAAGGTTTACCCATCCAGTTCTGACCACGCTCGATACTCCTTAACATTAGTGATCTAACAAAAAGCGTAAATATACTACCCTAATTGAAAGAAACTCAGTATACTTATTGCATAGAAGGATACACTTGTACCAATTTCAATTTAATTGGGTAATTTTAAACGAATTTTTTAACATTTTTTGGCACTTTTGGAAGTATTTTAAAGGACTTCATGGTGCTAAATTTTAAATGTGTGTAATAGTGCGTGTCTGTTATAATCGTAGTGTGTTCGTGCAAAAGTGTGTTAATGCAACAAACTCACAATGTATTTATGCAAAAACATTAAAACTTGGTACAAAAACTAATTATTTAATCTAACTATCCTATCCAAAAAATAATTTTCTATGACACCATAGTGACTCAGCAAAAATGTCGAAAATTCATAAAAAAGTGGTAAAATGATTTGCATAATTTGAAATATAGCAGCAATGTAGTGTTAAGTTCTATTCCGTTATCAGCATTATTTTATTCTTTATAAAATATTTCTTTTAAATGATAAAATTATAAAAATATTAAATTGAACTAGTAGAATGAGTGTAAATGGAGTCCATCATGAATAATAAAAGAAAGGAAGTCTCTCCACAAAACAAAACTTTATTGGCAAAGCGTTTTCAACCTAACTAGAGGCCATCATCAGTGCAAAACCGTTGTGATGGTAAAGACTTGGTTCCGACCCCTAAATGGTCTTTCTACTGACAAAACTCAAGTGTTCATAAACTGCGCAAAAGAATAATAGTGACAATTATAATAATTCTAAATACCATGTCTATTATTTTTTGAATAAATGTTAAGGAAATTATTCCAAATCTTTTGTATATTAATATTTGTGTTGAAAAAAAAACCGAAATAAATAAAAGTTGATGACAAAACTGAAGCTTCTGTTGATCTTCATCAACATCTCTTTGATTCCCATCAGTGATTTTTTGTTTCATTTTTATTATGAAAAGTTTTTTTTTGGTCGGTCCCTTCGTTAGTCTTCTATAGGACAAACTTTTAAGGAAAAGCTTTTTATCCATTTTCCTCGGGAAAATTTAGACTTCTCTCTTTTCAGTTTTTATTAAAGCTCAAGTTAAAAATTATTGCAGTTTTTTAGGCGGTGGTCTATTTTTATCATAACTAACACTTTGTGATTCGTTGCTGTTTTAAGAAAGGAAAAGCTTTTTGTTAGCAAAGGAAAAGATTGAGAATGAATTTTCTTGAAGACAATTTTTTCCTTTTCTTCACGTCGAAAACTTTTTACCCTAAAGCTTGCAAGCTTTAGCCAAAGCTATATTTTGTTTGTGGAGGAACATATATTTGACATCCTATGATCTGAAGAAAGACTTTTTGTATTGCTCAAGCTTTGTTCTGTCCTACCTTGTGTAGTTTCACCATGATGCAACAAATTATGATGATGGTTTCATATTCTTTTCACGTAACTTTCCTGGATTAAAAACGGCTAATACTCAGTAGAAAATACTGAAAGTGGAAGAAAACGTTTAGAGCATTATCTATGCTACGATTTTATAATTTAAATAAATTGTTAAAACCTGCCAACTCTTTATAAACAAAATTTGGTTTAAAATTGGTATTGGGGTTCCTCGGAACTTTCCTTATTGGATTCACTTTGCTCATTGTCACCTCTTTAGATTTGTTTCACTGTCAAACAGCAGTTCAGTGTCTTTAGACAGCAATACATAATTTACTTAATTAGCAGTGGTCATCCATCCACATACTGGCCACGCTCGATGCTGCTAAACACAAGTAACCGAAAATATCGTGGATGTACCATTTGTACTAAAATAAAATGTTCTATGCTCTTCAGCGATTTTATTTTTACATTTGGTTAATTGGATAAGTGAGATGGTGGAAATCAAATTCAGGAGTGTTTTAGAAATACGCGCTTTCTTGTTTATCAATATAATTTTGTTTAAATTTTTGGTATACATTTAAAAATCTGAGCAGTAGCGTTACAACTTATTTAATTTTTTCAAATTATTTAAAGAAAGTCTGGTAAAAATTGGCATAAACTGAGGTTTAAATAAATAAAAATAATGCTGTGCCATGCAGTGTATAATCTACGGGATAAATGTGCGTATTTTCTTTGAAAAATTATTTTTGATAAGCAAGTAGCGCGCATTTCGAAGAAAATTTACCTGGCTAGCGAATCTACGCGTCAGAATTATTTTGAAGTTATAAACTTAAATAATGCTAATAATACGACAAAAAATTAGCGCCGGTACCAAGATTTGAACCAGGGAAACCTAGCTTTGAGTAGTCTAATCGACTCCAAACCATTTTATTGGATTCAGCACTCCAAATATGGTATTTGAGAGTACCCTGTAATTTACAACCTTTTCGAAAAAAGTCGCAAACACAATAAATTTCCTATATACTACGGTATAATTTCTCATCCCAATTTCTCATCGATCCGATTATTTTTCCATGTCTTATGAGTATATTGCAATTTTCGCTAATTTATTAATGACGCCATAAAAAAATATTTTCCGGAATGAACATCGATATTTTTCTCCTATCGATATTTTTCTCCTATCGATATTTTAGTTCAAACACGATATTTTCTCTTATATACCTACGGTATATAAGAGAAAACGTAAAGATGATATCAAAATGTTAGTGCTTTTATGTGCCCTTTGGCTCAGGGTACACCTCATTATAGAACCAATGCCACTTCACAACGAGGCAATGTTTTAATTACATATTTTATTTCTTAATAATAATTAGATTAACTGACTCAGTCATTTGCGTGAGTTATCGTAGCTCCTATCGTATATATACTTAAGACTTGAAACTTGTTACAAAAACAATCTGTAAATCTAGTTGTGCTATCCGGAATATAATTTCTTCATGTGGTTATTAC
Source organism: Microvelia longipes (assembly GCA_018340805.1). Lineage (NCBI taxonomy): Eukaryota > Metazoa > Arthropoda > Insecta > Hemiptera > Veliidae > Microvelia > Microvelia longipes. The sequence goes on from JACMZG010001863.1 coordinate 33,063,025, forward strand.
CTACCGCTGGAAATAACACTAATAACATTGCTACCTGAAGGCGTGCAAAATGAGTCCGTTGTCTGAGTGTCTTGCTGTATATATTGGGAGAATTGTATATCCTAAGGACGAGCGAAGCTATTTCGAAGAAGGGATGGTTAGCGTAGTGAATCCGATATGGTAAGGAAAAGTTCCGAGATACCCCGTGCCCGATTTTTTATAATAATTGCAATCCTGTCAACACTACGAAACCTAAATTATCCGAAAGAGCTTTTGTATGGTTTTAACAAAATTTTCTATCTATATCAATGTATTGATTGATTAATTAGTTAATTTCTGCAGAATTAGGACCCTATGGTCCCCCCCCCCCTACAAGCTTTAATATTTTAGCGACTGTTTATCAATTGCATATGTTAAGTATGTTAGTATATTTATTAAAAATACATAACATTAAATAAATTAAATACAATAATCATGTGAATAAATACCAAGAAATGTATTAAATTTCAAATATACATGTGAAATTATTATATATTTCATTTAACTATATAACTACATCTAAAACTATTGAAATTTTAAAATTGAATATTATATATTTAGGGTATAATTTGAATTATATTATGGCAGGTATAAACCGCTCGGATTAAAACTAGTAGTGATATTTTAAGGAATGAAAATTATCTCTTGGGACTATGTCCTTACCTAAATAAAATGTGCACGACTTTCAGGAATTCTATGAGGTAAGGAGAAGTCCGAGGGACCCTGAACAAGATTTTTAATATACATTAATATAAGGATATAACTCTTCTCACCACAGAAGAAAAAAATTTACATTATAATAAAATAAAATATCTATGTACACGAATTAGTTTATTTCGGTTTAATATTTGTCAACTATTCATGTTTTGCAAAACTCGGTAGTATCAAATGATTTAATATTTGTATTTAAATAATAGATGAACTTTAAATAATAATAATATTAAATAATACATTCTCTCTAGTTTGTAAAGTAAAAAGATCTAGAAGAGGGTGCGTTTTTAATTGAATAAATAAATAAATAATATGATTATTTATACTGAATTTCAAATACAATAAAGTATAAATTCGATATTAATTTTTTAGTACAAAATACAATGGACTCTGAAAAAATATAGTTCTTCACTCTATCCTGCAATATAGCTTGGCCGCTACGCGACCCCATTTCATAGGGTCGTTTTTCCTTTGGAAATTTAGGCAGAGAACTAATAATAGCATATTATACTGCTGTGAATTGAACTTTTTTTTACTAAGAGACTGTATTAAATGGCGAGCCAGTGAAAGGAGCTGAGGTAATAAAATGTCATTTACAGCTAATTTCCTGAGGTAAAGTGTATAAAACTTTAATAAAACTATTACATAAACTTATATATTTATTACAATGAGAGTAGTTAATGTCTCATGTTTAAAACTAACTATAAAAGTTAAGTATGATTAACAGTGGGACAATCAATCTTATTTTTGGTAAAAAAAATTAGGATTGAGTAATATTTCGGAGAGAAACAGAGAGAGAGTAGATTGCGGTTTAATTCAAGTTTTTGGTTGGGTAAGAGTTTTATTGCTGTTAATATAGAGAACTAGTCGCCCGAGGGAAGAGATCTCTGTGCTTTAGGACCGACCCTACACTGATTCCCTTTAACCTCGGACATGGTTGAGCAAACCATTTTCCAGAAAAAAAAAGAATTTTCTGAAATTTCGTGCTCTCACTACGTTTGGAAGGGTTTTTGATGTAATTCCCTCGACTGGTTTGGGAACCCCAGACCCAATTATTCTGTAGGGCCCTGAGGGATGGATCCAATCTTTACTTTCTCTCTCGCTCTCACTAGATATAGGAATATTAAAGCTTCTCTTCACACGACGCTCTCGTGATAACTAGAAAACCTCTAGTAGTCTTTACGTTCTTCTCTTTAACTGTCCATTATATTTTTAGCCTCTTATTTGGGGTTCTTAATAATAAATTTGGCTTCAAACTTTTCTCGCTTATACTAAAACATTTAAAACGTATGAGATATTTTCTCATTTAATATTTAAAACTTGTTAAATTTCAATATATATTTAGTAAAGTGAGGACTCTTATATAATAACTCTGTAAATATTAGATATCTTTATCTGGTGAGTCAACATAGCTACAGCATTCGTTTTGGACGTTCTATGTGGATTTCATCCACATAGAACGTGATGTGTGAGTATGTGCCTTAATCACGCACATACCCCTTGAAAGCATGTTAATGGTGAAATCCAGCTTGTCAAGGATACAAATAAAAACTCTTCAATGACGTTATGTATTTAAACTCCAATATAACCACGGGATTTTTAACGTTACTCAAGTAACCAAGTTTTGTTTTCAAGTTTTGTTTCTCAAAAAACCATAAGGAGAAAATTGTTTAAAGCTAATACAATTTTAGCTCTAAAACAAGTATTGTTTTGATAAAAATCGTATAACTGCATCTAAAGTTATGACATTTGTTAAATGGCCAATTAAATGCACCAAATGCCAATCTTTTTTTAAAAACTGCATAAATTAACCACTCTACAGTTTTTGGAAGTGCCATAGCTTTGGTTGTATTCATCCGATTTTGATGATCTAACACTCGTTTTACACTCGCGAGTTGAGTCGGATCAATCCGGTGTGACGTCGTTGTGCAAACCTAGAGGCCTTGGTTTAAATGTTAGTGCAAGTGACCGTAATTTTATTGTACTATATAAATTTGAATCTTGTAACAAATTGATTGTGGAGATCTGCAACTCGGGCGAATATTTTTATTATGATTATTTTCTTGCTCAGCCATCCAGTTTTTAATTAGGTTTTCGGTTTTAGCTTTATTGTTGCTACAGTTACATTTTAACTTGTAATTTAATTTGCCTGTTTATTTATTATGTTTTACAAGACTTTATTTACACTCGCCCTTAAAATTCAGTTTTGCTCATACAATGCTATGTTCATTTTAATATTTTTAACGTTTCAGAGCTTTTCCTTTGAAATTCTAAGATCAATGTCTTGCAATTTCGAGTGATACTGTTTATATGTAAATAACGACGCATTTGTAGAAGAATTGTAGAAAGCAATTTTTCTCAATAAAATTCAACATTTTTAGCTCACGATTGGGATTTTTATGGAAATGCGCTAACAAATTATAGATCAGCTCAAAATGAGTATTGAATGAGTGCCAAAATTTTTATACATCGTAATACATTTTAAGCAAGGGTGAGCGTTGTTTTATCAACAATCAACATATGATTTATACAGGTGCAATACCTATTTGCGTTGTTTTTCAACATATAATATAAACAGGTGCAATACCTAATAATATACAATATTTTATTTTTTACTCTTCATTCTTTTTCTAGTCAGACAGATTCAAACCGGAACTGTGTTTGCTAATTTAGAAAGTCTATAAAAACCTAACTACATTCAGGTTAGATTTTAGGTCAAAACATTAAGAGGTGGCTAGCTAAATTTAATATTTTGAGTGACTTAAGATGTTATTCTAATTGTATGCTCAAACTCGAGTTGTCCCATATTTATCATTGTTGATGACTGCTAACTAAAATACTGTTAAAACATGAATAATGTTTTTTAAACATTACTCACGCCCTTCAACACTTATAACATTTTATGTATTGTCTATGTATATTACTTTATTTCTTTTTTCAGCGTAACAACACAAAATAACTAAGTTTTTACCCTTTTAAAGTTGATCCTCTCAGCTTTTTTCCTACCTTTTCTCGTAGTAAAAAAAATGTTACCTTTTTTTTCATAAAAGGATGAGTTGATGTAGCTTTTTAACGCTTAGACCCGTAGGGTCATTTTTGAGTCTCCTGTATAGTTTTTAGTTTCTTTAAAAGGAAAGTAAAAGCTTAAAAGGAATAAATTGCTTTTCATATTTTGTTTTCCACTTCACTGTGATAGGAATGGAAGCATTGTTTTAAGAAAAAATGTTCCACTCTATTTTGTCAAATAAAGCCCACATTATAGCACCTAAAAACCCGAAAATCGAAAAAAGTTGGTGTCTGCAAATTTTCATGTTTACATGCATTGCTCATAGTTTTCTTTTAACCTCAGAACATGTTAAACTACTTAACTATATAGATGTTATCATAAAAAGTAAGTAATAATACCATGTTAGGCAAAACCTAATATTTTGTCTTAAAATACTTACTCACCACTAGAGCTAAGGAAGTTTTATTGCAAGTTCTTAGTTCAGACTAACAAATTATCAGAGTTTATTAAATTTTAATTATGTTATTCCCATATTAGCGAATTACCAAAGAAAAAATGAGCTTATGCAGTTGGGGTCATAGAGAAAAAATAAGGGGATTTCTTGAAAGAGGGGACTTAATGCTCTAGTATATACATTATTGTTCAGGTGGTGTGTGTATATAATATATATAATATATATATATATATATATATATATATTATATATATATATAATATATATATTATATTGTGTGTGTGCTTGTGTGCGTGCGTGTGTATGAGTGAGTATGTAACTATGAATGTACAAGATTTTTGTCCCTAGACGTATTTGTGGGCAATGATGTGGGAAATAATGATTTTTGAGGGCTTTATTGGATCGAAAAGACTTGGCACAAAAATCGACAAAATAAATGTTCGTTACTTATGAAATATGTGTGACATACTTCAAAAGCTTCAGGAGTAGACTACTACTACGAAACAGTTCTGACGAAGCTCAAGATCCTTGGGTGAATGGATTTTAACAATATATTTTTTAATAACTTTTAAAGGACTGAAATCTTCATTAATTATGTCATTTTTACAATCCGTAACAGTCCAGAAGGTCTAAAGTTATTCAAATATAATTGTGGGGACAAAAATAAATGCTGGAAAATATATTTTATTTAATAAAGAAAAGGAAAAGGCAAAAGACAAACTGGAACAATTTCCTGTGTTATGCTTTTATTCTCTATTTCATAAATCATGTTTTTTTATTTCTGGTCGACTTATTACAGGAAAAGAACTGTACGTGTTAAAAAGTTATTTATTTTATCTTAAAGCAAATAAAAGTACTGTATATAACTATTTTTTGTATTTAGAGGTTTTCATGGCTATAAAAAATATATTTGAACTTTTTATTATTATTTCCATGAAAGGATATGGACATCATAAAATATAAATAAGATAACTCTATTTTATATTATTCACAGATGTTTTACTTAGTGATTTTTTAACATGAGTAAATTTTACTGCACTTGAAAAAGTGTATAACTGTAATAAAATATTATATGAACTTGCAGTATGTTTTTGATCTTTTACTAAAGATTACAATAAATATAAACTTAACTCATAAAAATAACAAATATAAATGGTATATAATAGAACTCTTTTAGATATGTTCATTCAGAGGAACATTATTTCAAAATATATTAATTTTGAGCTTAAAAAAATGCAATCTGAAAACCGTAATATGTTTCAAAAGTTTTAAGTGCCACGTATCCTACCTGAATAAATGCTTTATTGAAATTATTCTGAAATATATGCCAATCAAGAGCCGAGCAGATATAGGTAGAGTCAAAAAATATAATAGGTATAGAATGTTAGAAGATATACGAGAGCGTCAGACAAAAGGATGGGGATAAACTTGGTGCTGGTATCTAGCGGCAGCTATGAAACTAACTCGCCTTACCATAACATTCATTTTACTTTCTTAAGTTAGTATTATAAAACCATCATATCTATTTCAATTTTCAACATTTCAGTAAAGAGACATTTTATTTTTTAATGTGTCTTTACTTTTCCATTAAAGAATTCTTCTTTAGAGGAATGAAGACTCTTCTTCATTTTGCTACTCTCTCTTATTTATTTTACTCTACTTTTTTTTGCACAACTTTTTACTTTTCCTCACTTAGGAACCTATACAGTAGGTGTATAGAAAAAGGTAGGTGGGTAGGTGTATCGTGTTTGCAAAAAAATCCGAAACCGAGATGAAACCGGAATTATTCGTTTCAGATGTGTTAACGGCCTTCTGAGTGGTTTTCACATAGTTGTCTGTCTGTATGTATGTGTGTGTGTGTGTTATCATCTTAGCTCCTAGTGTATTCATGCTTGAGAGTTGAAACTCCGTAGAAACATCGGTCTCCTGCTGTAGTAATTCTATTCAAAAAACAATTTGTTTATGACGTCACTAGCCTGCAATAATGACTCAAATAATTAACTTACCGTCTGAGCGATTCCGAAGCAAGGAGGATAAGCATAGCGAATCTGATGTGATGAGGAAAAGTTCCGAGGTACCTTTTACCTGATTTTTTTTTAATATTTTTGTTTTTGCTACTCATTCTATTTATTTTTTTTTGTTGCAGGTTAGTTTCATTATGTGCTGTCTTCTTAATTAATTATAAGGTATTTTTTTATACTTTTTATTTTCTTTATTATTTAGTACAATACAATACTAAATATTAAAAAATTGTTATAATATACCCAATAAATATACTTCCGAGGAAAATATTGATAATTTGATAAATATCAATAATATAATAAATATTGATAATACTGATAATTATGGCTTGATTTAATTTTTACCAGCTGTTTATGCATCCTCAAATCTTATCGTTTGTTTTGTCACTTTTTTCATTTTTCGTTAATTTATTTAGTTGAAACGTTTCAAAGAATTACTATAACTGTAAACAAGGTAAAATAATTTTAATAAATAATGTAAGAAAAACAAATAACAGTGACTGAGCACATAAACATTGATTAGATTGATGAACTACTTGACCAAACCTTCTATTCCGAGAGTTGCATCAACTTGAACCAGTATTTATTGCCTCCAAAATATTGTAGCAAGTATTAAAAATCCTTTTTCTTCTCGTTTATTAATTTAATTAATAGTTATTTACAAAGAATGCATTAGGTATAGCATGTCGGAAGATGGTCGAAAGCGTTAGACAGAAGGTGGGGGGTTTATTCAGTGCTGGCATCTAGCGGCAGCTCTGAAACTAACTCTCTTTACCACAAAATTGTTCTCATTTTTCTGAGTTAGTATTATAAAACCATCTAGTTATTTATTGCCTTTTTAACGAAGCGGGTATCCATTTGAAATTTGAAGAAAATATAATTAAATACGGAACTAACCGTTTCTTGTCTGAAATAATAAATCATAGAACCATCTTTCTTTCTCTAGCTATTTTATCTATTATATTGTTTGTTTACCTTAATTTGATAAATTATTGAACTCTTATTTTTATGCAGCCATCAATTAAACATAAAATTTTAAAGTATAATATTTTTGTATATTTATTCCTCTGCTATTGATAAAATAGTACATGCTACTATACAACAAAGGAAACATAGCTGACTCAAGCTATCAATTTTTTGAATTGGCTCCGCCTTTGCAGGTAATTTACCTGATTCGCCAGTCGGTCAAATGTGTTAATTATTAGCCTCGAGAGGTAATTTCCATAGCCTACACTTGCCTTCGTCTTGGAAGCTAAATTGTAAAATTTTTCTGCAAAATTCTGTTTTGCTCCCAAGACGCAATAAATACAGCATTTCCTCTTTAATTACTTTTTACTTTTAATTCATCCTAATTACTATTTACTTTTATTTCTTATGACAACACATTAATTTGTTTTATACTATTTATCATACACTGCTGTAAAATATTTTATCTACTCCTTGTATTGTAAGTTCTACATACAGTCTTGTTATCTCACACTGTAAATGTACTTTTACTCCCTAGGGAGGAAAAGTGAAAGTTTTGCCAATTTGACAGAATTTTTTAGTAAAAGTTTTAGGAATTTTAGGGAAATTTTTAAGATTTTTTTCGGTGTTATGTTGGTACTACGGGTAGAATGTACAACATACACACGCTAATGTTTAAATTACAAATATAGTATTACACATTATTCTATTGACAGCTAACAATAAAATAATGTGAAGATAGTGGCTTTATTCTCTCTTCATCAGAGTAATTGACATGGTAAGAATAAACTAAATTAACACAATAACAATTAATGAGCTGAAGAATATATTAATAGTTGTTAGTATTAGTTCTCTATTCGTAGATAAAATTTAATATGCAACAAGGGATGAAAGTTTAAAGCTCTCGTATTTATCTCCCTCGTCAAGCCTCGGGAGCCAAAATGTTAGTTAACTCCCTCGGCAAGCCTCGGCAGCTAACTAGTTTATCTCCCTTGGCCTCGTGAGCTAATGAAGTTTCCTCCTTCGGCGCTGCCTTAGGACGAAACTTTAACTTGAGCTGTAAAACTTACTTTCATCCCTTGTTGCATAAATAACTATATTATACTCTATAAAAAGTTATATTAATTAAAATAATCCCATTCATTTATTTTATTTTTTTACATGCCTGTCTTATTAGTTTTTATCTATAACGCATGCAATCTAATTGGAGCATGTGATGAAGTAAATGCATTATAGATAGAGATACAATCTTAAACAAAAAGTTGTATTATTTCAAAACTTCATCCATTCAAAAAAGAGAAGGAATATTATTTGGAGATGGTATTTAAGTTGACACTTGACAAATATAAGTTGTCATTTATTTGTGTGAAATGATTTATGAAACATCATATAATGTCTGAATTATGTTTTTGATATGACATGTGTACTTCCTTCCTTAAACTAAACACGCATTACATTCTATAAATAAAAAATATATATCTATCAGAAGACGTGTCATTTTGAGTTGTATTAAAGAAAATGTATCTAAAATGTAATAGCTTCTATACGAGTAAGAATAGCTTCCCCAAAATTACAATCCACGGAAATGTTTCTATAAATTAAATTTTCTCTCATAACAGGCATAATTTTTCACGTCTTTCCTTTTTGCATGGCAGAGCATAAGATAAATAGTTGAGTAACAAATAATTATTCAGCAAAATATCAAAAATTCCAAAGGAAATTCTCCTGGATTACTGACCACCATACCACAATTATCTTATCAATTTTTGAGTTAATGACAACTATAATTTGTCCAAATATGTTCATGACTAAAGCACACATTTAGACAAAACTAAATAACCACTTCTTTAATTAAAGTTTTTTGAAGTAGAAATATACTTGTGAAAATGTTTGCTAAGTGGAAACTCATCATGTTTAAACAAGTTACTTAACTTTAACTGTAGGAAGCAAAGTTTTTAATACTTTGTTGAAACCAGTCTGCTGTTGCTCTTTTCCTGTTCCCCATTAGGAATAATATTCGTCTACCAAGTTTTATTCACTACTGTTGAATGTCCCTATTTTCTAAATAAGAAAAACTTAGGCGAAAACTCGACACACATCTATGGACGAAAAAAGACTTTTGTATAACAAATTTATTTATCACATACCCAATTTTTATAGCTCAAATTCAGCAAAAATGTAAGACAGTGTTTTGTTAAAATATTTTTTTTTGTTAAATGTATTATATATATTATATATTATATATATATATATATATATATATATAATAATATATATATATATATAAATATATATAATATATATATAATATATATATATAAAGAGAGAGAGAGAGAGAGCAAATACTTTTCCATTAATAAATATACTGAACCTGGTGCTCTAATAACATTTTATTTTCAATATTTTATCATTTTTATAGTAAGTACATGGGCATTTTGTTTGCAAAAAATCCGAAACTGACGTTGCATATGAATTATCCGTTCCAGGTGTTTTTAAGACATTATTAGTGGTTTTTAGAAAGTTATCTGTATATGTGTGTGTGTGTGTGTGTGTGTGTTTTGTATCTGTTATTATCTTAGCTTTCAACGTATTTAGATAAACAGGCGAAACTAGGTACAAAATTTAATATTAAGGTCTATGGTTGCAAATTATTTTTTTAAGACGTCATTAACCCCTAATAATGACGCAGCGAAAATTTAGTAAATTCATAAAACGCAGAAAATGTTATAATTGATTTGAGATTTATATATATTTTATACTATTAATCGCAAGTAGTAAATATAAGATTAACATATGTGCCAAGTTTATTTTTTTTATCAGCATTGGTTTAATTTTTATTGAATGATCAAGTTTAATCAGCATTAGTTCAATCCAATCAAGTTTAAATTTAGTACAAGTATATCGTTTTATGCATTAATTAAGCATACTAAGTTTAGTTTACTTTGAGCCTAAAAGTTAAGCGCATTGAGCGAAATCAGTGCCTGGGTAATTTGCCGCTGGGAATAAAAACAATGCATACATTCACATTGAGTGAGGATTAGCGTGGCTAATCCGATGTGATGAGAAAAAGTCCCGAAAAAAGAAATTAATTTTAATCGAATTATCAAAGAAAATATGTTTAGATTTACTACGAATGGAATATTTTTAAGCCATGGCTGTTCTTTACCAAAAAATAACTGTTATTTATGATTGTCTGTTAGTACCAAAAACGGTGGAAAATTGACGCGTATAATAGTCCATTTAAAATTTGTGTTAACTTACATCGGGTGCTTCTTTTACGGATAATTTTTATTTTGCATACCCTGCTTATAATATATTCTTGGATATTAAACACGGAAATGAATAGTATTCAAAACATAGTATAAATTTGAATGACAATGAAAACTTCGATTCTAATTCTACAATGGCTGAGTACTGCTGTATTTTGTGGTTTTGAATTTTTACTCCGGTTTCATTTAGTTAAAGCCTTTTTCCAATTTATTTAGATTTCCCTATGTGAGGAATCGGAATGGTTATTTAAATAAAACCGTATATCCTATCTCTACACTTTGATAAAATCAATCCTTGCTCGGACCTTGTAGAGACGGAATCAAGTAGAGATGGTCTGGTAGAGGGAAATAAAGCAAACCATCATACGTAACTTTTTTCTAATTAATAAAATGCATGATTACATGTTTATATAAAAACTTAGTTAGGTTACAAGGTACCAATAGGTACCTAGGTAGGTTACAATCAAAATTTTAAAAAAGAGTACAATGATGACTTTTGTGCAGTCAGTTTTTACTCAAGTCTAATCATAGATAGCTTGTTCACAAATATTTGTTTTGACATACTAGATATCTATTAAGTCTATAATTCACTACAATAATTATAATAGTAGACTGCACTCAATTTGTGAATACTGGAAATTAGGATAAAAAATGCATTTTTGAAATTGTCTCGTCCTTTTATTACAGTTCTTTATGGAAAATTTTTAAAATAATTAAAATTACGTCACGACCGTCTTGAATGTGTATACCATTTTTATGTTATGAATAAAAATTCAATCAACTGATTTTAATGTGGCTAACAATATGGGGGAGAGGATGGTAGTAACTACCAGGCAAGTAGGCCACGTTGTTGGGCCCTTTTTGCCAGCTCCCCAAGATAGTGTTCTACTCCTTTTAATTTCAAGTGTAGGTATATTTCATCTAATCTAGACAGAAGAACCGTGAATTTCTATGGTTCCTCTCATGCTTTTTCAAGCAATCATACAAATTTTCACTGATTCTTATAGTCTAGTAAAAACTAGGAACAACACGTGTCCTCACTGTTAAACCAATCCTCCATACACTTTAAACTACAAGGCAGAAACAGTATAGTATTATAATAAGTCTACTATTAGGGTCCTAAATTTTGCCTATACCCAGTTTCATTTAGGATAAGGGATCTTTAATGAGTACCTTACAACGTACAGGCTCGAGACCACCGGCTTTACGTCCCTTCTGAAGGACGTGGTACCCAGAATTTTTATCCCTCTCATAAACATCCCAGAGGCCCGTGCTGGGATTAAACCCATGACTAAATAAACTCAGGAGTTGAAAGTCCGTTCATTCTGTGTAATGGCCGCGTACTTTAACCACTACACCACGGGTGACTCTTCTTAATGTGGCTATAAGAATATCCGAGAGGCCTTTCCTTTTTTGAGAGAATTTCTTATACATTCGGCAGACTCAAAGTTTTACTTCACATATGCCGGGTGTATAAGAAAATTCTTTATTGCTATAGAAAGAAAACCATACTTTGTTTTTGCAAGCCATAAAAAGTCTACTTTACAGCCGCTTTATAAGCACAGCATTTGATTGTATGGAGTTTGAATAAAAGACTCTCAGCAACATCATGCGTGTTTACTTCACATATATTATCGTTACAGTGTCAAAATGAAACTAATTCAAAGCAATATGCCCTTGTTAAAAACATTATAACTTTAGGTTTAGGTTGCACTATAAACCTTTGTGAATGATATTTGCAAGCAAGGGTCATTGTCTCGTCTCTGAATCGATTTTTTATTCATAATAGGTATAAGAGAGGAATATCAAGTGATTCTATTCGTGTTAAGTTTCGAACCCTTTACACTTCAAACCCTTATGCTTGTTTTTGTGCCCTGAGCTCTTATTTTAATGTTAATTACTATTTAACAAATTTTCAAATAAAACTAATCTTAATTTAAAATTTTATTTTAATTGTGTTTTCCTCATTTATACCGTAGTTATATGGGAAAAGTATTGTATTTGCAAAGAAAACCGAAACCGGGATGTCACCTTAATTATCCGTCTCAGAAGATTGAGGGCCTCCTAAGTGGTTTTCACAAACTTGTGTGTCTGTTTGTGTGCGTGTCATGAGAGTTAAAAATTTGTTCAAAAACCAATCTTTAGGCGCAGTTGTGCTATTCGGAAAAAAAATTTTGACGTCATTAACCGGCAGTTATGACAGCACAAATTTTGAAAAATTATAAAACGTGGAAAAATGTTTTGATCGATTTGAGATTTGGCGAGCATGTGGTCATATACAAGTCTAACATATGTAGCAAGTTTCATCTCATTGTCAGCATTAGTTGTAACTCGAAATTGAATCTTATGTATAAACATTAGAAATAATTCTTAAAAATAAATATGCCTTCATTTTAGCTTATGAACATAAAACATTAATTAAATTTTAAATACATTTAGGGTTACTATTCTCTGCTAAACCTAGCAGCATTGGTGACTATAAAAACCTTATAATGAGAGCAATGTAATGACTGATTTGTTTTCATATAGGTAAACTTAAATTATTTTTACTTTTGGCTAATTCTTTCTAATGTCAGTAATTAAGCTTCAATTTTGAGTTAAAATATTTAGCCTAATGAATTTTCTCCACCTGATAATTTACTTTTTTCTTTTTGTCATTAAAATTCGGTGTAGAACGGGTCACTTGAAAGTTAACTAAACCACCAAAAAAAAGGATCCCAAGTTTTATAAATTTATGTTTAATAGTTCAAAATTTAGGAGACTTAAAATTTTTAACCTATATAATACATGTTATCTAGACACGATTTCAGACTGTTATATTAAATTCATACTTTTTAAAAGTCAAACTTACAATTTAGCTTTTTGTTTAAAAATGAAAGATACTCGAACTCTCCAGACCTTTGTCAACATGACTGGTTTCATTCCATAAAGTCAAATAAAAAATGTCAAAATGTAGTGTCAAGAGGGTTGAAAATATGAGGCAATAAATAATAAGAAATAATATATTGATATCCGTCAGTTGACAAATAGATTTTGATTTATGAATATGTATAGTGGAAATATTAAGTTTCCTAACCCCTATTTCTCTTTATTGATATTTACCCGGCATATTCTTTCTGAGGAATAATTTTATTGGCTTATTTATAAGGTTTGTTTAAACGTTAGATATATATCTTAGTCTCGGCTTTTATTGAGATTAAATTCAGGGTTTCTATTCCAATCATTTATGTCAATATTTGTTATTAATCTATTTATATATCTAAGTAACTATTTTATTTTAAAACAGGTTGATAAAATTGAATACAATCAGTTTTAAAGAGTTGGCATGGTTAAAATACAAGTTTTGCTAAATGTCAATTTTTTATTAAGTTTAATTAAATGAAGTTTAATAAAAACATGATTAGTATTTGCAACCTTTTCGAAAAAATCGATGTGATCTGATAACATCTATAACTTTTTAAATTTCTATATTTAGCCCTTTCCAATCGAAATTGCTCCACGAAAATAAAATGCTAATCTTATGTCTACAAACATGCGTTTGTAGACATGAGTATGATTGGAGATCAGGCGAAATATAGTCATGTAATACTTCTTTTAAAAGTTTTTATTCAGTCCCTATCAAGGGCCTTGATGATTCAGAAGTTTATGTAAATTCCAGAATAAATTTTGTTGGTTTCACATGCTCTGCTCGCTCGATAAAAATAACCAATTAAGAGGAAACTATTATATCAATATTGATAATCTGAGGCTGAGGTCAATTTAGAAAAGAAATGACGAGTATTTTCGAAAATAGAAACTTATCAGTTTTCATCAATGCGTTTTTCTCTTAGTTGCTAAAATATGAAGTATAACTTGATTCGCAATAAAACGGATTAAAAATAGACTAAATTATTTGTTTCTTTTATCTTAAAGCCTGATTATTAGTGCTAGCATTATTGGTTTTAAATTAGTTACTTTTTGCGGCCTAAACACGGCGAAAGAGATCAATTATACCTACTTTGCCAATATGAAGACTAGAAAGAGAAGGAGTATATTCGAACTAAAGGCATCAAAAAATAATTATAAGTTAACCGCGTAGCTTGCATGTATGCACACACTAACTCTGGATTTAGAGTATTAATATCTGCACCTGGCTCTGGTATATCGCCAAATCATGGAAGGAAAATGCTAATTTTCTACATTAGAGTACAAGTGTTTAGTCACATTCTTTTTGTTAACACAGATATAAAAGAGCATAAATCATTTGTACTACCGAGTTTTGCAAACATGAATAGTTGACACAATATAATTGTGCGAGAGACACCAAGGAAATGTAACAAGCAAAATGGAGGTCAGAGTGAGTTCAGGCTCTGTCGGCGCCCTGATGATTAGACGTAACGAACAGTGGGACATGACATTATGTCGAGCCATCAAGTATGACGAATGTCGAATGATGGAACAGTTCCCAGATGTAGCATTGCATTTTGCTTGTTACATTTCCTTGGTGTCTCTCGCACAATTATTTGTGTCAACTATTCATGTTTTGCAAAACTCGGTAGTATCAAAATGATTATGTTTTGCTTGCCATGCATGATGGTGTAAGAGAGCCCGCTCGTCTCTGGTAAGTACTTCACTTATATCTTCGGAATTGATTGAAGGTCAAGTGAGTTCAGGCTCTGTCGGCGCCCTGATGAGTTAGACGTAACGAAACAGAGTGGGACATGACATTATGTCGAGCCATCAAGTATGACGAATGTCGAATGATGGAACAGTTCCCAGTTGTAGCATTGCATTTTGCTTGTTACATTTCCTAGGTGTCTCTCGGACAATTATATTGTGTCATAAAAGAGCATCTTTAATAAAAAGGATTTACACTTTAAAATATGTATATGTAAATATGCGTGTTCTGTTGAAACGCATCATTAAGACTCTACGTGCTCTTCTCATACTCTGCCAAGCTCTTTATAATGCCTTGCTTCGACCAAACATTTATAATTTTCTTGCTTGGCATACTTATATTTGAATGCAGAAGTAGATAATTAATTATTAATGCACTTATTTTATTTAATTGCATATAGTGATACTATAATATTAACAATAGTTGTTTTGAATAGTTATGATTATTCATTTATAAAAGATCCACTATTAATACGAACTAGTAATAGTTTCTGTCCTTTAGCGAATTTCCTATGGAAAAAAATTCGCTGATAGGGTATGCGTCATGGCGGGAGTCAAACCACGGACCACGACACAAATCCGTTTCAGAGGACTCTTATGGCAAATAATATATATATATATATATATATATATATATATATATATATATAATATATAATATATATATATATAATAATATATATATATATATATATATATATATATATTATTTATTTATTTATTTATTTATTTATATATTCAAATTTATTTTCGAATTTGGCAGATTCTTACATTTACCTGTTTCTTTTTTGGAATCCTTCAGTACTTAACTTCAACATACTTTATGGATCTATTCATAAAGTATGTTGAAGTTTTTAATTTTTTGGTTCTAAAAAACCACAAAGAAAGTTATCAACAAAAAATGAAAAGAATGGACATTTAACAAAGAACTAACTTTTTCATTTCCTTAGCGCTTTTCTTTTTCTTCATTTACTTTCTTTCATCTTAAAGATAATAAAAGTTTTGTTATTATTACAAAATGCTTGTCCTACTTTGCTTCTTTCTTTATAGCTCACTTGAGATTTCAGTGAAAATTCAGAAAATAAAACTTTACCTATTATGTATTAAAACAATGAAGTTTTCATTCATTTTAATTTGTTATATTTTCAATTATTTAGGAAAATTAATTATGTATGAAAACAGTTTAGGTTTAGTCATTAAAAAAATAGTTAGCTATTCTAGGCTTGGAAAAATTCTGTGTAATTGATTAATAAGACTTTTTCAATGCAAATTGTGAGTAATTTCAATCTTGAATTTCACTACCTATACCTTTAAGAATATTTACTTATATAATGTATGAATAAAGGAATGCCACTCTGTAAGAGAAAATTGCGGCAAAGTACCGCTAAAGCAAGACCATTGTGATGCATCTATGCATAAATCTATTGTGACCGTTGTGATGCATGAATCTAAATAAAAAACTTAATTCATGAATTTGAAATTTTATGTTCTTCATAAAAATCATTTAGTCCTTCATCTATATTATAGTATTATTATAGTATATTATAGTATAATACTAATTTTTATTTTATATACTATAGTAATATGAAGTATAGAAAGTTTATCGAATAAAAACTAATTTTTCAAGACAACAGCAGTAAAAATTGCTGTAATAATATCTTCTCGATAATTCATGTCAGTGCTCCTGGAGGCATTTTTTATTTATTTGGATTGTCTTGCTTTGTATTTGTCCAAATAACTGCTTCTTGTTACTCTTGGACATCGCAATGTCTAATATAAAATCATTGACTTGATGAATTTATTGAGTTTTATAGTTTATTGATTCGCAAGGCTACGAATGCTAAACATTATTGCTTTCAAAGAAAATTGTTAAGACGCTAAGACGCTGTAGTGACAGATTCTATTAACCATGAAAGCCTATTAAGGAAAAAAGGAAATCAACGACAAATGTCTTAATTACTATCAAGAGAAATCCTTAGAAAAACCTTGTCTAAGGAATTATTCGCGATTCAAAGTCCTTAGCAGAGCCACCGTTGCTGATAAAAAAATTGATAACATAAGGGTAATCAATATTATAATATGTATATGGGTTTCTAAATTTTTTCCTGTTTTGACAATTTAAGTTATAAATAAACTGATAAGAAGTTGAAAAAAACAATATAGTGTTTTATTTTATTTATTTTTACTTAGTTTTACTTTTGAATATTTTTTGTTCGCTTAAACTCATTTACTCTTCTTTTAAACATAAAAGAAGTAACATTTTATAACAATAAAGTGTTACTTTTTGTTTTATATTGTATTTAATATTAAACAAATATTTCAATCATACTTTCATAAAAACTGATTTATATTTTTAATTAAATACAACCAGGTTATCGGTAAATACCAGTTTGAAAAACGTTCAAATCCAAGTCTGTACGTCCAAATAAGAGTCTGAGTCTATAATTAAAATCCAGGAATACTCAATTAACTTATCTATGAAATATTGACCGATGGTCGTTCTATCAATTTTGAATTTATTTATCACTAATTATGTAACAATAAAGAAATGAATGAATAATTTCAATCGGCTCCCATGCTAATTCAATGATAAAACAAAATTTGATGACCCTTACGTTTATCTCCATTGGTATTGGCAACCTGACGACTATATCTTTGAATCACGAGTATTGTTGAATGACTTTGGTTTGCTTCTAGAGGCACTGTACCTCTAACTTCATTTCAGATTTTTTCAATGAATTAGTTATCGACTAGAATTGCCGAATCTATTATTTTAGATTAACTTGGAATTTAAATTAGCGGCTAATATACGGCTAATTATTATTCATTTGGCAAATTTCTTCAGTAAAAAAATCGTTAATGGGGTAGGTGTCATTTTTTATCAAATGAATGGTATACATTTATTAAAAAATTAAGGTAAAATTCGGTTTAAGTATTTATAAATTAAATATGTATATTAATTTGGTTTGAATATGACAAGTATATATACGGTTTTTGTTGGATCATAAAACTTAAGCAGCAGTGCCTGAATGGGTAGCCGCGGGAATAAAGCGAACTTATTTACTCTCTGAGGACGAGCGAAGCGAGTCTGAGGTGTTACATTTTTTGGGTAATTGCATATTCTGAGAACGAGCGAGCGAGTCTAAGAAGGTGATGCATTTTTTGTAATTGCATATTCTGAGGACGAGCGAGCGAGTCTAAAACGGTGTTGCATTTTTTTGTAATTGCATATTCTGAGGACGAGTGAGCGAGTCTTATAAGGTGATGCATTTTTTGGAAATTGCATATTATGGTGACGAGTGAAGCGAGGCTAAGAAAGTGTTGCATGTTTTTGGTAATTGCATATTTTGAGAACGAGCGAAGCGACTTGAAGAAGTTGTTGTATTTTTTAGTAATTGCATATTCTGGGGACGAGTGGAGCGAGTCTACGAAGGTGTTGCATTTTTTTGGTAATTGCATATTCTGAGGACGAGCGAGCTAGTGTAAAGTAATGAGGATGATCGAAGCAAATGCGATGTGCCGAGAAATAATTCAACGTACCCGATTTTTATTTTTTTAACGTAAAAATGTACAACTGAATCAATCACTGCATTGACACGTGTCAATCACTATAATACAATTACTGTTGAATTTTATTTTATTTATTATACCTTATTGAATTTTTTGCTCTTAATTTACTATTTTTTGTTCAATCAGTGCCGTAATTTAAAATATTATCTGTAAAGGCAGTCTTATGAATGCCCTACAGGGGGCTGTAAGAAAAGATAGGGCCCTCTAAGGTTTCAAAGCAACCCTATTAAAACTTAATTACTATTTTTTTAACTCCCTGATTGAATAATAAAAAATAATTGCTACAACTTCGAAGTGTCAATACTCTATAAGTATAAAAAGTTTTTTTTTTTCTAATTTAGGTTGATGAAGACAATTTAGTTTAAGTAAGGAAAATCGGTACTTAATTACAATCATTACTTTTAAGTCTAAGATTCTTTTGATTTAGATTTTTTTTAAGTACGAACAAAAATTGAGTTTATACAATAATAATTTATAAAATAAGTGAGAAAAGTTTGTTTCTTAGCCTAATCGGCGATCAATCACGGCGAAGCTTCGGGTTTTGCCTGAAATTGTTTTTGTCAATTATAATTTATACAAAAACTTCATGTTTAGGGTGCAAGACACAAGCTAAACTTAATTTAAATTTGTACTTTTACTTTCCATCATTTATACCATAGGTATATAGGAAAGTATTTGTTTGCTCAATACTAAGTTTTAGTGCGCAATAAAATAGAGCTTTAGGGAATTTTTTAAGAAAAAAAGGGCTACTTTTTTGGGAGAGAGGGACTCACTGATCAAGAGATCAAGAATGAATATATATAATATATATATATATAATATATATATATATATTTATAAATAATGTACTAGATTTTGTTCCTAGACGTTTCTATGGGACGCGATAAACTTTCAAAGACTTTCTCGGATCGAAATGACACTTTGTACAAAAATCAACCTTGTTATTGCCCGAACCCTATTTTACCTCCCTTTATTTTCAGTATTAGTTCTGGTTCTATTGATTGACATTTATAACATAATAATAACAAAGCACGTTTTTGGACAATTCGCTTATATCGTGGCAGTATGCCACTTATATAAACTAATAATATGACAAACTGATATAGGACACTAAGGGGGCCGCGGAGCTGCAAAGAGGCCATCAAGAAACCTCTTGATTTTATAAATTTGTCTGTCTGTGCGAGTATGTGTGTGTATATGCGTTGTTATCTTACATCCTATTGCGTGTATGCTAGAGTTTATAATTTTGGTACGAAAATCAATATTTATAGTCTATAGTCGTTCCATCTAAAAATATTTGTTTACGTCATTAACCGGTAATAATGTCTCAGCGAAAATTTCGGAAATTCATAAAATGCGGAAAAGTAATATGAAAGTTTTGAAATTTGGCAAGCATAGAGTACTCTATATAAGACCATCTAATTTGCTGCGTGCGATTTTATTATCAGTATTAGTTCAATTCTTATTAAATGACGTTTTTTTAAAAAAAATACTTAAAAATAAAAAAAATAATAAAAATTGAGATAATGTTTAGTACAAATGAATCCCTTTATACAATAAATAAGTATATATAGTAAGTTAGAAGTAGTAGTATAGTTTTGGGTGATATTAAATTAAATAAATAAGTGTTGTTACAATACGGCTAGCTTATCTAAGATTTTTTTTAATTACTGATGTTAAGAAATATCGAGTGAGGTCACTGCATGGATGGACTACCGATTACGAACTGCAATTTAAATTAGGAGATTTCCATACTTTTAGGATGAGTGAATCGATTCCATATAAAAGTGAGGATGAACCCGATAAGATGATAAATAGTTCTGACTTCTCCGTAACCAATTTTCTTAAATGGAGTTTATTAAATATTTGTCATTTGTTTCAGATAATTTTAATGACTCTAGAAAGAGGCTACAAATGGTTAAATTTTTTTTTAGTTTTAACGATAATACTACACGAGCCTATTTTACTCAGTCTATTTTTAGTGTTTTATTGTTGTTTAACATGATATTAGTTAAAAATACTCTGTTAGTGACTTGCAAGTATACTGCGTAAATATATAGATAAGTTGGCAAGAAAGTGGGGATAGTGTTACCTAACTTGAAGCCTAAGCTATAAGTTAGGTTAGGAGGGCTATGATGCCCTAGGCTGCATGCTCTACTCTACTTTGTAAAGTTTCTTACTTTATCGATCAAACATAATATCTGTAAAGTTTTAGGTTACACATGTTTCATTCATTGCTTTTTTAACTTTATTTTTCAGTGAAGTAATTAAAGTGATTTTTATAAACTTTGAACGCACTAAGATCTGGTGTTTGCATCCTAGATTTCGTTCTTAGTTTATACGAGATTATTACTCAAATAAAAACTTGCGCCTACTTTATACAACTCTTTGAGTGTAATGGTTGCAACTACTATTTAAGGTGGTTTCTGCAGGGATAACCCCTAATGAGCTGCAAGGCTCTTAACGGACAATATTATAATTAAAAAGGTTATAATTAAAAAGGTTATATTTACCGCAAGTTGATCTTCAGAGGGCTCGTCGTGCTCATTGAGACTAGAAGTTAATCACTGATTTAATTTTATTAGTTGAGAGCTCGAGTGTTGCCCCGCCTGCTGATGATGGCGTTATGCCGAAACCGGTCCAGGGATATTTATATCCAACAGCAAGTATCGACGGTAGCAGATTCTTCGATTGACAATATTATAATTATTACGAACAGGGTTGATCCAGCAGTGGGTTGGTCCAGAGGTTAGAACTTAACCTCTATAAATTTCATTTAATGTTCGAATTTGCAAATCACAAGCCTCTATGTGTTTATTTATATTTATTTATAATTTTAAGATGTTTATTACAACATTTATAATAAAAGAACAATAATGGGACATTAACAAAGTTGATTTTTGTACCAAGTTTCATTTCGATCCGAGAAAGCGTTTGAAAGTTATCAAGTCCCATAGAAACGCCTAGAAACAAAAATCTCGTACATACATACACACACACGTATATTATATATATATATATATATATTTGATCAGTGAGTCCCCCCTTCCAAAGTTACCCCTACCCCTCTCCTCCTTTATGAATAGAATAGAATAGAAAAGCTTTATTTACATACAATTTTTGTTTTCTTACAATTACAGCAAATAAACTACAAAGCCTACCCCATGGCCAACTCAGGGCCGTGAGGAGGAGGTTCCGTATGACTTAGTATTAAGTTTTAAAAACAATTGATTTATTATAAAAGCAGATTAAAAGGAAAGGAAAGATGGGGAAAATATGTGAATATAATGCTATGAGAGATCAAAAATTGATTAAAGATTATGGGATATAATCTTCCATATTAAGCATTGTGCTGGATGATATCTTTTGAACAAAAAAATAAAAAGATTTTCTATTTGTTTTTGTTGGAAGGTTATTGCCTGCATTAAAGTTAAACTTTTGTCTATTTGTTGTTTGACTAAATGATTTTTGGTCAGTCTTGATTTAAGACCATTAAGAAAAACAAAGTATAAAGTGAAATATTAAAAGTATAAAGAGGTATGATTTAAGATGATACAAGTTAATTGAAACTTTAAAGTGTGAATAAATGATAATTTCAGTATTTAGTTTTTGTTTTGTTTTTATTTGCAATTCTTTTTGTAAGTCGTTAGAAACGTATAGTGGATGTACTTATTTAATAGTAGAAGTGATCTATTAAATACTCTCTATAGTTGATTGATTTCTTAAGGTAGTTTATCAAAGGGGCCCAAATTTCACCCTCGAGCAGCTGTACTCCTCAACAGATAGATGTCCTCGTCTATGACCTCAACCTAATAAGCTCTTTTTTCTTTGAAGAATCACTAAAAAATGAACTTATATCTGATGTAACTACTAAACTTTAACTTTGCTGTAAATGATTGATAATTTAATTTTGCTATAATGCTAAAAAAATCTTCATATATTTTTATTTGTAAATATTCTAGATAACATTTTTAGAAAAAGAAATGTTATAAGGTAAACTTCCCCCTTTCCGCTGTTCGTTTCTCATTATAGAAAATTTAATTTCACTTTGGTTAGAAAGACTTGGGGTTTTTTATCTGCTGTGCCTCGTAAGGCATGATTTAATATCCTAAAGCGGTAGCTCGATAGGATGAGAACTATTCAGCTCTGTTAGAGGCAGCCAGTTCTCCAACTCTAAGGACCAATTTTACCGATTTTTTTATATTTATCTCTCCGTTCTATCGTCGTAAAGTAGAAAGAAAAAAACACCCTAACTTAGGTTCCTCTAGCATATTATTATATATCATATACCAAGTTTATTATGTTTTCTTAAATCATAATATAGTAGGCAAATAAATAATGATCTTGCAAATCAAGTAGTAATTAATTTTTAAACTTTTTTTTAAAAATAAGGACTATATAATGCTAAAAAAATAAATGTTCCTGGCTTTCATGAAAATTTTTATTTTCATTTAATAAATACAAAAAATATTAAAAATCAATTAATTAATAAAATTTAATTTGACTGAAAAATATATAATTTTGGCAATATGTATCAACTTTATTAATAAGTACAACTTAATATTATATTTTTGGGAATATTTTCCTCTGGCCATTGTTTTTGCTGATGCACTGAGGCCCCTATCTGGGTATTTTGTGAAAGCTTTTAAAATATCTAGCAAATTTAAATAATTCCCTAAAAGTATGTACCGTATGAGTATTTATAAATTAATGAATTTCGACTTATTGATATTGGACCCTTTATTTTATCAAGTTATTTCTAATAGTTTCTATCTATATACATTTTTATGTACCATCTAAATGTGTTTTTCTTATGTTACAGGTCAGTATATTCTTCTTAGACTCAGAATTAAAACATTCACAGGTATATATTAAAACATTCAGGTAATAATATTATGCATTTTTTGACTGTTACATGTGAGAATAAAATATTTACTATATAGAAACTAACACTGCTAATACAAAGTTAACTTTAAGATTTAATTAAGATTGAATTCAGCTACTCTTTGCTGTTTATATAACTCAAAATATTGGGTACAGGGTACCTCAGAACATTTCCTCATCACATCCTCCCTGCTACGGACTCGCTTTGCCAACAAAAATCATAAATATCCTTGTTGTATTGAAACAAAACTTAGTGTACTTATTTCTCAGGTAATAATATACTGTTGTACTAAATTTCAACTTAATTGGACCATTTCCACTTTAAAAAAAAGTTCACAAGTCATTTAACAAAAATTGAACTAATGCCTATAATGAGATGAAACTTTACGCATATGTTAGTCTCATACATAGTCACAAGTGTGCCAAATCTTAATCCGATCTCATTATTTTTCCGCGTTTTATGGGTTTTCGAAATTTTTGCTGAGTCAGTATTGCAGGTTAATGACTACATAAAAAAATCTTTCCGAATAGCACAACTACAGCGGTAGACTGATTTTTGTACAAAATTTCAACTCTCTAGCATATGAACACTGGGCACACACACAGACAGAGACAACTTTGCTAAAACCACTCAGGAGGCTTTAAAAACGCCTGAAACGGATAATTCAAGTTTCAGATTTTTCTGCAAATTTAATACTTTTCCCATACACCTACCGTAAAAAATGAGGAAAAGTAAAAATATTCTTGAAATAAAACAATTTGACTATTAAAACAGAGCTAATTAAAAATACATAAAACCCATCCCTAAATAATGGAATTTTATTTTACTTTTTCATTACACCCTACTACTTAATAATACCTGTTTTTCAAGTGCCCAAGTTAATACCTATATTTACACTTTGTCTGTTAAGCGTATTGTTAAATACATTTCGTTACGGTTTAACACTCGTTGTGTTTGCCAGGAGTAAACAAGACGTAAAACGGAATAAAAAGCTTTAATGACTGTTTACTAACTTAACTTTATACAAATATACCTCACCTCTTGTTCATATTTTTATGCTCCTTTGTATTTTTTAAGGTGTTTTCTTTCCTATTTTTAATATTTTAGTCTATTTATCTTTGCAACAATACTTTATTATTGCTTATTATCCTTGTCTATCTATTTGTTTCGTATGTTATGCTGTTATTTAATAGAATAAATATTTAAAGCATTTTTTGTAAGCACGGTGTTACTGCGTTTTGGGTTTATTATTCGTTAATTTGATTGAAGTAAAATTCATTATGAATTATAATGAATTTATAAATTTAAGTTTAAAACAAATATCAACACCGAAACAGAACCAACTGTTCTGCTCTATGTATATATTATATATATATATATATATATAATATATATATATATATATACTTAAGATTACGTTGGAAAATGTCTTCTATACATAATACGTTTATTATTAGATAATATTAGTCGTAATATTACTAATATCGTAATATTCTTTATTTATAATATTCAGAACTAATATCTAAAATTATAGTCTTATTTTTTAGGAAAATTTTACCTCTCATTTTGGCGAAACAGCCTTTAGCTTAGCTTATCATTATATAAATATATATAAATATATGAAATGTACATTTTGATTAAGGGTTGTATTTATCATTAACTTTATTCTTAAATATACATCTATGAATTCCTGCACACCCCTGCGAATTAATTAGCTTGGAAATCAAGAGCCAAAGCAAATTAATTCGCGCCACTTGTAGCCCTACTCTGTCTCTACCTACCTCATAAGCCTCTTTTTCTATTGAAATTTTTTTAATATTATTACAATCTGAAGTATCAATATAATTCCATTCTCATGATAGCAACATTAGTAACTACTTTACTTCAATATAGTTTATAGACAGCAAAATTATATTTTGCTTATTATTCCGTCATAGAAATATGAAATAAATATTGCATTTGCTGTTCTTTTTTAAAATTTTTAATACAATGAGAAAAAAACGGCTTTGGTTTGTCAATTGCTCTATTATAATTTCATGAAAGAAACCAATGCCTAAAATTCTCTAAGGATTTGAAAGCTCTTTGTCAGTTTACCCTATTTTCCTGTTCAAACACTTTGTATCCCCTCTCGATTTGTTAAGAAGTTTTGTCTGTCTCCATAGCGCTGCCAAGTTGACAAGAATCCCTTCTTTCTTCACTCCTCGTTTTCACCTACAAAGATGTCTAACAAACATTCCGAACCGCTTTTTTTGTTTTTGTTAAAATAATAGGATAAATATTTAAGCTAGCAAAGCAATAAAATTGTAATATCTTCCAGTTGAAGAATTCTTCTAGTAACAAAAAGTTTATTTGTATGATAAGCTTAAAGATTTTTTCTTCTTGAAGCTTTATTGCATTCTTAGTTTTTATTAATTTTGAGCTTTCTCTTGTATTTTAATAATTGCTTTGTAGCAGATAGAACGAATCAGTGTGGAGTTTACAACGCAAAAACGAGTTTTTTAAAGTTTTGAGACATTTTTTTTAAACTATGTTTAAAGCACAAAAGGAGCATAAAGGCAAAAAGTGTCGCCACCGTTTTCTAGGGAAATAGATGGGCATGGAACAATTTGTCCCACATAGAGTTTAAAAGTATTGGAGATGCATTTAAAATTTGTGCTTTTTACTTTTAAGATCTAACTTGCTTAATGTCAACAGGCTTTAATTTTAATAATTTTTTATATCTCAGGATTTATTATTTATAATCTTAAACAAGGTAACATTAAACACATAAATAAAGAACTAAAACTTTACTCGCCATGTTTATAACTTGACCATGTAGTAAAGCTACGAGTGCCCGAGGGAGTAGCGGTGGGGGTTGGCAACACTATTTTACATTGAAGGCCTAATATGTTTCTTTTCATTCATTCAAGTTCCTTGGTGTAAAGTAATTATTATGATTAGTATCAATTTCATTCTCAAAGTGGTATTTAATTTTCATAATGGATTTACTACTCTAAATATATTAAATAACTTATAAACTTATACTTTATTGAACGAACGTAAGTGAGTTCTTACATTTCAGAAGATTGGGACGGCGCGTTTGTTTGTGTGTTTGTGTGTTTGTGTGTTGTTTGTACGTGTCGCGATAACTGCCGTAAAATTGACCGATTTTGATAAAATTTTGTATACAGGTAAAACTAATTATGTGTCAGAGCTGTATAGTTTTTGGTAATATTCCGAAAAATATTTTCATAATGGCAGCCAAAATGGCGGACCGGATAAAAAAAAATTGAGCGAAAAAATCGTGTTGTATATCGTTTGAAACTTTAAAGAGAGTAAAAAGAAAATATAATTTCATGGTCAAAATTTAAAAATTTTTGAAAAATTTAAAAATGGCGGGCTAAAATAATAAACCCAAAAAATTTAAAATTGAAGGAATAACTCGAGTAATATATCGTTGTAAAGCTCTTGATTAGTAGAACAAAAAATGTTATATACTTAAATTCCGAAAATTCAACATGGCGGCCATAATTTAATATAATAATTAGTTTACTAATTTTTATAAGAATTTTCAAGATAAAGATCTATTGTAATATACTTTAGATACTTTATACAAGTAAAATTAACTATATGTCCGAGCTGTATAGTTTTGGTAATATTCCGAAAAATATATTCAAAAATGGCGGCCAATATGGCGGACCGGATAAAAAATTTTGAGCAAAAAATCGTGTTGTATATCGTTTTAAAGCTCATAAAGAGGAAAAAGAAAATATATTTTTCATGCAACATTTCAAATTTTTTTATTTAATTTAAAAATGGCGGCTAAAATAATAAACTCAAAAAAAAAATTTAATGCGAGCCTCTTTTACCATTTATTATTATAAATATACGCGAGCCTTTTTTAATATGCATTATATTAAATATAGCAATCTAGCGAGCGAAGCGACCCTATTTTTAACGTTGTATTTATAACACAATATAAGCAATCTAGCGAGCGAAGCGAGCCTTTTTTACTATACATTAATATTAAATAAAAGCAATCTAGCGAGCGAAGCGAGCCTTTTTTACTATACATTAATATTAAATATAAGCAATCTAGCGAGCGAAGCGAGCCTCTTTTACTTGCATCAATATAAATCTACGCAATCTAGCGAGCGAAGCGAGCCTTATTTACAATATATTTTATTTAAAATATAAGCAATCTAGCGAGCGAAGCGAGCCTTTCTTTTACATGCATGAATATAAATCTACGCAATCTAGCGAGCGAAGCGAGCCTTCTTTACCATTTATTATTATAAATATACGCAATTCACGCGAGCGAAGCGAGCCTTTTTTTACTATGCATTAATATAAATCTACGCAATCTAGCGAGCGAAGCGAGCCTTTTTTACAATAATTTTTATTATAAATATAAGCATTAGCGAGCAAGCGAGCCTATTGTTAAATTTTATAAATATAAGCAATCTAGCGAGCGAAGCGAGCCTTTTTTTACTATGCATTAATATTTAATAAGCAATCTAGCGAGCGAAGCGAGCCTTCTTTACTATTATTATTATAAATATACGCAATCTAGCGAGCGAAGCGAGCTCTTTTACTTGCATCAATATAAATCTACGCAATCTAGCGAGCGAAGCGAGCCTTATTTACAATATATTTTATTAAATATAAGCAATCTAGCGAGCGAAGCGAGCCTTCTTTACCATTTATTATTATAAATATACGCATCAAGCGAGCGAAGCGAGCCTTTTACTATGCATAATATAAATCTACGCAATCTAGCGAGCGAAGCGAGCCTTTTTTACAAATATTTGTATTATAAATATAAGCAATCTAGCGAGCGAAGCGAGCCTATTTTTTAACGTTGTATTATTACAAATATAAGCAATCTAGCGAGCGAGCGGAGCCTTTTTTACTATGTTAATGTTAAAATATTCCTAAACTAGCAAGCGATGCGAGCTTTTGAGTTATATACTTTAAAATAGTATAGCATCCGAATGTTTTGATAAACTCATTTCGCTTTTTTTAAATTAATATTTTTTTTTATGTATTCTTTGCCGTGAGTTCTTGATGCAACGCATTACTAGTAAGTAAGTGAAGTAAAATTAACACTTACTAAAACAGCTGCCACTGTAAAGTGCATTATAAATTATTATAATGCTTGCAGTTTCTCGACCGCTTCTTAAAAACTTAACAAAATGTGAAATAAAACACTGTTTTGTAAATAGAGAAAAGGACTCGATGAGGTTTGTTAGCTTAGTAATTATTACCTCATTCTCTAGTTACTATCCCCAGATTAAAGTTAGTTCCATTAAACCATATGACTTTAGTAGAGGAAGAATGTCTTTAAACATATTGTTATTCACGTAAAATAAGTTAAAGCATTTTTTTTCTCTTGTCTAATAAAAGTAACTCCCTTTTGTCTAAATCCGACGTTTTTCTTGTGAAGGAATTTAATATATGAATAACTACTTGGTAAAAAATCCGTGCATTTTTATATCAGTTTTGGGAATGTATTTTTATTACTTTATCATTTTTATATAACTGTTTTGTCGTGCAAGTATACGTTCTTTTTATGCAGATCAATATTTGTTTGCGTATAGTTTAAATAAAATATTTAAGTCTACTTTCTCGTTATACATCACATCCTACTTTGCACAAATTATTTTTTATAAAACAATCGCAGCGCGGGTCATTTATCTGTGCATTTATTGCATTTTATAATAATTGTACTATTAAGATGGAATTTATCTTTTAATTTACAAATCATACCTTTGAGATATAATTAATTATACAAAAATACTAGTTGAGATTTATCTCTCCTCAGGTAATCGCTTTTTGTTTACATTATTTTTAGTAGGTTAAGCAATTTTCTTATACCGGATGCTTTATTTTTTGTGTGCTAAAAATGGATGCTGGACAATACTACTTATACATCTTGAATGTTTAAACATGCATATCTAACTCAATGTTAGATATGCATCTGAAAAGTTTACAGAACTATACTATGCTTCATGATCAGCTACCAATAAGTAGTTGACAACGGAGATGGTAATGCCTATAAAAACCAAAGCTGCAAACGGCGATAGAGGTGGACTCTGGCCCACGGACTTGTGACCTAGCGTGGATGGTTAAAGGATCTTTTCATCAAGGTAGAAAATAATCCTTACTGTTGAGGTGTACTACAAGGCTCGGTGACGGTAAAGTCTCCCAGACTTTACCGAATAGAAACCCATGTTTCTATCTAAACCTATGAATGCTTGTGAATGTTTGAAGACAAAGTCTTGAAGACTTTGTTTAACTTCATTACATGAACATGATCCATACTGTAATATACCTATCTGCCGATTTCTAAAACTAGAATATGTCAACATATTTCTAATAGAATCATGTTAACAGTGTTTATGCTGCCGTTAAATCTCTCGTGCTTGTCCACTCAGAAACTGTAATATTTCTGCATTCCGTGGTAGAAGTAAAGTCTTATGTACATAAGAACCCAAACCGATGTCTAAGACGATTTAAATGTTGTTTTTTAGCGAATTTCCTTTGGAAATTCAGCTAATGGGATAGGCGTCATGGTGGAAATCGAACCTCGGACCACGACACAAATCCGTTTCAGAGGTCCCTAACGACGAAAAAATACGTTTCGCGAGACTTTATATACATGAATCGAATGAAACCGGTCCGAAGTCGATACAACCATTCTAAGTGACCTAAAAATCGAAAAAAAACCATTGTAAATTACCAAAAACAAAAATTTAGGTCGATGAAAATATTTCGAGTAGGTGTCGTTTTTTATGTAATTTTGGCGCTGAATCGAATGAAACCGAAAGTCGATACGAACTCTAAGTGATCAAAAGTCGAAAAAGCCACAAACTTTTAGAAAACCAAAATGACGGTCGTTGAAAATTAACTTTCGAGTAGGGTGTCGTTTTTAATGTTTTTTGGGCCTCTGAGTTGAATGCCAGTGGTCCGGAGTCAATACGACCACTTAAACTCAGTGTACCTGGGTTCACATCCTGGAAGGATCGATAATTTTTTTATCGTTTTTTTTACTTAATATAAGTTTACAACTAGAAAAAATTTGGCGCGGTGGTCCCCATGTCGGGCGAATTTCCTTTGGATGCGAGCACGTCAAACCCAGAGTGCCGGGTTCAAAATCAGTAGGGACATAAATTTTTTATTGTTTTTTTTACCTAATATAAAGTTACAACTAGAAAATAATTCCGGCGCGGTGGTCCGCTGTCGGGCGAATTTCATTTAGAATGCGTGTTTCCGTGCTAAACAACATAGCGTGGTTCCGGTTCATGCTGCTGAACCTAAGCAGTTACTCAATTGTCAAGCACTGCTCGTAACTCATTTTGTCTTGTATTTTCCAAAGGAAATCGTTAAACCTTTTAAGATAATCTGACTAAGCTAAAAGTATGTTAACTAAGCTTTAAACTATTGCAATAATAGTGCTTACTTCTAATTTTGAGGCATAGTTTGTACAACAACTGTGATTGATTATTTTCATTTTTTGGAAATACAGACAAAATAAGTTACGAGCAGTGCTTGACAAATTGAGTAAACTGCTTAGGTTCTAAAGCATGAACCGGAACCACGCTATGGGTTGTTTGCACGGAAACACGCATTCAAATGAATTTTCGACCACCGCGCCGGAATTATTTATTAGTAGTTGTAAACTTATATATAATTGTAAAGCACGAAATCACGCATTCCAAAGGAAATTTGCCCGACATGCGGACCACCACGCCAGAATTTTTAATTTAAATTTTGTATCATTTTTATATTACGCTGCTTTTATGTTTTGAGACTTTTTGTAATTTATTTAAACTCTTTTTGGTGAGATCAAAGTTTAGTAAGATGGAATAAGTTGTTTGACAGTTACGTCAAGTGTTCAAGACAAAAGTTAGTTAAACTTTTATTACACAACTTTCCGACTGATTTTCCTCCAAAACTTTTTGTCTTATTTAACATTTCCTTTTCTCGTAATTTTAACTTTTTCACTTTTATTTCTTTTGTTCTAGATATTTTTAAAAAAAATATATTTTAAGTCTCTATATAGTAATTTATTGTCAAAAGGTCTCGCAACTCATGCGTATTTTCTTAGAATTTATATTAATTTTACTTTTTTCAAAAGCAAGGGTACAAGGCACCTCCACACATTTTTCAAGAATATCAAGGTGGCCAAAAACTTAAAGACGTCAAAGTGAAAAGTAAGACTAACGTTTACGGCATAATAACTTCAGTCTTGCAACGCGGAACTTCAAAATTAAAATATAGCCCAACGTCTCAGGGTAAATATATTTGGTCTCGCTACGCTGTACCTCAGGATGTAAACAATATACTTTATGTTTTATAAAAACATACTTCGTCATTATTTTTTTATTTTTAATATATTTTAATTTAGCTGGTCTGAATTGTTATGTTTGGCAACATGCATTACTTATATTCTCTTCATTTCTTTAAAGTAAAAAAATCGGTTTCAGGGTGACCGTGAAACTTTTCCTCCGCTTCGCTCGTCCTGAGAAAGTAAAACCAACACATTTATACAACAACACGTCGCTCGTCTTCAGATAGTGAATACACGCGTTTTGTTTCCGGCGGCAGTTATATGACTTAAAAAACCATAGATATTGAAACGAAAAAACAAGAAATATATTTGTATCATTTTGAATTCTTATAAATTCCAACTCACAAGTGTAGTAAAGTTCAATACTAAAAACTTGTTTAAAAAATGTAAAACGTCTTGCCTAGAGCAGGCACTAAAAAATCCAGTTGAAATTGGGCACATGGCCACAAGTATGTCCCTTTGTGTGATAAATAAGTATAATAAGTTTCGTTTACCTATGGCATGTCTGTCTACGGATTTTCGAGGTCGATGTCTAAACAGTTTCGAGCGTTCTCAATGTTTGGATAGGTTACACAGGAAATAAAACTAATTTATTTACAATCTGAGGACAAG
This sequence comes from Microvelia longipes, assembly GCA_018340805.1. Taxonomy (NCBI): domain Eukaryota; kingdom Metazoa; phylum Arthropoda; class Insecta; order Hemiptera; family Veliidae; genus Microvelia; species Microvelia longipes. The sequence goes on from JACMZG010001863.1 coordinate 33,095,526, forward strand.
CAAAGCGAGTCCTTAGACGTGTTGGAACATAATTTCAGCAATTTTTATATTCTGAGTACGAGCGAAGCGGGTTCGACGTAATAAGGGTGAGCGTAGCGAATTCAATGCGATGATAAAAAGTTCCAATATACTACGTACTCCATTTTTTGTCTTTATATGTTAAATAGAAACTTTTGATTTCAGTTACAATCGACTGAGTTTTAACTGCATCTAGCTGTTATTGTAACAAATTGTTTGCAAAAGGGTTGCGGTTAAAGTACTTTGCGTTTACAAAAATCAATTTTCTATTGAGAGGTAGAAAAGATAAAAAAAATTGGCGTTGTAATAACAGTTTTGTGATGGGCTATAGGAACCTGGTGAGCACCCCCTCCTAGGAGAGACGATTCTATCGATTTACTTCCGATTCCACCATTTCCTCTCGTACTTACCCCATTTTCAACTTTTTTTTACTCATTTTCCTCAAATGAAAGTGGTAACTGTTTTGTGTGAAAAACGACTTTATAAGCATATACGGTTGTTTATTTTGTATTCAATCAACGTTTAATTTTGCAATGTTGATCAAAAATTTAATTTAATGAGTGAAGTGTTGTTCTTCAGGCAAATTGATTACCTGTTGCTTAATGAAATTTCTTTAATTAAATTACTTTTGAAAAATTATCTAATTTTAATGAGACGTCTCATACATTAGAATACGTATTAGTATTAGGTATACGTATTTAGTATTAGGTATATTATTTTAAGTATAGGTATTGTATTTTAGTATTACTTATTTAGTATTTATAGTATAGTATTAGTTTACTTATTTAGTATTAGTATACGTATTTAGTATTTATCGTATTAGTATTAGTATACGTATCCATAAAATTACTTCAAAGACCTATGTTACGTATGTATATACTATACATGTACATACTAAAATATTTATATACTTATATATGTACATATTTAGATATAGGTTCACTACTTTTAGGCAGACCAACACTACTTATTTACAATATATATTCATTGTTTACATAGTTATATTATTGTAATAGTTATATTTATTTAACTATATGTCCTAACAATATACATAGTTAGGACACAAAGTAACATCAAAGTTGACAAAATTTAAATTTTAAACCAAATCCGAGAGGAACATTTTAGCTGCACTAACACTAAATCCTTCAGAATAATGGGAAAACATGGTCCCAGATTTACATAAATGGTCTCTATCCCTTATAAATTGGAGTTCAAGTTTCAACTATTATTACCCAAACACGGCAATTTTGTTACCACTTTTGGTAAAGCTAAATTAGAGCACATCTTATTATTGCCTGTTCAAAAAGTTGCATTACATCCTAAAAGAAATTTGAGCCTATATTATTGTATTCCGGAAATTTTTTATCATAGATTTTTATTAAAAACAAAAAGAAAGAAATCTTTTTAACAAGTATATATATATATATATATATATATATATATATATATATATATACATATATATATATATATATATATATATATATTATATATATTATATATAATATACTATAATTAATATTGCACCTGGTGAACCTGTAATATTATACTTGCAAGACCTGTAATTTTGTTTTGTTAAGGGACTGTTATGTTATTCATTGAAAACCTATGTATGTACATAAAATTGGATTTATTTGGTTTTAGCGAATTTCCTTTGGAAATTCGGCTAATGGGATGTTTCAAATAGAAACTAATTCTTATAATATTATACGGTTGCCCAGAAGAGCTTTAAAATGCGTTTTACGACTTCGCATGAAGCATAATGCATGTAGGTCGTAAAAAATTATAGTTCGGACTTAAAAAGAAGAGTTAAATTTAAAACCCCATGCAATAGCATAGGTCAGACTGCAGGTATTTTCTCATTCTCTGTAGCTGAGCACAAATATTAGAAATTTCAAGTTATAAAATGTATATAAAAGAAGAATGTATATAAAATGTATGTAAAAGATTTTTTTTAAATTCTCCTCATTTCATTTATCAATGAAAGTATCCCCGACGGAATTAAAGTTCATTAAGTTTAAAAGAATCTTGTACGTGTGTCAAAACACTAACATAAGTTTTACTTTAAGTTAGTGTTCTAGGACGCCAACCTAACTCAATTTTTAATATTAATATATTTTTTATACAATTACTCAAGCATTAATATCCGATTTGTTTGAATACCTGTGATTTGAATCTGTGTAAATTAGTGTACATCAATATTTTTTGAACCCAAAATCGTGATAATTTTTTCGTAATCTGAACAGATTTCTATTCTATTTGCTTAAGGACCAAGGCTGAGATGCAGTATCGCGATCTATAGTAGCTAATGTGACATCTCCAATCAATTTATTTGCTCCAGACGGTGTATAATTTCTTGTTACTCCCTTGGGAGTAAAAAGTAACCTTTTCTGTCTTGGGAATAAAAAGTGTCTCCTATTATTGGGGTTAGAGCCAATTATAACTATTTTTTGGGGGGTAGGGGGTGGTATCTGCTATATTTATAATCAGAACCGATCAATATTTGTAACACTTTCCCGGGGGGACTCGACCAAAAAAAAAATGACTGGCTATAAATCCGTTTCAGCCCAAAAGACGCTGTTTAGAGCTATAAATAATTGTTTTTATATTTTTTGGGGGGCAACACCCCTAAAATTTATTAGGGGATTCAGACCCAAAAAATAGAGTAAAATACAATGATACGTATACAAATAAGAATATAACAATAATTAAGTGACGTCATATTTATATTGTATAATGGTATAAGTTATAAATAAGTATAATAAGTTTCGTTTCAATACGGCAAGTATATCAATCATTTTTGTTTGATCATAAAATTCATGTATAATTATTATTTATCAATTATTTATTTATGATTAATAAGAGAATCCTAAACTTCTTATAACGTTTTTAATAGTTGTAAAATTTAGTTATAATACATGTGAAGCATTAGTCATGGCTAAACTAAATGCAATAAGCTTTTTATATGCAAGAGCTTCTCAGCTGCAAAGTATATAATCAGCTATTTCTTTGCATTCTCTCCCTACTGAAATGACAAGAGTCTCTCTAGACTCACTCATAACCACACCCAAGTTATCTGTGTAGTTTGAATATATTTAACTTGAGTGGTACTTACTTTTATTCTATTCTTCAATATTATGTAGAATTTTAATCGTTTAAATATGTGGGTAATTGCTTATTGGGAGGGGAAGAAGTATTGTCATAGAAAAAAATGTGACGCTCACTTTTTTCAAATTCTCACCACTCAGTATCAAATAACTCACGTTTTCAATACTTACAGATCCCAAAAATAAAATATAAAATAAGTACCTCGGAATTTTTACTCAGCAAATCGAATTCACTACGCTCATCCTCCCCACATTGGACTCGCTTCGCTCGTCCTCAGATAGTAAATTTATTCATTTCTTTCCTAGCGGTCACCATCCAGGCACTGATCACGCTCCATACTGATTAACCTAATGATCTAACAAATATCATAGATATATATACCTGCCCTATTAAAACGATACCTAAAAAGTATACTTATTTATCACGTAAAGGGATTCGCTTGAATCAGCAAACTTCCGCGCATTTGGATTATTTTCTAAATTAAAAAAATATTTGCAAGTCATTTGATAAAAATTGAACTAATGCTGATAATTAAATAAAACGAGGCACATATATGTTAGTCTTATGTATTTATTACTACATTGCGTGATAAATCTCAATCCGTTCGCAACACCTTTCCGCGTTTCATTATTTGTAAACGTTTTTACTGTCACTATTGCGGGTTAATGACGTCAAAAATTATTTACTGGATAGCATAATTAGACTTAAAGATTGATTTTTGTACCAAGTATCATCGTTCTAGCATAAATACATTGAGAGATGCGATGATAAAAGACACGCACACATACCAATACACACGCAGACTACTTTGTGAAAACCACTCTGGAGTTCTTAAAAACACATGAAACGGGTAATTCAGGTGACATCCTGGTTTCGGATTTCTTCGCAAACACAATACTTTTCTTATAAATCTATAGTGTAAATAAGAAAAAGTAAAAAGGATGTGATGTATGTACGCAGTTATAGAATTATATATGTACATTTAATGTACATATATAACGCTGTATGCCACACTGCTTAACCAAATCAAATGAAAACTAGTGCAATAATCAAGTCCTATTATTTGATTGTAGAGTGAATCAATCATGTCGGTTTGAAATGAGTATTTTGTAGAAAATATGTTGTGTCCAAGACGTCGCCCTCATTGGTGGCTGGCTAGCTTAATTCTTTAGATATACGCCTATTATTTAGAAAAAAATCCGTCAAAGTGCTTCCTTTGCAAGCATTATAAGGGTTTCTTAGATTTATAGATACATATCATTAATGCTATTCGCGATTCAAAGTTCGTAGCAGCGCCTCCGTTTTTATCAAAGTGCTTTAATTAATTAATTTAGGCGTATGAACTCATAGAATCACGATTTCGTTGAAAAGTAGGTTTTAATGGGTTGTCACGAGTATTTTAATTGATGATAGGATGGTGAAAATCACAATATAGTGTTTTATTTAGTTATTGTTGATTAATGTTACTTTAAATAGTTTAGTTTACAAAACACACAAAATTACCTTTTAATTATTTTAAATTAGTTGTTCCAGGTATATGTACTGTATGTATGTTATAGGTACTGATAACAAGCCGATTTTCACCGTAATGGTGTTTTAATTTATCAATCAATTTTATGTACACACTAAAATAATAAATAACTCAATAAATTCACGTTTTTGTAAAATGTTTGTTTAAATCAACCGTTAGGTTTTATTATTTCTGGGTTAATCGGACAATCCAAGTCTTAGTAATAAGAGCCTGATTCTATATTTACAACTATAGACTATATATACCAACCTTACAACTATCTCTTTGAATCGCGAATAGATTTATACTTTTACATAATATTTTAGAGCTCGCTTTAATCGCCTATAAGTGTTTGTTTGTCAATAACTGATTTTAGAAAACAAAATGAAAAATCGCCTTCATTTGTTTGTTCTACACCATAAAAATAAAAGTTTACCTAGTATACTATCGCTCGCCTATATTGGTTGTTGATACCGAATTTTAGAGACAATTTTAAAGTATAACATAATATTCTAGGGCTCGCTTCGCTCGCCTTTATATGTTTGCCTATCAGTACCTTCTTAAGAATTTCTTTATAAAACATTAGAGCTTCGCTCGTCTTTATGTGCTTATTTGTTACTAGCCAATTTTAAACTATGAAATCAAACTTTTACATAATAATCTAGGACTCGCTTTGCTCGCCTATATGTATTTGTTTGTCATACCTAATTTTAGCAAAAAAAATTAAAATATAACATTATATTCTAGAACTCGCTTTGCTCGCCTTTATGTCTTTGCTTGTCAGTACCTTCTTAAGAGTTTTTAATAAAAAAAACAAAAAACATAAAGGCTCGCTACGCTCGCCAGTACCTAATTTTATAGCAAACAGAAAATACATAACATAATATTCTTGGGCTCGCTTGCTCGCCTATATTGTTTTCTTGTCGAAACCTAATTTAGAATTAAAAAAGTAACATATTATTAGAATTAATTTTAAATAGAAATAATATAATTAATTTTAGCCTTTATGTACTTGTTTGTTATTAGACAATTTTAAACAATAAAATCAAACTTTTACTCAATATTCTAGGGCTCGCTTCGCTCGTCTCTTTATATATGTTTATGAGGACGTATTTTTAAAGCATAGAGTAAAAACATAACATAACATTCTAGGGCTTGCTTCGCTTGCCTTCATGCGTTTGCTTATCAGTACCTATTTAAAGTGAATATAAATAAATCAATAAAAAACTTTAGGGCTCGTTTCGCTTTATGTCTTTGTTTGTCGATACCTAAATAGGTGGGGAGGGACAACAATGTTTTGGTGGTTTTTGATATTTTTGCGGGTGTAATGGTCCCCATACGTACAATTTGATACTCCACACAATTTTTTCAAAAAAAATATTTTTTTGCGCGTGCGGGTATGTACAATTTTGAAATTGCTGAAATTAACTTTTAAAACTTTTTATCCGAAGAATTTCAATTGCCCGTATAGAGCTATTATTGAGTATTTTTTTATATTTTTAGGGCTGCTTCTTATAGGTTATTTGGGGGAGGGGGATCATTTTTGAGTGGTTTTTGATATTTTAGCGGGTTTATGGTCGTCATTTGAAAAAGCGATGCATATTTGCGTTCCACCCAGTAATACTTAAATTTTGATATCCCAAATATTTTTTTTTGCGAATTTGCGCATTCTGTCTTAAATCGACAAATGCGCATGACAGATGGTTGCCTATATTTTCCTATTCTTGGATAAAATAGTTAAATATGTGTACCGAATTTAAACCTTCTAGCTATAGTAGTTGCGGACATGTGAAATCGGACAGACAGACACATTTTACAAGTTTTATTGGAAGTTGAAAATGTTGATGTCAACAACAATCAAATTCCATATAAAATCCTTTCTTACTTAACGATTTTATCTAATAAACTAGTTTGGTAGAACCAAACTTTAATGCTTTTATCCATTAACCCCCCCCCCCTATTAAAGGTAATAGAGAGGGAAATTCTGAAGGATTAGGCAAAATTACGTAAAAAAGAGACATAATTCATTTTTAAAGACATCTAACTTTGAACCATTAAACCCTGGTGGTATTTTTACCTAAAGCAATATAACCTTAACCTTTAAATTTTTATTTTTTTATTACCTTTAAATTTTTGTAGTGAATTTCAAAACGGAAAATGAGCTAATGTTTTTTACCATCTCAATCTTTTTATTATAAAGTTTAACTAAGATTTGCTCATGTTTAATCATAGTTAATACATGACGATTGTCTTGTATACATTATACGAGTAAAAATCTCGTACATACAAATTTTTTCTAACTTAAAAGTTTTAAGTTGCTGAAACACTAACAATAAGAAGAACCAGAAAAAGAAATGCTACTGTAACCAGCTTACCATGTTTATCGTTGAAATAAGAAGGAAATGAGCTAATGAAAAGCGAGACATGAATTTGTAAGATAGATAAGAGAGTGTATATAAAGCAAAGATATGGAAGTCTAGAGGAGTTAGCCTGTCGGAGTATTGAATACTATATCTTGAACCAGATGTCACCCCCAAAGTGAAAACAAATTGAATTTTATACAGTGATGGTATAATGTGAGTTTACAAGTCCCTGGTATTGGTATAAAATCAAACAACAATTTCGCCCATTCTTCTATATATTTTCAGACCAGCTAAATTTTAAGTTTTATTCTTTATTTGGTACTTTTCCTCTTTTTCATTTAATTTATAACTTTTGACCTGATTTCTTCAAGTCAAAAGAATTTTATTTCTTATAGCAATCTTGAATTTATACTAACTTACTATTAATTGAACAAAAGTCTATACAAAATAATTATATACATTAGTTAGTCTTCGTTATAAGTTGAAGGTTCTTTTAATTAAATAATAAATTAATTCTTGGTATTGATTAACTAAAAGGTAATAACCCTCTCTTTTAGCATGTTCGATTCGCATGTTGCACCCGCCTTGACCCTTATCATGTCCCAGACGATAGCTTTCCTTAAATTATTCTTTTGACCTAAAGAGGATTCAATATAGAGGAAGTTTTGCTTAATTTATCTCGGTAATAAGGGGTCTAGAAGTGTGGTATTCTTGTAGTGCCACAAAAGATTAGTATTCTCCTAAACACCTGAAGGCCTATTCAATCTTAAATGCATCCTCATTCTTATTCGTTCAAACGCGATATGACCTGTACACTGAATCTCTACAAATTTTCAACATTTTAATTTCTTGTTTATCCTCTAGTGCTTGGATTAGTTTTAGTTATACCTGATAAAATCAAGAAAACATAAATAAATAAGAAAAATCATGTTTCATATCAAATATCTTGACACATTGGTAAAACTTATTGTACAATATTTTCCCTCCAGTATTGATACATTTATTTAAACCCGAGTTTTTTTAATTTTCTCTGCCATGTTGTCTTATTTTTTATTTTCAATTTGTCCTGTCGGTATAATACGTTTGATTTTGTGGCGTACCACAGATTGAAACGTATAGGCACACATGATGGAATAATCTGAGGGCGTAATATTTCATTTTTATCTCTGTGGGGTTACTCTGGAATGACTGTGAGATATTCATATTTCAAGCTCAGTTATCATGAAAAAATCTACCATATACGCTTCTTTATTTAAATTAAACTTTTCAACTATTATAAATCGTTTACTTTAATATTTACTAAACAGTGTTAACATATCTGCAAGGCATTTTAAGCATCAACTCTTTTTACATTTCTATATAATATTACCGATGATTTATTTATTTATAATTAATTTTATTATTTATTAATTTAATAATTATAACCATTATTTTTTATTTCACATACATAATACTAGTTATTCGTATGGTAAACCCTTCACTAAAGATCAATAGAATTATTTTTGCAATTAATTATTATTTTGTGCCGTCGTGGGTGAGTTTGTTTTCTTAACACTGATATATATTAAATAATTTTTTAAGATATATAAATGTTATCTACATTTTATGATATACATATATTAAAGATAAATATACATTTAATATTATAATAGTAAGTATATAGTTTATTAAAAGATAATTTCAAATTTATGAATAAATATTATGTTATAAGTTGTTGTTGCAAACATGCGATATATTGTTTAGCATCACAAGTCTTTAAAAAATACATGCAACATTCCAAAGGTTGTCTAATGAGTTCACCTTTTTTGGCAAAAATACCTAATATCATGTATGGCATAGTCTATTAAAGAAATTATTTTGGTTAAAGACTCCATAAAATGCTCAGGCATGGCACTGAGCATCTATGCTTATTTATTTATTTGTATATTATATGCTTTACAAAAATTTTACTTTAAATTAAATTTGACTTAATTATAGTAAATAAATTTAATAAGTATGTTAAAAAATAATTCCTATTTATTAAATATATGTCAAAAAATATTAATATTACTATTATAAATATTAATGCTTATATACTGTTGCCTTTTAAAAATACTTTCGAAACTCAATGGGAAGTCAATTCATTCTTTCAGCCTCTTTGTTCTTGGTGAAAAAGTTATTCGTATGAAATTAAAACTTTTTGTGGAATGGCTATTAACGTGTCTTTTGATTATTTTAAAATGCATTAAATTTGGTCAAAAACTTCTCCAGATATTCAAACTTTGATTTTTTATTTTTAAATTCGTCAACAAATAACGGGGGTTTGTTGTGTCATTGTTTACCTGCCTAAATTTACAATATGTATTATACCAGTCCAAGAGCCAGGCCTAAAAATGTGACTCATTTTGTACTACTTTAAACCAAATTTTTCTGAAAATATACCTTAAATTATTATGGAAAAGCATTGTCTGCCTATCCAGAGTGGAGCCCTTCATATGAATGCGCTCGCTAAAAATATTAAAAATGCAGTAAGTGGTTCCCTGTAGGTCGTGTGCAAAATATGATAAGACATTTTTTTAATGCTGATAAAATGTATTATAAATCCGATAACTACAACTAAAGTTATGACATTTATTTGTAAAATACCCAAAAAATGCACAAAAAGTCGATATTGTTTCAAAGAAATTCGCTGACTTTACATATATTAACCATTTTTTTTGGTGTTTTTGAAAGAGCCATAACTTTGGTTTTAGTTATCCGATTTTAATGATTGAACACTCGCTTTATTGGACATTTTATCACCTTTAAATAATGTTCTATTCATGTTTTGCACATAATCCACAGGGAACCACTTATTTCAAGAAAACTAAAATTTGTGCGATTTTATAAAATTTTATGGAGGTCCAGTCATATGAAGGGCTCCACTCTGGATAGGCAGACTATGTTTTTTCTTCATAATTTAAGGTATATTTTCAGAAAAATTTGGTTTAAAGTAGAACAAAATGAGTAACATTTTTTTAGGCCCGGCTCTTGGACTCTACATAAGAGGGTCACGGAACACTCTTCTGTTTCCTTCTCCATTTTGATTTACCTTAAAGAGGTTCTTAAATTAATTATGTTGACAAATGTAAGGGACCTAGCATATAAAGACGACTAACATACCCTGAAAAATTAATTAAAAGTCCACCTACAGCCTTCGATAAGAGCAGACACGTTTTTAATAAATAAAAGCTTCATGGTGACAGCAATTACTTTTACCGAGGACTGGTAGCTCAGTCGTAGAGTGGAGGTTGAGGGTTCAAATCCAGCCGGGGAGGACCTATGGTAATCCCTTGGGCCTTTCAGGGGATCTTGAATTCATGGCCGGCTAACTATTGTCTCTAGCTCATGTAAAGACAAAGTTCTGCGGGCCGGTGGAGGGTCGGATAGATATTGAACCTTCGGAACGAGCACTGTGAAAGTGGAAACCCGAAGTTAGTGATGTTTGTGATCCCATGATTAGCAAATGTGATTAAGAGTGCTGTGTTCAGTTCTGGAAGACGCCTCCTAGTGATTCATGGAACTTAAGGCTAGAATATGAATAGGTTTATGCACACTATTTCAAGGTTGCTGCCGGCGTCTCGCCTCGTCGGGCAGGTACCAGACTGGACATAGTAGTAAGTATAAGGAGTATCTGGTGGGACTAGAGGAACTGGTGAGATTGGTAAATAATTCTGGCGCGGTGGTCCATGCGGTGGTCGCATGTCGGGCGAATTTAAAATGCGTGTTTCCGTGCTAAACAAACACATTTCTTGCTTATGCAAGAACCATGCCCATTGCGTGGTTCCGGTTCATGCTTTAGAACCTACGCAGTTACTCAATTGTCAAGCATTGCTCGTAACTCATTTTGTCTGTATTTTCCAAAGGAAATGCGCATTATCATCCAGTTGTTGTAAAAAACTAAATGCCTCTAAAATTAGAAGTACGCACTATTATTTGCACTAGTTTAAAGCTTAGTTACTTATCTTTAAGCGTAGTCAGTTATCTTTTAAGTGTTTACAAGAAAGTGTCTAGAAATACATATATATACAGGGTGTTTCATATAAAGTGTCCACCAAAGAAAGAGGTGATAGTACTCCTCAAAGGAAACAAAAAATGTTCTATAATAAAAACCCGGATCTCCAACCGTTTTCCCACAGGGTCAAATTTAATATTTTAAAAAAAAATTTGACCTCACATCATGAAATTGTTAATAGCGTTAAAACTGTTCAAGCTAGAAAGGCGAAATTGATCTCCTTAGAAAGCTGAGTAAATTTCCTAAAGGACACACTACCAACTATGTCAAATATATTGGACCTACTGCCCGAAAATTTGCATGAAAGATGATTTATTGAAAAAAGTTAATTTTATGGAATTTTTGTGGTAGGGCATTAGAGGAAGTATGAGATGAGCAAAAGTTCAGCCAAGAATGGAAAAAACTTCTCTTATAATTGCCCTTTAAGTAAATGTAAATATTTTTATACATTCAATAGTCAAAAATGTAAGCTATTGTTGCTAGAAGTTGCAAAAACTGATGATTTTTGTCGTATAAGAGAAAAAATAATGTGTTATTTTAACAAAATATTTTTTTTTCGAAAGTAAACTTATATTACGATTTTTAGACTCTAGAAGGTAAAATAAACATATTTTATTCTTACACATTTTTCTCTAAAACCCCTATTTTTAAAGATTTTTAATTTTTTTATGTACCATGCAATGAACATTGTAGAGATATGCAAAAATGCCAAAAAAATTACAGTTTTTCCAACTTCTAGGAAGAATGGCTTAACATTTTGACTATTGAATGTATAATGAAGTTTGGGTTTTTTTAAAGGGTAATTAAAGAAAGTTTTTTCCGTTCTTGGCTGAACTTTTGCTCATCTTTACTTCCTCTAATGCCCTACCACAAAAATTCCATAAAATTACTTTTTTCAAAAAATCATTTTTCATGCAAATTTTCGGGCAGTAGGTCCAAAATATTTGACATAGTTGGTAGTTTGTCCTTTAGAAAATTTACTCAGCTTTCTAATGAGACCAATTTCGCCTTTCTAGCTTGAACAGTTTTAACGCTATTAACAATTTTATGATGTGAGGTCAAATATTTTTTTTAAAATATTAAATTTGACCTTATGGGAAAACGGTTGGAGATCCGGATTTTTATTATAGAACATTTTTTGTTTCCTTTGAGGAGTACTATCACCTCTTTCTTTGGTGGACACTTTAATGAAACACCCTGTATATATATATATATATATATATATATATATATATATATATATATATATATATATATATATATATATATATATATATATATATATATATATGTGTGTAAAGTTTCACAAAACGTATTTATTCGTCATTAGGGACCTCTGAAACGGATTTGCGTCGTTGTCCGAAGTTCGAATTCCGCCATGACGCCTATCCCATTAGCGAATTTTATTCCAAAAGGAAATTCGCTAAAACTACTGGACGAGCTGAGAACTAGGTTACAGGTACAGTTCTTTAAAGAAATTTAATGAAATTGAACTTTCACTTAACTTTACTTAACTTTAACTTAACTTAACTTAACTGAACTCTAAAGAACTGAAGAGGATAGAAGTACCGATGTCTTCTCTGATGCAGTGTTTGCATAAAATGTTGGGTTTATTAGTGAAGTGGCATGCGGGAGAGTAAAAACGCGAAAATAGCCCTATGGGTGCATGTGTATAAATTTTTTTTTGTTTTTAGAACTGAGCTAACATATTTGAAAAACTTCGGAGCTATTGGGGTACAGAATATTCACTAAAAATTGGCAAATTATCTGTGTCTCTCACAATTTTTGAGTAAACGAATTTTAAATTGGTTGACGCACACCCAGCATTTTATTTCATTCATTTATATTAAAATATGAAAGATTATATTAAAATAAAAGCTTCCATATATTGGAGCAACCACCAAGCAGTATTATATATTTTTCTGAAGCTTCATATGGTGATTTTAGACGTAATAAAAATCAGTTTTATCGCATAACATGTCCGATTATACTTTTCCCTTCATAAAATTGTAATTGCTTTCGTGCTTTTATGTTGATATTTTATAAATATAAAGCTCAAGCACATTGCTAGTTTATGTTTTTATGGATTTTATTTTTATACGTTTTTATTCTCTTGGACCCTGATCCTGCATAATTTATAACTGTATAACTATTTCTACTTATAGTTTAAGATTAGTTTAATAATAAATTTTCATAATAGTTTAAAAGTTTACTTATAAGCTAGGTTGTATGGTTGATATAAGAAAAAATTCTATAGTATAACATTTAATCTCGTACCTGTCTTTAGCAGGAGACCCAAGGTTACATATGAAAAGATATCATATTAGAGTTTATACTACCCCTATTTCATCATAGCAACCCTATAATATATTTGAACCAGTATATATCACTTTCTTAGCTGTAAAAAATGTCCTGCCTTTTTATTTATTAATAACATTTCATAAGAGTTACAGGTTGCTTTATTTAGGTTGTTATTTAAAAATTAGTACATTCTTTAAAACCATTACGAGCCTATTATTGACCATTCTTAGCTCCTTTTAATGTCTCTATCGATACCTAATTGCTGTTTTCTCCCCACTCTATAACCTATTCTCCAACTCCCCACCTTTAATCGTTAGTTGTTTACTACATCGTTCATCCTGACCACTTCAAAATATGGAAATCACCTTAACTATATTGCAGCATGTTGCAGTAAAAACATTTTTTCTATTCACAATGGTCACCAATCTAGGTACTACCCTCGCTCAAAGTGCTTAACATTAGTTACTGGATAAAAACTGTAGATTTACTAGCCTTATTATATGCTAAAAAACTAAAAGTTTGTACCCATTTATAAATGGCGTTTATTATGACCAGTAGGGTCGAAACGTCTCCACTAAGAACGTAGTTTTTATTTATTTACCCTTTGGACCACAGCTCTCAAACAGCCTTATTCTAATGAAACTTAATATACATATTTATTACACAAAAGGATATAATATACCATAAAAATTTGACAACTACGTAAAAACCATTTAGGAGGTCTTAAAACAACTAAATCGAACTATTCAGATAAAATCCCGGTTTCGCATTTTTAGTGCAAACACATTATTTTTCCTATGTATTTGTAGTGAAAATGAAAAGTTAAAATTAGACAAAAATGATTCTCCCTTTTGTATACAAAAGGATCACTAGAATAATAAGGATTAGGTTGCTTTAGTGGGTTATTCGAGAGAAGCTTGGCGTTACAGATATTAACTAGCCTTGCAATTTAATTACTAACTATATAGTTTAATTTAATTATTCTTACTTTTCCTCATTAATACTGTAGGTATAAAGAAAAAGTATTGTGTTTGCTAAAAAATCCGAAATCGGGATATCAACGGAATTATCCCTTTAAAGCATTTTAAAAGCCTTCTGAATGGTTTTTGCAAAGTTGTCTGTTTGTATTTGTGTGTGTATTTATCATCGTAGCTCCTAGTGTATTTATGCTATAAAGTTGAAACTTTATACAAATATCAAACTACCGTTGGATTTGTGCCATTCAGAAAATAATTTGTTAATGACTTCACTAACCATGACGTCTTAATGACTCAGCAAAATTTTAATAAAATTTGGCACGAATGTGTGGCCATGTCTAAGACAAACATGTGCCAAATTCTATCTCATTATCAGCATTAGTTCAATTTGTATCAAAGGACTTGTATACGTTTTTTAAAAATTTTGGAATAATAGGAAAATAATCCATCTGTGTTGAAATTTAGTGCAAGTGTATTTCGTCATAAATAAGCAACCAAAGTTTCGTTTCAATAAACGACAAGTATATACATGATTCTTTTTGGATCATAAAAGTTAAGAAGCATCGATCGTCCGAAGACGTTATGAAGTATAAATTTAACAACTTGTATATTCTGAGGACGAGCAAAGCGAGTCTGAAGCTGGGAGGATGAGCGTAGTGGATCCGATGTTATGATGAAAACTTCGGAGGTACCCCGTACCCAATTTTTCAATTTTTTTACGTGGGTAACATCTACACTTCTTTAAGTTTTTTAACTATTTATTTATTTTTTATTAATTATATTATTTATTATTAGCGAATTTTCATAATGAAAATGACGCTTATGAGGTTGTTCGGATGACGGAAGTTGAGGGTGGGAGTGAGCGGAATCGGTTCCTATTGGCTTCCAGATAACAAAAATATATGTCCCAAAAAAGTTTATATATATATGTATATTATATATATATATATATATATATATATATATATATATATATATATATATTATATATATATATATATATATTATATATATATATATGTATGTAAGAGTTTCTACCCTTTCGTATGGCGAACGATAACTCTCGAAGGCGTTCTCAAATTGAAACGAAACTTTGCAAATCGCGAGATGTTGAGGAGGTTACGAGGCCTATTGTTATAAAAACATTATGACGTCATCAATCAAAGTTATGACGTCATGAAAAAAATATTTTTTGAAACTTGAAATGGCTTTAAACAAGGTATTTCGTGTTTAGGTAGACGGCTAGCTGAATCGATTAAGACCAATTTCAGCTCAATCGAACCATCACAAATGGCGCAAACAGTATACATATATATATATAATGTTGTATATATGTATACGTCCAGGTCAAAGACTTGTACGATATCAGTTGGGTTTAGTAGTGTTAGAGGGTGGGGATATAGTATAAAAGATGGACCTCTACCTCTTGCTCCATCCTGGTAAGCCTGCTGTCCCAGCGAGACAGGACAAAAATGGCTTCCACTAAACCACGCCGAGCAAAGCAGGCCCGTAAAGCGGAAGAACCTCGAAGTAGTCTTTATATGGTCGAAGTCATTCTAAAACGATTGCGACCGGTTTCAGCTCAATCAGACAATCCTAAGATAGATGGTTCACTCCCGAGTGTAGTAGGAACACTCAATTGACAAGTTTGTGTTTATGATTTAAGTTGGGGGTCTCATCACTAGAGTCTTGAATAGCGCTAGTAGTAAAAATATATTTCCTCTATTCTCTACTAGATTGTGCTGTAGTATTTTTTTTAAAAACAAACAGTTGCCAATCGTTTAGTAAAATAAAATAAAAGTAAACAAAGATCTATGGTATGCTGTAGTATTCGCGATGTATTTTTGTTTTATAAAACTTGGGGGCCTCATCACGCGAAGCAGCACCATCGTTTTCTTAAAAAAATAACAATAATTCATTTTTAGTTTTTTAGACTTAACATTTAAATTTGCTATCTGAGTATAACATCTCGGGTTGGCGCAAACGTATAAGTAAAGGAAACAAACAAAAATTGAAACTCTGACATTAGAGGTTCAAATCCAAGGGGGGACGACAGAATGGGTGAAGTAAGAGTGAGAAATTAATTTTTTTCACTTTTTACCAATTTATACGAAATTCTTATAGAGCTTTCTTGGGATCACTCATCCATCGACTCTTCATCATTCTAGCGCTAAAAAGCGGATGGAAAGACTTGATTACCCTCAACAGCTAGTTGTTTGGTTGAATAAAAATAAATAAATAAAATGTCAGAAAAAAAATATGTGACAGTTTCACGCTGCCACCACTAGACTGTACTACTTGAGCCTCCTGCATCCCATCAACTATTTTTTTTTTTAAATCTTTGAGTGAGCCATCTATGTTAATATTGTTTATCTATGATCCTAAGTGACGGAAACGGTATTTTTATTTAAAAACTAAAATCATGAATTATTTTTGTTTATAATGCTTGTTAGTTTTAATATTATAGCATACTATTAATAATAAAGTATTATAAAATCTTAATTAGTAAAATCAAATTTGTAAGAAAGCCTCAGGCCCGCGAAGCGCCGAGGCCGCGTAGCGGCTACGGGCCGAAGGCCCGTATTATGTTATATTATATTATTTATATTATTTATTATTTTATCTAAAGCATAAAATGATTTTTTTTGTTTTTATAGTTATCCAATATTTTTTTTACTTTAGATTTAAAATTATATTTTACAATTTTTATAATTATTATTTTATTTTATTATTTAGTATTTCATTATAATTTTTAATGTATATTTAAAACATGTCCTAATCTGTTAAAATTTAATTTTTAATCTAGATGGAATAATAGAACGAATTCCATTTTAATATGAAATATATAGACTCTAAAAAGCCTTTTATTAATTTATTGAGTATATAATGCTTGTTCTAATTTGTTATGAATCTTTATTTTGTTTAAAAAACATATATTATTGTTTGTTTATTTCAAATAAAAGAAAAAATTATATTTTACGTTTTAGTTGAGCAAAATTACTCTATTCAATATTTATATATATTACATGTTCAACTCCACCTCTGATGGTCAGACCAAGAGGTTCACAAACTGCACTGTGATTTTTTATTGTATTTTATTTATTTATAATAAACAGTTATTATTATTATAATTACTATATACTATTATTAAGTCCAGGGGGAGACGTTTTAGCGAATTTCCTTTGGAAATTCGCCTAATGGGATAGGCGTCATGGCGGAATTCGAACCTCGGACCACGACACAAATCCGTTTCAGAGGTCCTAATGACGAAAAATAATTTTCGCGAGACTTTATATATATATATATATATATATATATATATATATATATATATATATATATATATATATATATATAATATTATATATATATATATATATATATATATATATATATATATATTATATATATATATATATATATATATATATATATTATATATATATATATATATATATATATATATATATATATATATATATATATATATATATATATATATATATATATATATATATATATATATATATATATATTATATATCTAGACACTTTCTTGTAAACACTCTATCTTTCGAACGGATTAATATTTTTAACCAAACTTGGTACAAAAATCAACCTTCGGGAGGACACGAACCCTATTGAAAACCAGGTTTTTGTGACGTCATTAACCCGGTTTGCTGAGTCAGCGAAATTTTCAAAAAATCGGCAAAATTCAGGGTTATTATTTTTTGCCGCGAAAAGGTTAATATTTATGTTTTTTGAGACGCTGAATCGAATGAAACCGGTCCGAAGTCCATACAACCACTCTAAAAGACCTAAAAATCGAAAAAACCATTGTAAATTACCAAAAACCAAAATTTAGGTCGATAAAAAATAAATTTCGAGTAGGGCGTCGTTTTCTATGTAATTTTGGGCGCGGAATCGAATGAAACCGGTCCGAAGTCGATACGACCACTTTAAGTTGCCAAAAAGTCGAAAAAACCAGAAAAATTATAGAAAACCAAAATTACGGTCGTTGAAAATTAAATTTCGAGTAGGGTGTCGTTTTCAATGTTTTTTGGGCCTCTGAGTTGAATGCCAGTGGTCCGGAGTCAATACGACCACTCAAACTCAGGGTACCTGGGTTCACATCCTGGAAGGGTCGATAATTTTTTATCGTTTTTTTTTACTTAATATAAGTTTACAACTAGAAAATAATTCTGGCGCGATGGTCCGCATGTCGGTCGAATTTCCTTTGGATGCGAGCACTCAAACCCAGAGTACCTGGGTTCAAATCCTAGTAGGGACAATACTTTTTTATCGTTTTTTTACCTAATATAAGTTTACAACTAGAAAATAATTCTGGCGCGGTGGTCCGCATGTCGGGCGAATTTCCTTTGGATGCGTGTTTCCGTGCTTTTTACATTATGTAAGTTTACAACTACTAAATAAATAATTCCGGCGCGGTGGTCCGCTGTCGGGCGAATTTCATTTCCGTGCTAAACAACCCATTTCTTGCTTATGCAAGAACCATGCCCATTGCGTGGTTTCGGTTCATGCTTTAGAACCTAAGCAGTTACTCAATTGTCAAGCACTGCTCGTAACTCATTTTGTCTGTATTTTCCAAAGGAAATGCGCATAATAATCCAGTTGTACAAAATTATGCCTCTAAAATTAGAAGTACGCACTATTATTTGCACTAGTTTAGAGCTTAATTACTTATCTTTAAGCTTAGTCAGTTATCTTTAAAGGTTTTAGCGCATTTCCTTTTGGAAAATACAGACAAAATGAGTTACGAGCAGTGCTTGACAATTGAGTAACTGCTTAGGTTCTAAAGCATGAACCGAAACCACGCAATGAGCATGGTTCTTGCATAAGCAAGAAATGGGTTGTTTAGCACGGAAATGAAATTCGCCCGACAGCGGACCACCGCGCCGGAATTATTTATTTAGTAGTTGTAAACTTACATAATGTAAAAAGCACGGAAACACGCATCCAAAGGAAATTCGCCCGACATGCGGACCACCGCGCCAGAATTTTTAATATTCTTGGAGCTCTGAGTTAAATAAAAACAGTCTGGAGTTGACACGAGCACTTATAAGTACTAAAGGCTGGGGTACCCAGGATAGAATCTTAGTGGGGATGATCAATTTATTTACTTTGTAGTAGCTTAAAACAACAAAATAATTCTAACGTAGAGGTCCGCATAGCGGGCGAATTTCCTTCGAATGCGTGTTTCCGTGCTGAACAATCCATTGTTAAAGTCTACGGTTCATGTATTATACCTGGAGCGGTTACTAAATTTTAAAGCTCTGCTCTTAATCCGATAAATACTAAGATGTGGAATAAGCTTATACATAAATAAAGTTTGTCCTTCTACAGATAATTTATCATTATAAAACAAAGTATAATATAAAGAATTAGATAATAAAGTACTATCTTTGTTTTATAATAATAAATCGTCTGTGGAAAGACAAACTTTATTTATTCACTACTCTTAGGTTGGAAAATTATTCCTTAACCATTAAATTGTATTGTATTTCAATTTAAATTCTTATAATATTTATCGTGAACGAAATAAATACCCCGATAGACATTGGACAAAGCTTTATTTGCAATGCAACAACTAATAGTCCTTTCTATCTTACAGTTCCTGTTATACTGGAAAATACACAGAAAAACGTAGTAACACAATTTATCTTAAATGCAGGTTAAAAACATGATATTTTTTAAAACATCTAATAAGAAGCCACCTGTGGTCGAGGTTGTTAGAGCGTTAGTATTTACACTAATCTTTGACACAATGGAAGTCTGAGGTTCGCAGCCTAGATTACAATCTCAGTTTATACATAATATTTTGTCAAATAATGTATCGCCAACTTAAGATTATGCTGCGAGCGTAGTGGTTAACACAACCTACTGAGGTGGTTTCCGCAGGGGGTTTCCCTGATGAGCCGCAAGGCTCTGAACAGGCATCATCATTATTATTATATAATAAGAGGAAATAAAGAATTTATAAACATATTTTCTTCTTTATTTTAAGTTAAAGTAAATTTTCTATAATACAGAGGATGATTCGTAAATAAGATTAATTTATTTGAAGTCTTAAAGTTTCTTTAAGATGGCAGGTTTGAGTAAGATTAGGCAAAAATAAACCCTTAAGCCTCCTTTAGGGTAAAATTTATATTTTAAGAAAATGAAGATTATTCTAATCAACCAAGTCTTTGATAATTAACTTATTCAATTTATATTTGAATCAAAAATAAATTTTACTTCCATTAAGTAAAGTTTACGTTTTGGTGTTAATTGTTGATTTAAGCTCTTCAGAAATTTAGCAAATTTCCTTTGGATAAAATTCGCTAATGAGATAGGGTCATTGCGGGAGTTAAACCTAGGAAAGTTACTAAAACCAGTTTTAATGGTTCCTGATTACGAAAAATACGTTTCGCGAAACTAATTTATTTATTTATACACGCATGTATTTATTCATTTGCACATGTATGTATATATTTGTTTTTTTACGTGAAAGGTGTAGAATATTTAAAACATCAACATACTAAGACTTGTAAAGATTATTTGTTTGTTCTAATACTCTTGTAATTTAAAAGAGGAGGTTGATTAAAAAAGTGAATTTCCTGTTCTAAAATTAGATTTTGCCTTTTTTTAATGTTAATTAAGACAAAAGAAAAGGAAAAGACGCTGTAGTATGTTACAGTCAAAGCATGTACTAGGCTAAATTAAAACTAAACCCCCCAACTTTAAAAGTATTACAGGATATTGTATAGGAAGCTTACAAGAGTTAATGAAGATCAGGCTAAGCTCCATCTAATAAGTTTTAAACTGTGACTTAGAGCCAGATTTCTATACCAGGCTTTTTATTTTCATTTTCCGTTTTCGTTGTTTATCAAGTATTGGTTTGAGGGTCGAAAGAGTTATGTCCGAATTAAAAGTATTATGATTGTATTACTAAATGGTCGCTTAGTTCGACGTTTTTATATTTTAGTTTTTTTTTAAATATAACAGCATATATTACTTATCGTCAAGTTAAGGCCCCTTTGGTGGTTTAAGTTGCGCCGTGTTGTTGAGTTTGATATTGTACTGTATCTGGTTCGTGCCCTCAAACGATCTTGTGTAAAGGGGATGACGCCCTTAGTCCAAAAAAAAATGTTGAAAACAAACTACACATGTGATACAAATTGCGCAGGTCTTTAACTTTGAAGCTAACTTACCTTTCGACGAATGGTTTTCTATTTTAAGTTTTAATCAAATTGTGAAGTAAAAACTAATTAACTCTATTTTGCTTGATACCACCTAGTGTCCTAATATTTCTATTGTGACCCATTCTTATCTATTGTTGTTACATAACCTTTAATGTAATTGTTAACCTGTAACCTGTAATTGGGTTTCGGGCCAATTGCCATAAACATGCTAGGGAAGATAATTTTGCTCCTATTTTTTTCTCATACGACGTTCATGGAGTCAGTAATAATCCCTTATCGTGTCATCCCCTTTTTATAAGATCTTTGGTGCCCCGTGTACAAAAGGGGATGGCGAAATGAGTTAAGGGTTGGTTACAGGATATAATGAAGATTTGGCTAAGCCCAATCTAATATGTTTTGAGACGAAAAAGTTATGAATTTATTAGCGATTTAATAACCTGCGCAGCAGTGTAACAACTTGATTTTTAACTTTTTGAATTTTATAACTTATTTTCTTTTTAAAAGAAAATGCGATAAAAATTAGCTTAAACTGAGCTAAAAATTAATGCTGTGCCGCACAGTGTATTATCTGTGAAATCAATATGAGCAATTTCTTATGTAAATTCTAAAAAATTAAATAAGTTGTGACAGGGGCACAGGGGTTGTGAACATAAGTTGTAACAGGTTAACATAAAGTAACATAATATAATATAATAACAGGCTAACATGGTATTAATAACATAAGTTGTGACAGGGGCTCAGAATATTAAATATAAACAAAAACTTAAGCCAAAAACTTGTTTAATAAGCATGTCTTAAAATGTCAGTATATACGTATTAACATTAAGTTTTTTTTTATTGGAATTATATTATTTGCCACTGTATTTTGATACGGAATAAGATTTTTTCTCTGGAATATATTAATTTTATAGGTTAAATATTTATTGTGAATCCTACGATTATTACATAAAAGATAATAATTCTGAATTATTTTTAAAAAAATGTCCATAATTTAAAAAAAAAAAAAAAAAAAAACCGAACAAAAATATCTTCGGTTGTCGAAAATTAGAAATTCTTTAAAAATGTCAATGTTTAGGCTTTATGAATAAAACGTTAAAGTAACAAATACCGTTCTTCAACTGTACCTCAGTTTTTTAACTTAAAATATTTCAAGGAAAAACTCCCTCGAGGAAAAAAAATTGCTCAGTGGAAGAAGAGCAGGGAAATAAAAGAGAAAACAATGAAAGTTTTAAAATGAGATTTTCTTTACCTTTTTCGTTTAAGCAGATTATATTTTTGTAAAAAACCATCCTGACTTTTCCAATAAGGATAAATAGGGTAGGAATTAATATTATAACAAAATATCTTGTACTTATTTGTCTACTTAACTTATGAGTTTCGAATCCATTTCGTTTTACAAGTACTGAAAAAATAGTTATTAGGTTAATTTCTATAATCTGATAAATTATGTATTTGAATTAAAGGGTAGATCTATCCAGTTTTTGCATATCGAACCTAAGCTGTTACTAACCCAAGGGTTTTGAATAAAGGGGATGACGCATTAAGTCCATTTGCGTCCATTTGAGGATAAAAAGTAGAGAAGAATCCATCGCAAAACATAACCTCTTCTCGAGTTATGTCACAATCATTTATTTTTCTTTGTAGGAAGTTAATAATCCAAGCTAACAGTGCGTTGAAGCTTGTTACTAGATAACTCTTTGTATCTCCATGGTGTTTAAAAGGATATTCCTGATTAGTTAATTAGACCTTACTCCTAACTCATCGGGATTCCAGTGCCATTTTTATTAGCCATTAGGTTGCTAAGAATTCCTCCCAATTGAAATAAGTTTGGACACAATAATTCTCCCATTGTTTAACTATGTGATTCTCATCAGCACAGTATTTCATGCTGAAGATTTGTAGCCCTTCCTAGAACTTATGGCCACATTTGTCATGCCAGATTGCAAGTAAATCCCTAAACTACTTATACCTCGTGTCTCTGAAATGACTCGTGGACCATTTTAAAATGACCGTAAAATTACCTTAAAATGATTCTAAAAGATAAGAGAGAAATTAATTTTGTTATGACTTCATTAACCCACAATAATGACACCAAAAAATATGGAAAAATGTTGCGAACAATTTGAGATTCGTCACGCACGTAGCCATGTATAAGGCTAACAAACGTGATACGATT
This sequence comes from Microvelia longipes, assembly GCA_018340805.1. Classification (NCBI taxonomy): domain Eukaryota; kingdom Metazoa; phylum Arthropoda; class Insecta; order Hemiptera; family Veliidae; genus Microvelia; species Microvelia longipes. The sequence continues at coordinate 33,119,213 of JACMZG010001863.1, forward strand.
CATCTCATTATCATCATTAGATTAATTTTTATCACATGACGTGTTCGTCTTTTAAAAAATAGTAAAAGTTCGTAAAAAATCCATTATGTTGATATCAGTACACTAAGGTTCGTTCTAATACGACAAGTATATTTATGGTTTTTGTTGGATCATAAAAGTGAAGAAGAATCGAGCGTGGTCAGTGTTTGGATGGTTGATCGCGGGGAATTAAAGGAATTAATTTACTATTTGAAGTCGAGTTGCTTCACTCGACTTCAGCTTACTTGCTTTAGTTCGAGGATATGTTGCAAAATAAATGTAACGACTTGTATATTCTGATTCTGAGGACGAGCTAAGCGAGTCCGAAGTTTGGAGGATCTGATTCAATAAGGCAAAGTTCTTTCCAACATTTTTTCCTGTATTTACTCGTATACTCATTTTTCTAGATTCATGAGTATATACACCTATCTTTCGCAGTTACCAAGTGCTATTTTAACTAATAGTTCAAATATGGTAAGGTAAATTGACAAGTTATTAGTTAAATTGACTTAAGTGTTTTAGTAACTCTTTTCGACGTTGTTTAAAATTGAGATCACACTTTGTTTATATTCCTTTAATATTTTTTACATTTCTTAAACAATTTATAAGCCACAGTGACGCTTTAAGCTAAGTTTGAGTTTAATATAAATTTAAGTACATTTTAAATTTAAAATTTAATAATTTGAATAAAATAAAGTTTTTATTCAGCTTTTTCTTTATTTTAAACTCTACATTATTGCTTGATGTCATCAAATTTAAAAGAAAAGTTTCATTACTTCTCTTGCATTTTATTAAATTTATGTGGGGTAGCAGTTTGCTTTGGTTCATGGTTTAGTAAACTTCGTAGATATAAAATTAGATTAAACTTTATTCTTTTAATTTGATTTGTTTATTTTATCTGAATAAGTAATTAAAAAAACTAAACTTTTAATTTATTTAAATCATTTATTGTGATTGCTCTGCATGGCACAGCTCATTTTGCTATATACTTTTAAAAGATATAGAACCCTATGAAGTTTTATATCTTATAATCTATGAGTATAAATTAATTGTCTGTAAAGTTTTGCATCTAAAAATTTTAATTTTGATTTTATTTCTTTGTTACAGGTTAGAGAATTTCAATACTCGTTACAAATACTCAGGTAACATTTGTTTACTCCTTAGCAAATAACTCGTTGTCTCCGGATAACTTTCGAAAACTTTTTGCGAATTTTCAAAGAAAAAAGAGCTTATGAGGTTGGGATCATAGAGGGGGGGGAGTGGCGTGAGGTGGATTTTTTTGGAAAAGGGGGACTATGTATATATATATATATATATATATATATATATTATATATATATATATATATATATATATATATATATTATATATATATATATAATATATATCATGCATGGCAAGCAAAACATATATCATTTGATACTACCGAGTTTTGCAAAATATGAACAGTTGACACAATATAATTCTGCGAGAACTAGCGCCCTGATGACTTATAGACGAAAAGAAACAGAGTGGGACATGACATTATTTAGAGCCATCAATGATGACGAATGTCGAATGATGGAACAGTTCCCAGATGTAGCATTGCATCTAGCTTGTTACATTTCCTAGGTGTCTCTCGCACAATTATATTGTGTCAACTATTCATCTTTTGCAAAACTCGGTAGTATATATATATATATATATATATATTATATATATTATATATATATATATATATATATATATATATATATATATATATTTATGTATGTATGTAATGTGCGTGTGTGTGTGTGGTGTATGTATGTATAAGATTTTTGTGACCTTGACGTTTCTATGGACACGATAACTATCGAATGCTTTCTTGGATCAAAATGAAACTTGGTACAAAACCCTGTTCTTTAAAAATATGTGACGTCATTAAACCACAAATATGGCCTTACGTACATTTAAGAAATCACAAATCTTCATTTACTGTTTAGATTGGGCTGCAATTTTCAACACATATTTCGCATATTTCTTTCAATTGATTTTAGTCATGTGTTAAACTATAATAAATGTGAAAATTCGCTAATATTCTGGCAGTATGCCACTTTGTATAAACAATAATATGACGATCTGATAAAGAACAACAACCAAGTGGCTTCGCGCGTCACAGCGCCGACGCCGCGTTTTGGTGTAGAGGCCGAAGGCCTTTTGTTTTGTATCAGAATAAAACTTACAAAAATCAATCGTATAAAAGTACAGAACTGGCTTATGAAATATTTGTGACATCATTAACCTAAAATAATGATAACAAAAAAAGAAAATTCATTCAAATCGGAAACTTATTGGATTAATCTGAAACTTGGATCAAGTATAAAAATAAACCTATATAGAAGCATAACAAAATAGTAAAGTCCTTATATTTGATTAAACTTTATTTCATCGCTTGACGTATATAGGGTGTTTGGTGATATATGTAAATAAATGAATGAGGTGATTCTTTGTCCCAAAGGCTACAAAAACATAGTGTTGACCAGGGGTCAATTCTCACCCGTTCTCCTACAAGGTCAAATTTAATCATTTTTTTAGGGTTGCGTATGTTGGTTTTAAAACATGCTTTAACTCCCAAAGTATAAATAATACAAATAAAGTATGAATATAGTTTGAAAGCCATGCAAATTTCCTAAAGAAAAAGTATACATTCATTGCATGAAACAGTTTCATTGTTTATATAAAACTAAAAAGAGTTGAAGAGTTTTTTTAAATAAAATTTGTAGTTCAATAACTGTTTTTTAAAAGCAATAAAAAAATTATCGGACCATTAGAAATTTTTTTTTGTTTAACACAGTTTTGGTCAATACCAATATTATTATTATATTGTACCTATGTATAGGACAAAATTACCAGTAATCGAAGTTAAAAGGTACTTTTTTAATTTATTTTTATCATTACCAAACAATCGAAATAATCAAACCTGGGTTTTTGCTTTGTTTACATTTTCCGCCTTTTTATAAGTTATTTGCGAAACATTTTTTAAAAAATTTGTATTGGCACAATAGAAATCACAACTTACGGGATACTTAAATTATTTTAACGTTTTTAAATAAAACTTACTGGTAGTAATAGTTAGAATGGTAATTAAATAATAATCACCGTTAATTTATTTTACAATAAATTTACATTAATTGATCATTGATCAAAACAAATAACTCGACCTAAGTTCTGAGCGAAACAGGCAAATAAAAAATCATTGATTAATAAAGAATTGATAGGAACAATAATTAGACTTACGTAAATAAAAATCAATTATTTAAAATTTTCGATGTGATGGCAAAGCCTAGCACGTCGCCTGACTTCTTTAACTGTTACTTTTGTATTTCGTCCGATTTATTGTCGCAGTTCAGTAACAGCTCTTATTATGTGGTTCCTTAACTCTTCGCAACTTTCACAACTATCCGATGTGATGAGGAAAAGTTCCGACGTACCCCGTACTCGATTTTTTTTACATATATCACCAAACACCCTTTATGATTTTATGTGAACAAACCATGGTTTGTGACTAAATAAATTTAGTCTATTTTGACTAATACATTCATAACCAATGTAGCCCCGCTGAGTTTTGTAAATGTGTTTATTGTACAATTGGAGTCAGTAAAAATTACATTATGAAACTTTAACGCATTCGCTTGCGTCGTCTTTAAAATTGTAGTTAGGCTCCATGAAATACATATCTCATCTCTTTAATTTATTTAACTATCCTTTATTTATTTATTTATTAATTTAACAACTATCCTGAAGCTTATTTGACTACGTGTATCTAATAGATATCTAAATAGGTACTTATCTTATGTTTAGGCTTACAACTTGTTAATATTTGACCACAATATTTTTTATATTGTAGTCAAATCATACATAGCATTATGCATAAGACAACATCAAATAGAGGTCAGATATTGCTACGTGCAAAATATAGTTTAATGTTATATACAACAGAAGGTTAAAATCCTCTCATAACTAACATAGAGATAATTTGAAAAAGGATTTAAGTCAAAGCAGTCTCGAGGTATTTAGATAAAGTTCAAATTTTATGCTAAAAATGCTTTGTAAGGTTTCTAAGCAGAGATTTCTCAGTCAAAGTAAGGTTAAGGCAGTTAGAAGGGATAGATTTAATTTACTTTGAACTGTAATTAGAACCTTTGGCTTTTCCTTAGTCTGGGCTTGAGTCCAGTCTTGGTTAGAAACTTATTAGTAGAGGCTTAGCCTAATCTTCATTTAGACCTACAGATAAGGATAAAATAGACTTGCCTCTGTTCCCTGGTCCTACCACTAGGCTTTCTTTACTGTCTAGTCTTGTGGTTTATATCTATGATACTACTTACTCAATTTAACTTTAAACCTTATAGTTATATATGGGTTTATCACTTTTATTAAATTAGGTACTTTCTATCGAATTTTTTAATACCCATTCAATAGCATAATTATATATATATATATATATATATATATATATATATATATATATATATATATATATATATATATATATATATATATATATATATATATATATTTGAGTCCCTCTCTGTCAGACGAAGAACATAGTTCGAAACGTTACAAATTTTATGTAAGTATTTTCTTAGTGTTTCCTATCTTAAATTCTGTATATATAGTATATATATATATATATATATAATATATAATATATATATATATATATATATATATATATTATATTATTATATATATATATATATATATATATATATATATATATATATATATGAGTGTCTGTGTGTCTGTGTGTGTAAGTAAGGGGCACTTTTTAATTTATATCTTTATTGCTAATAAACTTTACTCCATTTCTTACCAAATTGAAATAATAATATTAATTTAATATAAATATTAAATTTATTACTTTCCCTCATTTATACCATAGGTATATTGGAAAAAATTGAGTTGAAATTTGGTACAAGTGCATTAGTACGAAATAAATAAGTGTACAAAGTTTCGTTTTAATACAACAATTATATCTATGGTTGTATTGGATCATAAAAGTTAAGCAGCATTGAGCGTGGTCAGTGCTGCGTGGGTGACCGCTGATTATGAAACTGATGTATTTACTATTCTGAGGACGAGTGAAGCGAGTACAAAGACGATGCAGGATAAATTTGGCGAAATGTATATTCTGTGGACGAGCCAAGAGAGTCCGAAGTAGCGAAACCGATGTGATAAAGAAAACTTCCGATTTTTTTTATAAATAATATTAGAATGTTTTCATTATGTGTTATATTTTAGTAAAACAATCCTAGTTAACAGAAGCATTGGGTCTTAGAGTAAACTTGGCTTTTTCAATTTTTATAGAAAAAGCGTAGAATACAGCATGTATTTGAATATTATTATACTAATATAATAACGTTTACACGGTTCATGTTGTTAAGGTTCATGTAAAACGCTCTATGAATACAAATCTGATTATTCTTTATTTTATCCTTACTTTAAAAACTTTGCTATAACTTTTTAAATTGTGTTATTTACTGTTACTAGAGTTGCGTTTTCTCATTTATTTAGGATTTTCTTAAACCTTTAAATAATTAGGTCGTAAATTAGAGGAATATGTGGTACCTGGATAGGGTCTAAACCAAAGACATACAAAGACTGTAGACATGGTAAATTTTTGGTTTACTGCCTATCCAGGTATTTCACTTACATTTCTCTAATTTATGACCTAATTCTATTTAGATTTAAAAATTCCTCTTTGACTTCTTTTCTTTATTGTTACGTTTTAAATTTGAGACTATAATAACCATTACAATTATTTTAGTTTTAAGTTTTTGATAAAAACGCTTATTCAAAATATACGCTAAATTAATTATTATTCAGAATTCAACGAAACATTATTTTAACTTTAGTGCGTAAGCATAAATGACTTTTATTCATTCAATGCATCCCTAGAAGACCATTCTAGTCCTTTTCTACTAGACATCTGAGGGGACAGTAACCTAGAGACTAGCTCAATCAGGTATAAAATTAGATATTATACCTGATTTCCATTAATAATTAAAGAAAATAAGTCTCTCCACAAAATAAAACTTTATTGGCAAAGCGCTTTCATCCTAACTAGAGGCCATCATTAGTGCAAAACCTAACAAACAAATTACAATAAATAATGCAATTAAACTGAAACAAAAATAAAAATACAATTAATAAAACTAAATAAATAAAATATAAACATAAATAAAGCATAATAAATAAAACACATGGGAGAAAAAAAATATCCATTAGTTTCAAAAACAAAAATCTGAAATCATATTTAATTATTTGTAGATCTCACCACAAACATTATAGTTGTCGACTTCTTGATTTTGCGTATTATGAAACTAATTTCGTTAATATTATGTTATATTTTGTTAAAACCTTCAAACAAGGCTGTATAAATTTAACAACATATTTTTAATTCTTTTGAACAAATGTTAATTAAAAGTTACAAATATCCCCGTGTAGTTGCATGGAAAAATAAAAATAGGATTTTTAAATAGCATTCGTTGGAAAACTCCTTTGACTGTATTTAAAACTTAGAACAACTCAGAAAAAAATTGTATTAGCATTTCACTGGGGAGAGCGGTTTTTTTTGAAAAGTAAACCTTATTTTTTTCTGAAAAACTCATTATTTTAATCCTCTTTTTTCTTTTTTTGTGAAATCTCCACAAAATGTATTTAAACCTATTTAATATTTGTTTTTCTTTATTTTATTCTCATCAATATATTATTTAGGGTTTTTTCAATCATCTCTCTTTTTCCATAATGTATTTATTTCTCAAAGCAAGCTAAGGTGTGTATTTTATTTAACATTACGAACTCCTATTCCCTGGACTTTTCTGATTCTCCAAAAACTCATGAATTATTTTAATAGAAAATAACATGATTTAAATATAGTCCTTTAAGACTATATATATTTGTTAAATATTTTATCTACACAATTATTACTACATTAGTTTCCAATTTTAATTCGAGATTCTAATAAGAAATTAAATATGATTAAATTTAAAACTAGATCTGTTATAAGAGCAGAAGGAAGGCTAATATTTTATGGACTTATAAACTCTATTCTTATGTGACATTCAGTTTCTTATTATAATTATTAAAATATCTGTGGATTACATATTTTCTTCTCTAATAGTCTCTTGTACTCTAGCTCCATGTTTTAAAATAACGTTGGTAAACATGTACATGTTTCTGTGTAAGGGCTTGGTAATTAGTTATCAATATGACATATGCATTAAATCTATTTTATTTATGAAAAATTTAAAAATTCATTGGTTTATAGGTTCAAATATTTAAAACTTCTGGCGCGGTGGTCCGTATGTCGGGAAAAATTTCTTTGGAATGCGTGTTTCCGTGCTTAACAACCCATTTCTTGCAACAGGATCTGATTTATGCTTTATAACTTGAGAAGTCATTCAATTATCAAGCACTACTCATAACTCATTTTTCTGTATTTTTCAAAAGAAATGCACATAATTATCCTGTTGGTTATACAAAACTATGCCTCTAGATTGGCAGTGCACACTAGTTTATTTGCTCTAGTTTAATGCCCAGCAGGTTTCATGGTTGGTTACTTTAAAATTTTTAGCGCATTTCCTTTGAAAATACATAAAAAAATGAGTTACAAGTAGTGCTTGATAATTGAGTAGCTGCTCAACTTATATTAGATCCTTAAACAACAAATGGATTGTTAAGCATGGAAACACGCATACCAAAAAAAATTCGCACGACAAGTGGACCACCTTGCCAGAATTATTTTGTAGTTATTAACTTATATAATGTAAAAAAAAACTATTAAAAATTATCGGCCCTACCAGGATTAAACCCAGGTATCCTGGCTTTGACTCTGGACCACTCTCATTCAACTCACAGGCCCAAAAAACAGGGAAAACGACTCCCCACTTGAAATGTGTTATTTTTAGCAGCTGTATTTTAGAATTGACCACTTTTTTTCGACTTTTTCGTCACTTAAAGTGGTCGTATTGACTTCGGACCGAATTCATTCGATTCAGCGTCTCAAAATAGACCTTTTTAACCTTTTTGTCTTCCCTACGATAGATTTTTGTACCTAGTTTAAATCTGTAATCTGTTCAAAAGATAGCTTGTTTACAAGAAAGTGTCTAGAAATACATACATACATACATATATATATATAATATATATATATATATATATATATATATATATATATATATATATATATATATATATATATATATATATAATATATATATATATATATATATATATATATATATATATATATATATATATATACTTTCAGAAGACCCTAACCTCCGTAACCTCTTAGTCCATACCAAACCTCCTTCTAACGAAATGAACCCCTTCCTCGAGGTTCCATCCCTGCAACAGAAGTCGTTGCCTAACCTGTCCTATTCCTAGATCCGGCTACTACCTTCACTAGTCCGTCAACTAATATTTCCTATCAAATCCCTTCATCCTCAACTGCACTTCCAGTAACGTTGTATATTGCCTTGATGTAGGCAGTGTGATTGTTTTACGTAGGAGAAACATCAACTCCTTTCAACCTGCGTATTAACAACCACAGACAATCATGCCGGGACCCAAGAAGTGATCTACCCGTTGCAGTGCACGCCCGATCCACCAAAACACCTCCTTTAATGACCTATATAAAGCCCAAATCCTTAAAAACTCCCTGAAGATACCACCACTCCTCTCCGTCGCAATTGGGAGGTAGCCCACCAACTTGTCCTGAAATCCCGTCAACCTCCTGGCATCAATAAAAAGTAATATACCCCCTATACTTTTATTTAACATATTATTCTCTCGTTATTTTATTTATTTTCATTTCTTTATTATTTTTTTTGTATTTGTTCGTACTTTCTTTTCCTTATCTTAGTTATCTCTATTTCTTATTTATTTATTGTATGACTTTGTATCCTGCGCACATTTTGAGTGATTTAATCTTACTTAATCGGCCACGTACTACTTTTTCGTGATTTCTGAGCCCTTCCGAGCGACTCTAGCGTACTTGATGACGTCATGCCGTTCTATCTACTATCCCTCCTATTCCACTAACCCAGAACCCCCTGCCTTACGTTCTTTCCCTTCAGTCTCTCTCCGTCAGTCGAAGAACTCAGTGTTCGAAACGTTACAACTTTTTGTAAGTCTTTTTAAGTGTGTTCTATTTTATCTCTTAATTGTGTAGTATATATATATATATATATATATATATATATATTATATATATATATAATATATATAATATATGTGTGTGAGTGTGTAGTAAAAAAGTCTCGCGAAACTATTTCGTCATGAGCGACCTCTGAAACGGATTGTTGTTGTTGTCCGAGATTCTACTACCGCCATGACGCCCATCCCATTAGCGAATTTTTTCTAAAGGAAATTCGCGAAAAGTATTAATTTTTTTAGCTAACGCTAAAAGGTCAAGTTGCTCAAAGTAGCCTTTCAAGTCCTGGGTGAAAAATGAAGATAATTAATTTAATATGAAAGAGGTTATATTAAGTTTAAGGAGCGATTGTAGAATGAGCTACCGTCGATACTTGTTGTTGCATATCGCACATTGATTCTTCAAAATTAATTTACTTTTCGCTTCAGAGACGATTGCGCTATAGTATTTTTAGTTCCTCCTTGGCAGATTATTTTCTGTTTTTGTTTTGCTATAAAGTTAGACTTTTTTTTATAAAAGTTTAAAATGGTTAAAAAGTTTTATGTATAAAAGAAATATATTATTTGAACAACTAGGCTCATTAAAAGTTGTTTCCTTTGTCTCAAAACCATTGTCTCTTGTTATAAAGGCTATTGGCTTATAGATAGCTCTAGGATATATCTTTTGTTAGTAATCCTAATCAGCTTTTGTTATTATTTAAGGGCTTCTGACAGAATTGAAAAGTCCCTTATACCTTTACTAATTAATAAGGGGTGGATTTCATTAATTGTGACAGATCAAAAAAGTCGAAAATTTGTGTGCTGAAGTATTAAATTTACGAATTCTAAATAATAAATCTGTATCGATGTGTTTTTCTTTCTGACCCGTTTTATAATAATATCGTTGGAAAGTATAATATGTACTAAAAATAATGAGATGAGAGGGACACTTTAACTGTTAACACTGTATATTTCTAACAAAACCTATATGCTTCTGCTTGGAGCTATAAAGCGTATAATTGTTATTTATTAACTTAAATAAATAAATAATTTATTTATTATAAGTGATTATAGTAAGTGTTATAATCTTTACATAAGTAAAATATTTAATCTCACCTACTTGCATTTACTGCAGAATATTATCAAGTATTTTTCCAAAGAAAAATTTTTTTGCTCATAAAATGATGGTTAATATTTAATACACTTGAGTTTAAAAAAAATATATATTTAAATTGTCAAACCACAATACATAAAAAAAAAAGTGACCGGTTTCGACTATTACTTAGTCATCTTCAGAGTACTTTTTATAAACCGAGTTGCTTAAATTGAAGGAGAAGGTCTAAGATGTGTGTGGGGGTGGGGTGTTGTTGGATGAGTGGTGGGAGAGGGTTAATTTCGGATCTGGATTCTAGGGAACCATCAGGTATAAGGGATAACATACTTACTTAAATTATATAATTAAAAGTCCAAAGACAACTCTAATGGTAAATCTAGAGAGAAGGAGAAGACTTATAGGATACTTATAACTACTAATACAATGGTTAAAATTGGACTTAATAACTAATGGTAAAATAAATTGTATAACTTAACTAATAGAATAATGTACAAAAAATAAATGATGTATTTATTAGACCGCATTTGAGCATGAGCGAAGCAAGACTGAAGACTACTTTAGGTATTGGCTAACCATAAAATTCCAAGGACAAGCATAGCGTGTCTGATTTTTTATCGTTATAGAAGGTGTGTTCCTTTTCCCCTCCGAGCTTTGGCGAAGCGAGACCAAAGAAATACGACTTTAAGGTATTAGCCATTACGACATATTTAAACGAGCGAAGCGAGTCCAAAGTTGTGAGGGAAAGTTCCAAAATACCTTGTACCCGATGTTTTCGGAATATCGTACCGATATTTGTTTTTCGTTATAGAGTATTTGAAAAAAAAAAATTATTGCATTATCTTAAGTACGTCATAAAAGAACACTCTGTAAAATATTAGAATGAAAAAATGTATACTTTTAATGATACAGCAAAACAACGAAAAATTCGAAAACTGCCTCGACTGCTTGTGTGACGTCAGACGTAAGAATACCGCCGTGTATTACAATACTCACTGGAGCAACACTCATAAAGGTTTATTCTATACTGTCAACAAGATGATACTGACAGCTGTAGTCATCAAGTTCCTCAGGCATTGTATTACCTGGATCACGGAATTCTTTTGTTTCAGTCTTCTTTACATTCTATTGAACTGTAAGCAATTGTTGACCTTACGATAATTCTAACTAAAACTCCCATTTGTTCCTTAAACGACCCGACCTTTAGAGCGTTCCATTTTCACCCTACTCCCACACCCATTCCCCCTCTCCTCTACTTTAAATGCTTATTTCGATTATTTAAAATTAAATTAAATATTTTTTAAACACATTTAATCATTTTATGAAATCATTAGTTGTTTTTGACAGAGATTTGTGGTAATGTTAAACATGGTTAATATTTAATACACTTGAGTTTTAAAAAAAAAAATATATATTTAAATTGTCAAACCACAATACATATAAGAAAAACTGACCGGTTTCGACTATTACTTAGTCATCTTCAGAGTACTTTTTATAAACTAAGTTGCTTAAATTGAAGGAGAAGGTCTAAGATGTGTGTGGGGGTGGGGTGTTGGATGAGTGGTGGGAGAGGGTTAATTTCGGATCTGGATTCTAGGGAACCATCAGGTATAAGGGATAACATACTTACTTAAATTATATAATTAAAAGTCCAAAGACAACTCTAATGGTAAATCTAGAGAGAAGGAGAAGACTTATAGGATACTTATAACTACTAATACAATGGTTAAAATTGGACTTAATAACTAATGGTAAAATAAATTTTATAACTTAACTAAAAAAAAAAAAAAAAAAAAATAAAAATAAATAAATAAAATAAATAAATACAATGGTTAAAATTGCACTTAATAACTAATGGTATAATAAATTGTATAACTTAACTAATAGAATAATGTACAAAAAATAAATGATGTATTTATAACTTGGTTAGCGTAACTTTTGAAAGGAGATTAATTACTATAAAACTTACATATCTATTACAATGGTAAATTGTATTTATGACTGCATGGTTATTTGGATTAAGATTGCATTTACTTAACTAGTTATGTTATAAATAAAGATTTAAAGAAAGTAGTGGGTGTCAAAGAAGTAGTTAATTAATATTTATTAATTATTAATTAGTTATAATTATCATAAGTAGTTAATAATTATGAATAGGTTAGTTTATATTGTTGTTGTGTACAGGCTTGACTAGAACTGAGTGTTGATATTGATTATTTCGTTAAGCATGGAATATTAGGGTTTTGTAAGGATCGGTGGATTTCTAAGTTTTCTAGTAGATCAAGTTTTGTCCCTTTTTGAAAGCGTGTAATAATTCGAATTGGTCTAAGTTATATTGGTGGTCGGTATTGTACGTGGGTGGCAAAACTTGATTCATAGGTTTCAGGATGACGAATTGCACGGTCATGCTCGGAAATTCTTTTGGATATTTTTCGTCCCGATTGTCCTACGTAAACTCCTTTGCAAGTATCGCATGTTAATTTGTAAACACCACTTTTGTTTCCAATCGGTATTTTTTGTTTGGCTGATCCTATTATTTTTCCTAGGGTGTTATATGGTTTGAAACTTACTTTCTTGTCATCTGTTTCTAATATTTGGGCGATTCGTTCTGAAAGTTTTCCTACATACGGTAAACTGATCCATTTGGTGTTTTGATTTGTATTGGATTCCAGTTTGGTTCCTAATTTAATGGCATTGCGGGTTAATTTTTGGTTTAGAAGTTTGTCTATAGTACTATTGGGGTAACCGTTATCTTTTGCTATTGTTTTTATTGTTTTTATTTCATTATTATAATCTATGTCGTTTATGGTATTGATAATGCACGGTGGATCATACTATGGAATGCTGATAGTTTATGTTTTCTATACGAGTTTGACGAGTTATGGATTGTTATGGCTGAGTACGTTGCCAAGATCTAGAACAATTAGCGATTATTGTAGAATTAGCTCTAAGCAAAGAAAAAAATAATAACGAAACTTCAAACTACAAATTCCGTCTTTTCCACAAGAATATCTATATTTAAATAGCAGAGCCGGCTCTCGGCTTTCGCCATCAACTGTGCCGGAAAGGTGAGTCTTTATATGTTGTCCAAAATCTCCGTTAAGGGCTTGGAGCAGACTGTCTGCTCCAAGCCCTTAACGGAGATTTTGGACAACATATAAAGACTCACCTTTCCGGCACAGTTGATGGCGAAAGCCGAGAGCCGGCTCTGCTATTTAAATATAGATATTCTTGTGGAAAAGACGGAATTTGTAGTTTGATGTTATGAGTAATCCACAGCGTAGTAACGTACCAATAACGAAACTAATTTCAAAACTCCAAATTCTCAAAACATTAGAAAATTACAGTATAAAAAATCAACCCAATAACATAAAAGATTTATAAACCTGAGAAAACTTTAAGAGATAATAAAATATTAGCTATTAAAGCCGATAAAGGGAAACTCCACTGTCTTAATTCCACGAAGACGATTATATGAAAAAGTTACGGGCTTTTTAAATAAAAACAACTTCGTATTACTACGAGTGATCCCACTGAAAAATATAAAAATACAGTTTACTCTACCCTTCATAATAGTACAAATATTTTAACAACCAGACGATAGCCAGGTTAAAAACCCATGAACCCCCACGCACCCAGATTAGTCGGATATCTTACAATCCACAAACCACCGCCGACCCCTATAAGACCCGTCTTACCTAGCATTAACTCCCCAACTTATGAACTAGCTAAAGAAATTAACAAATCGCTCCAAACTATAGTACCAAACTTTGTTTTTTTTATTTTTATTTTATTTTTTTATTTTTTTTTTAGTTAAGTTATAAAATTTATTTTACCATTAGTTATTAAGTCCAATTTTAACCATTGTATTAGTAGTTATAAGTATCCTATAAGTCTTCTCCTTCTCTCTAGATTTACCATTAGAGTTGTCTTTGGACTTTTAATTATATAATTTAAGTAAGTATGTTATCCCTTATACCTGATGGTTCCCTAGAATCCAGATCCGAAATTAACCCTCTCCCACCACTCATCCAACAACACCCCACCCCCACACACATCTTAGACCTTCTCCTTCAATTTAAGCAACTTAGTTTATAAAAAGTACTCTGAAGATGACTAAGTAATAGTCGAAACCGGTCAGTTTTTCTTTTATATGTATTGTGGTTTGACAATTTAAATATATATATTTTTTTTAAACTCAAGTGTATTAAATATTAACCATGTTTAACATATACCACAAAATCTCTGTCAAAACAACTAATGATTTCATAAAATGATTAAATGTGTTTAAAAAATATTTAATTTAATTTTAAATAATCGAAATAAGCATTTAAAGTAGAGGAGAGGGGGAATGGGTGTGGGAGTAGGGTGAAAATGGAACGCTCTAAAGGTCGGGTCGTTTAAGGAACAAATGGGAGTTTTAGTTAGAATTATCGTAAGGTCAACAATTGCTTACAGTTCAATAGAATGTAAAGAAGACTGAAACAAAAGAATTCCGTGATCCAGGTAATACAATGCCTGAGGAACTTGATGACTACAGCTGTCAGTATCATCTTGTTGACAGTATAGAATAAACCTTTATGAGTGTTGCTCCAGTGAGTATTGTAATACACGGCGGTATTCTTACGTCTGACGTCACACAAGCAGTCGAGGCAGTTTTCGAATTTTTCGTTGTTTTGCTGTATCATTAAAAGTATACATTTTTTCATTCTAATATTTTACAGGGTGTTCTTTTATGACGTACTTAAGATAATGCAATAAATTTTTTTTTTCAAATACTCTATAACGAAAAACAAATATCGGTACGATATTCTGAAAACATCGGGTACAAGGTATTTTGGAACTTTCCCTCACAACTTTGGACTCGCTTCGCTCGTTCAAATATGTCGTGATGGCTAATACCTTAAAGTCGTATTTCTTTGGTCTCGCTTCGCCAAAGCTCGGAGTGGAAAAGGAACACACCTTCTATAACGATAAAAAATCAGACACGCTATGCTTGTCCTTGGAATTTTATGGTTAGCCAATACCTAAAGTAGTCTTCAGTCTTGCTTCGCTCATGCTCAAATGCGGTCTACTCTAATTAGGTAGTGAAAATGTCAGTAGAAAATATGATTAACATGCATGATTTAGGTTTTAGATTATATTTTTATCTTTAAGGGCATGACTAGAAAGCAGATCACATATGCAAATCCTTTTCTTATTTAACTGTATCTTTATTAACTGTAGCTTGTAAAAACGTTTTTTAAAAATACTTTACATCCTTGAATAAATTGATGCATTGCTTCTTGTTTTTTATTTATTTTTAAAACAATATTTAGAAAGTAAGCTTTAAAAAGCACAGTTTTCCCAAATGGACATTTCTCAAGGGTCAAAAAGAGATTAACTTAAATCAAAAAGTTTGATGTAAAAAGTTAACTAAAGAGTAAAAAAACTTCTTAATCTTCGTGAGATAAGTTGAATCTGTAGATTTCTGACCCCTGAGAGACCTAAGATACCCTTTAACCGTAGAGCGCACTCTGTGGAATATCAATGAACTAACTAGATGTTTGAACACATATTGGATCCTTTATACATGTATTGGATGTTGTATGTTCTAATTCTTCCACAAGTTCTTTTAATAACACCTCTCTCTTGCGGTTTCCAATTTTAATTGCTAACATTAAAATTCCGGTATGACCCTTTTAAAAGTTTTCCAAAGGGATTTTAAGGAAAAACAATACAAAATTATAATTTGTATTGGAAACACGATTTATAAGGTTTTACGAATTTAAGGTATTTTTTGAGGTTTTGATAAAAAGAAATGAAAGTATGGTACTTCGCGTCGCGAAATTATCCTGTCACTGGAATTAATTTAATTAATTTCGATGATCATTCAAATCCTTAATTACTGCTCGTCCGAGGACTAGTAACTCAGTGGTAGAGCTTGCTTTACGACTTGGATGTACAAAGATTAAATCCAGCCGGAGGAGAATCAGTTACGAGGTTATACTAATTTGCTGAGAGCTCTAGAATCCAAGACCAGCTGACCTAGCCTAAATTTTATATGGATTTCTTTTACTGTAACGAAAATTCGGGTTTTTGGTCTGGATTTTCTGTTGTCTGCAGCTAATGTAAAAAAAGCTTCTACTGCAAGGTCGAGGATCAAAAAATTATAAAGTCTTTTACTAACAGTCTCTGCCTCTGTCTCTGTATTTTACTAACAGGTTCTGTCTTTTACTAACAGTCTGTTTAAGTCTCAACTTAAACAGTTAAAGTGAAGACCTAGATTTACTGATCTGTGGTCACTTGAATAACTTTGATGACTGGAAATTTTCATTTCTGGAAAATACATTCTTGTAATCTGCTAAAGTTTGGCTTTTAGGGTATAGCAACTAAAAGGGTTTATGAGCATTGACTTTTTTTTTAATTTCAGCGGCATTACTCTGTAGAGTGATCTCTTGGATAGAGTGGTAAGCATGTTAGTGTCTAAGAAATAGATAGGCTAAGATGAGACCAATAAGATTGAGAGTAGTTAATGGGATACTAGCAACTTTGAACAGTGGGAAGGCAAACTGAGAACTAATCACAGGTGTAGCCACGTGCAAGGAGACTAGATGTTTTGAAAGGCTTTGCTCATGATGGGGATAATCGGCCAAAGCTCAAACCGAATTCGGGATAGGTGAAACGCTAAAATACCTCTATGCTCCAAGTTAAAGCGTAAAAACAAAATAAATTCTCTAGTGAAATAATTATTTTTATCTTCATAAGATAACTTTTTGACGGTATTAATGGAAGTAAAGTATTCATTATCTTATCTTATTATGTATGAGATTAAAAGAAAAATACAAGGAATTAAAGGAAGACTAGGAATTAAACTACCTCACTAACAAAATATATTTTAATTTTATCCTAAACGACTATTACACTTCGTTTTAGTTTCTTATTCACCACTTCATTCATTGCATAGAGGAATGGGAAAAAGTAGACATACAGCACTTAATGTGTCAACAAAAATAAATTGGTGTTTAAAAACATACATAAAATTATATATGCAAAGAGAATATGTTGGTTGGTTTTAGTTAAGTTGTTTTAGAAATGTCTAAAAAGCTTTAGGGTTAAGAGAGTCATGTTGCTAAAATTAACTCCCTTATAGCTCTTTCCCCAGCCAGCCCTATCTATGACTAATTGATGCTGCTAGAGGTAATAACTAGCAAGATGAAACCTGTACCAAGGGGATAGTAGCGTACTCTAGTGGATACAACCTACTATAACACTAACTCTTCTCGTTTTACTTACAACACAGTTTCACTATAAAATCCTGCATGAAATTCTTGAATATTGTCAATTATGTTTTTTAAATCTTTTGGGAATTTATAAATATTGTATAGGTGCACAAAAACTTGTAAAGCATTCTACTAAAGCGAAACAAAGTAAGCATGGTAGAAAATTAAATTTGCTTTTGTCGTCTGCTGACGTTTTTCGAAGCTAACTATGCAATGAACTTATTACACAAATCACAGTTATGAAAGTTGTAATAAAGCTTTATTTCTATAAAGCTTTATGTATACCTTTATTTATTAAAAGAAGAAAAACTTATTTCTATGAGTATTTCCTCTTTCCTCTTTCAGCTCTTGAACTAATATAATGATATTGTCCAACCACCTGGAAAGAACAAATGAGTTATTTGCTGCTGTAATCCTTAGATTTTTATTTGCTTTTATATATAGAAATATAAAACAATAAATAATATTTATAATAATAATAAAAATAATACCCGGTAATTATTTTACCTATGGTGGCCATCCTTGCAATGAATGATGTATACACACACACACACACACACACACACACACACACATACTGTTAGGTAAATGCATAATATGTTTATTATGAGTGTAATAAACCTCAAGTGCACTTTTAGCTTGCACCGTTGTTCTTGAAGTTTATTGACTTGTATCATTTCCGTAATTTTGAATTACTTGGATCCGGTCTGTTTGTATTGACTGTTATTTGTTTGTTTTTACTCTGGCAATATATCTAATTTTTTCGTAAAATAGAGCGTTAACCTTTTCTACACGCTAGTGACATTTATCGCTAGCAAGGCGAGTTATAAGTTATCTAATCTTTCGAATACAGCATGTATCGCGTAGATGTGTACTATAAATTAGGATTTTGCTGTGCTTGCGTAGTGGCAGCAAGTCAAGTAATCTTAACAAAACCGGATACTTCGAGAGAAATATAGTTTTTGAAATTCTTGAGGTAATCACTGGACTTCTAACTTTTTTCTTATTTAAAATGCTACCTTTAGGTGATATGATTTGTGACAAATACTCACAAATATACAAACAGACAGACAACTTTGTGAAAACAACTTAGGATGTCTTAAAAAACCTATAACGAATAATTTCAGTGATATGCCAGTTTCAGATTTTTATGAAAACACAATACTTTTCCTATTTTACTTTAATTTGATATTTATACCTACGGTA
>JACMZG010001863.1:33140468-33154745 GCA_018340805.1 Microvelia longipes
CGGATAACTACAACCATAGTTCTGATTGGTTTTAGTTTATTTCAAAAAACCAAAAAATGGTTAATTCATACAAAGTCAGGGAATTTCTTTGAAAAAATATTGACTTTTTGTGCATTTTTTGGCTATTTAACAAACGTCATATCTTTGGTTGTAGGTATGCGATTTTAACCTAAAAAACACTCGTTTTGCAGGTATTTTTATTAGCTTTAAAAAAATTTGTCTTCAAGTATTGCACAGGACCTACAGGGAACCACTTAATGCAAGAAAACTGGAATTTGTGCGATTTTATAATATTTTGATTTAGCCCATTCATAGAAAGGGCTTCACTCTGGATAGGCAGACTATTCTTTTCCCTCATAATTTAAGGTATATTATCAGACAAATTTGGTTTGAAGTAGTACAAAATAAGTCACATTTGTTTAGCCTGGTTCTTGGATTATATGTAAATGTAATTACTTCGTAAGTACCAGCGAAGTGAGTTCAAAAATATCTTGCGGGGGGAATATATCAAGGAAAATCAGCTTTTCTTGATAATTGCTGTTATCAATATCTGGTTCCGTTTCGGTCATAATCCTGGTAGAGCAACACATGAGTTCTTAAGTAATAAAGCAATACGCTGAGAGTTTGAATCAGCTTATTACTGTTAAATTAACCTGCTGATAAAGACGTTGAGTCGAAACGGTCCAAATATATTCATATTCAACTTCAATTAACGATCAATGGTAGCTGGATTCTTCTACTATCTAAATAATATATTAAATATTTAGGTCTTTGGGGGTAGTTTTATTTTATTTTATAATGTACAACATCCTTACTTTCCCAGTAATAATAATAATAAAATAAATAATAATAATAATAAAAATAATAATAATAAATAATAGTATAACATGAATGTAGGGATGTCATTAATTTACTTGATTTTATTAATTTACCAGTACATAAATTACTTATTCAACTTTATAAAGGATTCTATTACAGTTTACTAGGATGTAATCATTCGTTATTATTGACAAGTTATTTAAAGGTTGGATAGTTTCACGTTCCTGTATTTCCAGGCTGAGATAAAAGCTTTTAAGATGTTTTGTTTCGAATTTGTTGCACCTCTTCAACTTTTCTATATTAAACTTTATGATACTTTATAGTTTTTGGTTAAGTCTAATGAGAATTACTTTACAAACTTTGCAAGTTGCGGTAGTAATAAATTTCTAGAATCTACTGTGATGTTGAGGTTGAAGTTGTTGTTTAGATCTTAAGTACTTTTTATAGTCTAAAAGGTCAAGAATATATAAGTTATTGTCTTTTATAAACTAGTCATGTTTTTTAGTCATCAATATTGTATAGTTATTTAGTGTAAATAACGCTCGTCCTCAGAATATTAAATTAGTTTTACATATCAGGTAACATATTTATTTGATCATGTTTCTAATATATATATATATATATAATATATAATATATTATATATATATATATATATATATAATAATATATATATATATATATATATATATATCCTTTATTAAAATATAAATTTAAAAATATAAATAACATTGCTTTTTATTATTGAATGCCACACTTTAGAGTTATAAACTCTGCGCTATGTGGCAAGTACTTAATTAACTAAGACTAAAGAACATAAATAAATATATTAATTTATTTATGTTTTTAGCCAAGAAGCCAAATGCCTCTTATTTTATTTCTGTTACAATTAAAAAAATGGTACGGGGTACCTCAGAACTTTTCCTTATTACATCGGATTCGCTACGCTCGTTCTCAAAATATGCAATTCGTCAAATGTATACACTGTAACCTCTTCGGACTGCTTTGCTTGTCCTCAGATATACATATTGATTCTCAGCGGTCACCCATCCAGGAACCATGCTCGATACTGGTTAACTTTTATGATGCAACAAAAATCATTCATATACTTGTCTTAATTATGACAGTAAACTTGGTGTACTTATGTATTATGACAACTTTGCGAAAACCACTCAGGAGGCCTTAAATACGCCTGAAACGGATAATTCCGGTGACATACCGGTTTCGGTTTTTGCAAACACAATACTTTTCCTATATACCTAAGGTTTAAATGAGGAAAAGTAGAAAAAGCAATAAAACTAGATGTCGTGTGAATGATATTCTAGTATTCCTAGAGTTTATTGGAACTCATTTTAAAAGTTATAACCATGTACGAGATTTCAGGTTGATCGGCCAATTATTTCAAGTTTATATTAATAAATCAAAAACGACCATCCAAGCATGGTCTCTTTTTACCCTGCATTTATACTAGAAAGTTTACTTATTACTTATTTACTTTGGAAATAAGTGAAAATTTAAATTGAGTTAAACCGATAGAAATTGAGGCCAATGGAATAATACTTGTGGTAGAGAAATCGGATACTATTTCTGTGAGGCCTTCTCGAT
The DNA here is from genome assembly GCA_018340805.1 of Microvelia longipes. Lineage (NCBI taxonomy): Eukaryota > Metazoa > Arthropoda > Insecta > Hemiptera > Veliidae > Microvelia > Microvelia longipes. The sequence continues at coordinate 33,142,892 of JACMZG010001863.1, forward strand.
AGCCCATCGATGCATAATTTAAGGGTCTCTGTTTAGAAACTTTTATCCTATTTTCTAACATCACTCTCCTTTATCCTTCAAAGAAAATATTTTCAATCCAAGAATTGTCGTTTACATTAAAAATTGATTATAAAAGTGATATATTTGCTACTAAAGTTAACTCTTCATTTAACAGTGTTTTATTATTTATTTTAAATGACTAATTCTTTGATAACTACGAGAGAAAACTTCTATCATTTTAAAATTAATTAATTATTTCTTGTCTCAAATTCTAGCTCTAATTCTTAAAATTAATTTTAGGTGATCTGTCTATGACTTGAATTTACCTATACTGTCTTGACTTGAATACGGTAAATTATGTGATAAATATAGAGAAGGGTTATATTAATTTTCTTAGTTTTAATAAAACTTTAATAGTCTTAGTATATTTACAGGGACTCCTTCTAAAATGCTAAATTGTAAAGCATTTTAAGATAATAATGATATAATTTATAACCTTTTATTATTTATATTCTGATATTCTAAGAACAACGGTTGTTTCATATTGAGATCGCATATTGACACATAGTCGCATGTGGTTCCAGGTTAAAAAGTCGGGTTTGGGGTACCTCGAAACTTTTCCTCATTACATCGGATTCGCTACGCTCCTCCTCCGCCCTTCGGACTCGCTTCACTCGTCCTCAGAAATACAGTTCGCAACATTTATACTGCAACATGCCTTTGGACTATCTCTGCTCGTCTTCAGATTGTAAATGCATCCGTATTTACAATCAGCGGTCCCACATACAGCACTGACCACGTTCAATGCTCCTTTATTTTTATGATCCAACAAAAATCATGGATATACTGGTCGTATTGAAACGAAACTAAGTGTACTTATTTATTAGGTATTATATTATATTCTTATGTACACTTGTACTAAATTTCAACTCAATTGGACAATTTCCCATTTAAAAAAAAAACGTTCACAAGTCATTTAATAAAAATTGAAAGAAAGCTGATAATGAGATAAAACTTGGCACATATGTTAGTATTATATGTCATTATATTATTATTACTATATATTATTATAGCCACATGCATACTAAATCTCAATCCGAAATTCTTAGTACGAAATTTTTTCGGGTTAATGACGTCATAAAAAAAGATTTTCCGAATAGCACAACTACAACGGTAGACTGATTTTTGTACAAAACTTCAACTCTTTAGCATAAATACTCTGAGCGCTACGATGACAACAGACACACACACATACAAAACACACATACAGACAGACAACTTTGCAAAAACCACTCAGAAGGCCTTAAAAAGGTTTAAAACGGATGATTCTAGTTTCATCCCGGTTTCGGAATTTGTCGCAAACACAATACTTTTCCTATACACCTATGGTATAAATGAGGAAAAGTAAAAACTTGTTCACTTAACGGATTAGTCAATATTACTTACCCTAACCTACATAATATAATGTAGGTATGTATAAGAAAAATATTCAAACTCAAAATTCAAAACTGATACATTGTTGCATATTTGTATACGACTATATGTCCTCGAAGGGGGCATAGCGACCTCACATGCCCGCAGAATGAGCCTGTGAGGCGAGGTGATAAAAGTTTCCAAATACATTGCAAAATGCCATGTAGCAACAAATAATAATTAAACAAAAAAATAATACAAAACAACAACAATGCAACTGTGAAGCTGCCCCAGTGATCGAAGCGGCGTGGTGGCGGCTGCAGACCGCCACGATATTTAAGAACTCTATTTTGGTGTTTCCAAAAGATTTTTCGAGTAGGCATTTTTGTGTTTGTATTATTTTGTACTTTTATTTGAATTTATTTTCAATTTATGACAATTTCAAGAATTACAAATACATTCTTGCAATTTATTTGAATTTAATAACGGCATTTAAAAAAAGTTATTTAGGTCCATGTTCGTTTTTCAGCCTTTATCTTTAACTACTTTAACTTTATCTCAACTTATATCTTTAACTTTACCTTTCTGACTTATAAGATTAGCCCAATAAAAATACAAGTCATTTTTGTAGCGTTATTAGTCGAAGTAAGTATCGTTTTGAAAAACTTTCAAAATAAGTAATATTTAACTATAGATTTTCTATTGAACATTAGGATTCCTGATGTCGTTTTCTTTAAGAAATTAACTTAAATTCTTTTAAAAGTAGTGATCCGTCCTAATATAAAATACCATTTGTAAAGCATTGTGTTAATGGAGGCAAAGTAAAGAAAATAAAATAAATGAATTCTTCACATTTACAATACCCAAAGGGAGGTTGCTTTGATTTGAATTGTTAAATAGGAAAAACTGTACGTTTGGAAAAAGAAAATAAATGAAAGCTGAGGGAGGTAATTTAAAAAAGCTTCTTGGTTAAAAGAGTTCAGTGTTGATGGTTTACAGCAAGAATACTTTGTAACATTACGGTTTAGGACCATTGACCAAAAACAAAACCTAGAATAACCTTACGAAACATTGGGCTAATCTTTTAAGTCAGAAAGATAATCTTATAGCAAGTTAAAGATAAAGGCTAAAAAACCAACATGGACCTAAATAACTTTTTTTAAATGCCATTATTAAATTCAAATAAATTACAAGAATTTATTTGAAATTCTTTAAATGTATCTAATTTATTTATTAATTGAAAATAAATTACAAATAAAACATACACAAGGGTTTTAAAATAAGGCAACCTCTCGGCTAAAAAGCTTGTGGTTTGCAGAGAGGAAGTTCCTTAATTCTATAAATACTACATATAAAATCTTAACACAGTTTAATGTCAATATAAAAGTAATATAATTTAATGGTTTATATATTAAATTTATTTTTTTAACTATTTATATATATATATATATATAATATATATATATATATATTCATACGTCATAAAATGTTTATCAAACATTTTCCAATTTGAAATACTTCGAATGATTTCTACCTGACTCATTTAGGATCTAAATATCATGCTTATTTATAATTTTTTAATTTATTGTAATTTAATTTTAAGCATTGTAGTTTTACAATTTTTAAATAATAACTCTGTTTTGAATAAATTTCCCTGTCAATCTAGTTAATGATTTCAGTCTTTAAACACAAATATCTCCTTCGATCTCAGGAGATAATTGAGTATGTTACAGTAAAATCTTTTTGCACATGTACGAATTAAGTAATTCGTTAAGTGAGCATTAACCAATTTTTAAAAATCTTAGGAAAGTAATTAAGCGAAAAAAATCTTGGTTGGATTGTTACTGAAGACTTAAACTTGTATAGAATTTGTTTAACAAATATATCAGCAGAATAAGATACTGAGATCAGATACTTATCGAGTTTAGTGTTTAACTTTCTTTATCTGTGTTTAACTTAACCAAATAAGTTTAGGTTTGTCTTGTACTTCTCTCTTTTATAGGGTCTTTTCAATAAGTTAAAAATTTATTAAAAATCTGGGGGCACTGCAGTGCCACCGCCAAATCTAGCGGTCACTGGTGTACTATCCTTTACACGAAGCATCTTAAGACTATTTTCACCCCCTCGTATCTTTTTTTTAAGAACATTAAACAATATGATTTTAATAATAACTAATTGATCTTGTTGAGGAGGCTTATTCTACCGAATTTCATATCTTTAAACATTCACAGGTGCTGAGTTTATGTTTGTAATATCTCAATATTTATAATATTCTAAGGCACTTCTAGCAATCGTAGATACTTGAAATTTGGTTGAAGTGAATATCAATGATTATCAATAGCATAAACACATAGAGCACGAAAAAGACTAATTAAAACGTCATGGAAATGCCTGAAACGGATAATTATGGTAAAACCTCTGTTTAGCTCAAACACAATACTTTTCCTTATACCTACATAGTACAACATCCATAGTAGGTGAGGAAAAGTGAAATTATTTGGATTTATTTTTACATTAATTAAAAAAAAAATAATTTAAAAATTAATTTAAAAAAATTAATTAAAAAACTATTATTCTAATGACTTAATTACTTGAGAGAAATTATGATGGAATTTAATCTTTATATACGACTTCAGTTATCGGTTTGGTGGTGACTAATTATGAAGAAAACCCCTATAATATATTAGGATTATATCCCTATTCGAAGGATTTCAGTAAAAAAGTATTACATCTTAAATTTTCGAGTAGTTTTCTTTAAATTTAAAAACATTAGAATAATGACAAACTAAGACTGACAAATTGTTAGTAAGGAAAATTAATTTGAAGTAAATTAAAAAGTATGCTAGCTTATGTTAGAATAAAATAAAGTTAAATTTAAATAAAGAAGAAACGGAAAATCATAAAATCATTATATCATAACTGCAAAAGGTCTTAGACTGGCAATTTATATATATATATATATATATATATATATATAATATATATATATATATATATATATATAATATAATATTATTTTTTTTGTTGTAGTAAAACATAATTTGAAAAACGCGCAGTATAAAATGATTATGGTTTTGTTCTTGTTGTATGAAATGGTTTATACTTTTCCCCTGTGTGGTTCTGGAGAGACAGCTATATGATTCATGTTCAATCATTTCTGCTATTTTTCTTCCACCACGTCAACTATAGAGTGACATTCATTTTTCTTATTCTTCTTATCCAATATGTTTGTTTCTTGCAATTGGTCCAACTTCACGTTTTCCTTTCTTTTCATTTGTAGAATTTTTTAGTTTTTAGCTTTTCGATTTGGTCTTTAGAATTTTGTATAAAATTTTACATTTATGCGAGCAGCCAATCATGAATCGGAGTTTCCTTACCTATATGTTTAAAAGTTATAGGGTTATAAAATATTGCCGTTTGAGCTAGAGTGTTTTCAAAATGAATGCCACATGTATTCAAATATCTTGAGAAATGAGCTAGCCTGTAATTGACGCTTTATTATATAAACTCATTATATAAAGGATTACAGTAAAAAAGTTAAAAGATTACATCCTAAATTTGCAAGTAGTTTTCTTTAAAAATATTAGAATAATGCAAACTAAGAATACCATATTGTTTGTAACGAAAATTAATCTGATGTAAATTAAAAAGTATGCTAGCTTATGGTAAAATAAAATATACGCATGTTAATACTCGAAATACGTTAAAACGTCATTCGAAACACTTTTTAACTAACAAATATTTTTTATTAATTTGTTATAATGTGAAAATTCATTGCGATGTCATCTTGATACATCATGATGGAAAACCTCAAAATCTAATTAGTTCTTCCTTCCTCAGAAATTAATTTTTTAGTAAAATTTCATTGAAATTGGTAGTGCGTTAAAAAGAAATGTGCTCATCCATACAAACAGTTTTTTCGATTGTTTAGTACGTTGGGCGTTACGTTATTTGTACATTTGTATTATGTTATAATGCTAATGCTATTATGTTATAAGCTCTTTTGAGGAGGTTGGGAAGTAAAATTTGGCTGGTAAACTAAGTCTTTAATAAAGCTCTCAAGAGATACTTATTGCAATGCCTACACTCAGTCAATGAATTTTTACTTGGAGAAGTAATAATTTATAGTTTTTAATTTTTTGAATCTTTGACTTGTGTTTTGTCTTTCTAGATTTTTTACAACATAATAAAGATTTATTTATTTATTATTATTTAGTGTGTGGTTGTGTTTGTTGTCAACGTAGCTCCCAGTATTTACTATACTAGAGAGCTGAAAGTTTGTACGAAAATTAGTCTTAAGGTTTTTATGATTGATTTTTTATGACAGCTGTGCAATCTGAAAAGTAATTTTTTATAACGTCATTAAATAGCAAGAATGACTCAGCAAGTAGTTTGAAAAATAATAAAAGATGGAAGACTGATGCCATCAGTTTGAGATTTGGCACGCCTATAGCCTTGTATAAGACCAACATCTTTGAGTTTCAGCATTAGTTGTTAAATCATTAACAACATTAACACCGTTAGATTAAATTTAATTAGATTACTTGTAATCTAATTAAATGTATACGATTTATAAAAAAAATGTGGAAAACCGAAAGATGATTCCATTGAGTTATTTTGGTAAAGATAACTATGATCAATATAACTTGATCTAAAAGCTAAGCAGCATTGACCGTGGTCAGGGATGGGTGACCGCTGGATATAAAACTTAAGTATTAGGACTAGAGACGTGAGTCCGAAGTAGGGAGGATGAGCGTGGCAAATCCAATGTAATGAGGATAAGTTACGAGGTACCCTGTACCAGATATTTTTAAATGTTATTAACTTTGATAATGTACCTAGAAACTCTTGCAAAAATTAGTTATATACTAATTTATTTTATTATGAAATGTTAATAAAAAAGTTAATCATTCTTATTAGATTTTCAGTGAATTTATATTAGTTTTTATGAAAACTATATATAGGATTCCTCGTTCTTCAAAAACGTTTTTAATAAATTATTAGACGCACTAGCTAAAAAATGTATATTGAAGTCGTTTTGACGTTAAAGACTTAGAAAAGTAAATCTTAAAGCACCTGAAGAGGACAGCATTAGTGATAATGGTTTGTTTAGATTTGAGAATGACATGCCATTATGTTTTATAACAACGTGGCCTATTCTGGTAGTCTTGTGTACTTAACTTAAACAACGAGTTTGTAAATAAACTTAAGTATACTTTAAACAAATTGAAACTTGATCGAAACGAATATTTTTTCCTTACTTGTCATTATTGACGAGTCTCGAATGGTTATTGTCTTTTTCGTTTCTATAGATCTTTTATTATCTCTAAAAGATCAATACGTGAATATTTTACGTCTGTCTTAGGGAACGTTGTGAGCTTGTTATGCCTTAATGATGATTTTACTTTTTGACTTGGCGATAATGGAGCTCGAACTAGTCATTTATTTAAGTCATATAACTGGTCTGAACATTTAGCATATTTTATAAAACTGCCAGATTAATATAGAGTTACATAGTGATAATAGTCCAGGAACTAGATCGTAAAAATGGGGCTTGGGTGACAAAAGTTTGAAGTTTGTTAAATTTTTACTGGTTATTCGGGGTCCTCTGGGATGACACTGCTGAGTTTTCGATTTCGTAGACCTTCGGCTTTTCTTCTATTTGTATTAGAAGAAAATGGAAGAGGAAACATTTACAACATAGAGCAGTTTGGTTAATTGTCGGGACACTAGTCGTTTTAAAGATACAGTTGAAATTCTGTTTTCTCGTCTTAAGAAAGATGATCCAGGCCAGTGAAGAATCTTCAGCTGCTATAATAATCTAAAATCTGTAATTTAAGGTTACAGTTTTGTCTAGAGGTTTGTAGCTGACACTGCAATTTGTGTAGCTGACAGCCATAAATTGTAGTGTCAGCTACAAACCTCTAGACAAAACTGTAGAACTACTTGTTCTGTAGTTGACTATATTATATCTAAAAATCATAACGTTTGATCGATTTGCCGTTTAGATATGGTAGGGAATACAGAATAATTTCGCGTGAAAACATCAATTTTTAGTTTAAGTTGGAAATACGTATTTTTTAACTTGAAATCTTTTGTCAACTGTTTGAAATTGAGAGGAAACCAATAGAAACTTATTTTTAGACAATTTACTTTGAAAGAATTTTCGATATTTTGTATCCCAACAAGGTATTAACGAAAAACTCGTTAATGAATACGGGCCGTAGATTTTATATTATGCTCACTGTTTACGACGCACAAGCTTTAGCATGTTTCAAAACATAATCTATTGCAACATCTGTTTTGTAGGATCTTGTGAGATGTCTTGTGAAAAATCTTAACTCGACGACTCTTTTTTACGAACAACTCTTTGCTTATTATTTCTTTTTACAAATTCTAGTAGAACTTCATGCTGTTAAATATTGAAATATAAGAGTAAAATATTGAAATATTTTTTATATACATAAAAAATATTACTGTCTCAAGCCGTCAGTAAAAATAGCGTAGCTAGCTCTCTTATATTTCAATATTTGGAAAGTTTTGATCTTTCAGTTAAGCATGTCAGCCAAGGCATTTCACAAAACCAAGAACATGTTTTTATGAGCTCTTATTATTTTTTTAATCAAATAAATATTTTTAATCTTAGTTTTTTTCTATTCTAAGGCCACAAAGTATTATTTCCCTTACAAATGTTTCATTTACAACTGTTCTATTTTTTTGTGAAATTCTATTCCATGACAGTTCTATAAAAAAACAAAACTATATATGCGAAAATATAAGTATAACATTTAAATTATAATTGCCAAAAGAAGGTTAATAAGATAAGAATTACCAAGGTTCGTAAGAAAGTATTCATGCGTGTAATTGCTCTCATGAGTTATCATCATAGCTCCCAGCATACTTATGCTAGAGAGTTAAAACTTGGTTATAAAAAAATATTAAAGTCTAGTTGTGCAATCTGGAAATATTTTCCCGATGTCATTAAACTGCAAGAGACTCCGCAAAAATTTCGAAAGCCCAAGTCGTGATCGATTAAAAATTAGGCACGCTTTTATATTATAAGACTAACATATATGTCTTAGCCTAATTATGAGAATCAGTAAAAATATTTTTAAATCAAACTTGTTACAAAAACCAATTTCGGGAAGGACACGAACCCTATTGAAAACCATATTTATTAACCCGGTTTTTTGAGACAGTAAAATTTTCAAAAAATTGATAAAATTAAGTGATACATTTTTTACCTAGAAAAAGGTCTTTACTTATTATGATTTTTGAGACGCTGAATCGAATGAAACCGGTTCAGAATCTATTCAACCTTTCTAAGTGACTTAAAAGTCGAACAAACTGTGTTAAATTACCGGTAACCAAAACTGCGACCAGTAAATAAAAAATTGCGTGTCGTTTTCAATGCTTTTTTTGGTCCTTAATCGAACAAAAGCTGTATAATGTCGATATGACCACCTTAAGTCACCAAAAAGTCGAATAAACTGTGCCGTACATTATCTAAGTAAAATGCGCATTTACTTTAAAAATATCGAAAAAATAAGAAACAAGATGTAACGCTACTTCTCAGATTATGTAGCGTATACCGAAAACTTATAAAATTCCTATCTGACCAAGAAAGCACGCATTTCCGTGCCAGAATTTTAAAGAAAATTTATGTAACAAATAAGTATGATGAGATTCGCTTAGATACGGAAAGTTTATCCATTTTTTGATGGATCATAAAGTTATGAATAACGAATATACTTTATATAAATTGGCGTGTCACACGTCAAGGACGTGATGCAGAATAAATTTTGTGATTTTTTAAGATACATTTTTAGAATAAATTTCCTTTGAATACTAAGGACGAGCAAAGCGAGTTTTATTTAGTGAGGATGGGCGTAGCGGATCTAATATGGTGATCAAAGTTACATTACTCTGTACCGGATTTTTATTTGATTTTCTAGTCTTCATGATAATATCATGTATAGAATGTACGAGTTAATACAAGTCATATAATGTATAATGTGATTATAATGTATGCATCAATAAATATAATACTCTTTATCTTATAAAACTACAATTTTGTTGGCATTAATACGCTTAAAAACTAATTATCAAATCAAACTAAAACGTTTGATAGGAATTAAACCCTGCTATACACTTAATCACTTTAAAAACAACCTTCTTTAAGCTGAATTTATTTATAATCCTTAATAATAATTTCGAAAATTCTGGCGCGGTGGTCAGCACGTTTGCAATGCATGTTTCCGGGCTTAACAATACATTTCTTGCTTAAGTATAGCTTAAATATATTGAAAATATATTAACCAAAAATATAATCATTTTTGGTCGTAACTTAAAATCACCTTGTGTATATATCTAACCCTTTATAACTTTAGCAGTTACACAATTATCAAGTACTACTCGTAACTAATTGTTTCTGTATTTTTTAAAAAAAATAAATTGCTGTAAAACCTTTAAAGAAACCAACCACGAAACAAACTAATCATTAAACTAGTGCAACTAGTGGTGTACAATGACAATTTTAGAGGCAAAGCTTTGTATAACCAACAGCATAATTATGCACAAGTCCTTTGAAAAATACAGAAAAGATTAGTTACTAGTAGTGCTTCAGTAATTAAATTGATTTTATCGATTATATTACTCAATTTATGTAATATATAAATATATATAATCAATAACTGCGAAATGAGTATCTGCTCAAGTTATAAAGCATAAACCAGATTCATAAGCAAGAAATGGATTGTTAAGCACGGAAACTCGCATTTCCAAACCGCTATTCCCAACACGCCAAAATTTTTATCAATTATATTTTTTTTAACGCGCCATGTGTATAAATCTAACCCTTTAATGACATCTATCTTTATTGAAAGCCTTAAGTTACCGTTAATGTAAGGTGTATTTTAAAAAGCATTACCAGTCCAGTATGCCAAGTTTTCACTACTCTGCCTCTAATGTACGGAATGTTTTGTTATATTGTTATTTTTTAAAAACGGTTCTTCAAAACGGTCTTTTCAAAAGAAAACGAGTTAAGGAACTCGTTTTCTTTTGCAAATGGGGTTTCCAAGTAAACTTTCAAAATATTGACTACTTTTTTAACTAATAAACACAATTTGGTTTTTAAAGTATCTCTGTAAATCTCTATTAAGAATTACTAACCTGTTACTACTTCTTACACACTAGGATGATTATAATTAGAATTATCAATTCATTCCATTAGTTCCTAGTTCTTCTTTTCTAGTAATTTTCTTAAAGTTATTAAAATTTAAGTAAACTTTTTTTCTTTGAAAATTAAGTTAAATGCAGAGTAGCTTTCTTGAACTTTAGGAAATTAGTTTTACAAATTTCATAAAAGATAATATAAAGTGAAAAACGGAGGTAATTATATCTGTTTTATATTTAGAAGTCCCATCGTATTAAATTACTAGTTCAAAAAAAGGTAATTATTTTATTTGATAAAACTAAAATTCAGTAAACATTTTACTAATTCTGATAATGGGATAAAGGTTGGCATATTATAGTTGGTTTAGGTATTATATAGGCCTACATACATGTCAAATTAAAACAAACCAAAATATTTTTGCGTGTTTCATTCATTTTTTACAAGTTATAAATCACCGCTAATGGCGTCTAAAAATTTTTTCAGAAGCACAAATAGACCTGAATATTAAACACTGAGAGCTTTGAGGATAGCTCACACACTTAGCTATTGTGATAGTTTTTACAGATCCACATACTTCTACGCACATGATGTCTTAATAAACTTTATAATGTAAAACCTTGTCTCGATTTTTTAATGCAATCACGCTACTTTTCAAAAGTGCAACAAGTTATTAAAAACTTTATTCCTTTAAATATTTTATTTATTTTATTAGAGCTTTTGCCATGGGACATCGGCCGCTATCAGTGCAATCAGTTAATAAATAATGTTAACAAATATTCATATATTTGGACAAAAATAAAACAAAATTAACAAATCTAACAAAAAATGAAAGAGATAATCTATAATTATTATTATTGTATAATTATAAGTTATATTATTATCATTAAATAATTATGTATATAATTATCATTATTTTGTTTATCTATCTTTATTTATTTTTTTTATATTTCATGAAGATTTCTTAAATTCCTCATCTTTAAATTATTGATTAATATTGAGGTAAAAGCTCTAATTGTATAGATAGTATTCTAAGGACTGCTGTCTTCGACAATTTGTTGCCCTTTTTAACAAATACTGTCCAATTATTTCTTCTTATTTAACAAAAATAAATAATTTTTATTTATTTGTTTATTTATTTATAATTTTACTCATTTATTTCTTCTTGTTAAACTTCTTGTGCCTCTTTTGTTTAAGAAGTATTAAATATCATATTAGTGATTTTTCCAAAGGAATTGGCTAGTTAAGAAATTCATATGCAAATTTTTT
>JACMZG010001863.1:33155704-33185704 GCA_018340805.1 Microvelia longipes
TATTGACTACTTTTTTAACTAATAAACACAATTTGGTTTTTAAAGTATCTCTGTAAATCTCTATTAAGAATTACTAACCTGTTACTACTTCTTACACACTAGGATGATTATAATTAGAATTATCAATTCATTCCATTAGTTCCTAGTTCTTCTTTTCTAGTAATTTTCTTAAAGTTATTAAAATTTAAGTAAACTTTTTTTCTTTGAAAATTAAGTTAAATGCAGAGTAGCTTTCTTGAACTTTAGGAAATTAGTTTTACAAATTTCATAAAAGATAATATAAAGTGAAAAACGGAGGTAATTATATCTGTTTTTATATTTAGAAGTCCCATCGTATTAAATTACTAGTTCAAAAAAAGGTAATTATTTTATTTGATAAAACTAAAATTCAGTAAACATTTTACTAATTCTGATAATGGGATAAAGGTTGGCATATTATAGTTGGTTTAGGTATTATATAGGCCTACATACATGTCAAATTTGAAATCAACCAAAATATTTTTTGCGTGTTTCATTCATTTTTTACAAGTTATAAATCACCGCTAATGGCGTCTAAAAATATTTTTCAGAAGCACAAATAGACCTGAATATTAAACACTGAGAGCTTTGAGGATAGCTCACACACTTAGCTATTGTGATAGTTTTTACAGATCCACATACTTCTACGCACATGATGTCTTAATAAACTTTATAATGTAAAACCTTGTCTCGATTTTTTAATGCAATCACGCTACTTTTCAAAAGTGCAACAAGTTATTAAAAACTTTATTCCTTTAAATATTTTATTTATTTTATTAGAGCTTTTGCCATGGGACATCGGCCGCTATCAGTGCAATCAGTTAATAAATAATGTTAACAAATATCATATATTTGGACAAAAATAAAACAAAATTAACAAATCTAACAAAAAATGAAAGAGATAATCTATAATTATTATTATTGTATAATTATAAGTTATATTATTATCATTAAATAATTATGTATATAATTATCATTATTTTGTTTATCTATCTTTATTTATTTTTTTTATATTTCATGAAGATTTCTTAAATTCCTCATCTTTAAATTATTGATTAATATGAGTAAAGCTCTAATTGTATAGATAGTATTCTAAGGACTGCTGTCTTCGACAATTTGTTGCCCCTTTTAACAAATACTGTCCAATATATTTCTTCTTATAACAAAAATAAATAATTTTTTATTTATTTTGTTTTTATTTATAATTTTACTCATTTATTTCTTCTTGTTAAAACTTCTTGTGCCTCTTTTGTTTAAGAAGTATTAAATATCATATTAGTGATTTTTCCAAAGGAATTGGCTAGTTAAGAAATTCATATGCAATTTTTGTATTTTAAACCATCAAATTAGTTTTATAAGATTGACGTTGTGCAAAATTTTTAGCTTCCTTTATTTCTGTTACAGGTTAGTATGATCAACATAATCAAAATCTTTTCTAAAGAAAGAAATATCGTTACGGCGTAAGTAATTTCACATTGCATGTTAAATTTACTGTTTAGTTTTAATAAATTTATAGCTAAAGTTGTGTAGTCAATACCTCGAGGCAACACTGCTAAATTTGTAAATTATTATTACAAATCTGCGTATTTTAGGAGTGAATCCAATTTGATGACTACCCATTAAAATTTTTGATGTCTCTAGTATATTTATTTATGTACCTACTATATTCAATAGGGAATTTCTTAATTCCCTATTGAAAAAAGGGAATTCTCTATTGCCTCGCTTCACTTGTTCTCAAACTGTATAACATCCGTATAATCCCAGCAGTCACACATCCTCCAGGTACTAACCTCGTCAGATCCTATCCTAAATTATGGTAATTATGGTCCTAACTCATGGTAGGACCATGAGTTACAAATTTCTTTTTTTTTTCATTTTAATCTGTTGGCAACAGAAATAATTGATGTATTAATGTAACTATTGTAAATTTATGTCTGGTTAAGTGGAAGAGAGGACCTTAAGGTCCTAACTTTGCCAGATTAAATAAAGCAATTTATCTATCTATCTCAGTGTGTTTGTGCAAAAGAGATAAAACTTAAAACAAAAATCAATTTTTGTTTCTAGTTGTGCTATCCGTTTTTTATGCCTCTAATTATTTTTTAAAAAATCTATTATAGGTTGAAAATGATTTGGATCAGTTTAGATTTTGACTCATTTATACGCATCTATAAGTAATTCTATTAAGTGTTGTCGAGCGAAGTTATTCATTTCATTTGATTTTTATAAAAATTAAACTAATGCTGATAATGAAATGAAACTTGGCACATTTGTTGTTCTTATATATGTGACAGTACACTGATGTATGACCGCTAGAAATATATCGGAAGTTATTTTTTAATGTCTGAAGATGAGCGAAGCGAGTCCGAAAATAAATTAGGTGATTATCATACTCTAAGGAGTAGCGGAACGAATCGAAAGTGGTGTTGATGAGCACAGCGAATCCGAAATTGTAAAGAAAGTTCCGAGGTACCCCATACCTAATCTTTAATTCTTTATTTTTGTTCTCTTTTCTTTATCTCTAACATTACTCTTAGTAGTAAAAGAGAAAATATTGAGATAGGAGCATTCTAGTGAGGACGAAAGGAACTAGAAATCAAAAAAGCTTCTGATGAGTGCTGCTGTCGTGGTTTATAATCAAACTAAGACTTCTTTTGTTATTTCATCTCCTTCTTTAATTATTCAAAGCAGCAGTTTTTTAAAAGATTTAGTTTATTAAATTGGTTTAAAATTGAGTCTAACTTCAAAAATAATACATACGTTATTAGTAAAATTACTTCTTGAACTTCAGTTAGTAAATCATTGTGGGACATCTATTACAAAGGACGCATTTTTTTACTTGTCATTTGTACAGTTAGTTGAATAAAATAAAGATTTTATTTATTTATATATTACGCTATTAATGCTTTAATTACATTAATAAAATACTAATAAAACAAAATTTATTTTAATTCCTTAAGTATCTGAACGTACAAGGGCGATAAAATGTATTTTTGAATATATTAATTTTAAAATTTATAATTTTTGAATATATAGTTTTAAATCCCTCTGGGGTGACGGAGGATAAAATTAGTTATCACAAATATGTTTAAATTAAATAAATAAATAAATACTGGTTATTATACTATGAAATCAAAGCAATTTTATGTAACAAATAAACGCCTAGCTTGCTTTAAGGCAACTTTCTCTGATCTGCCGGTCGTTTACTGGTCAGCTCTGTGGGCCGTTTGGCAACCTACTCTACGGGTCGTTTAGTGCTTTATTTTTAGCTTAAATAATAAAATAATCAAGTAAAATTATTTTCTTAAAATAAATTATCCAGGGCTCTTTTGTTAAATTATACAGCTTTAGGGCCCTGATAAAGTATGTTAAGTTGCCTTTATTTGTTCTCACCTTCGTATGGAGCCTTCAACGTGTACGTATTATATATATATATACATATACACCCACACACACACACCACACACACACACACACACACACACACAGATATATATATATATATATATATATATTATATATATATATATATATATATATATATATATTATATACTTTCTTCTTGTTGGGAACAATTACTTCCTTCCCTACGTTTTGAATTATATTTAAATTCTTTATCAAGGGTCTACAACAAACAGTAACAAAACCTAATTAGAAAAAGCAAAATTAAAAGTTTAATAATTAACTAAATAAGTACTAAATTAAAAGTACAGGAAGCTACAATAAATAAAGCTAACTTACAGAAATAAAAATTACAATAACATTAAAAAAAAAAAAAACAGGCTATTATAACTTAAAACTTAAACTAAACAACATTTCTTTAGTTTTCCGCCGATCCTTATCCGACTCATGAGTTGCGATGGTAAAGTTGTCGTAGTCCATTGAGTGGTTATTTTTCACACAATGGCCTGCTAGTGCAGTAATCTTCACATCTTTCAACCTAACACTGTATTTATGTTTATAAATCCTATCTGGCATGAAATTACTAGTTTCTCCATAATAACATAAATCACAGTCCTTACACTTAATCGCATCGGATGTATAACAGTCACAACATCCACAGACAAATTTCCGGTAGCCAAGCCACGTAGCATAAAAAATTCTTTAGGCTTGATCGAAGAAGAAGAAGATACCGAGGGTCAGGAAAATCCAACAGGTTGGCCTGATCCTGAAGACCCTTATGCTAGGCTAATTCCTTTACATCCTAGTAACGATGAACTAGAAAACGAGACTCTTTCTAGGCAAAACTCAGAACAAACCTATGATTTTGTTAAGCAAGAAGTAAAGGGTCAAGTTATAATAGCCCCAGAACAGGAAGCTAAAAGCAACACAAAACCAAGATTTCAGCCACATTTGTGGCTGAACCTTAAACATCAAGAAGAAGACAGCGAGGACAGCCTTGATGAAGACCCACTTCCATTCTTGAGATCACTCATAGGAGGGCACAAACGAGCAAGAGTAGAAGAATCAGAAGAGGAATCGCGAACAACTGCCATCGTTGAAAAATATCAAAATGTAGGGAGGGAGGAAACAAATTTAGCTTTAAGTACGTTAGAAAAGTTAGAATCTTATGTAATTTCTCTCGGTCTTTCCGAAGGGAATGAGCAAAAACTAAACAATGTTGAGACTAGAAACTTGTTAAATGCAATCAATATAATAAGATCCAACGTTACAAAGTTGACCTTAGAAGTTGCTCGCTTCGCAACCGAGCTAAGTACCAAGGCAACTGAAATAGAACTCAGTAAATATTTTAATGTAACTAGTTCTAAAGAATCCCCAAATCCCCCTCAAGTCATACCTCATAAACAGCCTTCCCCCACTCCCACTCCGGGGAGTTCTAAAGAGCAACCAGGAGAATGGAAAACTGTACAGAATAAAGGTAAAAAAGATGGGTCATCTCTTGTGGCTGTTGAACGGCAACAGGAAAATGATAAAGCTATTCCTAACAACAATAATAATGCTAATACTGAATCTAGTTTACAATCAGAAAGTGACCAAAATAACACTGAGCTAGATTACTCTCAAATATTAAAAAAAGGTAGAAATAAACCAGCCCCCCTTCCACTACCGAGAAAACCAAAGACAATAGACTTTGACAAATCGGTTGTAATAGAATTTGACAGGAGTAAAGAAACTTTAGTCCAAAATAATGATAATACAGCTCCTAAGTCAGATGCATCCCCCTTAAATAAGAAACTTTTATTGAATAACCTAAGGGTTGCTATTCTGACCAAATTAAAGCCTGTCTTAAAAGACGTAAAGGTTACCAATATGTACCCAAAAAGGAAAGGTGTAGCTTTCCTTTTAGAGTGTTAAACCTCTGAAGATAGAGATAAGATTATGGTGTGCTCAAAATTAAAAGATCATGGTCTGATAGCCAATAGTCCTATTGAACATGGTGAAACAATAATTATAGTTGGTGTTGACTCAACTATGACAAAAAAAGAGCTTATTGGTAACATTTTCGACCATAATCTAAGTAGGCTCCCACAATTCAAGGACAAAAACTATACCTCAATTTACCCTCCCATGTAGTTGGATGAGGGGAGGAAAGTTTGTTCGATGGGTCGTGGAAGTTCCGCGCGAAGTAAAAGAAGTGTTATTGAAAGATAAATTCATCAAAATTGACTGGACTAAGTTAGAAGTAAAAAATTATTTCTGGGTAACACGTTGTTTGAGATGCTGCCAAATCGGGCATATATCTGACAACTGTCACTTGGACAAAGGTGTGAAAGCGTGTGGCTTCTGCAGCAACGAAAACCATCTTTTTAAAGACTGTCCTGATAGACTGGCAAATAAGAAACCTACGTGCGCGACTTGTAAAACAGCCAAAAGACAATGTGATCACTCGGTTAAAGACCCTATCTGTCCGTTCTATCAAAGGGAAATAGCTAGAATTAGGAGTAGGAATAATAGTAATGTAGGAAAAAACACCCCTGAAAGCAATGGCAATGGCGGAGGTTAGTAATGGTAGCAGTATTAACAACGGTCGTCGAAACTCGGGTATCGACGGCAAACAAATCCAAGTCAAACAAATAAACTTACAGCATAGCCAAGATGCTGTAGGAGAATTACAGAAACTTCTAACCAAACAAGTTTCTACGGTTGTACTAATTCAAGAACCTTATGCCTATAATGGGTACATAAAAAGCTTGCGAAGGGTTGGTTTTAAACTTTTGATCGGTGGAAAAACTGGACCAAACGAGCCCAATCCCAGAACATGCATTCTTGCATCCGACGATTTAGAACTAACCATCATCCCTTCTCTTGGAACACGAGATTCGACCGCAGCTCTTTTAGTTTTTAAATTAAATGACATAAGATATAAGGTAATACTATGCAGTTTATACCTTCCATACGACCTTGAGCAACTCCCTCCTTCAAATGATTTAACAGCTATCGTAAGATTCTCGGAGAATCAAAACATTCCTATTATTATTGGATGTGACGCAAACTCTCACCATTTCGCATGGGGTAGTTCTAACTGCAATAATAGAGGAGATGCTCTCCTAGAATATCTGGCATCTACGAACCTCGAAATCTTAAATAGAGGCACAGAACCTACTTTCATAAATAGAATCCGTTCAGAGGTAATTGATATAACTCTTGCTTCAAGAAAAATTGTTGATTTAATTTCTAATTGGTACGTCTCCTCAGAAATCTTAATGTCTGACCACCGCATGATTTGCCTAAGCATTCAAACAGACAAAATTATAACTTCACCACGCAGAATACCAAGAAGAACCAATTGGAATGTTTACCGTGAGCAGCTTCAACCTCTTAATGAAGTGTTAATAAGTAATATTAGATGTCCGAAGGAACTTGAAGATAGAGCTAGGTTTCTGGAAAAAATGGTTGGAGACGCATTTAAGGAAGCATGTCCAGCAAAAAGTAAATCGTCAAAAGAAGTTCCATGGTGGAATAAAAACTTAGATATTCTTCGAAAGACAGCTAAAAGCCTATCGCAAGGCTTATAGTAACAAAGGCCGCGACAATGAGGACATTCAATGGGACATTTTCGTGGAAGCTCGGAGGAATTTTAAAAAAGAAATACGTAAAAATAAAAGATCCTGTTGGAAAGGTTTCTGTAGCAATATTGACTCTCTGCCAGAAGCTTCAAGGCTGGCTAAAATACTAAGTATTGAAGGAAGTGAAAAGATTTTAGGCTCAATAAAAAAAGACGACGCATCCTGGACTCTGGATATAGAGGATACTCTTCAAGTACTTCTTCAAACTCATTTTCCTGGAGAAGAGGGTGAGAGAGCCTCAGATGTAACGGAAACAATAAAACCTGATTGGAACCTCGCAAGCACTTTAATCACCGATGAATCAATCCGATGGGCCATAAACCAGTTTGATCCATTCAAGGCATCGGGGCCAGATGAGATATTTCCAGCTCTATTACAAAACGAATTAGACCTGCTCTTGCCATCTATAAAGGAGCTTTTTAGAAGTAGCTTAGCTATGGGGATAGTTCCAGAAGCATGGAAGGATGCAAGGGTGGTATTTATACCTAAAGCTGGACGGAAAGATTACACAATAGCCAAATCTTTTAGACCCATAAGCCTTACATCATTTATGCTGAAAGCTCTAGAAAGAATCGTTGACAATTATCTTTTAGAAGAAGTCCTTTCAAAGCAACCACTTGTGGCGATAAGCATGCATACCTAAAAGGTAAATCCACCGAGACTGCCCTTCATGCAGCAATCTCAACCATTGAAAAATCTCTGCATAGAGGGGAGTTCACCTTGGCTCTCTTCTTCGATGTAGAAGGGGCATTTGACAAAGCAAGAATAAGCAATATAAAAGAAGAACTCCAAAGAAGGGAAACTCCTAAAGCCATTATCAACTGGATATTATCTACTCTGAAAGAAGGAAAATTAGCACTACGCTCGGAAGCACTAATGTTAACATCAAAGTCACGGGAGGATGCCCTCAAGGAAGCTGCCTCTCTCCCCACCTATGGTGCTTAGTAATGGATGGTCTGCTAAGAAAACTTACAAAGGATGATTTCTACGTTCAGGCCTATGCAGATGACGGATTAGTTTTGATCTGTGGCAGATTCTTAACAACGTGTTGTGAAAGAATGCAACTTGCCTGCAGGATAATTGAAAACTGGTGCAAAGATGTAGGGCTCTCTGTTAATCCTTCCAAAACAGAAGTAATGCTCTTTACAAAAAAGAGAAAAATCGAAGGTTTTCAAGCACCTAGGCTTTTTGGACAGCAGCTAACTCTTACTAATGAAGTGAAATATTTAGGCGTTATCTTTGATCCTCGTCTTAGTTGGAAAGCTCAGATAAATAAAATAGTAGAGAAAAGTATAATGACTTTCTGGCAGCTTAGACGTGCAGTAGGGAAATCCTGGGGACTCTCTCCAAAGATACTAAAATGGCTCTACACCGCCGTTATAAGACCAAGAATTCATTACGGATCTCTATTCTGGTGGCCCAAGGTTGATGTTAAAGAAACTATCAGGAAACTTGATAAAGTTCAGAGGTTGGCATGCAAGAGCATTACAGGGGCGATGAGGACCACTCCTACCGCGGCATTAGAAGCTCTGGCTGGACTACCCCCACTACAGGTATGGATTAAAGGAGAAGCAATTTCTTCCTTCTTAAGAGTTAGGGACTGTGGATGGTGGAAAGGAAGGGCTCTCAATGTAGGTCATATGGCAATCGAGAGTTTGGCACATCGTGAAATTCCCTTTACTACGATACCTGTGATATTGATCAAACCTAAACTCAAGCTAAATAAGAGGTTTCAAATAGATATTCCTTCTAGAGATAAATGGGAAAAGGGTGAGGTAAAATTTAATGCGGAGACTCTTGTGACATTCACTGATGGTTCACGAAATGATACAGGCTTATCTGGAGCAGGACTATACATAGAAAACTCAGGCTTTACCAAAAGTTTTTCTAGGTAAATTAACTACAGTGTTCCAAGCCGAAGTCTTTGCCATTTTGGAAGCGACTAGGCAGCCAGACTTAAAAAACCCAAAATATAAGTCTATAGCAATTTGCTCTGACAGCCAAGCTGCTCTAAAAGCTTTAGCCAATATCAATTCTTCTTTGGTATTAGAATGCTGGGAAGCTCTGGAACAGCTATCTGAACACTTAAAGGTCAAAGTGATATGGGTCCCTGGACACACTGGCATAGCTGGAAACGAAAAAGCCGACGAAGTAGCTAAAAAAGGGGCATCTACAAACTTCTGTGGGCCAGAGCCTGCAATAGATTGGACAAGAAGGCAGGCCAAATCCCTTGTAAAAAGTTGGATTTGGAAGGAAACTAAAATCACATGGGAAAACAACACCGGATGTAGACAGTCAAAGATGATATTTCCAACATTAGATAGAAGGAAATCTAGATGGCTTCTTGACTTGAGTAAGTCTAGTCTCAGACTTATAGTAGGAGTAATCACTGGGCACTGCAGGCTTAATAGGCATTTAGCCCTAATGAAGGTGACTGAGAGCCCAATATGTGCAATATGTGATGACAATGAGGAAGAAACAGCCTATCACTATTTGGCAACGTGTGAAGGGTTTGGAAGGCTCAGGTTTCAAATATTTGGAACTGGAACGCTTCTCGAAGAGGAAATGGAGTCTCTAAGATGGCAGGACATTCTTACTTTCATCCATCGTAGCAGGAGGTTCGACGAGGAGAAAGTAGTGGAAGTACAGTGATAGGTGGTTGACTTCGGGGTTGGTGAAAAGGACCCAATGGTGTGGTCTACTCACCAGGCTTGACCTCCCCACTCTTACTACTACTACTACTACTACACTTAATCGCATATACTACATTAGCTTCTAAATGCCGAGGAACCTTGTCTTTCAATTTAGTAAATAAGTTCTTGACTCTAAACTGATTATAGAATGCTAAAGAAACCGGAGGAATTTTCCCTTTGAGAAGTTTCTGAATATTATAAAATAAACCCTGTACAAATGGTAATCGAAAAAATTTCTCAGGCAAGACGGGGCCAATTAAGTTAGCATCATGTAGATTATTAATATACTTGTTCCAATGAAAAAGAATAATATGTTTAGGATAGTTATTTTTTTGGAGTAAATTAATAACTCTATTCTTATTTTCATTTAATCGCAAAAACATGGACTACTAACTTATATTACTTTTTTAACTAAGTTAAAAAAGTATATATTTTCGATTTCTTTTCCCTCTCTGGTTGAAGTAGAGGCCGGATTGCGCATCTTACTTATTTGATACTTTGTTATATATTTTGGTTAGATTCTTGAAAAGTTTTTTGTGTATGTGTGTGTCTGTTATCATCGTAGCGCCCAGTGTATTTATGGTAGAGATTTGTAACTTCATCTTACTTATTTGATACTGAATATTTTGCTTAGATCTCTGATAAGATTTTTTTGTGTGTGTGTCTGTTATCATCGTATCGCCCAGTGTATTTATGCTTAAGAGTTGAAACTTTGTACAAAAATCAGTCTTCTGCTGTAGTTGTGCTATTTGGAAAATAATTTTTTATGACGTCATTTACCCACAATAATGACAACAAAAAGTTTGAAAAATCATAAAACGCGTAAAAATGATTCGATCCGATTGAAATTTGGATACAAATAAGACTAACATATTAGCTAGGTTTCTTCTTATTCTCAGCATTAGTTCAAATTTTATTAAATGACTTTTGTATATTTTTAAAAAATTGGAAAAGGTCTAATTGAGTTGATCTTTGGAACAAGTCAATTATTTATCACCTACCAAAAAGGAACACTATGTTTCGTTTCAATACGACAAGTATACTCATGATTTTTGTGGGATCATAAAAATTAAGGATAATAAAGCGTGGTCAGTGCTGTATGGGCAACCTACAGGATGAAACACCTGAGGACGAGCGAAGCGAGTCCGAAGGCATGTTGCAGTATAAATTTGGGGAACTGTATTTCTGAGGACGAGCGAAGCGAGTCCGATGTAATGAGGAAAAGTTTCGAGGTACCCCGTATACCCAATTTTTTATATTTTATTATTATAGTATTTTTTTAAGTTATTTCATTCGAAACGTTTTAATAGAAGTTTTTATAATATGTTTGAAAAACCGCTGATATTTTTCCTGTTGAAAATTAATCGAAATTGCATGACCTTATATTTCATTAAAATTCCATGTTACTAGAGCCTACAAGAGAGGCTTGAAAAGGTCTAGAAGGTCATGGGTTAGCAGCTTTGTATCCTTAAGACTTCATTAACCTTAAGGTCAATTAGTTATTCATCCTACACTTTTATCATCTGCTGAGGTTGACCTTAAGGTCTTTTAATATATCCTTAGAAATTAGTATGACTTAAAGATTATTAAAGTAAGGGTAGTTTCATATTTAATATCGTTAATTTAACTTGGGAAAGCAAAGGCATAGATTTGCTGTTCTTATCTTATAGGAACAGCTTTTTACTTTTCCTCATTTAAACCTTTGGTATATATAGGAACAGTACTGTTGTTTGACTGAACAACATTTTTTAAATAAGGGCCGAACAATTAAGCAATAACATTCTCCAACAAACTGACAATAGCCACCAAAGAAGTAAAATCTAGTCAAACATTATCCAAACTTACTGTACTAATTTATATACTAACCCATATAGGTAAATAATGTTAATGTTGGATTTAATTAATTGTGATTATTGTTATAATAAAGATTATTATTATAACATATAATATTATTATATTATTGATTTTAATTAATTAATTGGAGACCAAATTACAAATATTGGTCTCCATTTTATTGCCCTTCTTTAATGTATGAAGTATGAAAATTAATTATTTATTAATATAATAACTAATAATAATTAGTAATAATTAATAGTATTACAACTATAAGTAGTGACTCAATTATTAGCCGTTTTAACGTTATAAATTTGTATGATAAAACTTAAAATCCCAACATAATTTATTACTTATGTATCTAACTATTAGTTTCTAATTTTTTTATCTTATTATATCGTCCAACTAAAAAAAAACTCTGAAGCGAGAAGTTATTCCAAACCCATTTTCGCCGCGTCTAAACAGACAATATGACATTTGTTTTAGACAGGAACATCTGTTTAAAATATTTATTGAATTAAAAATTACAAGATTCAGCCAAGGGGATATGAGAAGAGATTGGTTGTTTATATTACATCAGTGTTGGTTAAAATAAACATTTTGCAAGAGTTGTCCAATGTGATCAACTCTTGGATTATCTTGTCACTTTAAATAATCATATATTTATCTTTTTAAAATTAGAATTAAAAAAAAAAAATAAAATGATTCTGCATTAATTTAAAAAGACAGTAAGAAAAGTTGATGTTTTAAAAAATATAGTTTCTGGTTTAAATAAGTTTATATAAATAAACCAATTCAAAATCTGATTATGATTTTTCCTCTGTGAATCGTATTAGTTGATACTGCAAAGAAGGTTGGGTTAATGCGCTCAATTTTTTAAGTAGGTTTATATTGTTTTCGATTTATAGATGTAATTGATTCATATAATATATTATAATCGATATTTATAGTAATCAATATAAAATCCATATACTATTACATATAATATAACTACATATTGATCAATATAATATATAATCTGTATGATATATGATTTATAATAAATAATATCTATATGATTTAAGTCTTATAAAAAGTTTGATGGAGATTATTTAAATGAAAAATTATTCTATATGGAAGTGAATGCTTTTCCCTTAATAATAGAAAGAAAGAATCAAAAGTCTATCCACTGTCCAAGAGATTTATTTACAATAAAGCAGTGCGCCTGTTTCATCAGTTACTATGAAACAAATAAAAAAAGTTACTAAAAAAACAGTAAAAAACCCCATACTTAAAAAAATACAAAATGTACAATTTAATTGAGTTTAAATTCGGTACAATTATATACTTTTACGTAATAAAAAGGTACACTAAGTTTCATTTTAATTCGACTGGTATATCTATAGTTTTTGTTGGATCATAAAAGTTAAGCCGCACGGAGCGTGGTCAGTGCTGTATGGGTGACCGCTAAGAATGACACGGATGCATTTACTATCTGAGGACGAGCGAAGCGAGTCCGAAGTTGTGAGGATGAGCGTAGCAATTCCGATGTGATGAGGAATTTACCCCATACCCTATTTTTTATTCTTATATGTACTTATTAATGCAAGCATATTCTAAACAATCCCTTGCGAAATGAGACATTTTTAATGAATCTAATATCTTGCTTCTTAATATGAATCTCTTGCAATCTAGCGAAGCGAGCCTTTTTTCATACTCTTGTAACGGGATATAAAACATTAAACTTGGCCTTAGCGTAAAGTCTTATCGTAAATACTTTGGTGACTTGGGCCAGGTCACCAAAGTATTTACGATAAGACTGACTCGACAAGGCCGTCAGGTGGCTCACCATTAGCAAGCTCAGTGGAGGTGGCGAAGGCTCTAATTACCCTGAATATCTTATTATAAGATAAAAGCGCCACCTTATTTTTATTAATTGCCAAGAACTTAGGATTGCTTAGCCTAAGGAAGTTAGGAAAAGTTGAGCTGGCTTCAAGTACTTGGTTATTAAAGTTATGCCATAAGGCAAATAACACCCGTACAAACCCCAAAAGAAAAACAACGAAAACCCTCGGATTAAGTTTACACAATCAAGTATGATAAACCAGGTCAACTTAACCAAACTACTTGAAATAAGTTGACAACAATCTAATATTAAATTTGATATTGTGAAAAAAATTTATTAAATAAAGTAAATAAAAAACTATTGTTAAGGTCGACCTTAAAAAAAACATAAAATTGTACCTTAAAAATAATAATCCAATAAAAGTAAGGGTACCCCGTTAGACAAAAAAAAAATGCTCCGCCGAAGAATGTCGAGTCCAGTGTAGCCAGATATAGGTTTATCCAGCAGATCCAAATCCTGGTTAATCCAGTGTGTCCTATCAGGGAAATTATGTTAGGAGAACCACCAAAGGTGGTTACAGAGCCATAAACGGTGGGTCTCAGCACCTCAGAGAAGCGTGTGCGTATAGGTTAGGCACCGCCAGACGCACCAAATTTTAACCAAAGGCTTTTGGCACAAACTAAGTAATACAGGCTTACTACGAGAAAAGCCACCAACTACTACACTAAGACAGACTCTAAGGTTAATTTGGCACAGGTAGCAAACTCACTGATCTATCACTAGAAATTCAGTGAGATCAGCTTAGCGATCTCACAATGACCAAGGAAACTTAGGGTTTTCACGGGTCTAATTATTAGGAAGAAAAACGACCGCATCCAAACTACTTCTTACTCGCCTCCCTTAATTACAGATGTACTCTCTGACAGTCCCCTGCAACACTCTCATACAAAGACACACAGACACAAGACATTCACAGACACTCGTACCTGGGCTGATAAAATTACTAAAACTAATCAATCAATAGATGCGTCCACCTACCATTGACTTTAAATAAGCCACGAGTTCAACTAAAATATACCGATACCTTTGACCTACGTATTCAACAAATCACTCAAGAATTCACGCTAATATTTATACTAGACAATTTATACAACAAATAAACAAACTGCCAGCTACATACCTGCGTACTATGTAGACATACAAAAGTAAGCCTACTTTCTCTTGTATATATTTATAGCAAATTAGCGAGCAAAGCTAGCCTGTTATTTATTACTTTTATTTTATGTACTCTACTAAAGTGAGTTTCTAATGAAACGCATTACTATTTTATATATGCAGAATCAACGAATAATGATCTTAAAATTATTATTTGGAATTACATTTTAAATATAGGGAAGAAAAAAGTTTATCCGCAATTATTAAAAACTTGTTTATTGTCGTTGTTCAAACTAAATACAAAGATTCTTTATTTTACCTTACTAATATCTAATGCCTAATAATAATATCAAATGGGATAAATCTAGTAATAATAATTCCAAAATGTTCTAAAAACTTGTCTAAAAAGCTTTTCCTGGAATTCTGTAAGTATCGATTGTTATTGAGTTTGAGTAGAGAAAGGAAACCAAGGATGGAGTGTTCCTTATAGTTCATGTTCAAACACGTTAGTCTCGCGTCACGCGCTCTCTTAGTGTGGACCTATCCCTTTACTACACCAGTATATTAATTACGCATTTTACTGATTTCGTAGCTTATTCTTTAAATCGTAAGTTAATATTTTGTAATTACCATACCATTTAATATAATTAAATGTATTAATAATTTAATTAATGCATACATTTCTACGAAATTTAAAACGTTTGTTGCGAATTTTTAAACCTCCATTATGTGTAGTTTTTTTTTAATAAATTATATCTAATAATCAGCATTAGTTCAATTTTTATCAAATGACTTGTGTACGTTTTTTTAAATTGGAGAACATTCCAATTGAGATGAAACTTGGTACACATGTTTGTGTACAACAAACAAGTGTTTGTTGTACACAATCTTACGCTATATATATGGCGTTTTTTAAGCCTCCTAAGCGGTTCTCTCAAAGTTGTCTGTCTTTATGTGT
Source organism: Microvelia longipes (assembly GCA_018340805.1). Taxonomy (NCBI): domain Eukaryota; kingdom Metazoa; phylum Arthropoda; class Insecta; order Hemiptera; family Veliidae; genus Microvelia; species Microvelia longipes. The sequence continues at coordinate 33,171,212 of JACMZG010001863.1, forward strand.
GTGTGGGTGCTTTTGTGTCTGTTATCACACAAAAACCTTGCTTTAAGTACATTGATTAGTCATATCGACTCCGGACCAGTTTTAATCGATTAAAAACCCCAAAAAAGATCGATAATGACTCCCTACTCGACAGTTGTTTACCGACCGTTTCTTGATTTTTTTTAATTCCCTGAAGTTGTTATGGGTCTCTTTAAGTATAGATAGTTAGATTTACTCAATGTTATTGTTATTGCTTGTTACTATTGTTGCTTAATTATTGTTTTTATTAAATATTGCTTATTTTGGATCTAGCTTAGATAGGATTAAAAATTTAAACTTAAAATGCCATTTCACGCTTCTATTTTTAATTAGACCTTAACTAATTAAACTAATTAAATATTATTAAATAATTAACAGATTTATAACAGATTATAAATTTAGATACTTATTCAACTGCGTGACAGGAATAATAATGGTTTTCTAATTACAGACTCGTGTTTAGATTTTTAATCTTAAATTAGTTTACTCTGCCAAGAAATTCTAATTTACACTATGAACTGGTTTTTATATGAGAACATCTTTGTATGATTCTTGAGATGGTTTCTTTTACATATGTGTTGTGGACAATGGTACAACATATAAGTGCTTTATGTTAATCATGACCTATTATATACATAGCACATCTTTAATAAAAGGACATAATGAAAGTACTTATACGAAGTATATAAATGTTAGTTTTAAGTCCAAACGTCGAGGGGACAACCCGACTACATGAGAGTTAGAAATTTTAGATTATGATATAAGCCCGAAAAACAAGTTTAGAATCTGGAATTGGATGAAAATTTATCAGCATTTCTATATGTATGTATAATAATTATTGGATTAAAAAAAAAACTTTTGTAAGCGCTAACATCTAGAAGATTTGTTAAAATATTATTTTTATAAAAAATGTCATCTTAATTAATTATTTCGACCTAGATTTGGACCGTTTTAAGACTTTTTTTTAAAAACAGGCGAACTGTTTTTTAAAAACAGGCGCATGAAAATTAAATTTATCTTTCAACTCAATGCTTATTGTTTACTTGTACTATTTAGCATTGTATGATGCAATGCTCTATATTGAATCGTTTTCATTGGTTACTATTGTCTAGAGTTTTTGAAACTTTTTTAGTTCAATGCTCACTTTAAAATAAAAGTTTCCAAGCATTGTTTGTTTATCATTGCGAGAAAGAAGAGTTATTGTTATCCGTTTGTTTGTTGTCTAATTAGAGCCTTTCTCTTTACCTTGCTTTTAGTCCCCTAGATCTTACAGGTTTGCTTATTGTTTGTCTTATTTAATTAATGTTTTTCATTCTTTTTTTTACTCTAAGAATTCAAAGTCTCTATAAGTTTAGTTCTTTTCAAGGAAACGTTTCTGATACTTGGATTAGCCCATTTTATCAAACCTTTGTTTTATTCAAGTTTTTCAAGTTGAACTTAATAAATATTTTTGTGTTGATATAAACATAAACAAAGATAAAGCTTACGTAAAGATATCTTTTTTTTATCCTTTCTGACAAATTCGATATTTATAGCTGTATACTAGAAACAATATTGTATGCTTAATAGCATTAAGTTTGATTTATAGATATTTATAGTTTAAAAGTTCAATAGATGTCCTACATCTTCCTTTAAGCTCTTGTTGCTTTTGTAATGAAATTAATTTATGACTACCTTTTTGTTCCCTCTTAGAAATCGCTATCACAATAATTATTTCAATTGATTAATTAAGATTTGTGTGTCAAATGCTCATATATATATATATATATATATATATATATATATATATATATATATTTAGGCCAAAATATTGTTTCAAAAACACCAGAAACAAATAATTCAAACAACACAATGTGCTGACTTAAAAATGAAAAATTGGTTCTTACAAAATGTTTTTAATTATATCGATCCTATGCGCCCAAATTTCAATTTTTTGGTAATTGTTGCCCAATTAGGTGATTTGGTTACCAATTTTCCAAACTATCTTCAAAATATAATTGATGATAGGGCACTAATGAGACATTGAAAAAATCACTCTAGTTTACTAACTATATTTCGTATCTTCCCTCGATACGAAAAAATTATCTCATTGATTATTGTTAAATTGACAAAAACTAGTGATGTTTAAATACTGACTAACCCAAAGTCGAATAATTATCTTTTTATTGTTTAATTAGAGCACAGTATTTGAAACTAAAATTTATATTAGTTTTAATATAAGTTTAACAACTTATTTAATAATAATAAATAAGTAGTTCTTTTATACATTTTTTCTACTTTGTACCATTAGGCATGACATAAATGCTTAAGTTTATTCCTAGCAGATATCTTTATTTTTAAATGATACATTATTAAATAAAGTGTCTTAAGTTGCTAATTTTTTCCTGTTTCTATACAAATATAGCTTGATATTCTTGAATAAATTTAGGTATCATAAACTAAATTGATTTTGTTTCTAGTATTATAACCAAATTTTTATTTTACCTTTTAGCCAATTTTTATCAAGTAATGACATTTCTTATACATAATATAACTTTATATTTTTTATTAAATATAAATAAATCTATGATATTTTAAATACATATATATTTTTTGTTGTTTTGTATGCTTTTCAAATTTGTATTGAATACTACATTTCAGTTTTACCGTAATAGGGGTAACAAACTACATCACCTGATTACAGACGCGACATAGGGAATTGAGTTGAGTATAAATTATTGAGAGCAAGAAAATATATTTCAATTCATGAACAAATTTACAATATTTGTATGTATTATTTTGTTTGTTCTGTTCTTTGGAGTTATTCATTTTTTCTTCTTGTATTTTTTTCGTTTATGTTCCTTCCTTGCAGTAAAAATTTAACAAATTGTTTGTTTTATATTTTCATCCCATACTTCTTCATCATGTACTTTTACATTTTATCTTTCTTTACAAATAATTCAATTATAACCATATTTAGAATCGTGAGAGGTAGAATCCATTTGTGAATCCTTGTAAAACACTGATGCTAGAGATTAAAATCCTCATAAGTAAAAAATAGAGTTACATTTATCAATAGTAATTAAATACAAATAGGAACTAATAAACCAAACTCAGAACTTTTTTCTTATTTTTTTGCAATCCCTTTTTTAATAACTAACCGTCTTTAAATAGTAATTTCATGGGTTAAATTATTATTTAAGACTAGATTTTTAATGCGCTACGAGAGGCGAGTACTTATTTGTCTCTTAAGTTTAATATTAGTAAACATAATTATAAAGTATGTTACACAATTTCTTAAAGTAAGGTAACACTAATTATATTTTTTATTTATTATTAATATTAGTTTAAAATTACCGATAATTCATTTACAAATTGAGGGTACAATGCGTCAGAGTATATAAAAAGGCTTTTTCTAGTAGATACTTTTTAAATGTGGCATTAAAACTTCCTGGGTTAAGGCTTTTAACTCTTTCAGACAATAGGTAGCACCACTTGATAGCCAGTACGTTTGGAGAGTTTACTGATGTTTTCACTTGATGTCATGGCGCAACTATTTTGCTGCACTGTCTTGCTTCATATTGATGCTCTAGACGGTGGACTTAGTAGTTGAGGGCTTGAATGTCACGAACACTATTAATGTTGATGTGTGAATTTCCGTTAAAATCAAATAAATGCGTGTCTGTTAGTAAGAGAGATAGTAGAGTAAGAGTCCTGTGCTTAATAAATAGAGGACGACAATGTTCTCTGCTGTTGGTTTTAGCTACAATACTCACAGCCTTCTTTTGTAAGATAAATATAGATGAAGCTATATAGTTGTTTAGGTGACGGAAAAAGAGGGGGGCTGAGAAATCGACTCCGCTTTATAAATATAAATATATATATATATATATATTATATATATATATATATTATATATATGTCTACTCTTAATTCCAAAAATGAAGTCAATTTTTCGGAATCAAGCCCAAAACTAATTTCATGCCGAATCCTTATAAGCGTTTTTTTTTAATTCCCTCAAAGTTTTGATTCAACGCACTACTAGTTTAACTTAAAGAACTCTACTAAAGTGTTAAAATATAAATGTAAATAAATCTTAGTGATTTTGAATGGCTGCTACGGACTTTGAATCGCGAAAAGAAACAAGTGTAGTCCTAGTAACTAAAATATGAATACTAGAAAATGGCACACAACACACACACAGAGATATATATATATATATATATTATATATATAATATATATATATTATATATATTATATATATATATATATATATATATATAATTCTATGAATGTATATGAGATAATCCTTGTATAGCAATGATAACTCTTGGAGGTTTTCTTAAATCAAGAAATTGATTTAAGAAAACTTAGCAAAGCGGAATGAATGTTGTGTACCCCTTGATATCGTACACGGTTAGTTTAGGTCGTAGTTGTTCAACCCTTTCACAGCCAGTACAAAATAATTCATGTGATTGATGTCCTCTGAGCTTGCCGAAGGCTTTTGTTTATTTATATTGGAATTAATAATAAAAAAATGCTGTTTCATTAAAAACTATTTCGGAAACACTGTATATACACGTTTACCTATCAAAACTATACGAAGCGTGGTTTCTAAAATCTTAATTTAGTTACAGGTATTAAAACAGCTTTTAAATTGAATAAATTTAATTTGGGGACAGCTTTAGCGTAACACTCCTAGAGTATGCTAAAATTGTTGCTTCAGTCTTCATGTAAGTTTTGCTTCATCGTTATGCCTACCTATCTTTTATTTTTTCTGTTATTTCATTTTGCATCATTGTAGTTTTTTAAATTTTAGTTTAACGATGCTATAAGATGTAAAATACACTTTTTATATTGTTATAAAACCTTTCATGGTGTTTTTATCGTATTTTTATTTTAAATTTCACTTATTACATCTGTTTCTAGATAGTTAATACTTGTAATAGGATTTTTGTTTGTTTACAACGTTAATTATAGAAGCAGCATCATTTTGGTACGCTTCGTGTATTGACATTTATTTTCAGCTGACTCTGAATACTGTGTAAATGGAAGAGACTGAAATCCCTGCATGTAATATCAAAAAATTAATTTCCATATTTTCATTACTCGTTAAGCTTGGAAGAGCTCATATAATATTTTTCTCTTTAAATTACAGTTTTAAATTTTAATCTTTATAAAAAATCTATTTAAGGTTTGCAATAAGGGACTAAATAATTCTACTTTATGCGTTTTAAATTGTTTCCAATTTTTCTTATGCTTCATCTTATTATAAGTTATTTATTATTTTTCGATGAGTTAAATTTTAATGTAGTTTTTGATGTAATATTATAAAAATTAATATAATAAAGTAATTATAATCATAATGTCTACAACATCCCTCTCTCAATTTTTAGAATAAAATTTTAGTTATAGTGGTAATGTTTAAAAGAATATGAAAAAATAGCGAAACAATGGCCATTGTGTATGAGTTAACATTTACGTTGGCGTTTTGGATTTGTAACGAAAATTCGTTACGCTTTATTGAGCTTTAATTTCTTACTCACCAATTTATTACTATTTTCTAAAAGAACATCTATTTAGAATAGAAAGAGCGGGGGAACTCGTCTAACGCGAAGATGAATGGGTCGCTGAGAGTGGGATCTAGCGCTCTGATTTCTTTCAGTAAACCCCCGGTTAGTGGCCGGGTAACTTCGCGCGTTGTATTTCTTGATATTACGCGTGTTTTACTACGTCGTGTGTGTTTGTAAACAATGGACGAAAGAGACAAAGTGAATGTGAGAGTGAACGAAGCTGAGGATCAGGTATTGGTCACTATGGATATTTCTCATGATGAAGGTATTTTAAACATCATTTTTATTATCTTTTTTCGCCAAGTCATCATTTGTTCGATAAATATCTGTGATTTCATTTATTCTACTTATAGTGTTAAAAATTGTTTTAGTGTGACAGCATAAGATCTGTGATTTTAGTGAAATTCCTTTGGAATGCGTGTTTCCGCGCGTAACAATTCATTTGCTGCTTAAGGATGAGGTTTATGCATTATAACTTATGCATTATAACATTGATAACTGTTACTCAATTATCAAACACTACTCGAAACTCATTTTTTCTGCATTTTTTTAAAGGAAATACGCTAAAACCTTTAAGGAGACCAACCATGAAACCAGCTAAGCATTTAAATAGTGCAAATCATGGTTTGCACTGCCAATTTTATAGACATAGTTTTATATAACTAACAGGATTATTGTGCGCATTTTCTTTGAAAAATACAGAAAATATGAGTTACAAGTAGTGCTTGATAATTGAGTATCTGCTCAAGTTATAAAGCATAAACTGTATCCTTAAGTATAAACCATTTGTTAACTGCTTAACGAATGGATTGTTAAGCACGGAAACACGCATTCCAAAATAAATTCGCCCGTCATGCGGACCAGATTTATTTTTAAGGGGTTGTTTTCTAGTAAAATTAAAATTAGTTATACTTTTACTAATTTTTAAAGTTGATCCTTCGCATTAAAAAAAATATTATTATATTTTATCTTCCTCTTCAGTGGAGAAGCCTTTAGTTTAACTATCATTTGCATTAATTGAAAACTTATTTACTGCTTATCTTTGACAGGTTTTAGCGCATTTCGTGGTTAGGGATCTTTAAGACGAATTTAGGCCACACTCCCGGGTCCGACTACTGCCATGACACAAAGGAAATTCGTTAACATTTTATGGCGATTGAAGTACAAATCATGTACTGAAATAGACGTTGGAGTGATTAGTTTATATTTTGTGACATTTTTAATATTTGTATAATGCATACTCGGGTTTTCCTTTGTGTCTTTATATATTTCTTTTTAAACAGGAAAATTCTTAGCCGTATATACTAATTTTACAAATTAACTGATTTTATTCAAAAATAACCTTGAAAATTAAAAACCAAGTGTATACTTAATACTGTATGTATTTATTTTTGTACATATCAATACATTATTAATAAGTTAGTTCTTACTACGTGTGAGGACATTTTGCTTTTTACTTTTCCTCATTTATGCCGTAGGTACATAGTTAAAGTATTGTGTTATTGTATTGTGTGCAAAAAAGTCCGAAACCGGGATGTAACCGGAATTATCCGTTTCCGGTGCTTTAAGGGCCTCCTGAGTGGTTTTTGTAAAGTTGTCTGTCTGTATGTGTGTGTATGTGTGTTTCTGTTATCATCGTACCCAGTGTATTTATGCTGAGAGTTGAAACTTTATACAAAAATCAGTCTACCACTGTAGTTGTGACATTCGGAAAATATTTTTTATGACAATTAATTTAATGACAATTAACTCCCAAATGAATCAAAATGTGGCACGCATGTAGCTGTATAGAAACCTAACATATGTCCCAAGTTTCACCTCATTTTCAGCATTAGTTCGAATGACTATTATACGTTTTTTTAAAAAAAATCGGAAACTAATCTAATTGACTTGATTTAGTTAAAGTATATACCTTTACGTAATAAACAAGTAAACCATGTTTTGTATTAATATGATAAGTATATCTATGATTTTTCGTGGATTATAAAAGTTGGTAGATAAGAACAACTAATTTATAGTTACCAGTATTTTCTGTATTACTTTATAACCAGGGCTATTCTTTATTGTACTTTACTGATTTCCGTTTGAGTACTGATTTCTGTTTGAGGTTTTGGTCTATATTCAATTTGTATTTATAATATTTGCCAAATGTAGGTTATCCTTAGTTACGAGAAGAATCAGCTACCGTCCATACATGCTGTTCGATGTAAATATCCCTGGAACGGTTTCGGCTTAACGCAATCATCAGCAGATGGCGCAAGTTTCGAGCTCTCAACTAATTAAGTTATTCACTGATATAAGTTCGGGTGTTACCCTTCTGTCGCTGATGGTGTAAAGCCGAAACTGTTTTTTAATTGTTGTGCTATACTTTATTATTTTGTTTAAATTGGCTGGAAACAAGATGTATTTTGGCCATTATTGTATATACAAAATTAGATTTTTTAGATTTATATAAAAATCTTTAATACTTATAATAAATACGTTCTTTAGCGCAAAAGGAAAATGTCTTATGTTTTTTTTTAAACTTGAATTAAAAACACCAAAAAGTGTAATTTAGTAAGCTAGAAATATAACCTTAAATTTTTAAATTTGTTTTCTTATTATATTTGTAACACAAAATTTACACATCATATACTTCATTTTAATTTTTATTACAAAAATTCATTAGTTTGCTAGTGGTACAATTACTATAATTAGATTACTCAATAAAAAAATACTACCTTAGCGAAATATCATTTTATTTTAAACAAGTATAATACTTTCTAATTCTATTTAATTATAGAGTTGAAAACAATAAATTTGTTTACAAGTTTTATTATTTACATCGACACGCTTAATTTTTTAATTAATTTTTAATATTTTTTTCTGATAATATCATACCTGTTCTTTTTTTTAATATAGTTAATAAAAAAACAATTTGAGGTTTACTATGCGTATAAAAGATTTAGAATTTCTTAAGATGCTTTATTATGCTCATTTTCATTTACACAGTGTTGTATTTGATGTACATTGTATTTAACAATGAGTACATTTTACGGCCCAAAATAAATATTTGGGTCAACTTTTTTTGTCATTTTATTAAATAAAGTCATAATTAATGATGTTGGTCCAGGATGTGGGTTAGTGTTGGTAATGACAAAATGTTATTAATTGCTTTTTATAATTTAAACCTGTACTTTTTTACATTTTTGATCACTGTTAACACTAATTATTTTTTACGTAATCGTAAATATCTTGTGGCCACTTTTTTTAATTCTTAATTTATTTTTTTATTAATAAAATACATTAATATGATTTAAATACGGCAATACAGCTATAATTTATCAAACAAAATTATAGTTAAATTATAAGTGTTAAACACTTATTTGTTGTTATAAAGAGTGATTAAAGTGCCGAGCGTTAATAACTCTTGATTTGTTTGAAACATAATTGCCTAATTTATTTAGATTCCACATAAACCTTTCCTTTGTTATTGAGGAGGGGGTTAACTTCTAATGTCTTAAAATATCTGATTCTATAAAAAATATTACAAAACTAAGACCAGGAATACTTTTTTATGTTACATTGCTGCTTGATTTTAGTCTCAGGATTTCCCCCAGCGAGTTGCAACTAAATAACTACTTTTCGTTCCGTTCGATGTGATTTAATGTTAGTTTGCTCTTTTTAATTTTTCTCGCCTTTCCCTAAACATTATTTTTTTGAAACTTTCTTTAATTCGGAAGAGCTGATAAGACGTTATTTTTAAATGTTTAGGTATCATTTGCAAAAAAGGACCTCTGTGAAAAACTCTTAAGAAGTACCGAGCTATAGCTTGCATATTTGGGTGCACTAGGTGTTGCGTTTAGTTAAGAAGACAGAGCACATGTCATGACGAGCAATCCAACATGATGAATTCCGAATATTAGTATAAAGTTACTGGATATGTAAAATACATCTCGTATTTTACATACCTCTCTCGTACATATAATAGACCGCAATAATGTCAGCGAAAAATTTCGAAAAATAATAAAACACGAAAAAATTATGAGATCTGATTCAAATTTGTCACGCATGTAGCATAAGGCTAACATATGTCCTAAGTTTCATCTCATTATCACCATTAGTTTAATTTTTATCAAATAATTAATATACGTTTTTAAAAAATCGGAAAATATACCCATTGAGTTAAAATTTGACGTAGTTCCCCTTGACGTAATAAATAACTGTACTGTTTCGTTATAATACATGATTTTTAAGTCTATGCATGATTTTTGTGGATCATTTTTGGTGGATCATAAAAATTAAGCAACATCAAGGGTGGTCAGTGCCTGGATAAATGACCACTGGGAATGAAATGAAAGTATTTACTATCTGAGGACAAGGGAAGCGAGTCCGAAGACGTCATGCAGTATAAATTTGACGAGTCATATTTCTTAGGACGAACGAAGCGAGTCCGAAGCTGAGAGTATGAGCATAGTGAATGCAATGTAATGAGGAAAAGTTTCGATGTACCCCGTACCCGATTTTTTATTTTACTCCCAACATACGCTCATTTCGGAATTTAATTTTTATTCTCCCATTAATAACCATAAATAAGTCAATTTTCCTTTAAATCTTGTAGGCGCGATGTTTTTAGATAAATGCAAAAATTATTCATTTTTAATTTTATCCTTTTATTATTTTAATTTGTATAATATTTCTACTCCCCTTTGTTTTTTTTTACATGTATGTAATATAAGACAAATAAATATATTATCATTATAATTAATAGTTTGTTATTATTTAACCGTTATATGTAGTATTAAAATATAAAAGTTAAATATTTAAATATAAATATAGCTAAAGTATAATATCAGTTGTGTTATGCTATATACCTATGGTATGTTGATGAATAGTTTAAAGTAAACTGCATACGTTGTTTTATTTCGAATAATCAAGAAAAAAAGGTAAATTTGGCAGTAGTCAGTTGAGACTGTGTAACAGCTGCGTCTAAATTATAATAGATATTATTAGACCATTCCCCATCAATAAAAACCCCTAATTTATATTTCACCTTACCCCCATATTTATTTTACCATCCCCATTTTACTTACTTGAAGTTAATACAATTACGTCTTAATATCATATTTTGGTACTTATTAAATTAGCTGATTTAGCTGAAACTGGTCTCTAACAATTCAGCTTGCTTTATACCTCAATGTGTTACAGCTATTTCAAGTTTCAATTTGTTTCCTGGCGTCACAACATGGGTGGATAATGTCATACATTTTTACACACCAAGGCTCCATAACACAAAGGCTTCCAACATCTCGCTATATACATTTAGATTTAAGAATGACTTTTAGAATTATCGTCCTCCATGTACAAGGGTAAAAACTATTTCATACTTTTATGAAACAGTAATAGTAATAGTATGTCTAATGACATACTAAGCTTGATGCTTAACACTGACTATTCAATGTTATAATAAATCAGTAAGTCAGTGGATACATCATTATCATGTTCATGTTATTTCAAGTCGCATAAGGCTTAACTATTGTGGTGGCTGTACCAAGAGCTGAAAAGTACAAACTTGGTTACGTTACTTAGATGGAATAGCTTTATGCTGTAAGTATATGAATTATTATCTGATTTTAATCGTCGTTCTAATCCTTGTAAAATTATCCTCAATAATTTCATTGTACATATATATATATATATATATATATATATATATATATATATATAATATATATATATATATATATTATATATATATATATATATATATATATATATATATATATATATAAATATATACCCAACGACCCACGACCCTCTCCACTTTTATCATCCAAAGAATCTCATAAATATTAATTTTTATGATGAAAAATTGGCTAAAAATTAAAAATATAAATTTTTATTTTTGTCAAATATATTCTAATTAAATATTATCCTAGAAATTCTATCTTATTATATCTGTATTAATAAAAGTTATACCTAGGATCATATGAGCAACAGATTCAGTTTTGTAGCTTACCATATCAACTATCGACCGATGTATTTTATTATTTATTTTTATCAATTAATTCAAGAATAAATTCAAAAACATATAATGTTAATATATTTTTTACGAGAAAATAATAAAACTCCATGGAAGTTAAAAATTTGTATTTAGACCGTAAATCCTCTTAAAGCGAGAGGGTGTCTACCAAACAATAAACATTTTTAAATGTTCGTTTGAAAATAAAACTTTGTTTAACTGTCGTTATTTTGGGTCGGAACCAAAAATTCAGCAACATAATGTGAATTTGGGTCCCGCATAGCTGTTAAATCTGTTCTTTATTAGAGTCATAAAATCAACCGAGCTGGAATTTACTTAATATTGAAATTTAAAAAAATGACAAATTGTTATTTCTTCATTAATAAAACAGTTTAAAAAACTGACTAAAATCTGAGTTTCATTATATAATTCCTAATAAAAAACAGAATTTGTTCTCTTAATATTAATTTTATTAGGCATCATCGTTCTGTAATGTCGAAACTTTTTGCTTACGTATGCTTATAATAAAAACGTTGGTGTTCTATATTGTAATTTTATATCCTGATTTTAAATACTGTTGTTTAGTTCACTTAAATTCTTTTAAATATTGAATGCAAATCGTTTAAAAAAAATGTAAAAACAATGGCGTTTTTTCTTTTTATGTTAAGAGTTTATTTTCCATTTGTTTTCGTTTGCTGTGGGTAATAAATGTTTTTTTATAGTTCTATTATAGGTTTTATATTATGGAAATACTTTAATTAAGAACTGAGTGCAGTTATTCTTATCTTTATAAGCATTCATGGATTTAAGCCAATTGGCTATGTTAATTACTGTTCTCTATTAGTTTTTGCAAATGGATTGTTTGCGGTTGCAGAAATAAACAGAATTCATCAAACTGGTTAAACTCTACATCTCGAAATTTACTAAAGTACCTTTTAATCTCCAACAATTCTGGCGCGGTGGTCTGCATATCGGGCGAATTTCCTCTTGAATGCGTCTTTAGGTACTTAATGATGTTTAACAAACTTTTCCAAACTGTTTTGAGAATGACGAAAAGCCAAAATGCTGACTGAAAATGGTTGTAATATTACTAGGTCTAAGTCATTTCAACAAGCATTCGATGAGTTTAATATCATAAAATATTTATTATATTTTTTGTACCATATTATTTCTTATTCATAACTATGTTGCGTATATGCATGACTAGCAATAGTAACCATGTTAAGAAGAAAGGTGAATCTCCACTCTGCTTCTGAGGCTCACATTTAGAATCAGATTATGAGGTTTTCAATATAAGGTCTGCGCTTGCTTATAGCGTAAGACTCAAGATAAGCATACCTCTCTCCGTAAGTCTCGATTAGTGTGCTTTATAAATGCAATACTTTTGCTCAGAAATCAACTGGTGTTATTTTTTCTTATAATGTTGTTTATTATAATTTTAAACGATTACTTTTCTTATCATATTATCTTATCATATATATAGGTTCAAGAAGACCCTATTTTTTATAATATAATTTCAAGATTACTTATTACCATTTTACAAGGACGCATTACAAATAGGAGCCATAAATCCATGGTTTTCAATGATTATAAGTTTTTTTTTTGTTAATTTTGGTCTGAGTTATTTTAAACCAGTTGAAACAACACTTTCTAGTACTCTAAAAACACAATGCAGTGACCCAAGGTCAGTTCACAATAGTTTTGGTCCAATGCCTCTACAATATTACTAACTGAACGCAGACACAGTGGCAATGAACTCAACGTAGAATTCTTACAGATTTTTGAGTTTGCTGTTAATGTGCTTAGTTATGCTTGGAAAGTATTACAACACTGTACATGGTATAAACACAAAGTTGAGAAAACAATATACTTATAGATTAAATTTTAATTCTATGAGACGATAATCGCTAAGATGATGGGAACATAACAAAATTCTTTTATGTTTACTTCATATAGGGTAATATTTTATTACCCCAGGAAAGTGAAAAGTTGATGACGTAATCTTTTTTGTCAATAATTTAACAGAAGACGCTATTTTATAATAAATAATGGATAATGAAGTAAGGAGGCGGGGTAAATGATTACAAGTTTAATTATGTAACTGCCAAATTGGAATCATTTTTACTTTTTCTAATTTGTGCAAAGTATTGTGAACAAAAAACCCGAATCCGAATTGTTCGTTTCAGGTGTTTTAAGGCATTTTAAGTTGTTTTTTCAAACGTGTTTTTTGTAAATGTCTGTGTGTCTTTTATCATCGTAGCTTCCAGTGTATTTATGCTTGAGAGTTGAAACATTGTATAAAAATCAGTCTATAGGTGTAGTTGTACTATCCTGAAAATATTTTTTATGACGTCACTAACCTGCAGCAATGATTCTGCATACATTTTGAAAAATCATAATACGCGGAAACCGCGAAAACATGTGATCAATTTGAGATTGGCATACATGTAGCTATGTATAAGTCCAATATTTGTGAAAATTTGTACCACATTGGCAGCATTAGTTCAATTTTGAATTAATGCACTTAAATGACTTGTGTACGTTTTAAAAAAAATTGTAATAAACTGGAAAATAATCTAATTAGGTTGACATACACGTAGCTTTACATAATAAATAAGTATTTGACAAGTATCTACGATTTATGTTATAAAATATTAACCTTTATCATCTAACAAAAATCGATCGTGGTAAGTGCCTGGATTGGTGACCACTGGAAATGGAAGAAATGTATTTACTTTTTACTATACGTGTTGGAGTATAAGTTTAACGACTTGTATACCCTAAAGGACGAGCCAAGCGAGTCTAAAGATGGTTGGATGAACGAAGCAAATCCGATGTGATGAAAAAAAAAAAACCCGAGCTACCCCGTACGAAGCAATTGTTAGGCAACATTAAATTAGATTCATTTAAGGACGACCAT
>JACMZG010001863.1:33190704-33300034 GCA_018340805.1 Microvelia longipes
ATGAAATATGTAAAGTAATAAACCGCAAAAATGAGTTAATTTTAAAAGTACATAAATCTCTAAAATTTAATACTCTTATATTGAAACAAAATTGGAAATATAACACACGTATATAACTAACTATAAAAATAAATCATGAACTAAGTTACATAAGATTATCAGCGTTACTTCGGATTTTATCGTGTGACATATACAATTTTATGAAAACAAATTACGGGTTGCGACTAATACATTTGGTAATTTGCTAATATCGTGATATTTTTGTGACACTTAAACAATTGCTAATACGACAAACTTCTATACAGGATAACGACCATGTTGTCGGAAAGCTGCCCTCACCTCCACGCCTTAAAGCCAAAATTCTGTCTAAAGAGGCTTCCGGCTTATTGTTTCTATTTTGAGGATGATCAAAGGAAGTAAAACTGTTGTCGAATGTATAATAGTAGTTATTATACTCCTGGAAATTAAACATTAAATAAACTTTTTTTTATATATACCAAGAATAATGTTAATAATTTATTTTTATTTAATTAACAACAGTGTAATTAAACAAACAAATAGTCTAACTATTTTTTTCACTTTTATTTACAGCACACTTGTGCTTTAAATTAAAAAAAACCGGTTCAACTAATTTCAACTACTTTTACGCTACTGAACCATGTATTTTTATTACAAGCCGGCTGTTGTTAATAAATTAACTGTTAATGATCATAGAAAATTGAATTTGAGAAATAAATTAAAAAAAAACTCTGTCATTTTTCCGATGACAAAAACTTAACCCCCTGTTGCATTTTTAAGTTAAGTGAAGTTGATCACGCGAACTCCACTAAGAACAAACTACACATTAATCTTACTAATGTTGTCTACTTATATTATAGAATTTAATCTTTTTCTTTACTATCCAATCCATTAAAGTAATAAACATTAAAAAGCTAATTTAAACTAATAACAAGTTATAAATTAGTTAATGTTTATAACTAATAAATTAATGTAAAAGTTAATTGTATTTGAAATAATTGAACTTTCTTTAAGTTGCTAGTATTTTGTTTAATAAAATAAATTAAATTTGTCTCCGTTTTCCTAAGAATTTTTAAATTAAATTCCTGCAATTTATTTCTAGTTGTGTTGATGATTTTACATTTAAGAGCAAAGTACCCTTAAGCTAATTGTAATTTTAAATAAAAGTGTTTTAAATGTCTAAAGAGCGTTATCTAGGTTCAATCTACTTTAAATATAGTATTTTGCAAGGCTCTTGGTGTTTAATAATTCTTCGATATTTTTATGAAGTTTAAAAGATTTTTTAACACTTTATATTGAGTTCAACAACAATTATTTAGTATTAGTATTAATATAGTTTCGTGGGCTTGAGAGGCTGGCAAGACAAACAATCCAGTGATTGCTGTCTAACGGGGGCTACCCCCGTATTAAGAGTATTCGCGATTCAAAATCCGTAGCAGTGCCTCCGTCGCTTATAAGAAATTGATAACGAAAGGGTGATCATTGTTAAAGTCCTTATGAAGTTTTTTGTTTTTTCTTTATTTGAGACGATTATTTCTTTAAATTTTTTCTCAAAGTGCTTTGATTCAATTAATTTTAGGGCGTATAAACACAGTTGAATCACTACTTCATAAAAAATAGGGTTTTAATGACCCTATTTTTCATAGGGTTGTCACGAGTATTTAAATTGAGTTGTTGGAAGGTAAAAATTACAACATTGTGTTTTATTTTATTTATTGTTAATTAATATTACTTTAAAAATTTTTTAGTATTCAAGAGCTTACAAAATTACCTTTTTATGGCCTTAAATTGTTTAAATTATTGTAACAGGTATTTAACTGAACTAATAACAAGCTTGGTTACACCATAATGGTGTTTAATTTATTAATTGTTAATTAATTTTATTTACTCACTAAACTGCACACTAAAACAATAGTGTGTCAGCCTTGTAGTTTAAAGTGTATAAAGGTTTGGTTTAACAGCAAGGGCACGTGTTGTTCCTAGTTTTCACTAGACTATATGAGTCAGTGAAAATATGTATGGTTGCTTGAAAAAAGCATGAGAGGAACCATAAAAATTCACGGCTCTTTTGTCTAGATTAGATGAAATATACGTACTCGTACTCTTGAAATTAAAAGGAGTAGAACACTATCTTAGGAAGCTGGCAAAAAGGGCCCAACTACTTGCATGGTTGATACTCCTCCCCCCCCCCCATATTATTACTACTACTTTCTAAACCAATTAATGACTCACTAAATTTATTTTTTTGTGTAAAATGTTTGTTTAAATTAACCGTTTAAGTTTTATTACTTCTGGGTTAAATCGACACAAAATGACTACAAAATTAAGTCTGTAGTGGTAAGAGCCTGATTCTATATTTGATTGACTAAAAAAATGATCACTCTTTCGTTTTACCACCATTGGTATTGTCAACCTTATAACTATCTCTTTGAATCGCGAATAGTAGGTAATATCAAAACGCGGTTAGTTTTCATATTTGTCATCGTTTGAGGTAGAGGAATTGAATATGAAAGTTTATAGAAACGTATACATGGTTATTTATAAATGTCTTATTTAATTCAGTATAATAAACCTCTATCGAGTCTTAGCATGAACTATTTAGATTTTAAAGTAAATTCAGTAAATTCAACATTGCTTTTTGTGGAAGCTAAAAATAAAATCATATTTGATACTAATTATTTTATGGGATAATTTGAAATTGGCACATTATACAGGGTGGGACATTTCAAAGGCGCCTACAGTAAATTCTTGAAAATAATGGAAAAACAAGGTCCTAGACTTTCGATAATATCGCACACTGTAATATTGCTTACTTCAGAAGCTGCATTAATATTATGAAATTTTATTTTAATATGGTTATATTCCGGTAATTTTTCCTCTTGCTATTGTTTGACATATAACATACTTTTTTTTCTAAACCACAAAAAAATATTTTTAACAAAACTTTATGATATTTGTTAAACGATAGCAAGATGAGAAATTCCCGAAATATTATTTAGTAAATTAGAAATATGATGTTAGTATTAATTTTTACTTTTCCTCATTTATACCGTAGGTAGAATAGGAAAAGTATTGTGTTTGCAAAAAAATGCGAAACCGGAATTATCCGTTTCAGGCGTTTCTAAGGCCTGAGTGGTTTTCGCAAAGTTGTTTGTCTGTATGAGTGTGTGTGTGTGTGTGTATGTGTGTGTGTGTGTCTGTCTGTTATCATCGTAGCGCCCACTGTATTTTTGCTAGAAAGTTGAAATTTTGTACAAAACTCAGTCTACCGCTGTAGTTGTGCTGTTAGGAAAATAATTGTTTTTTGACTTCATTAACACGGAATAATGACTCATGAAAATTTCGAAAAATCATAAAACGCGGAAAAAATAATGCGATCGAATTGAAATTTGGCATGCATGTGACTATGTATAAGACGAGAATATGTGCTAAGTTTCATTTCATGATCAGCTTTAGTTCAATTTGTATTGAATGACTCGTGTACGTTTTTAAAAAAATTGTCGAAAATTGGGAAATGGTCCAATTAGGTTGAAATTTGATTAAAGTTATATTATTACATAATAAATAAGTACGACTAGTATATCACTGATTTTTGTTGGATCATAAAAATTAAGGAAGATTGAGCGTGGTCAGTGCTGTATGGGTGACCCCTGATAATGATACGGATGCATTTACTATCTGAAGACGAGCAAAGCGTGTCCGTAGGCATGTTGCAGTATATATGTCGAACTGTATTTCTGAGGACGAGCGAAGCGAGTATGAAGCAGGGAGGATGAGCGTAGCGATTACGATGTAATGAGGAAAAGTTCCGAGGTACCCCGTACCTATTTTTTTTATTTTACTGCAACTTCCAAAATTAGAAATATTACAGTATACTCTTATTTAATTTTCAATGTAACCAAAAATTACCATATTGCGGAAAAGTAACCAAAATAACAATGGAAATTTAAACCAAGAAGGGTCAATTTACGGGGATAGAGACCATTTTCGGAAGGCTGGGACCACAACTTTTCCTTATTTTTAAGTATTTAATATTGGTGTATCTGATATGTTCCACTCTGTGTTATGTGCCAATTTAAAAATTATGACTGATAAGACCTTAATCACAGCTGTGTTTAAAGCAGTTCCAGATAGAACTAATTTTAAAATGTGGCCTTACAGAGTATTATGTTATTCCATGATATTTGACATCTGTGATATAAGCATAGGTTCATATTTTTTTGCTTTATATACTACAAGGAAAGAAACACCTTTTTCTTGTGATAGTATTTACGAGTATATCTTTTCCTTATTTTTATTTAGATAATTTGTATACTATTGCCAACAATTCACCGCAAAATAAAAGAAACTTGTTTTCTCTAGATTTACCTGCTTTATATTTTCATTAAAACCACCGTAGCTCTTTTTACCATGAGTATAACTTTTATGAAAAATTATTTCCTATAAGGAAATATATATTATTATTATGTGATGTAAATTAACAGGTGTCAATAATTCTCTGCGAAGAAACATTTTACGAATTTTAATGCCTTCAAAAAGTTAGTTGTTATGAAAAGTTTCCATAAGATAGAAACTTAGTGAAGATATAATTTCACCATCTTGAGATATAACTTTACTTGTATACTTTAACCAGTCTTTAGCCACATTTCACTCATTATAGAAAATTTGACGTATTACCTTGACAACTTATAACTTTAAACTTGTACACAGACTTTGGTTTAAACTTGTAAATTTATTCCTGTGATTGTTAATTTCTCTTTATAAGTTTGTTAATGCATTTGTTTCTTATTTGCAATTCAAAGAGATAGTTGTAAGGTTGGCAATACCAATGGCGGGAAAACGAAAGGGTGATCAAACATTTTGTTATCATAGGATTAGCATGGGAGCGGATAAAAATTCTTATTTTATTTCTTTATTAGTTAATTTTTGATAAATGAGTTAAAAAATTAATAGAACGACCATCGGGCTAAAAAAAAATTGTTAATATTAAAATACCACTACGGTGAAAATCAGCTTGTTATCAGTTAATCTAAATACTTATTACAACTAATTTAAACAACTTAATGCAATAAAAAGGCAGTTTTGTGTGTTTGTGCAAACTAAAATTATTTAGTGTAATATTATTATTATTATATTATATTATATATATATATATATAATATATATTATATATATATATATATATATATATGTAGGTAGTGGAGTTTTTCAATTGCATTCGAATGTAACCAGAAACATGTTATATCCATTGTTTTAAAGGTAAAATATAAAGTATATGAACACGTATCAAAATTAAAGTTTTTAAACATACATTACATGTTTTGTTTTCTATTATTTATTTATTCTCGGGTATAGATTATTGTAAAAATATAAAACAAACTTAGACATTATTAAAATTCAAACTCAATAATGTACTGCTGATTGAAATATCAATCATCCTTGAAGAAATTTGTCCTGCGATTGGGTCCCAACACTGGAATAATTTTATAGTTATAAACTCATTAGTTGAAAAAAAAACGTATCACATGAACCAGGATTTGAACTCAGGTCTCTAGCTTTGAGTACTGAGAGTGATTGTATCAACTTTGAATCAGTTTCATTTATTCTAGAATCTCAAAAATGTAGAAAACGATAGAAACTACTTAATTTGTTTATAATTGTCCGGTTATTTACCACGGGGAATTCAAATCAATTGTAAATCATATGATAGTATTTCTTTGAAATATATTTTGGGAATCTATCTTGTGTCTTTTAAATCTTATACGCAATTTAAAAGATACACCAATAATATCTTTGTTTATCATGTTTCCCTAAAAACACTATTTAAAACCCTACTGAATAATATTTTTAAACATTACCTCGGGATAAAATTGGTTTATCTCATTCCAGCGGTGTATACTAGTTTTGACCAAAATATTTGTAGAGGAATAATAAATGTTATCTCTTAAGCCCTTTTTCAATCAAAATTTTAATTTGAATGATTTTGCATATTAATATGGAAATTGTCAAGATCAAATGTTCATCGGACTCTTACTTCTAACTAATACTAACACTCTAACTTTAACATGTGAATATGTGACTAACATGTACTACCGAGTATAGGAAAGTTTTTGTGTGTGTGTCACCCTCTTGTTGAAACTGAATGGCATGAAGTTAATTGCCTTGTCTGTTACCTCAAATTCTAATTCCAAGAGTTGTTGGAAGAAAAAGTGCTTAGATTGAAAAAGGGTTTTCCAATTTCGGGAACCCTTTTCCGATTCAATTTCGCTTTTTTACGACTCATGTTTAACCTTTTTTTTCTTTAAATTTTTTAGTATACTTAATCGATTTCTTTTATCGAAAACCTGTTTCAACCCGCTAATTCTGTGTTAAATTAATGTTTACTAAAAATTTTATTAATAAATTCAAATCAACAAACATAATGTGGATTATAACAGTTATTTTTAGATATGGATATGTTAGCAAATTTTTAAGAATAATTAATGCTTATAAATTATGTCGCATTAGGAAGTGGGGATTCCACTACATAAACACATACATACATACATTCATATATACATACACACACACACACACACCAAATAAATAAATAATATATATAATATATATATATATAATATATATATATATATATATATATATATATATATATATATATATATATTCTTTATCCAAAAAAAATGAAGCCATATATATAAAATAGTTCAATTTTCGGAATCAACCTAAGATGATTTCATACCGAATCCTTATAAGCGTTTTTTTTTAAATTCCCTCAAAAGTTTTGATTCAACGCACTACTAGTTTAACTTAAGCACTCTCTACTAAAGTGTTAAATATAAATGTAAATAAATCTTAGTGATTTTGCAATGAATATTCATGAGAGAATAAAATGCAAACTTATCTATAAATTACTTAATAGCATGTCAGCTTTCTTAGCTTTACTTGATCTTATAAAAATCAGTAGTAATCAAAAGTAATATTTTAGTATTTTATTTCTTCTGCGATTTACATACTAGGTATTGATTTGTGGTTTCATTAACTAACCGGAATTATTGAGTACTTTTAATTACTTCTTAGTTTTGAAATAAATACACGAGAGTAATATAATAGCGATTTTCAGAGAAAATTATATGTAGTTGCTTCGGTGACAGAATTATGAGATTCCTAGACACCACACACACCACACAACACACACACATTATATATATATATAATTATATAATATATATATATATATATATATATATATATATAAATATATATTATATATACCTATACTACTATATAAAGAATAATAGTTTTAAAAACTTTAAAGATATTTTTTAAAATTTGATGTATTAATTATTTATTCTTGAATGAGTCGTTTTTATCTTAAGATTGTTTTCTTCGGCATGTTATGAGAAGTCTTACAAAGTTAGTAAACTAGTTCTTGTCTTAAAATGAGTTTGATTAGCGTAAAATAAATTGTCACTTTAATAAATTTTGATGCAGTTAATATTACTAAAGTTATAAAAGATTCATTTCAATGTTTATTACACAGAAATAAGTCTTACTAGAAATGATGTAATGTTATTATCTACTACTTATGATGTAAGTCACTAATCAGTCTCTTTAACGCTCAATAAATAAATAAATAATTGTTTTATTTACACAAGAACTAAGTTACAAAAAAAAAATGGTAAAAAATATACATGTAAAATACAATTTTATAAAAAGGGAGAAAATTGTGTAAAATGGATGGACTCTAAAAAAATTGATCTTCCGTCCATCATTTTATAGAAGAATATTATAAAATAAAGAAAAAAACAATAAAGTAGATAAAAATTAAGAGAATTAACATTTTAGCTTCTTGAATTTTAGCATTATGAGAAATTAATATAATTTAAATCAATCATTAAAAAAATATAAAAAGCAAATTAAACTAGTGTGACTAGAACTAAAATTTAAGAAATATAAATAATTTATAATTAAGGAGTAACAAAGAGTAAAATTTGAAGAAATAACAAACATTAAAGTTGGAAAAATTAAAAGTAAGAGTAAATGTCATCTCCTTTCCTAGCCTGTTTAAAAAAGTTATACCAAGTTAAAAAGGTAATGAAGGGAATTGTTTAGGGATTTTTAGTGTTATGTTGGTACTAAAATAATAATCCGTACCAGATATTGTTGTATAAATTACGAAATAATTCATTTTGGTTTGACAAAACTACAATAATACAAATCAAATAAAAAAAAAAATCTAGTGCAAAAATAGTCCTACATGTTTATAGAAGGCATTAAATTGTTAAGCTAAGAGAGAAAGAATCATAAATCGAAGGTTATTACTCGATATATTTTTTGGATAGACTTCTAGACTTGATAATTGAATTTTTGTGCAAAGTTTCAATTCTCCAGCATAAACACACTGGACTCGAACTCTAACATGACAAGACACACAAACATATACATTATATATACACAAAGTGGATTGGTGAAATCCACTTTTAAGGTCTTCAAAACACCTGATGTAGACAATTCAATTGTGTGCCTATATATATGTGCAAACACATTTCGTTTCCTTTATTTCCTTTAAACACTTTTAATATTAGTATAGTTAAATAAACTGTATGACATACAAATCGATGTAAATAATTATTTAAACTGTAACTAAGATAAACTAATTCTACTAAAAAATAAATAAATGGTTTATTTACACTATTAAAAAAATTGTTGAGCAGAATAATATAATAAAAGTGTAAAATAGGATGGTCTCTAAGTGATCTTAGTTCTTCCGTCCATCCTTAAATATGGGAGAAATTCAATAAATATAAATTGACAAAATATGTTTTTTATAAAAAAGAGTGTGAGTAGAGAATTAGAATAATACACAAGCATGGGTTTATTTATATTGGGCATTTATTGTTATGATCAAAATAACGTACTCATAATTGTAATTTAGTTATAATGAAACGAAAGCATAAAATAATAAAAAGCTTATTATTTTATAATGTAATGAAAAGGACAGATATAAGAAAAATGTAATAGATGAGAATAACAATGAAGGGAAAGAACATAAAAACAATGTTAGGATTGACGAATTACTAGACCAAACTCCACCTGACATTGTGAGTGTTGCAATAATTTCAAAGTACTATTTACTGCTATTAAAATATGATACTGCCTTGTAGCAAGTTTAAATTTTATCTTTTTGTTAATTTTTGTAAATTATAGTTCCTTATATGAATTTGATATTTAATTATAATCTAATTTTTTTGCCATCACCGCCTAAAATGAATAATTTTGATCAGTGTCATAATGAAAATAATAATAACATTTTAAAAATAATATTTTGTCTTCCTAATGTTCTGCCGTAATTAGATAAAATAGTATATACTAATATGATATTTTATCGGTTCTAATGTGTAGCCAATGACTCAGCTTTGCCTCGTCAGTAAAAAGGGTTAAATATCAGCTTCGGCTTGCTCCTCGGCTGAATTTCTACAACCTTTCCTCGCCTTCGGCAAGGGGCCAATTTAAAAATTTCGTCTAAGAAATTCCATTTTGCTGCCTGCAAAATGGAATAATATATTTACTGGCATAATATATTTTACCGCATTCTGGAATGCTAAGTAAGTCTTATAAATATATTTAACATTTATCTAATAGATATCCTTATTTCAATATAATGAGATAATCGATAGTAAGAAAATTATTGCTATAAGAAAACTTTAATATAAGAATAAGAACAATAAGATAAAACTATAAAATATATTTAATACCTATAAATATTCCTGTTCTTCTAGAAGTATTTAAGTTTTTATTACTTTATGAAGTAATTTATCTTTTCGTGTTGCTTCTCCTGAATAGTTTTAAATGTGTTTTCGTCTGAAGCATTCGTATATAATTTTAAGTAAATATAATAAATTATAAGACATAAAAACTTTATGTCTTTACGTTCAAAAATCAATTGATTCATATTTATATCTATCAGCGAACTTCCTTTAGAACAAAATCGTAATGAATTGGGTGGCATAGTGAGTACGGACACAAAGTGTGTATATATATATATATTATATATATATATATATATATATATATATATATACGTGTGTTTATATATGTATTGCAAGCCTATTTTCTTATGTTTTTGGGCTGCTAAATTGAATGAATCCGACTTGAAATCTCTGCGTCAACTCTATGAGACATAAAATTCTACATGGTAGAAATCTAGACACCTAAAATACAGTCAGTAAACATGAGAAGTTGAGGTGTCGCTGTCGATTGAAACCGGTCTAAAGTCCATTTAAAGTGACGGTGGTAACTGTAAGGACAGTAAACAACGGTGGTTAATAACCGGAAAATCTAAAATTCGGGAGGTCAAAAAAATTCTTTGTTGCAAAAACAGTGAAAACGATACCCTATCGTTTTCGATGTTTTTTAGCTCTGAGTTTAATGAAAACGGTACGGAGTTGATACGAGCGCTTAATGTACATTAAGGAAGGGTTCTGCGTTCAAAATATGAAAGCTTAAGATTTGAACTATACTTTATTAAGGAAATGCGGTAACCTTTTAAAATTCAAGCCATAACTTAGCTTTAAATTTGTGCAAATAATGGCACGAGCATGGTTTTGTATAACCAATAAGATATACATCCTTAATTTGTTTGAAAAATTCAGTCATTACTGAATCTTTAAAGCGTTAGTTTAAAGCACAAACCGGGAACCATAGCAATAAATTCATGGTTATACCAACGGAAGCACGCATGTGAAAGGAAATTCGCCCGGAATACAGACACCAGCGCTAGAATTTTATTAATACTGTAGTTCTTTTTAAACTATTTAATGCTTAAAATAAATAAATAAATAAAATTATAAATAAATAATAATAAATAAATGCGTAATAATATGTGGCTATTTTCTTTAACAAATAATAAGAGGTAAAACAAGTAAAAGAGACAACTGTAGAAAAAGATAATTAAGTTTTATTTATTTTATTTAGTTACTTTTCTGCAAACTTGTATTTTATTTATTTTATTGATTAGTATAAATACTGAACATATTTATTGGAAAAGTAAACAATCTTTATGAGAAATCCTGTAAAGCTTTTTAGAACGGTTAACTTTGTATTAAACATAAAAAATAATCAAATCTAATGATACAAAGATTTTATTAAATGTTAGAAAAAATGTTACCAGTACACGCCTGTTTGATTCATAATATTTTTTTTTTTCAGTGCAATAATTTTTTGCATTCATTAAAAAATTCTTTCTATGTTGTTCTAGCTGGGTTTTGAATTTATGGCAAATTAGTAAATGAGAAAAGTGTATAAATTGATAATGAGCTGCAATATATCTAATGAAGGGTACATACCATAGGTAGTTAGAAAACAAGTTTGTGCTTCAGAACGTGTCTACAAGTTTAAACGACTTTTAACAAGCTTCCTTCCTTACTTAGAACAGGCTTTATTACTTGGTTTATTGACTTCCACGTTTATTGGATATTGGCAATCTTTTCAGATGATTATTTACGGCTGTTAAATTAATTTTCTATTATTATTAGTTGTGCGAAGATTAAAAAAGTAGTGTTAGCTCGCTTTGTAAAAATAATTAGAACTTTTTCTTTCCCCTTAAAATTACTGTTGACAACAAGTTCCGCTATCTTAATGCGTCAATCCTGATTATTTTTACTTTTACTTACATAGGAAAAGTATTGTGTTAGCAAAAAATCCGAAACCGGGATGAAACCGGAATTATCCGTTTCAGGTGTTTTTAAGGCCTCCTTAGTGGTTTTCACAAAGTTGTCTGTCTGTATGTGTGTGTGTAAGGTAACATCATTAACCTATGATTTTCAAAAAATCATATAACATGGAAAAATGATGCGATCGCATTGAAATTTAGCACGCGTGTGGCCCATGTATAAGACTAACATATGTGTTAGTTTCCAGTATCCAATCATCTCATTATCAGCATTCCTTGAATTTGTCTCAAAAAATGTCTGTACGTTTTTTAAAAAAATTCTAAAACATCAGAAAAAGATTCAAATAAATTGAAATTTAGTACAAGTGCATAGCTTTACTTATTAAATAAATACACTAAGTTTCGTTTCAAGACGACAAGTATATCCATGATTTTTGTTGGATCATAAAAATTAAGCAGCTTAAGCGTGGTTAGTTCTGTATGGGTGGCCGCTAAAAATGAAAGGATGCATTTACTATGTGAGGACGAGCGAAGCGAGTCCGAAGCAAGGAGGATGTGCGTGTCAAATCCGATGTGATGAGGAAAAGTTCCAAGGTACCCCGTGCCCTATTTATTTATTCGATTCTTCTATTTTTTATTTATTCCTTCTAACTAATTTGATTATCTGTGATATTATTCGTTGTTCAATGACTGTATGGAATTGTATAGATAATATATAATGCAATATACATATTGCAATGAAAAGAGTTTAAAATAAAATTTTACTGTGGCAAATTTCATTTTTAACATTAAAAGATTTTACAAAAACAGGGATTACGTTTGCATTTTTTAGGTTATTCTATTCCAAAAAAAATTAAACGGACTTTATGTTTTTGTAAAATTTTCAATGTTATAGAAGGAGTTTGCTATTTAGTCAAGTCTTATAATAAACTTTTGCCGTTGCAACATTATGTTAGTTTTTAATTAACCGACCCAATTGTGAGCCCATTAGTGGGTTGCATCATTATTAATCTAGCGAACGAAGCGAGCCTCTTTTCCCTATGTTAAGTTATAAATATACGCTTTTTAGCAAGCGGTGCTCGCTTCGCTTGATACAGATATTGTATATTGTTTAATTAATAATATAAGCAATCTAGGGATCGTAGCAATTTTACTATGAAAAATGTTTACACAGTATTTAGCTAGGGCTGCAAGCCTAGTATTTGTTAGAGTATATGTTAAATAAACTAAGCAACTAAGCGAGCAACGCGAGCACCTGTTTTAAAATTTAGCATTTCAACTTTATGATTCCAGCGAACGTTTTGGTAGCCTAATTTATTTAATAAAATGATTTACTTAGACTTTCCAGCGAGCGACTTTTCCAAATTTATACCGTAGGTATATAGGAAATTGTGTTTGCAAAAAAGTCCAAACCCAGCAACTATAAATAAGTATACTAAAAATTTCGTTTCAATACGAAAATTATATCCATGATTTTTATTGAATCATCAAAGTTAAGCTGCATCGCTGCTTAACTTGGGATTAACTGCTCAACACTACGATCATAGTGACCGCTGATGGGAATAAAATGGATGTATTTACTATCTAAGAACGGGCGAAGCGAGTTTGAAGATGTGTTGCAGCATAAATTTATCGCCTTGTATATATCTGAGGACAAGAGATGTGAGTCCGAAGTATGAAGGATGAACGTTGCGAATCTGATATGAAGAAAAAAAGTTCCGAGGTACCCCCGTACCCGATTTTTTAAAATATTTTTATTCCATTATTTTCTATCATAAGTTTTTT
Source organism: Microvelia longipes (assembly GCA_018340805.1). Taxonomy (NCBI): domain Eukaryota; kingdom Metazoa; phylum Arthropoda; class Insecta; order Hemiptera; family Veliidae; genus Microvelia; species Microvelia longipes. The sequence continues at coordinate 33,204,179 of JACMZG010001863.1, forward strand.
ATGCAACGCATTACTAGTATAATGCACTTATCATATACTAGTGCACTTATCATATATAATGTACTTATCATATATATCATATTGATATTTTGTAAATAGTTGGCCATTTTTACCCCGCTTACACTTTTGAATTAATAAAAAATAAAATAAAAAAATAAAATATGTTTATTCTGGTTTATAAAATTGAAATTAAAAATAAAATATTACAAAATACTTCTATTTTAAAAGCACATCCTCGAATGAGTTGTGCTCGTGCTCGAGGATGGCTGGAGCAGTTTATGTGCAACTATTTGTAACCTGCTCTTTGTTTTTTCTTGCGTAACAAAATGAAAACTACAATTGTTGAGTTAAAAGTAAAAAATTATCACAAAAAAAAAATAAATAAATACATAAATAATTATAAATGAAACATAATAATAAATTAGCGTAAGCTAGAAGCAATTAATGCAGTGGACAAATTTTATTTTTCCTTATTGTAGCCCTTTCCTTGTTAAAATAATGTTTAAGGTATTGTTAACTAAAACATTTTTTTGCCCTCCTCATTTTCATTTTCGAGGGCATTGACAAAATGTTATATACTTCGATTGATATTATTTTATTGCTTATAACGACATTATATCGAATGATATAAAGTTATTTTTTAAGTGTGTGGATAATTGTTATGCTTTAGTATCTAACTATCATGTTTGACCTCTAGATACAATCAACCTTTATCTATTTGTCTTTTTACATTCAAAGCAATATTCAATAGTCAATATTAATATAAATAATATAAAGTGTGAATTTTCTCCATCACAATGTAGGGCTAAAACAAGTTAAGTATAATATCAGGTTGGTACTTGGGTATATTACCGCCTAATACTACTAGTCCCGTGAACTAGGCGCGGACTCAGAACTGATGTAAACAAAATAAATAGCTAACATGCGTCAATGTTTTTTATAGATAAATGGCACCAGAATGATCTAATCATATCGTTATATTAAAATGATACTTTAACATTTTTCTACTCGCTAAGCACTCAAATTTATAATGTGTCAATATAAGCACATGTGGCTATTATATTAAATTTTATAAGCAATTTTAATTAACTGTTAATAGAACAGTTAAGAGTAATTTCGCCTAGTAAAGTATATCTAAAGTACACGAATCTGAGATTTTATACAATATATTAGTGTCAGTGTGAAATAGTTTCTGAGAATTTTATGAAATTTTGCCATCATTTCGAATGATGGCAAAATTAATAATCAAATCAGGTACCTAATGAGTACTTTAGGTACTTGATAATAGAACAAAGTACTCATTAGGTACCCTTTTTTTCTTTTATTTAAAATTCCGGAGGAAATAATTTCCTAGGTACTTAGACCTATTAATTTTGCCATCATTCGAAATGTAACAAATGCTAAGTCCGCTTACATAAAGTATATATATATATATATATGTGTGTGTGTGTGTGTGTGTGTGTGTGTGTGTGTGTGTGAATATTAAATGTAAATGCTAATAATTGCTTTATAATTATATTTTTAAGAACGGGTTATATATAGATGTTCTGTTAAAAAATGTTTGAATGTACTAAAATAAAATACATATATGTATAATTTACTTGGCCATAATTAACCGAGTTTTGTACTAAAACTTTCCAATATTATAGAAAGGTTGATATTTAAATGTTAATTCATTCCACAGGGTGTGAGTTCTATAGCATCCAACAGCAATAAATTTCACCGACCAAAGGTCAACTTCAAATTTTAAGATAATTTGTTATAATTCCAGGTACAAGAAGAATAGAAGTAAATTAAGTCGTATTCCAACCCATATTATTATCTTGTTTTGATAAAATTGTGAATTTAAAAAAAAAATTACATCGTGACTTTTTTTAGAAAATAATTTATTACTATTTATAGCAGAACAGCAATTTTGTTGTAAAGTTTTATTATTGTGAGATATCTTGATTTTTGAGGTATTTTTTATATAATATTTTTTTTTTAGTTGAAAAAGGTGTATTAACCATTTTGTCATTAAATCATTAAAATAAAAGTAAAACACGGTTGTCTAAGGCTTTTGATTATGGTATCTAACCCTAGCATGATGACTCTTGCGAGATCAAAATTACCATTATAATTTTAGTAACTACAACCTACATTTGGTAATTTTTTTACAGCTTTTGGTAAATTAAAAAGTTATATTGGAGCATACTGTAATATTTTGTACTTTTAGAAACTTCATAAGAGCCTAAGCAATTTAAAACTAGACTGTATTCCGGTAAATTTTCATTTAGCAATTGTTTTACATTTATCATCGATTTTTCGTTCAAAACCACCAGTAAAAATATTTAAAAAATATATATTTCATATGTTAAACTATGCTTGGTGAAAATGCACCAAAATACGGTAATATTAATATCAAGTTTTTGAGGATTTTATGCAGTATCTATACTTGGGAACATTACAGTATGCCCCTCTTTTTATTCTATTTAACTTTTTTAAGTTACTAAAAGTAGTAACAAAATTACTATATTTAGATAGTAGTTAGTTACATTTTATATACTATTTACATTTTTTCAGTTAGTTACATAAAAGAACTAGTAACAGTAAGTTATCTATGAAAGCTCGTGTACTATTTTAAATTATTCAAAATCCACGAGGAACCACAATTCCACCTTTAAAAAAACTATTTTTCCCAATCTTGTTTACCAATAAACATAACAGGCTGCTTTTAGCACACCGTTTTTAAGGAATTTTTAAATATATTGTCGTCGCCATGAAAGGTGTTTAAGGTGAATTCATGGTATCGATTCTGCCCATTTAGGTTTTGTGGGTGTTTAAAAATTAAAATTTTATTAAAGAAGTCTTATATCTATTGCTTTCTTCTATTATAAAAAAGAGGGAAGCAATAGTTAAACTCTGTTTAATTGCATCCAATTAATTATTCTATCATATCAATTCTATGCATATTTTATTAGTTCTATTCTATCTTGCTCTTATAAACTCATGATTTATATTAATGATGGGTATTTGATTAAACAACTAAATTAATTGAAATCTAAGCTAAATTATTCAATCAGTAATGCCTTGCATCAGAAACTCACGAAAGAAACACATAAATTATATTTACCGCGATAATTAAAATTTAAAGTCTCCAAAATTTCTAAATTGTGGTGGCTATGTTGATTTACAGGAATTTGTGTGTAAAGTTTTTTTCTCTACTCTCATGTCGCCATTTTGGAAATATTAGTTAAACTTTAACCAAAAAGTATACAGCTCTGACACCTAATTAGTTCCCATACTAAACTTTGACAAAATTGTTTTTTTACAGTTATCAAGACACGTACAACACAAATATACGACACACACACACACACAAATATACGATCTTTCCCAAAGTCTTTAATGTAAGCACTCACATTCGTTTAATTTTAAACTATTTTTAATGAAGCAGAAAGTAATAAAATACTTCAAATTGCTGCTATTAAAAAAAGTTGTTAGCGTGTATAGCTAACGATTTCAACATTAAACCTGAATTGCAGCAATAATAATTATTCTTAAGAATTTTAAGAAATTAAAAAAAAAATTGCTGTGTAAATATAAGAGGTTTTTTGTTTCACAAAATCCTTAGTTATAAAATAGGGTAGAGTTCAAATGTGTCAAAAAGTATTAGATGTAAGTCTATAAAATGTATAGGTATAATTAAGTAGTCATTTTGATTTGGACTAAGCAGGTCTTGAGAGTGAAAGTTTTTTTGGGACCTGCGTAGAGTCGATTAGTAGTTAGTGAACCTGAGAACTTTGTATTTAGTATCACGTCATCTTAAAGTCAATTTTTTATTTGAAAACTTTTTAATACTTTATGAGTGAGAGGTCTCACTGAGTGTAAAAAGTTTCATCATATTTCATACTCAAATACACTATAGAATATTTACCAAAGCTATAGAATCATATCTACTGCCATATGATAAGCTCTACTGCTTTAGACTATTTTTATAATAGTCTATTAGTAGAATCAAAAATTATTCAGTTAAGTTTAATAATTGGATTATTATTGAATAATTAAAGTTGAATATTTAGATCATCTATTTGAAGAAATTCATTTGAAATAATATTATAAAATCTGGTTAAAGAGCAATCTTAGGAATATATATGAAAATTATTATGTTATTGGACTAAACTTTTGCGACCTATTTTTCACCTGTCTAATCCGATTAAAGTGTCGGTTCTATGGAGGGTTTTAGCAAGTTGTTGCTAAAACACTCTTAATATTCGTATTATATAAATTTAGGTATGTGTTTAATATGCGCCTGTGTGTGTATTATCATCATATCATGCTAGAGTGTTGAAACTTGTTTTTATATCTCAATTTAAAATATTTGGAATGTTTAGAACCAGTACCACATAACATAAACAAAACCTTTGTTGTCTCACTTATTTTTAGACTCAGTATCTCTCTCGGTTTGCTGTTGTAAGGTTATTTATTTAATTATCGATTTTTTAAAAAATATTTAAGGTTGTGAGTGATTTTGTCAAAGCCAAGAAGCGTTAACTATATAAAAATTTGTCACCTTCCACCCTACTCACTCGGACACTCTTAACAATATTCTGCCACCTTCTTATTGGAATGCTACAAATATATCGTGCTAGATTTTACTCCTTGATTATTCTGTAGTGATTAATTGTACGTATTTAATTTTATTCTTACATTGTTTGATAGTTTTAAATTATAATCCATAAAAAATGCTAAAGTTAAGTATATTAGCATTAAGCGTATTAAATATTTTCACCGAAAAATACTACCAGTATAAGCGTGTTAGACATTGAGTCTGAAAAATTCTGGCATTGATCCCCATGTCTAGCAAATTTCTTTTGGAATGCGTGTTTCTGGGCTTAAAAATTAATTTCATGCTTAAAGTTTCGGTTTATGTTTTATAACTTGAGCAATTACTTAGTTATCAAGCACTAATAGTAACTCATTTTTTCTGTATTTTTAGGAAAAGTGGCTAAAACCTTTAATAATAAGCACTAAATGAGCTTTGAATGGTGTGCACTGCCGAATTTAGAGGCATAATTGTGTAAAGTATAATTATAAATAAACAAATGTTTACATTTTTTAAAAAACAAACATTTAGTCAATAAAAACATCCTCAGAGCATAAATAAAATATTAAGTACTATATTATTAATATAGTGAAGTATATAGTAAAGTACTATATTATTAATATAGTGAAGTATTAATATACTTCAATTTTATACAGAAGCCAATAGAGCTTAAAAAGGATTTTACCGAAAAAAATCAAGAGAGAAATTATTTTCAACTAAAAGTTAATTTTTTTAAACAAAAATCTTTACTTATTTTGTTAATAAACTTAATTTACTAATTATTAATTTAATTTATCAATAAATAAATAATTTAATAAAATGAATAACTAATTTAATTTATTTAATTCATAAAATTTTTAATTAATTCACATTAATTAAAACTTTATTGTAACTGCTCAAGTTATAAAGCATGAACCGGAACCTAAGTAATGGATTTTTTGGTTGTTATTTTGGTTTCCGGTAATATACCTTGGTTTGATCCCTTAGAGTGACATCGGACATGCTTCATTCGATTTAGCTCTCCAAAAAAATATAAATAAGGACCTTTTATGCGACGAAACTTAATAACCCTAATTTTTACCGATTTTTTTGAAAATATGCAGATTCAGCTAACCAGGTATAAGACGTCACTACAACCTACTTTCAATGGGGTTTGTGTCATTCCCTTAGGTTAATTTTTGTACCTCGTTTGATTTAAAATTATTTATCCGTTTTAAAGATAGAGTGTTTACCATTTACACTGAAACACTAACTATATAACATTCTTCACTTCATTTACCACGCTATACGTTTCCCTCCTCCATTTCCCTAAAAAAAGCCATCTTCCACGACCCCTGACCTCACAATCATATTTTTCCTTTGTCAATTCGCTAAAAACTATGTAGAACAAACCTTAGGACCGACAATACATGACATACAGTGCTAGTGTAAACATTTTCTTCTATTTGTAACTTATTTGGACTAATTTTCAAATATTTATTTTTGTCAGAGAGATCTCTTTTTAGTGTCCTTATGGAAACCTCTCTCATGGAGTGTTTGTTCCAAAATATACTCTCTACAAAAATCTCTAAAGCTGTTTACATAATTTCTGATAACTAACTTCAAAAGATGGCCTAGAAACATAAATTACTATAATACTTATAATAATGCCTAAAATAAACCAGACTTTTGCCTACTAAACTGTTTAAATAAAGCACTGACATCAAAAAGAACATTAAAATATTCAATTCAAGTGTCGTTATATGTTACCAAGAAAAGGTATCTGACGCCTTCTGATTGTATAAATATTTAAATGTGAGTGTTTAACATTGTGCCAACCATAAAGTACTTGATTCAGATGGCTGTAATTCTCATCACATCTGCAATTCAAAGACCTATGAATTCTTTGAAGAAAAGAATTCTTTTTTTGGACATCAAACATTTTTTTTGGAATACATTAAAATTGACTTTTTATAGCTTCTTTCTCTCTACTTTGTCCGAAAAATATGTCTGAATAATATAAAATGCTTAAATCGAACTTTTTTTGTCTGGTTTAATTCTTTACTGGATATTTTTTTGACAACCGTATTAAATAAACGAAATTTATGAATGAATGTTCCAATATTATTGTTAAATTAGCTTTAATTTTATTTCATTGTTTGAATGTTACAAGGTTCTCAACTGAAATAATGATACTTAGACAAAAATGGCTATACTTTATGGAACAAAAAAAATAACTTATTTTTGGCTAGTTAGTCTACGGTTTTGTAGGATCACAAATGTTAAGCAGCATCGAGCGAGATTAGTACCTGATGGCTGACTGCTGGGAATGAAAATAATACTTTTTCTGTCTAAGGACAAGCGAAGCAAATCTAAAGACACTACGTATTTGGATTCGCTTCGCTTGTCCTTAGACAGATCAAGTATTCTTTTTATTCCCAGCGATCAGCCACAATTGATAAGTATAAAAAATCCGATATGGTGAGAAATGTTCCCGAGGCACCCCGTAACCGATTTTTTAAAATTCAAATACAAAGATATGAACAGTGTTATATTTTTTTTTATTATTATTATTATAAACAAATGCAAAACATTACAAAAAATACAGGCATCAAAATTAAATATACAAACACTTAGTAAAGGCCTGGCTTATTAGCCGTCGGCCGGGGTTGGTTCTGCAATACTTTAAATTATGATAAGTAGCATGCAATAAATAAATTAATTAAATTGTACAATAAAATATAAGTAATAAAAATTATCAACAGTTATAAATTAAAGAACAAAAACAAACATCTTCTGTGTGTTATAGAAAAGCTATTGCTCTATTAGATTAAGCATAAAAGTAAATTTAAATAAATAAAATAAACAGTAGTAGTTAACCACGTTGGGACATGATTTTTTAGTCTATTTATTTGAACACAGCTTGCTATTTTGTTTATTAACAAGTTATTTTAAAACTGTCAAGACAAGATGGTCCTTGCTAGATAATAATAACGCATAAAAATAATATGTAAAATTTATAAATTAATAACTTATCATATTTTTTAATTAAGAAATAAGATGCGAGATGTGAATGTTATAAGAAAAAACAAGTTCATTTACAAGTTTTCAAGATTTGCTGATCTGACATCAAATAAGATATAAATTCTAAAATATTGCAATTTAATTTACAACTTAATATCCAATTTACTTAATTATGGTTTAAATAAGAATTTATTTTTAAGTAATATAGTTTTCTCTTTTAATTCTTCTCAGCACTCTTACTTATGTATTATTTTCTCGTAAGAAATGATTATCCGTTTTATTATTTTGTCAAGGCTCTTACTTTTAGCGAACTTTGATAATGAAAATGGAGCTTTTGAAGTTATTCGGATGACAAAAGTCGAAGGGGAGAGGGTTGGGGTCGATTTCGTTTTGCTTCCTGATACTTAAAATATTTCTTTATGATATGGTCCGATAAATCTTTGAAAGTTAAAATTGCAGGATATTTGATTCACAAAAAGTTTTAATAAACTATCTCATAACTCAAAGAGTTAAAATGAAATTATTGCAATATTTGGACAATTTACTTAACCTTAATCTATGAGTGTCCAACAGTGCAACGTGGCATTGCCAAACAATTGGTCATATGTTTCTCTATATCTCGACTAAAACTATTGATATTGAGCTGTGTACTACTTCTAAAATAAAAATAATAGTTTTAAATTCTGAAAATAAAATTTGATTTTAGAAAATTAGTCTTTAGTGAGTAGCCTGCTAAAAATGAGCAAAAATGTTGATTTCAACTACCTACAAATTCATCGCTGTCACTCCACGTAAAAGGATTTTTTAAAAGATTTTTCCCGCAACTAGAGTCAAACTTATTCTACACCTAAAACTTCAGATGATTTTGATTAAGCACCAGTAGAGTTGCTCACAATTCTACTTCACTCAAAGATGTCGGTGAGTTAAAATAGAAGAGGAAGAATCTTACCAATTCTATTTTAAATTATTACGTTTTTACATAGGATATTATTGTAATGGCAATCTTCATAGGCTCAGCCTTCCCAATAATTTTCAAGTCTGCAATTGTCATGTACCCAAACACGTAGTGCATATTATGTTTCGCTGCTCCATTTATCAACCACTTAGATCTCATTACCTAGCAACTAATAATAATACATCACTGTTTCCCCAAAACTCTCCATACTACATTAACCAGCTTTTAACCATGCTTAATCCTACTAATTCCTTCCTTGCTTTCAATATCTATAACTTTTTTCATCATCTGTTTCTCTTAAGAGCCTTTTGTCTAAACGATAACAGTTTCATTTCAATTACTTTTAATGTGTAATCTTATCTCTAATCCATCATTTAATAAAATATTTTTTTAGTTATTTCTTATTTAGACAATATATACATCTAAACATAAGGTATTTAGTGAATAAGCATAACTCTTAAATTTCAGTAAATTCGATCAAACATTTAAAATAAGTATAAAGAAGAATTAAAAAAAGATATAATAATGACAATAATAAAAAAATCGTAAGTAATAAAAGTAAACTTGTTTATAATAAACTCTTAATATTGAATTTTAATATTTAATAAATAATAATACTATCTTAAGTAAAATGATAGTTTTTTTTGTAAAATTTATAGATTCAAAGATGAAAAGCTTATATTTTCATAAGCTTCATCTAAGCTTCACAAAAGAAACTTCATCAAAATCAGAGACAAAACAAAAATTACGGGCACTAATAGATTAAAATAGGGATTACGCATGCCCAGTTGTTTTCCATGTAAATAGGAAAACATTAGTAAATTTAACTCTAATAAATAACAAAGAATGTACGCAAAGAAAACGTATCACTGCATAACGAAACGATGCAAACTCCTAATTAGATCAGCAGTTTTGTCATAAAATGCTAAATTTCTCTATTGTATTGTACGTTACTTCCCATGACCATGAACAGTTTCGTTAATTTAAATTATTTTTTTTCTGTTGCAGGTAAGACTGAGTTCTTTATGCATAAAATCGCAAGTATATACTATAATTTTCATGTTTATATAATTTAATTAAATTATTGTGGTAATGGTGGATAAAATATTATAAATATCAAACAATTAGCTCTAATATAAAGAAATGCTTTTTACCTTATTTTATTTTCAAAAAGACGGTTTTATCATTGTATATAATAATGAAATTCATATATTATACTGTCATTTTAACTAGCATTCTACTGTTTTAACATTAAGACCGACTATATGTTGAAATGGTGCCAATATCGTGTTCTTGTTGTTAATTCCTTGTTTTCTCTTCTCAATATTTTGGATGTTTTAATTTTTGGCAGCGATATCGGCCATATGAACTATCAATTAAAGTCTCATCGAAGGCTTATAATATACAAGTAATCTCATGAAATGAATTTTAGATATAATCATTTAAACTTGTTTTTTAAATTAAAAATAGATTTATTTAAAGATGTATTGATATTTGTTATTGTTCTGTATAAATATGATAAATAAATAAATAAATAATAAGATATTAGAATATAATAAGTATAACACATTTTAATGAATTTCCTATAAAAATTGTCTAATGGGAAGGAGTCATGGCGAGAATCAGACCCAGGAGTTTGTCTAAACCAAGGATCTTGAATAAAGGGGATGACGCATTAAGTGGATTTGCAATACAAAAAAGTGACCCCATCGCAAACCAAAAAAATAGAGAAAATTCAACTTGAAACACATGGCAAAATCCAACAGCACATGCTTGGTACAAACTGCGCATGCTTACAATTCTTATAACAGCGCAGGTCTTAAATTTTAGAGGCAAACTTACCTCTCATGGTTTTCCATTGTTTATTGCATGAGAAGTTTATAACAAAACACGCTTAAATTATCACTCACTGACTTACAAAGTATAGTCCAAAATTTAAAATTAAATAAGCACAAATGAATTAACGAGCACCACAAATCACGAGAAGCACAGAAGAATGTTGAGAAGCAAACTCGACAACCTTGCTACAGAACCTGCGTTTAGCGCCTTTTTTCATTATAACCAACAGGAAGGTAAGTTTGCTCCTATTTGCTCTATCTCATACAACTTCCATGGGTTCAGAAAAGTTCCTTAATGCGTCACCCCCTTCATTCAAGATCCTTGGTCTAAACACACACACTTTGACGGTCTTGAGTCGATACGACCTCTCATAGTCGGTTGTCAAAAATTATTCTTTGTAGAGATTGTACGAAGAAACCTTTTGACTCTCTAGCATCTTTTAACATCTTCATAGGCCATATTTAACCGATATAAATGGTCTATACATACATATTTTGTCTTAGTCGGCAGTAGGTATTATTTAATGCAGTGGTTCCCAACCAGGGGTCCTGGGACCCCTTAGGGGTCCCAAATGAGTTTTTAGGGGTCCCGGAGCAATTTTACAAACTATATTGTAAAAGTAAAAAAATAGATTTTTCTTTCTTATGTGTGTGTAACTTCAATAAATAATTAAATTATTAATTATATATGAATTATTTATATACTGATTAGAGTTAGAATTTTTATTTTAATACTATCCGTTTCCAATAAGTATAAGTTATAAATTATATTAAAAAATTGAAGAAATAGTTAACGTTAGTATTCTTACTTTTGGTATTTACCTTGCCTGTATAAAATATATAATAAAAATAAATAAATTAAATAAAATAAATATATTATATATATTATATATATATATATATATATATATATAATATATATACATATATATATATATATATATATATATATATATATATATATATATATATATATATATATATATATATATATATAAGGGGTCTGGGAAGTAGTTCAAAATATTTTAGGGGTCTCAAGTATAAAAAAGGTTGGGAACCACTGATTTAATGGATCTGATCAGTAGCTCTTAGACGTTACTCAGTGTCGCTGACAGTAAAAACTCTCTTAGACAGTAAATGTGCTCTAAGACAGTTGGTTGTTAAGTATATCAACTTTAGAGACCTCTTAAGTTTGCTTTAAATAAACATGCCGTATCATACTAAATAATATAACATGATGTAATTATTAATTAATATGGCATGTTGTATCTTATTAATTTATATGACATGTTGTATCTTATTAATTAATATGACATGTTGTATCTTATGACTATATTGTAAAAGTAAAAAAAATAGATTTTTCTTTCTTATGTGTGTGTAACTTCAATAAATAATTAAATTATTAATTATATATGAATTATTTATATACTGATTAGAGTTAGAATTTTTATTTAATACTATCCGTTTCCAATAAGTATAAGTTATAAATTATATTAAAAATTGAAGAAATAGTTAACGTTAGTATTCTTACTTTTGGTATTTACCTTGCCTGTATAAAATATATAATAATAATAACAAATTAAATAAATAAATATAATAATATATATTATATATATATATATATATATATATATATATATATATATGTATACATACATATATACATATATATATATATATATATATATATATATATATATATATATATATATATATATATATATATATATATATATATAGCAAGGGGTCTGGGAAGTAGTTCAAAATATTTTAGGGGTCCCAAGTATAAAAAAGGTTGGGAACCACTGATTTAATGGATCTGATCAGTAGCTCTTAGACGTTACTCAGTGTCGCTGACAGTAAAAACTCTCTTAGACGGTAAATGTGCTCTAAGACAGTTGGTTGTTAAGTATATCAACTTTAGAGACCTCTTAAGTTTGCTTTAAATAAACATGCCGTATCATACTAAATAATATAACATGATGTAATTATTAATTAATATGGCATGTTGTATCTTATTAATTTATATGACATGTTGTATCTTATTAATTAATATGACATGTTGTATCTTATTAATTAATATGACATGTTGTATCTTATTATTTATGACATGTTGCATCTTATTAATTAATATGACATGTTGTATCTGATTAATTAAATGACATGTTGTTCATATTAATTAATATATAACATTCCGCATCTTATTAATTAATATAATATACCATGTCTTATTAATTATGACTTTATTCCGTATCTTATTGATTAATATAACATGACTCATCTTATTCATTAATATAACATGCCGTATCTTATTGATTAATATAACATGGCGTATCTTATTGATTAATATAACATGCCGTATCTTATTCATTAATATAACATGCCGTATCTTATTGATTAATATAACATGACGCTGATCTAACAGCTCGGATTATAGATGTGGAGAGGTTGTGAGAGGTGCCGTTTTTCCTCTGAATTCCAAAAAGTTTTGTCGAGTCATAAATAGACAGATACAAACGTTTTCTTTTGAAATTGACTACAAAAATAATTTTCAGTAGAATAATTAACTGTTTTTTATTGTTGTTATTATTACTCTTTTTCTAATAATATTATGCTTATCTTTATTTTTTATGATATTTACGTTAGTTGTTTACTTAATAATTTATTCCCTAACAACGAAACTTCTACATGGAGATATTTATTATCATACTTCTCCTATATACACGAGATCGTAATTTTACGATCGTTTTATGAATTCTTAGTTTAAGTATTTACAAGGCATTGGAGTTATTGTTTTATAATGATTCTAGTTAAACTTCTGTTTGTTTATAATTTATCTTCATTTATTAAATGTCTTATTATCTTTGTTTAATTTGTAGTTTAATAATTAGATAATTACCCTTAATGGTTTATTGTTTTATTGATCATACAGATGGTTAAGTTATTATATTGCAATAATCTATATTATTTAATACCTAATTATACTTTTAGTGTTTTTATTAGTTTTAAACTAATAATAATAATGCAAATGTATTAATATATGTACATTTGTGTTGGACTTAAATAACTTTGCAAAGACATTATTTAGTTATAGCGTAATTCCTCTGTGTGGGGTTTACTGAGATTTCTGGCCTACACTAAAAGGCTCCAGGATTTCTAAATCCTACTCTATTACAATTAACAAATTAAAACCTAAACTATTTATCTCAGGGTTACCCTAAGTGTGGTCCGCGGACTCTTGGGGATCTGTGGGCTCATAAACAAATGTTATAACAAATATATAAACATTATTAATTAATTACTATAATGTCCTTTTAACTAATAATTATTGAAACAGTTGTCAGTTCTCATATCCTTTTAGCTAATTTCTAAATGAAATATGAGCTAGATTAGTCTATGAATTATGAAATTAAAACTAAGGTTTTATTGTTAAACATAAACATCTATGTCCTGTTGTTAGTTAAAACGCCAAGGAATGGGTGTCCAAATATTAATTACAGAAATTAAAGTTTGAGATTTAGGTGTGTTGTTCCCTGTGACTTCCCTGGCAATATCACTATCAAGTGATCTTGATTTATCAGGTACTATAAAAACTATAAGATTTTAATGTAAATCATTTCAGTTTATTATAGATATTTGGTTATTAACTGTTAAATCTGATTATGGTTGACGAAATCAAACTTACAAATTCATAAAAAATATTACCTTAATTCAAACTCTCTCGTGTAGTATAGAGCTGTATCGCATGCCTAAATTTCTAACAGAAATTTCAGCTATAAGAGCAAGTTATTGAATTTTACTACTATTAGGGGCGGGGAGATGACAAAACGAACAGGGGTCCTCCAAGTACCATTTATCTACAATAAGGATCCGCGTGGCTCTAAAGTTTGCGTATCCCTGATTTAGCTTTAATCAGTATTTCATAAATCTTGAAAAAAAACGTATTCCTCTAAAGTTTTTTAGAATAAATCCTTGATAATCTCTTATGAAAACAAGACATGGCAAAGACATAATAGTGAATCAACACAGGTAGAGACATGATTTCCTTAAACCAGGTTAAAATTGTTAAAACCTTAACTTAATTGTGCGAACGGAATTGATTACGTGATGACTTTATGTCGAGCCATCATTAATGAAGAAAAGTTTCCAGATTGCATAGGATTTTGCTTGATTTGCCTCCTGGCTGTCTATCGCACGATTATATTGTATCAGCTATTTATCTTTTGCAAAACTCGGTAGTATTAACTGATATATAGGTTTATTATGCCAAGTATGATGGCGGTAAGAGAGCACTGCACGTTTCTGGTAATTTCTTTATTTTATATTCTTCGAAATGTTAAGAGAAGGCAGATTAGGATCAAGTTCTGTCGGCGACCTGATATGTTAGAAGTCGAAATCGAGTTGGACTCGACATTATGTCGAACCATCAATATAAACGCATGTAGAATGATGAAATAGTTTTCGGTTGTAGCATAGCATTTTGCTAGTTACATTACATATGTGTCATGCACAAGAATTTGTGTCAACTATTTCATGTTGTAAATTCAAATAATACAGGTTAAACCTCTTTACTTAACACTTTACCTGATATCCTAAAAGCCGACAGTGAAAAGGAAAATTAAAAGGGACAATTGACATTCCTCCCGTAACAAAGCTAGAGTTCCACACTGAGAAAACTTAATAACTTGAGTGTTAAAATGTCTAAGAATCATTACCTCGTTACCAGTACTAGAGAAGTCAGTTTCCACTATCAGTTATTAGAAGTCGTGTAGCCTTGCCACTACACAATAGATGTCCTCGACCCTCAAGAGGATAGTCCTAAAAGAGCAAGTCAAGATTTAACTGCTGATATTATTGTAACAATTAAATTTAATTAAACGAGATTAAAAATACGTTTCAGCTCACCTGTTACCGAAGTTACAATTAGATCAGATTATCACTGTTTATTTCTTGATAGCTTCACTAAGGATCTATTTGAAATAAGAGTGACTTCTAGTAAAGGTTTTAGAAATAATAACTTTTAAAATACGTCGTCACGTCAAGTTTTACCTCTTGGAAAAATATTCCTGAGTTTTTTTACTATTCTTTAAAAAACAGTATTCTGAGAGGAGAAAACTAAGATAATTTATCAACGTCAGTGCAAGGAGGGGGGCGGGAGTGGTGACGGGACCGTGGCCTGTGTGGGGCTGCTAAGAAATATGCTTGTCTTAGCCTCCGCCTTTTCATTTTCTCCATTACGTATTTTTCCTCTCGAACTGTCTGTGGTTGTGTGCTCTTTATACATATAAGTAGTTTAACCAGACAAAATTTGTCAAAGAAATTACTGCGTAATAAATCTGCTTCCTTTGTGGTTTGTTTAGATTTATAGCGATAAAAAGAGGATTTAGGGCAGGTTTTTTTCTTTTGTTTATATAGGTCACAATTTTACTTGTAGGCTAAATCGATAGTATCTTAAAATGACTCTTAAATATTAAAACCATTCTTTTGCGCAGTAGTTAGTTATTTGGTTTTCAAAAATATACATAACATATTCTACATTATGGCGAAAACGTTTTTATTTGTCGCATTATCCGACTTTTGTTGCTTCTTCTTTCGCTTTTTACACCTCAAAATTTAACTCCAACTACCTGTGGTCTTTAAAAGGTACAAAATCTACCAATTTAAATGAATGTGAACAGTCATGATACATCTGCAGTTATAATCTGCTGTACTCAAAGCATAGCTTATCAATATTAGCATACTCTTGTTACCAGTTCATGATAACCGACATTAGTCAGGTACTCATTCTATAATCCAAGTTTGCAAGTGCTGTCCAAATGAACAGCAATCGTTCAATCGTCATCGGTAAAAGAAAGAAAGTAAAAAAAGAGAGAACGTCAAATTTATTTCCAATTTCCTCCAGTCCTTGAAAGTTACTATGATTCTTTGTAGTAAATTTGTACCAAATTCATTAACATTGAATTTGGTACAGAATTTTAAATGATTAATCGTACCGAAATGACATATTGTTTCATATGTATCCGCTACGTGCCCTCTTTTTTTGTTACATGGCATTTTGCCTTTTCATTGGCGAATTCGCATCTCTCGCTATTTTTGTTTTCGTATTTATTGTTATTTGGCATTTTCCCATGTATCTAGCGAATTTTCATACCTCGCCTCACAGTCACGCTCCGCGGGCCTGTAAGCATTGCTACGGCTCTGTCGAGTCATATAAAGTTCTTTAAGTTGAATTTAGAAACAAAAATTAGATCACCAACTTTGTTAACCTGAACATTGCATACTCCCCTTCATCTAGTACTGAGGATCAGCTTAGACTAGAAGGTTTTAACAAATAAAATGGATCTTAAGTGTTTAAGGATTAAGACATTCATTGTGTTTAATTAATATATTATTATAATTCATTGTGTTTAATTAATATATTATTATAATTCATTGTGTTCAATTAATATATTATTATAATTCTTTGTATTCAATTATTAAATTACTATAATTATTTGTGTTCAATTATAATATTATTATTATTCATTGTCATTAAATTTTATAGTATTATTATTCATTGTGTTCAATTATTATATTATTATAATTCGTTGCGTTTAATTAATATATATTTGTTACGTCTTCAATTTAGTTACAATAGAAAACTAGTAACTTGTAATGTACGTTTTATATTATTGAGATTTTAAATATGTAATATCTATTGACAAGTTGCCGTGGTGATAGTAATATGTAAACAAAAACAAAGGATGTAACAATATTAATATTAATTGGGTTTAATTACTAAAATTATTATTTATTATTCATAATACTGTTAAAACTAGATAAACATTTATAGTCCTCAATGTATTAAAGCTTCAGTTATATTATTTTTATTTGAACCCTTTTTATTATTTATGTTTATGATTATTTTGATATTCTACAGTTAAAGCGCACAAAAAGTTTCTGCTACATGAAATGGCTGTATCAATCACGATAAATATTTTTACTTCAAGACTCTGCTTGCTTAAATTCAGCTCAAGAGCAGAAGGCTTTTGGTACTAACGTTTAGTGGCAAAAGATAAAGTTGATTGAGCCGAATTTCTTGCTGGTGGCATTCGCTTTTACAGTAGACTAGTTGCTAATGTGAAGACGCTGATTGGTTAGTTTTAAAAGAGACATCAAAGCTTCTTTATTAAAAGTTAACATCACTGAGTAAGGCTGATATGATAAAGGTGTTGTTAATAGTTTAATGGTTTAGTTTTATTAATCTGTGTAGGCGCCCATTATACTACCCACTACATTCACTTGGCTTAACACTCCAAGGATATTCAATTATTCACAGTGTCAGATCCGACACCTAACTCTTACCTGACTCTCTAATCTCATTGTAACAATTTAACCATTAAATATTTAGTTTTACTTTAAGAAAAGCATGTAGAGAAGGAATTTAAATTAGTTTTATCTTTCAAAACTCTTTACTATATTTTGAATAATATTTTAAATATATTTATTAGTCATTTGTCATTCCGGTTTGACTTCCTATTTTAAAATAATATTTTAAATAAGATTGCTTCTCCCACAAAAATTACACATTTCAATTGGTTTTTGATTCGTTCAGGTACAAAAAGATGGATAAACCTATAAAATTCTTTTAGTCTGAACTAATATACTTGTTCATCTTAGTTTTATAAAAAAAATACATAGTGATACAATCAGTAGTTTCGTAATTCATCTGTTCTAATTGGTACACAATTAGAAAAGATTTGATCAAATTAAATTTTTATAACTTGATAAGGCTTAAATAAATGAGAACGTTGTTCTTTATTTATGTGTTCACCTACAGATTGGGAACAGGAATGATAATGATTAAAATTGGTCATGATCTGTAGTACTCAAAGCTTATATAGATAATATAATCAATAGTAAAGTAATTAATCAATAATAAAATGAGGGCAATTTTATTATTATATATAAATATATTTATGTAAATATTTTGATTCCTAGACGTTTCTCTATGGGAGACGATTCGACGATGCGAGACATTCGAACGCTATCTGGGTTCAAAATGAACTTAGTACAAAAATGAACCTTGTAAATGTCCTGACCGAACCCTATTGTTTATGAAATATGTATGACGTCATTAACCTTAAATAAAAAAAACACAATAAGCATTTCAAAAAATCATAAATCTTCAAAAAGTGTTTAGATCGAGCTGAAACTTTTTATACTAGCACAATTACTTAAAATAAAAGTTACATTTCATTTTCAGCATTAGTTTCTGTTTTATTGATTGACATATACAATACAAGCTAAGAAATTTACGTTTTTTACTAATATAATTTAAAAATTGCTTATATCGTGGCATTTTGCGACTTACGTAAACTAGTAAAATAAAAACTGATATAGGACATCGACGAAGCACCGAGGTCGTGGAGTTGTCAAGCTTGTTGTTTTTAAAGTTATTTCGTAAAAGTACCCTCGCTTCATTATGGAGCATAATGAGGAACAATAAGGAGGATTCGACGCTCAAAGCTTTTAATAAATGGTTTTTTAATGTGTCCTTTAATGGTGTTTTCTCTGGTTTTCTGGGAAACCAGGGAACCATTTCTGTGGTTTTCCTCAATTTTACAGGCAAATGCCAGGTTGAATCATCAAAAGTCAATCCACAGACTGCATAGGCAACCCTTTTTGAAACTCCTGCAAACTACCTTTACAATATAAACCAATTCAAAACACCATCAAAAATATCTTTTGACAATATTAAAAAAATAAATAAAACATAATAATAATATAAAAAATTAAATACCCAAACCAAAATATATAAAATTATCTTTAACCCAAACAATCCCTCTCACACCCCAAAAAAATAATCAAAATTTATACCACAAAAATAACAAATAAATAAATAAAATAAAAAGAGAGGCACAAATTACCCTAAATCAATAAATAAAATATGGCCAGGTTTACACAAAATAAATATTGTATACTTTTGCCAATAAAAAACTTGTTAAAAAAATAACTTAAAACGTACGACTCAACCTGTGGATAAATCGAAACAGTGCACAAATGATAGACAGCACATCAATACCCACACTCGTTTTACTCTATTTTTATAGTGTAAAATACGTTTATATACTTTGTATACGCATATATATGTTTATGTATGCGTTTTATGTGCATATATAAACCTTTTTATGTAACGTAATATTTGAATGTATTCATTATAAGTTACGCAAATATTAAATAAGCAACCAAAATATAGTTTTGCAGCATTTTATTAATTGGCACCACAAATTGCGAGATTTTTGTTGATAGGACTAGAAAATGTATAAGATAAATCCTTTTTCTGCTTTTATCGTCCTCGGAGATTTATCTTTCCTTAGTTTTCTTCTGCTTAAAATCCTATTTTATATTACACAGATAAAACGAGTAAGTTTTTCCCCAAGGAAACCCTCAGGAGTTTTTTTTACAACTGTCGTGGCACCTCCGAATCTTTTAAATGGGTTTCGTGAGGAAAAAACCGATAATATTGGACTATAAAGGATTAAGTAGACCAAGTGTTTATTTTGTCTTGGTGTATTAGTATTAGTCACTATAGGTGATCTGTTTTGCCCTTTTTAAATAAATTTACATTTTTTGTATCATATACAAAAAGATATATTTATTATTACTCTTGTTTAAATAGTGATATTTTTAATCACTTTTGTTTGAATAAGTATTAGTTTGGTCAAGTTAAAATTTACTTTTGGTTAGTAAACGAGCAGTTTTATATGATTTCATTGATTTAACAATGTTAGCTATTAGCCAAGGTGTTTTGAGGAAATAATCGGATACGGGGTACCTCGCAATTTTTCCTCATTACATCGGATTCGCTACGCTTATTCTACCTGCTTCGGACTTATTCTGCTATGCTCGTCCTCAGATAGTAAATGCATCCGTTTATTTTCAGCGGTCCCCCACAAAGCACTGACCACGATGCTGCTTAACTTTTATGATCTGACAAAACTGTAGATATACTTCACTTACTTAAACGTAACTTTACCTACTTTTTACATTAAAGAATACATGTTGAAATAACTTTTAACTTAATTGTATTATTTTCTGATCTTTTACAATTTTTTAAATAACCTATTAAGTCATCTGTTAGAAATGCTTAACTAATGCTGATAATGAGATGAAACTTAGCACATATGTTGGTCATGCATACTTCTACATGCGTGCTAAATATTAAACTAATCAACAAATTTTTTGAAGGTTTTAAACTTTTTGTTGAGTCATTATTGCGGGTTAGTAGTAATAGGGTAAGAAAAACAAAACGAGAAATGTAAATTTCCTATTTTTTAAGAATTTTAATTCCTTAAAGCAGTTAAATAACAAGGCAATTTAAATGAGCAAACTAAAATTCAATCCGCTTTTAGGGTTTGCGTTAAGCTTAAACAAATCGATAATTTTACAAAAAATAATTTAAATAAAATTAAACTAAAAATTAAATACATTGGTGGTCTGATAATTAGATTTTTTAAATTTATTTATTGTATTTTATCTTCATTCATGTACAAATAAATTATAGATTTGCCTAAAAGTTTGGCGCTAACGTATCCATAAGGGTATGTATGTATATATATATATATATATATATATATATATATATATATATATATATATATATTATATATATATATATATATATATATATATATATATATATATAATTATGTCTGTATGTATGTATGTGTCTGTGTGTGTGGAAGCCATGCCCCCTATAGAATCCATACCCTCTTACTATGTACGGGGGCAATATAGAAATATTGCTTTCTGATATTATGATTGCTTCATTACTGTCATAGTTGAAATAAAAATGTCTTTTAATCTAAATTTATATTTAACAATTACCTTATTTTATTTATTTAATTGTAAATTTTTGTTGATTCATTGTGGTCAGCTTGTAGATTGTGAAAAATATATTACTACTTATTAAAAAAACCATTATAGGACTCCAACTTATTTTTTATTTTAAACACTGATGTCATGCAAATATATTAGATCCAATTTGTAGATGTTTCTACTTTTTTGCTGAATCATTTTAATATTTTATCTGAAGAAATTTAAGTTTCTTAAATTTATTGCTACCAATTATAATTAGGAACTGTAATATTAAACAAAATTAATGAGTTGTATACTCTTACAAAATTCAAACTTTATCTGACAGGTTTATGATAAATTCCTTAAAAATTTCGACTCATTTATTCTTCAGCAACAAAACATTTGGATTTAACTGTTACTCCTTCAATTGTTCAACATCTGACATTAATTCATTCTGACATAGGCCTTCTTTTGTGATTTCTTTTTAAAATACATCTTAGAGTTAAATATTTCAAAGTGTTTATTTAATGATGATGTAGGATGAACAATACACATATTTCTCATCTAAGGTAGAATTTATTTTAGCTCCAATTATGACTTCACACAAAGCATATTTTTATCGTTATTTGAAGTTGTCCGTTGTTTATTTATTCTTTTTTATTTTATATTTTTACCCTCGGTTCTTTCTATCTCCTTTTACATTTTGCGTTTTTATTTTTATCACACCAATAAGAGACTTCTTTTGTTCTTAAAATATTATTCTAACTGGAATGTTATTATTGTTACACTTTTTTATTATAATCTTCACATACTTTTTTATTCTTTTCAGTAAATTAAAAATTCGTCACCTCTGAACGACTGCATAATAAAGAATTCATTATAAGGTCCTTTGTTCCATCTCAATCCTTGCTTTAATTAAAAGAAGGAAACTTGATCTAATTCAGGATTGTTAAGGTTTTGTCATCAACAGTACGGTTGATTAAATAAATCTCTTTGTTATTTTTTTATTTAATTATAAATTAAATTTTGTTAAATAAAGTTAAGCTTGAAGAAGTCTTACAGAATATTTTCTGTGTATAACGTAACAGTTACTTTTTCTTATATAATTGGATATCCTATGATTATTTTTTTTTGTTCCTTAATAAAATCACTTAATATTAAAAAAAAATAATTAAATAATTTTTGCAAGTACTAAATATTTGTATGTATATATATATATATATATATATATATATATATATAATATATATATATATATAATATATATATATATATATATATATATATATATATATATTTATATATATATGTATATTTATACATATTCGGACGTATATTTTTGGTATCAGTGAGCCAAAAGAAATCAATCCCACTCCTCACCACTTTCGTCATCCGAAAATCTTCATAAGCTTTATTTTATGAAGCTTATGAAGATCTGTATAAATCTGCTTTAACATCTGTATAAATCTAACTTCGTGATATTTCTTTGTTTTTAATAAGAACTGCATACTTCTATACCTGGCAGTCTATTAGAATGTTATATTTTATGAACTTAAATTAGGTTAGGAAAAGTTCAGTAACCCAACAAAAACATCTTAATCCCTTTTATCAACCAATCTTGTTTTATAGTTTATAAAAAATAAATCGAAAATCTGTGTCACCAGAGCTCTAAAAGATCTCCCATAGGTTTTACTGCCCCGGATATTTTACTCACTTTTGTTACACAAAATGTGGTTTTAAAACCTTAAGAAGAACTGAGGAGAGGATAAAATCTCAAAGGAATGGTGGATTTATATTGAAAAATG
Organism: Microvelia longipes; assembly: GCA_018340805.1. Taxonomy (NCBI): domain Eukaryota; kingdom Metazoa; phylum Arthropoda; class Insecta; order Hemiptera; family Veliidae; genus Microvelia; species Microvelia longipes. Next base: position 33,227,204 of record JACMZG010001863.1, read on the forward strand.
TTGTGCTTGTTTTTCCCAGGGGAGATTTAACTCGTTTCATCTTGAGGAGGTTTGGCAAATCTCGAGATACCTACATTTCAAGATATTTCTCTTTGTTACCCAACACTACCGTCTTTATTCAATTTTAACTAAATCGGCTACGGTAAATTAGCTACATTTCGCCTGATTTTCTTGACGAAAAATAAATGGAGTTTTCTTCAATTTCATTCTCTTATGCCTATAAGACAGAGACTAGAAATCCTACCGAGTAGGTATATAAATTTCATTAAAACATGACAATGAAACATATGTTAAATACTATTCGCTGAAAGTGGAATGGGATATTTTTGTTCTTTAGCCAATTGATTATTATAAAGAAATAGAGTTAGAGTTACCAGTAATACTCCCTAAGTAATCATATGTCAAATTCACATATTTTCGAAGCGGGTGATTGAGGTAATTTTTACTAAGATTTTTTTGCAATAAATGACTTGAATCTCTTAAACTTTAACATGCGGTTTTAAAATTGAGAAACAAACAATTCGATTGTAATACGTTATGGTCTATTTTATGAAGATCATTGTAATTTCAAAAACCAACCTAGTCCCATGTTTATGTGATGCTTCCTTGCCCTTTGTAAAGAGCTCTTCGTTAAGTATTCCAGTGTAGTCTGTTTCAGAATTTTTCTCAACGTAATACTTAATCTTAGCAACCACTTGCGTGTTAAAAAAAACTCCCCCTTCAATCCAAAAAAGTTGTGAAATCAACTTTTCTGTTCCGCCAAGTCATGTCAGTTTCGGTTAGAGACGGCCATTAGCGTTTCAAAGTGAAGTTGCTATGCTGGCAATACTAAAGGATCTTATTTACATTGAGAGGCAATCTCAGCTTCTTCTCCTTGGGGGCGTGCCGGCGGTGTTCTTGGAGATAAATCATAACAGATTTCGGCAGTTTTAATTTTTGCAGCTGTTTTGCTCCATTGATCCAGGATCAAACAAATGAAATCAATAAATAAAACGATAAGGGTATAGTCAGTAACTACACCCTATATATATATATATATATATATATATATATATATAATATATATATATATATATATATATAATATATATATAATATATATAATATATATATATATATATATATATATATATATATATATATATATATATATATAATATATATATATATATATAATAATATATATATATATATACTGAATATAAAGAATTTTAATAGAAAACACTTAGAAAAGACTTACATGAAATTTGGTAACGTTTCGAACTAAGTTCTTCGTCTGACGGAGAGGACTAATATTATATATATATATATATATAACTTGCTAACACCACCATTGAATACCATTATTTGTTATGCACTCTGCTGGCACGCCGGCAAGAGGAAGCTAATAATTGTCTCTCAATGTAAAGCAATATTAAAGCCCTTCGCAATGCTAAAGCCCTTTAGCATTGCTAGAATAACAACTTCACTTTAAAACGACAATGACCGTCTCCAACCGAAACAGACATAGTTTCGTTTTTTAATTGTTCATAAAAGTATTAAAAGATTAACAAAATACAGCTTGTTTTTTCTTTTATTTCCTAATTAAATGATGACTCATTTAATAACATTGTTAATGGCCTCTGGATTGATATTTTTCTCTGTTGAAAACTATTTTAAAATTTCCTTAATATATTAAGTTATACTACATCAGCATGACGCATATGTATTGCAAATTAGCATAATCATTTTCTTTGGTATAATGACAATCCCATGGGATTACTGTTGCGTAAGAGATAAATTTCTCTTTATTAAAAAAAGTTCTCTTTATAGAAAAAATTATTTTTACTACAATTTAAAATGTATTCATGATCATAAATCTATTAAAATATGGCCGTATAGCAAATAGCTGATGAGATATCTCAATAGACTAAAATGTTTATTTAGAATTAAACATTTTATGTTTAATTATTTATATTGACTACTAAGATTCTGATAATTAAAGTTTATATCTTTAAGTGAATATATTTGAATTCACTTATTAGTATATATTTTTTAACGGGTGTTTATTGTATTTATAACTGTATGGTTCGTTTAATAAACTGCGAAGTATTCCAAGGATATTGTCAAAGGGATTTAGGTCCTCTGATGGTGACCAACCACATGGTAACCGATGGATCCTAGCGTTATATCAAAAATTCAACCAAGATCAAACCAAAATTCAACCTAGATTGAACCAAGGTTTACAAGTATTTAAATACAAAAAGCAATAATTGGTCGTTACAACCTGATTAAAACCTAGAGATATCAATCTGGGTTTTGTCGACTCTCACTTTTCTTTCGGTTTTTGTTTTGCAGTTTATTTATTTAGTTTACTGTTTTATATTTTGAATCGGACATAGGTATCGATGTGGAACCATCAAAAATTTGTTTTATACTCACTATTTCTTCCCTTATTCAGCATCAGAAACCATAGATAACAGTATTATGTTATTATTATTATTATTGTTACTCATTATTGTTAATAATTGTTGTTATTTATATTGATATTCTCTATCTATTGCCTATTATGTAACTTATACTATGTCCTATACCTATATAAACTTATTATATGTATTTATAAATTATGTATTCAATAGATATGACTAATCAATATATTGCTACTAAGGTAATCCATATTTTTCGTGTCGGATGAAGTTTATCTTTTAAACATAAATTTTGTCATATTATTCCAGTAAGTTTAATAATTACTTATTGGGTTTATTTATGCATGATAAGCTGACAATGAAGAGAGCATTTTATTAATTATTTAAAGACTAATTTATGATGCATATTTTATATGGATATTAGAGAGCGACAAAAGAATATATTCCTCACGAAATAAATCAATGCATTATTTATTAATTTTGTTGGCGAATTTCTATCGGTAGTTTAAGTTCTTAAGAGGAATATTATAGACCAAGAGCCCAGGGGTGTTTTTTTTAATAAAAAGTGTAATAGCTGGAACCGGTCTCAATTTTTCGTAAATACCTTCCTGAACAAGGATCTGCAATTCTGCCGACTCGTATCGGATGGGTGTCCAGGCAGAACGCACTTTAGGGGTCAAAGGTTCTGCCTGGACACCCATCCGATACGAGTCGGCAGAATTGCAGATCCTTGTTCAGAAAGGTATTTACGAAAAATTGAGACCGGTTCCAGCCATTACACTGTTTGTTAATTTGGCCCCTAAAGTGCGTTCTGCGTGGGACACCCATCCGATACGAGTCGGCAGAATTGCAGATCCTTGTTCAGAAAGGAATTTACGAAAAATTGAGACCGGTTCCAGCCATTACTCTTTTTATTAACAAAACACCCCTGGGCTCTTGGTCTATTATGGACTAATCTTATATTAGGAAACAGCAATAAGACAAGTTTTGTGAAAAAACGTATTGAACTAATAAGTTGTTTTCAATAACTATTGAAAAATAATGCGGTAGCTTAAGCTTAAGGCTGTACTTCCCGATTTTTTTTATTCACCAAAATGCTCCGTCACTATAAGTTGTAAAAACTGTTACAATTATTCTTAATATTCATTTTAAGTTTCAAATTTTGTAGTAATTTGGTCAAAATGTTAAGAATAAGGAATATTTTAAGTTTGAATTCATACTTTTAAATAAAGGCGGCAACGGCCGTTGCTGTCATTGGTTCTTTGATGTCACGTGATTCTCGTGAAATCACGTTTTTCAACGAGATGACGCCGAATGTCGTGGCTTTTCAACAGGTGTCTCCGGGACTCGGTTTCGACCGGGGCCTCGGGCCCAAATTTAACGTTATGTTTGATTTTAATTCCTTTTATCGATTGGTATAAGTATTATGAGATTGTGGTTTAAGACCCCGCCTGGTTGTTTTAGTTTATTGTTGTAAATTTTAGATTATTGTTTACTTTTTGGATTAATTTAACACCGTTTTGGAACCCTTCATGGAAGGTAAGCCCTCGTTCATTGTTAATTGATTCTATTCTAAGTTATCTTTCTGTTCACTTGCTTGTTTTGGATTTGCATCGATGTAATTATCTCGTTATTTTCTTTTTAGGGTTTTTTTTGGTACCGCCTTGAGTAAAATGTGGAAGTCTCTCTGTCTTTATTGGTCCTAAGAAGTAAGGCCATGTTGACCACCTGCTTCACAGGAGGTTGCCACCAACCAGCCATCATTAGTTTAAGTTTTAAGGATTATTAATAATCATAATATAAAATATAAATGGTTAAGTAGATCTAATATAAGATCAAAGTAAGGTATGTTCTAATTTTATGTGAAATAAATGTAATGTCTTAGATAAGGACTTTGGTTAAAGCCCATTTAACAGCTCTTAGAGTTTTCATAATAAATGCTTATCTGCTATTTTCACTTAATTATAATGATACTAAAAGAGTTAGTGCTTATTTATTGAGTTCTAAGTTAAGATTGCCTGACCTAGATGTAATGTACTTTTTAGAGATCTTTGGGGATTGGTTCTTGCCCTAAATCGAATTCTTTTCAAAGAACCTGACGCCCTATTCATACGGTATCTGAGAAGGTACCCATTACTTAAGTCTGTGAAGTCCTGGAGGACTCTGTCTGTTATCATTTATTGGTTGAATTTGAGAGGGTTAAGCCCTAGATAGATGAGCCACCCCTACTACCGATCTGAGTGGGCATTGTTCAGTTTTTACTGTAACAAAACTTAAAATTTTGTACAATACTCAAATTATGCTGATGAATACAGACCGAGCGACAAAAGATGGCCGACTGCCATCTTCTTATTTTCGATATCATGATAAAAACTCACTTTACATTTTTCATTAAAAAAATGTTACGATCCTAGACGCATTGTGCCGATTTTAATGCGTAAACCAAATTTGGTGCGATTATAATAATAATTGTGTCCGGAGCTCGGGAAATAAAATTGGATTAATAAAGTAAGGCTGCGTATCGTCACAAGATCAATAGCTAAAAATTATAAAGTAAAAACAACATAGGGAAACGAACTTGATAATCTAAGGTCTATTAAAAAAATATTCATTTTATTAAAAAATAAATTTAACAAAGAAAGCAAACTCTCCACAATAACTTGTTATATTTACCAACAAAGTTGATTTTTGACAGATCATCATTAGTGTGTGGAACAACAAAGCATAATCACTAAGACAAAAATAAGCAAAAAAGTAAAAAGAAAATTACACAATTATTTAATTTAGCTAACACAATAGCTAATTTAGCTATTTAGCTAAATAAGGAGTAAAAATCAATGAATAAATACAAGTAAATTAATTCCCGATGAAAAAAGGGAGGTTAACAGACAATAATTTTTCAGGTAGCTTAATATTGTAGTAGGACAGAGTCAGGGGCGAACAGGCTATTGAGGGCGAGGGCAGAAGCCCCCCTTGAGCCCCTCAGCCAAAAATAAACATAAAGAAAAAACAACGAAAATTTAAAAAATTATATAAAATACTTAATGTCTGACATATTTATAACACAAGAGTCAAAGGGACCCAATACTTTAAGTTAGGGCCTAATGAGCTGCTAGAGACAAAAATGTTCTTAAAGTACTTAAAAATATTCTCAATTTGTTACCTATATTTAGGTCCTTTAAGGCCCTTATTCTTTATACTTGGACCTTTAAAGGTTCCAAACGGAAGACTACGGCCTTAAAGGGCCCTTATCATACTTTATCAGGGCCCTAGAAAAGTACAAAAAGGGCCCTAAAGATAAAACATCAATTAGTTTTGTTAAAAATTTCATTTAAATGAATAAACTTTAGTTTTACTTAAAAGTTAATTTTATACTCACTCATTTTGATTTTATTTACTTAAGTTTATTGATTTATTTAAATAAAATAATATCATTTAACTTAATTTTATTAAATAAGAAATTAAAATTAAAAAAAAAATTAAACTTGCTCTAATCATTAATAACTACTCTGGTTAAAAGTAGACCCCGCCAAAAAGCATTAAAAGGACCCCCTTCTCTTGAAATGTAGGTTTGGGCCTTTTTAGGCCACACTCTCCGCGGGCCTTTTCGGCTCAGTCCGCCACTGGACAGAGTCATGTAGCAAAGGTATCTTAGTTGTATTATCTAGAGTCTTTCGCAGTGGAGGGACAGGGCTGCTTTCTCCTTTGACATTATGGGCCTTATCACCATGCTCTTTTATATACCTATATTAAAAAATGAATTTAACAAAGAAAGCAAACTCTCCACAATAACTTGTTATATTTACCAACAAAGTTGATTTTTGACAAATCATCATTAGTGTGTGGAACAACAAAGCATAATCACTAAGACAAAAAATTTAAGTTAAATTTCAGAGTTTTAAGTTTGTTTATGTGTTTGTATCCCTTTAGAAATTTAATAAAAAAACACAAGTTCAAATTCTTGACTTAGTGATCATGTTTTTCTGCACGTGTGTTGGTATAAAAATTTATTACTTTGTCAGGGTGTGTGTAATCAGTGTCTCTTTGTAGTAATCAGGGTTTCCGTAATTATCAGGGTATTTCCGTAATTTTATTGAGTTCCGAAGGGACATTCTCCTCTGAAGCAAATAGGATACCCCTCCCCCTAGCAGAAAAAAATAAGTGTAACCCCTTTTGTTCTGAAGGGGTGAAAAAACTAACCCCTGTATTAAAATATTCCTCTTGCTAAAATAACTTTTTGAGATCACAACTTAATTTTTGCTTAATTTTGTTTTAAGATGAATGTTATATTTTAAGGGAAAGAATTTAAGAGCTATATTTGACAACTTTAGTAATTTAAAAAGTGAAATTAGAAAACAAATCAAATTTAAGAGGTTATAAATTGTACCACCTGTTGAGCCCTACCTGGCTTTTTCTTACTGTTTCAATGCATTTTCTTTTTTTTTTATTTAATTTTATATAATTTGTATAAAGTACTTAGTTACCAACACGATTTACTGTATTGAATTGTTAATTTAATCTAGAAATATAAATTATTATCTTACCAAATCTTTAATGGAAAACATAGACCTTAATATGCTTAGACATTAAATGTTTAATTAAATGTCTATAACATGAACATGAATATAGTGAAATACGAGTATAGTTACCTTATAAGTATAAACTTGTCTTTTTTCAGTGCCCTACTCACTTATTTAACCGAATAAAATTTTAGATTGTAAAAATTGTTATAATAATAGATTATGTTTTAGTTATGTGATATATTAAATATTTTCCAAAAAAATTACTTTGTATTTTGTTATTAAATATTTGTTATAATTTTATTTAAATAACTTTATAAAAAAATATTTTATTTTGGTTAAGGTTTTACTTCATTTCATTGTGCTATTTATAAAGAAATTTAAACCTCTCATTTTTTACTGAGCTGTAACATTAAAAACAATTGTTAAATTTTTACAGCTTTGTAACCCCCCCGGTGATAAACATCTGATAGAACTGGTGGAAGAGCATCCTTAATTAAGTCTATTTGCGTTGTTATTATTTGTTATACCAAAGAATGCAATTATGGTATCGTTATCAATAATTGTTAAAATACTTTAGCTCATGCTTTCAATGGTTCTATATGCAGTAATCTCATAGTACCACCATTCTAATAAGTAATCTTATAGTATCATCATTCTAAATAGTAATCTCATAAAATCATCATTCTAATAAGTAATCTCATAGAATCATCATTCAAATAAGTAATCTCATAGTATCATCATTCTAACAAGTAATCTCCTAGAATCATCTTTTAATAAGTAATCTCATAGAATATTAATTATTTTACATCTTACATGAATCCATCTCATTTTGATTAGTCATGTCTCGCGGCTTATTTTGTATCTATTCTTATTAAAAATTTTAATTTTCAAATCTAGCCGTACCTAAATTTGAACTCGGGCCTACGGGTTGGAGTACACTAACAGGGTTTGTTCTACCTAGAGAAACATAAAACATAGGAATCGACACCCTACTCGAAATGTTTAACTTTTTATTTATTTTTTATATTTATTTTTTGCTCCATAAAGTCGTCTTATAGAAGCTTGTCCATTTTTTGTATTAATTCACCAAATAAAAAATAATAATATGAAATTTTTCTTTAAGTTTGATGAGGGATTTTTGAAAATTTAGCTGACAAACCAAGCGTATCAATGGCTTTAAAACTACCTTGTTATTAATATAAACTACGTCACCAAGGTTATTAATTAATTAATCAATCTATTTAAACGATTTGTCTAGAAATACATACCCACTCAAGGGGGTATGTAGCATTTGGGGGGTTTCTAGCATTTAGGAAATGCAACATGTCTTCTAGATTTGTTTATAAATACATATATACATACATGTCATGAATATAAACAGATTGTCTTTGACCCCCTTTATGCTAGCTATACCATTAGCGCATTTTTGTGCAATGGAAATGCGCTAAAATCGATTCTGATCGTTGCTCTATCATATATGAAATAGAATTGATATCAGATGTAAAGGAAACCCTCCAGCTTGAGTTCAAGTTTATGTTGTTCGGTAGCAATTAGTTGTTTTTATACTACTAACAATCGATACAATTCAATTATCAAGTGTAGAAGGAAAACTTTTTTCTCAACTCCCTTGCATTTAACATTGAAACTAAAACAAAAAGTATTTAGATACACAATAGACCTTGTAGAAATGTAATTGTATTTAGTCTGCAGAATAAAGAAAAACTGTATTATTTATATTTTCACTTAAAGCTTCTGGGAATCAAGTATAGGAGAGTTACAATTTGTTTATTTTCCATTAAAAATCATGTAATTTTGAGAGTAATAGTTATTATTTTTTTAAACTACTGTCATGTATTAATTTATCATTTACTATTAAAAATATTTGTCACTTTTAAGTTGGAACTGACATTAAATGAATTTGAATTTTTTTAAGGATAAAAATGCGGAAGGGTATTCATAGTAGACAGAATATTCTTACTCTGCTAACTTTTAAACTGCATATTAAATAATTATATTATTCATAATAACTATAATACTTAAATCATTTTAACAGTGTGCTGTAAAATAATTATAAAGAAATTAGTGTTATTATATATCAACTTTTATTGGCATCCTGGCACGGAGGTTCGCACGCCGGGCGAATTTCTTTTGGAATGCTTGTTTTATTGCTTACCAATACAATTCTTCCTCAGGTTATTATACCTAGCCTGAATTATTTTACAGCTATAAATTTATAATGCGTGAATCTTACGATAAAAAATTATCTCTGGGACCAAGATTCGAACCTTGGCTCTCGGGTTCAAGCAATTCAAGTACTTAGATCAACTACTAAATTCCCCAAAAACATTAAATACAACACCCAAATCTCCACAATATGTTGTTTACCCACCGTATTTTAAATTTTATGATAATTCACCATAGTTCTTTTGACTTTCTTGTCGGTTAGAGTAGTTGTATCCACTCCAGACTGGTTTTATTCGATTCAGCATTCCATACGATACCCTACTCGAATATTTTTACCGACAAAAAATTTTGTTTTCCAGTTATTTACCATGGTTCTTTGACTTTTTTGTATTTTAGAGAGGTTGTAACGACTCTGGACTAAGTTTGGTTGATTCAGTACCCAATTAAACTTAGTAAAGAAGCACTTTATAATTCATATTGAAACGTAAAATAACTAAAATTTCCCGTACATATACATTCAGTATTTATTTATTAATTTATAAATATATAAATTCATATTTTCACATTAACTCACATACATACATAAAACTTAAAATTAATTAAATAAATAAAAATTAAATTAAATAAAAAAATAATATTTAAAAAAATAAATAAAATATATATTAGCCAAGTCCTCTTTATTTGGCAGTATTACAGCAGTTCTCATTTTATTGTTTAACTAGTTCAAGCCTTAACGTAATTCATAGAATTTACATTTCTTTTGTTTGAAAACAATATGCTTTAAATAGTATTTAAAAGTTCGATAATGTAGTTAATTTGCGTGTTTGACTCAAACTTTTAGCCTCTGAAGAAACAATTATAATAGAGTTACAAAATCATTTTTATTACCGCGAAGAGACTTTGCGAAAAGTTAATGCAATTACAGGTTTTTAAAAGTTTCTGGGGGAAGCTGTTGAGTTCAAAATAAAAGTAAAGAAAATAATTTTTAGAAAAGCTTTTAGATTTTACCCTTTGGAAATAATGCTCCATTGTGTTACAAATAAATGTCAAACTTTTGATATTTGCTGCCCGCTGTGTACCTTAAAATTTAATGCAAAAAAATGTTTGAATAATGGTCAGAATAAATGATGCGTATAGCAATAATAAATGTTGACATTGATTTTTGGTTTTTAGGGACATTCCCTTTTTGTTGTCTTGGTTTTAAACTTATGCCGGTGTTTAAAATTAGAAATTTCAACACGATTGATATTGTTAATTCACTTTATATATTGTTATCCCGATAGCCAAATATCTCTCAAACAAAGTCAAAACTATTTTTTTTCCTATCCCCTCTATCGTCTGTGGCATTATGATAAATTGTAAAGTGGGATGAATTTATCTCGTTTTGTCAAAGGCTACCGTTTGTAAAAGGTATTGCTAATGGTTTAAAAAATAATATTTTAACTCTGGATTTAGTGTCTTGATTTTTCGAAGATAATACAATTATAAAATTAAATTTAAATAATAATTAATTTAAATAATTAAAATTAAATAAATAAAATAATTTTTTATTTAATACAATTATAACATTTTAATGATTAACATAAATCTGAGCTTAATTAGAGCTAAAAGAGATGATACCAAAATGATGATACTGATTAGACAATAACCAAAATAAGAGGCGCAGGGGCCATGGATTTGTCTTATATCAGTTCGTCGTATTACTTGTTTATATAAGTGGCGTATTGCCACGATATAAACAATGTATTAGTTCAAAAAATGCAATTTATTCACATTATGTTTTACTTGTCAATTTATAAAATCAGTATCAAAAATAATACTAATAATTAAATTTTAATTTCGTGCCTGTGTTTACTATACCATATGTGTATAAAATGTGTTCTGGTATTTAAACATTTTGCTAATTCATTATTGTAGGTTTATATCGTCACACTTACGTATAAAAAGATTAATTTGATCTGATAAAGCGTTTTAATCTTATCATACATATATATATATATATATATATATATATAATATATATTATAATATATATATATATATATATATATATATATATAATATATATTATATGTATACATCCTAAATGTAATGTATAAAAATTGTATTAATTTTGCAAATATACATTTTTCTATTTATTCTATTAATATATATATTATATAAATATATATATATATATATATATATATATATATATTATATATAATATATATATATATATATATATATATATATATAATATATAATAGTATATATATATTATATATTATATATATATATTTTCAATGAGTCTCTTCTGAAACAAATTACGTTCCCCCTCCATGGCCCCAATCTTATAAGAAATCATTCAAGAAATCGATTCTCGAGCAAGAAATCAAGCATTAAATAGATTGTTGAGCAAGAAGCATTTCGTATAAATTTAGTTCCGGTTTGTACCTTTGCTCCGATTGTTTATGCAAAATAGTGTTTCTTGAAGCAATATAAAGGATACTCTTATAATATACCTATGCTGCCTATTTCTTTTATCTATGTTAAACATCATATAACTTTATAAACTAAGTATTTCCTTCCTTTTATTCTTTCTTATTCTAAACATGTATGCTTTGTTATCTTTTAACATTAATTTTATCATTAAACGCTTAGCTAAGAACACGGTAAAGCATGAAGCATACATGATATCAACTTGTATTATTTACTGAAGATATCTTGTAAGAAGGAAAATGTTTCGTTTAAAAGATAAAATAAACTGAATAAATTATCAATATATAACAAGGTTTTTTACCTTTTTATTTTAGAATTAAGTTTTCATTTTTTTAAAACCAAAAATGAAAAACTGCAGTGGAATACTAAATTTTTCGATAGTTAAGCTCTATGTTGAATATTAATGAAGTCTTGACACAACGTATTTTTATAGTGTTTTGTAAATTAAAATTGTTATTAGCCTGACACTGAATACTCAAAAACATAAAAAAATGTTTACTTTTAAAAACACATTTTTATAGAATCTCATCCATGATGATTCCTCTTTAAAAGGAAACGTGATCAATTTTGTTTTACTATGGTAAAATCTATATTATACGGTACAACAATGGGAAAAGTGTTACAACAAAGGGTGTGGTATAAGTTCCCTTGAACAGTATGATAAAAGTTTGCTTTGTCATGTTCTCAATTTTTATTTTAATCTATAAATTTTAACTAAGACTTTAATTTTTTTTCATTCTCATTAGAGCATTTCTTGTAGAACAGGTATATTAATTTTTTTAACTACAATCTACTACTCTTGTTCTTCACATGTTTACTAAGTTTCATCAAAATCCAACGACCAACGCACTGAATTTTTAGATAATTTTACTTAGTTCGGTCGGAAAAATGTAAAGCTAGCAACATGATATCGCAGTATTTTACTATCACTCTTATTACTATTTCAAATTGCTATGTTTGATCTAAATCCAACGACCCCCTGATTTATTTATTTATCCAATAATCATTTATATCAGAGCAATGTTTAGTTAAATAAAGTATAATAATTATCTAATGTTTATTAACTAAACATTATTTATCTAATATAAATATTATTTGATAATATATATGATAGAAATGCTAAATCCCTGGAATGCAGCATAGTACTTTATTGCTAATTAACAACTGTGTAAAATTTTGATAACGTTTACGATTTTTTACAATTTTGAGCACTTTTACATGTGTTTTAGATATACACAGTTCAGCAAAAATTATTGCCTACCCACATAAACTAGTTCTATTTTCACCATCAATCTTATACAACTTATTTTAAATAAATTAATTAAGTTGGGTTTTTAGATATAAAATTGGGGTTATTAGTTACAACTTCATATAACTATTACTTACAAATAAAGGCTATACAGTTTAGAGTGATAAAATAAGCCTTTGAAATCTCCAGTGATGTAAATATGTATATCAGTGCTAATGATTAATGTAATCATAATAGACTACTCCTGTGCTGTTATAGGCACGCATATATAGTCAGCGTGTCTATCATGTTGTTATCAGATTAGCAATTGCGCCAAATTTCATGTTGTTATCAGCATTAGTTTAATGTGTATCAAAGTAATATTGTATACGTTTTTAAATCATTATATTTTAATACGCCTGGTATTATTATTCAAAAGTATAATCCATAGGTATTATACACTGGTATTATCACCAGATTTCACAGATTACCATTGTTTAGCCGCATGCAACGTTGTTAATTTGCTGGATGAGTGACCGCTGAAATTAAAAATAGTATTTTCTGTCTAAAAACTAGCAAAGCTTCATTCAAGATGAAGATGTACTTTACTATAAATTAGGTATTTTTTAATAATCTGAAGACGAATTAGCGATTAGAGATTCCAATAAGGTAAGGGAAATGCCAATTTACTCCGTGCCAGATTTTCTATTTCTACTTTTCCTTAGATAATCTTGTATATGGGAAAAGTATTGTGTTTGCAAACAAATCCAAGACCAAGATGGCAACTGAATAATCCGTTTTAGGTGTGTTTAACGCCTCTTAAGTGGTTTTCACACACTTGTCTGTCTGTATGTGTGTGTCTGTTATCTTCGTACCCCCAGTGTAATTAAGCTAGAGAGTTGAAACTTTGTAGAAAAATCTTTCCATATAATTGTGCTATCTGGAAAATAATATTAATATAAAGTCATTAACCTGAAGTAATGACTCGTTAAAATTTCGAAAAATCATAAAACGCGGAAAAAATGTTGCGATCAAAATAATTTATTTGAGTTAAAATTCGGTACAAGTGTATACCATTACGTATTAAATAAGTACATCATGTTTTGTTTCAATACGACAAGTATATCTATGATTTTTGTTGGATCATTAAAATTAAGTAGTATGAGCGTAATCAGTGTTTGGTGTTCAAACCGACGTGTATGGCTGACCGCTGGGAATTAAATAAATGTATGTACTATCTGAGGACGAACAATGCAAGGCTGAAGACAGGTTGCAGTATAAATTTAACGACTTGTATATTCTGATTACGAGCGAAGCGAGTTCAAAGTAGGTAGGATGAGCATAGCGAATCCGATGTGATAAGGAAATGTTCCGGGGTACCTCGTACCCGATTGTTTTTAATTCAATCGTAATAATTAATATCGAACGGTTATGTTTGAATAGCCTGAAGATGACCGCTGTGTTGGCTGAAATGTTTAAATATATTTGTAAATAAGATGTTATGAAAATGTTCAGATTAATAAGCATACTTAAATTAAAAATTTACCAAACTAAAAGTAGCCACTTGTATCTTTTCTTTATAAAATCATCGAGAAACAATTTTTCAAACAATTGCATTTATTTATTCGTATTTTATAATTACTTTAGCAAGTGCCTAGACATGCATCTGTTTTAGCTTAATGTCAGCTAATTATGCGGACCAGTTAATTTTACGTTTAAGTAAAATTAATTATTTCTTTACATCAAATTTAATAAGTTTCTTTGAACTATGTTATAGTATTGACTATTTCATGATAGTATAAATTATTCCGTCAACATCACTTCTTTGTTATTAATGCAAATTTAATTGGATATTAATAATTGCATTGTTTAGAGTCAGAGTGTTTGAATGTCTTGTTTGTAATTGATTTCTTATGAAGTACATATTTCACGAGAATTGCAATATAATTTTCTCTCTTTGTAGTTATTTCTTTGAATAGTTTCAAATTAACTATCTACTTTGATTTCAATGCTATACTGTTATGTCTCTACTGTATTGTAAGAGCGAATTTCCGTTAGAAAATTACGCTAATAGGGTTGTATTTTATTGATCGTATTAACAATTATATTTTTATAAATTCATGGATTATTTTCTTTTTCTTCTTTAATACTTGTGTCGAGATATTATCTATCTGTTCTCATCCGCCGGCAAGCTGGGCGGATTTCCTTTGCAATGCTTGATTACTTGCTCAATACTTCATTTCTATTTTGATTTATTTGTTATTGCGGTCCCCCATTGTAGATAAGTGGTACTTAGCAAAATCCTATCCTCCCCCCCCCCCCACTAATAAATTTAATAACTTATACAAATCACTAAACTTTCGGTTTTCAACAATACATAAATAAGCTTGAGAAGCAGCCTATAATTCGGAACACGAAAAATCTTGAAAATTAAAGTGTTCATTTATAGGTTTGTATATTTGATTCTATAGAACTTCATATGAATCTACAGTTTATAACTAAATGGCTGTATTAAACTGTAATAATTTTCTACTAATTTTTATATTTGTATAGTTCTGTGATATATCGTGATTATTTGCACAAAAAAGCAATTTCTTTTATAACCTTCATTTTGTCTAATTTCATTACAATATGAAATGAAACCGACCTAAATCGTATTTCGTACTGATAGAATCTCTATATCATTAATATTTGGGTCACAATTTTTTTTTGGTCATCATACAGGCATCATAACATCATAACAGGGATCATAACAGGCATAAAATGTTTATGATCACCGATATTAACTTTATTGATAATTGCTAGATTTATAGAGTTATTTAAAACATTCTCGAATGTACAAACAAATACATTAGCTCATTTTTTCTTTGAAAATTCTGTTAAAGGGTTTTAAAGTTGATAATTTATAATAATTATTAATTATAATAATATCAAAGTTTATTAATTAATGTTTACATATATGTGTTTAAATATTTTGTCCATTAACTCACAAAACCCCCTTAAATCTTGCACGAACCCCCAGGGGTCCGCAGGCCACACTTTTTGTGACCATGAGCATTATAATTTATTTGATCACACTTCGACTTGTAATCTTTCCTGGGGTATTCAAAGGAAATGCGCTAAAACGTTTATAGTGACTTTAAAATAAGTGACATAAGAAGGATAAAAATGGATTTTTATATCTATGTTATAAACATAGGCATTTCCCTTGAAAAAATTCTCTGGAGTCATTCCGTCTTTTTGCTTTGGATAATCATGACATTATGAGGACAAGCAATGAGAGTCCGATAATGTTAGGAAAAGTACCGAGGTACACTGTACCCGATTTTATAATGTCATCACGTTTAAATTAATTGATGAAATTGATGAATTTTAACAAAATGTAATGCACTTTTCTTTAAAAAAATGTAGGTTATTAGGTTAAACATATTGAATGTTATTTTTTTAGCTAATAAACTAATTGTATGATTAACTTTTAGTATGTAGTTGGAATATACATTACCGTAATGAGACGTAGTTTTTTATAAGGTATAATTATATAGATAAAATTGATTGTAGAGGCGATAAGGGAGGTGCATAGGTAACCAGAGGGATAGCATGAGGGGTGGTAGGGGAAGAGAGGTGGTGCTTGGGGGTCGTACAACCCTCAGTCGACAAGTGCGCTTCGTTGTCTCTACTACTCGACTGTACGGTTATTGTACCGGCGTTCTTTCGTATTCCGAGATCTTATCACAAATTTTATCACTCTATACGAATTGTTCGTTTTTTGGTGCGTTTATTTTTTCCGATATGACAGAGTGATTACGTTCGTCAAAACTGGCGTTTCTATCGTTACCGAGTTGTCGTCGGAAAAAGCGAAGTGGAGTCGGGAGTTGTGGTTGAAGTAAACGGGGGTGTTCTCACGGTGGAGGAAGTTGTTCAAAAAGGTCGGAGGGCGGGTGGAGGATGGAGACCCGTGGTGGCTAGAATACGGGCTGCCTGGCGGGCAAGGAGACGTATGGACTCGGGTGCTCATCACAGCCCTAGCCCACCTCAGCCAAGGAAGTGTGTCCTCACCTTAGACGGATATTCATACGTCATCGGTCAGTTACCCACGTCAAAAATTAAAAAATATATATCTATAAAATCCTTAATTTTTGTGATATTTTATTAATATGCAAAAGGGAAAAATTATAATCTAGATAAAAGGTCATGGGTGTTATGTTAACAGACCAATGCAAAACCTAAGTGTTAGAGGGTAATATTCAAATACTTTAGTGGCAAATCATTAAAATTATAAATAAACTAATGGAAAGTATAAAGATGAAATGAACTGTACGTCATTCGGAGAAATTTTATGCCAAACTCTTAAAATTTTTATATGATTCAAAATCAAATTAGATTACATTACAAACAAAAATTTTTATTTAATTTATTTTTAATCTTCTTTTTGTCATTTTGGTCTTGATTGTCATTATAAGAGTCGAAGTTTTGAACACGATGCAAACATGTTTGATTGTTTGTATACAAGTAGTCGGCACCCAAAGATTTAACACCCTGTCTTTGAAAATTAACCCAAATTCAGTTTGTCAATTGGTTATCCATGGAAATTGGTTACATTCAACTAGAGATACAACTGTTACAATATTACCGAAAATTTAACATAAATCGCTTATTTTAAATTTATTGAATTTGTTGATATTTGAATGGAAGAAATCATTAACTTGTGAGTCTCGGGTTTACTCAAGTCTCGCAAATTAATGTTTTTCTATGTTATTATGCTCAAAATTCTGGCGGATTTAAAAATCGATTTTTTATCAAGCTGATGAAAAACTTGTAAGACGTAAACTTATAACTGTCAATTTTTGTATATTAATTAACTGTGGAAATGGAAATTATTTAACTTGTTATTAATTACAACAAACGAATATTATATATTTTATTTATTGAAAATAGTAGATTTTGTAACTATGTCCAAAAAAGAGATTTTAATGAGGCGGAAATGTGTTTATTGAAGAGCAGAGCTAGTATAAAATCGCTTTGCAGCCATTTTGCATATACTTCTTTTTTGGGAGAGAGGGAGGGGGTATTGCAGTATAAATTTAACGACTTGCATATTCTGAGAACGAGCAAAGCGAGTCCCAAGTTGGAATGATGAGTGTAGTGAATCCGATGCGATAAGAAAAGTTCCGAGGTACCCCGTACCCGACTTTTTAAATATAAATAAATACTAAGAAGTAATAATAGTCGAGTCACCCGTGGTGTAGTGGTTAAGGTACGTGGCCAATACACAGAATAAATGAACTTCCGCGTTTATTTAGTCATGGGTTCAATCCCAACACGGGCCTCTGGGATTTATATGAGAGGGATAAAAATTCTGCGTACCAGGTCCTTCAGAAGTGACGTAAAGCCGGTGGTCTCAAGCCTGTACGTTGTCAGGTACTCGTTAAAGGTCGCTTACCCTAAATGAGACTGGGTATAGGCAAAATTTAGGACCCTCATAGTAGTTTCATTATAATACTAAAGTGTCTCTGCCTTATAGTTTAAAGTGTATGGAGGTTTGGTCTAAGCGAGGGGACGTGTTTTTCCTAGTTTTCACTAGACTATAAGAGTCAGTGAAAATATGTATGATTGCTTGAAAAAAAGCATAAGAAGAAACCATAGAAAAATTCGGCTCTTCTGTCTAGATTAAATGAAATATACCTACACTTGAAATTAAAAGGAGTAGAACACTATCTTAGGGAGCTGGCAAAAAGGGCCCAAAAACGTGGCCTACTTGCCTGGTAGTTACTACCACTCCCCCTTCCCCATATTACTACTTACTAAGAAGTAATAATATAAACTCGGCAATTCTCCTATTCGGTTCTGCTAAGTGATCCCTCCGGAACGACCTGGAAGTCAGCTAATTCCATACACTCTGAGGATGAGGTTAACGAATATGATATTTTGTTGAACAATTTTGAGGTACGCCGTACTCTATTTTTTGCTGGAAAAAACTACATGAAATGTTTTTAAAAATACAAGTAAATAGCAATAACAACAAAGAAAGCTTATGAATTATTTATAAAAGATCCTCATACTTTTTTGCTATAAAAACCAGCTGTGACTCGTTTTTATAGTATTTGTCAAAATATTATGATAATTCTCTCGTCATTTAATTTTATTTGAATTACAGTAATTATGATAGTAAGATAATTTAAAAAATAATACGATGTTACTTTAAGTGGGTACAAAATTAGATAATATGTCACAAGTTAATAAAGATAGTTATTTTGCTTTTAATGAATTAGTCCAAATATTATTATATAATATAATATTTCGATTACTACTTTTATTTTGATAATTAATTATTAAATTTAGTTTAGTTTCTACGGCAAAACAAATATTATTATTTCTTTTATCATTTGTTTTTATTACGGACGTAATCTTTTTATTGTACGCATTAGCTAATTTTTATGAATTCTATAAATAAAGTAATTAGATAAAATATAAATTTGTCATCAAGTTTCTTCTTGACAGTTTTCCTGTAACTCTTTTGCCATTCTCGATGTAAAAGTTTGTATTATTATTTTTTTTTATTAAGAAGGTTATTATTTTATTTTAATATTAATTATATAAAAACTTTTAAAATCATTAAAATTAATACTCAACTTTAAAAAAATATATAGTATCCTGTCTTTAATAAACAAGTTATAATTTAGTTTATTGTTTTACGTATATGTTTTTATTAATGATGTTTGAAATATAATGAAATACGTATGTAATAAAGTTTTTTAACGCTTAAGTTTTTCCTGTAATTTTAATGCTTTCAATTGGCACAGTACGATAATTAAATACATAATAAAGTAATAAAATAATATACGTAAATTAAATTAAATTAGTATATTAAAGGAAGTTACTATACTAATTATATTTTAATTAATAATAAATCATTGCAAATAAAAATGGAAGTAATTTTTATTTGTTTAGTTCATTAGTTTGTGTCTTGAATGCAAAATAATTATTTTTATTATTCCTATTTTTAATGCAATTCTAGCTTCTGATTTTATTAGTAATAAGTAAAACACAAAAAGGAACACACTGATGAATATTGTTATAAAAAATAATTAAAGAGAAATGTAATCTCATTGTGAATATTAGTATTAAAGTTTTTAGTAGAGGATAATATACTTTTTTCTCAAAGAATGTTAGTACTAATTATATATTTTACTTATAGTAATAATTTATATAATACTATTTAATTTGGTCCAAAATGTTTCACTGAGAAATAAGTTGATTGAGACACATTTTGAAACCTTGCAATATCTTGATATAGCTTTAAATCCAAGTTAAGGACTTTTTAAATCACATTACTACCAATCTTATTAACTCAATTGACTTTATGAAATATTAAAAGATCTATGATTGATTATCATATAAATTTTATATGATTAATTATAAAATTAAATTTATTTAATTTTAAATTAAACATGTAAATATAATCATATAATCATAAAAATTTAATAGTCATAACAATTAAAATAAAAATAATATTTCCACCAAAAATCAGTGAAATGCGATTTTATTCTTAAAGGTAGTTATCTTACAGTAATTATTGTCCAAAATATTAATTTTCACCTAAAAACAAGTTGTAACTTGTTTGATTTCAAGTATTTTAACTTAATTTTGTTATGTAGCCTATTGATTATTTGATTTGTTTGGTTAAAAATCAGTAAGTTTTTTGAGGTTTCGCTCTCATATTATATTATATATATATATATATATATATATATTATATATTATATATATATAATATTATATATATATTATATATATATATATATATATATATAGATATATATATTACATCGCTATAAAGTGATTTTATTGCTTTGGTAATTATTTATTGACTCGTTATTGCTCATCAATAAACAATTTCCACAACAACAAAACATCATTTTACCGCCTAGTCAAATAATCTAATATTGATCGCGTTGAAAAATTAATTTGGATTACTCTGCACGCTTTTGAATTATTTTTTTGTATTCGTTTTATCGTTTGATTTTATAATTATATTGTATTTATAATTATATATTTTTACCTTAATTTTAGTTAAATGCTACTATTACTTGTAAATTTGATCACTATAACTTGGTACTTAAATCAAAATTGTATTCTTTTGATTCGATTTTTCTTAAAAACTTTACTTTTAATTTAACTATCAAATTCAAACTTCAACTAATGTCATCAACTTCTTGGTTAATTAATTATTTTCTATTATGCGAGAGACACATAGGCAATGTAACAAGCAAAATGCAATGCTACATCTGGGAAGTGTTCCATCATTCGATATTCGTCATCATCGATGGTCGACATAATGTCATGTCCACTCTGTTTCGTTATCTACCTCATCACGGTGCCGACAGAGTCTCTCGCACAATTATATTGTGTCAACTATTCATGTTTTGCAAAACTTGGTAGTATCAAATGGTATAACTATTTTAATATTGGTTAGTGTTTATCTTCATTATATCATACCATTAAGAGTCTTTTATTTTATTACAATATATTTTAATTCTAAAAGGAATTATTAGAAGTCAGATAATAATAGGAATATTTGTTTATCAGTATACTTAATAAAGTAATTAATATTGTTTGTCATAAATGCTTAAGACTAATTTGAAATATTCCATTTTATTTTACTTATCTAAAGTGTTGAAACTATTTTTATCACGATAATAGAAATAATTGATTGATTGTGTCAATTATTATTTATAGTGAAAAATAGAACTGTAATTGTCCAGTAATAAAAATTATGAAGAGGTACAATTAATGAGTACAAATGTAACTCAATAAGTGTTTCGGTCTTTCAAAGGCATTCTGATGACAAGATAGTTGTAGTTTTTCTTTATAAATGACAGAATTATAAGTGGCCATTAAACTCTTTAGGCGTGGTAAAAACTGATCATTTATGAGTAAATATTCAATATTTGGTCAGTGAAATTAACTAACGAGTGTCTATTAGTGTAGGCGTGAATTCTCTGCACCCTAAAAGTTTTGAAAGCTGCATTTTCTTCAAAAATTCACTAAAATAAAAATAAAGAAACTGGATTAATATTAATTTTACAATATCTTGACGTCTATTGTTGCGTAAAAGTAAGATATTAAACCTGACCCGACTGGAAAATAATACAAAAATATTAAAATGAAATACAAAAAGTAATAAGGTTTTTAATTTTTTTTGTTACTTCAAGATTGCTACAGCTCCGGTGACTAACTTCACTTGTAATCGAAGCTTTTCTAAAAATGAGTGTTGCAATAAATAAAATACAACTTATAATGAAGCAAGACTGTTTAGAAAACTTGATGATGTCATTTATCAAACAGCAATTTCAAAGCAGATAACAAAGAAATAATATGTTTAAAAAAATTGTTCCGTTCGATAGAAGAATGACGCTATTATCATTTCTTTAGACTTCGCTGCTTCATTCTGAGGTCTCTTGCAGCGAGATCGATGTTACTACCTTAAGCTTTGGAAAATCATGACCTTCTGAGTAGGAGTAAAGCGATTCCAAAGTTGTGAGGAAAGGTAGCGATCCCATTCTATGGCACTGACACCTTGTTTTTATTTATATTATTGTTTTTACTTTTCCTCTCTTATTATTGGGGAATAGAAAAAATATTGTGTTTACCCTGAAAATCCGAAATCGAGGTTCTATCGTATTTCATTCAAAGTATTTTTGTGATGATTTTAATGCTTTTATTATTCTGTCTGTGTCACGCATAACTTCTGATTTGTTTATTTTGCTGTAAAGTTGAAACTTGGTACAAAATAAAGTTTAAGGTCTAGTTGTACTGCTTGAAAAGTAAAAAAAATTGACCCATCAATTGGAAACGTTACACAAATATGATCATGCAAATCTATAAGTGGTTTACGGATCCATTAAATTTTATTTTGACATAGTCACCATTTTACAGACCTATCTGCTGTATTGCACTTCTAACCCTTCATTATCTTAAGTTGTAATACTCTGGAAAGTCGGTTACCTAATTATTTTTATATTGTGCGTAGTGAGACCGATGTAATATTACCATAAGTGTGCCACACAGCACAGGTTTAAAACTCTATAGTGTGGCATTCTATCCTTAAATACAATGTTATTTATATTTCAAATTTATAATTTATATTTCTAATGAGAGATATTTAAAAAAAATCGGGTACGGGGTACCCCAGAACTTTTTCTCATCGAATTCACTTCGCTCATCCTCCCTGCTCTGGACTCGCTTCGCTCGTCCTCGAAATACAGTTTGCTAAATTTATACTGCAACATGCGTTCGGACTAGCTTCGCTCGTCCTCAGATAGTAAATGGATCCATATCATTCTCAGCGGTCACCCATACAGCACTGACCACGCTCAATGCTCCTTAATTTTCATGGTCCAACAAAAATTATATATGTAGTTGTCGTATTGGAATGAAACGTGGTGTACTTATTTATTAGGTAATGGTTTACACTTATACTAAATTTCAACACAATCACACCATTTTCCAAATTTTTTTATAAAATGTAAACAAGTCAATTTTATAAATATTGAACTAGTGCTGATAATGTGATTAAACTTAGTTCATATGGTAGTCTTATACATAGTCACATGCGTGCTAAATCTCAATCCGATCGCATTATTTTTCCGCGATTTATGATTTTTCAACATTTTGCTGAGACATTATTGCAGGTTAATTACGTCATAAAAAATATTTCCAGAATAGCACAACTACAGTGGAAGACTGATTTTTTTATGAAGTTTCAATACACTGGGCACTACGATGTTACCAGACACACACACATACAGACGGACAACTTTGCGAAAACCACTCAGGAGCCCTTTTAAAACGCCTGAAACGGATAATTTCGGTTTCATCCCGGCTTCGGATTTTTTGAAAACACAATACTTTATGTATATACCTACGGTATAAAGGAGGAAAAGTAAAAAGTAATTATGACATTACGAGGACGAGCGAAGCGAGTATAAAGTTATAACACCCCCGGCTTTAGGTCAATACTTCCTTTTGAAGTATAAACACTTATTAGAGCTTCAAAATTACTTTAGTTTACTAAACACTTATTACACGTATTACAGATTTAGATAACCTAAGATTCACAGGATGAGCGAAGCAGTTTTAAGTTGTATAGAAAGGCACTGAGGTACCACATACCCGACTTTTTTCTATAAGGTTTGAGGATAGGTAGGTAATCTATTATGCCTCTCTGCTCATCTGTGCCATTTAATTCTTTATTGTTTCCTCATATTATTAATATTATTATTTATCGTATTATCTATTTATAATAAAGGATTTTTTTGAACATTAAATGTTTTTTTAAAGCATCGATTCAGAGTGTTATCACTGGATAAATCCTCTCATGAGTTAACATGATAAATTTAATATTTATATTTAATACTTTGTATTAATACAGTATTATCCTATTAAATAAATTTAAACAGGACATCAATATCAACCTTTGACGTCTGTATTTAAAAAACGCATGACAAGAGAGACGAGAAGTTGGTTTTATTTTGTTTAAAAATTCTTTTATTTATTTTCATTTTAATACATTAAAAATTGCTTCGTTAATTTTTTTTCTTTAGATTAGATTAATAAATTAAACTTAAATTAATATATTATTTTATATAAAAATATCAAACTTGGTAAACTGGCGAAATATTTTAAAATATCTTAAAAACAACACATATGTACACAAAAACAAAACAAAAGTCTCAAAAATTCACAGTATTTATAAATATATGTACTCGTAAACAAGTCAAATAAGGAAATGTCATTTTATATAAACAAGATCTCATCTCTAGAGATATCAGTACAGTAATATTTAACATTTCAACTAAAATGAAGATGCTAATATTAGCTACTGTCTGGAAGTGTGTTGTATAAAACAAGACTACCTTGAAGCTGACAGAAATAACGTTGGAAATGTCAAACCTACACCACAATATTATGTGCTTTCTACAAATTTCTTGTTGACTTAGACTCTCATATAAGCTAATAAGGATGCTTTAATGCTACTTTGTACATATAGAATACTAAAGTTGTTAACATAGAACAACTAAGTGTGTACAAAGTTACATGATTCATCACTTTAACCAGTTATTAATTTTAAAGATTAATATCGTATGGATTAATATTTGTATTAAATTTTAGAAATTAAAGCTCACATGTAGAAAATTGTGTTTTTACATTTCCTTATTCATACATTTCATTCTTACATTTATTCACATTCATTCATATTACATTTCCTCATTTATACGGTAAAAACACAATAATCACGGAAAAAGTATAAAAACACAATAGCATGGGAAAAGTAAAAACACAATATACACGGAAAAAGTATAAGAACACAATATACATGGGAAAAGTAAAAACACAATATACATGGGAAAAGTAAAAGCACAATATACATGGGAATAGTAATGTGTTCACGCTAAAATTATAAATTTTTATTTTACCTGAATAATACATTTCAGGTGTTAAAAGATCTACTGAGTTGGGTTTTCCTAGTTTTCAGTTAGTAAATGAGTGAGTGTGTGTCTGCTATCATTGCTGCTCCCAGTGTGTTTATTCAAAAGAGTTAGAACTCAGTACCAGTACAAACCAATCTTTGTTTCCTGTTTTGCTTTCCAAAAAGTATTTTTTGATGACGTCATCAACCGTTAATACTGACTCAGCGAAAATGTAAACGATCGGATCTTGATAATAAGCCAAATATCTTTCAACAATAATTCTTTAATGATCGGTTTTAAACAAATCAGATCAACATTAGACCTAAATGAAACAAATAACCAACAGAACTAAGAAAACAACAATAACTAGTAAAAACTAGCAAATAAAATAGAGTTAAAAGAGTTCAAACATTATAAATGTTATTAAGTATAAAAATAAAATAATCCTGGCGCAGGATGGTCTGCATGCCGGGCAAATTTCTAAATGCGTGTCCCCGTGCTTAGCAATCCATTTCATGCTTTATACTTGTAAATTCAAGTTAGGTTTGAAAGTGCCATTTTTAAACCTCATTAATGGCATAAATTAATGGCATTAGGGGTATTTTTTGTGTATAGGGATCTTTTTTTGGTAGTTTTTATAGAGAGAATAAAATTAAATCGAATAAAAGCTTTAGGCATTAAATTTGATTAAAACTTAAGGCAATCTGTCTGTATCGAATCTTGGTGATTGTTTTCTATTGTTTTACTTACTATGATGAAGAACAAAAAGGGTTTTAGACATCAGTCTAAAATTTTAGACATCAGTCTAAAATTTTAGACATCAATTTAACTACCAGAAAAGTGCACATGTAACCAATCAAATAATTAGGGATAGGAGGATTAGAGGATATTTTATATAGAATAAATAGAAACAAGATTAAATATCACAGCCCTGCTGATTTTGCAACAGCAAAAACAGGATTCTATTCTGAAATAGGAACGACTTAATTGTGATTGATTAAAGAGTGATTAGAAACCTATTGTCGAACCTAGTGAAACTCTGACCAGATATTTCTCTAGGGTGGGTAGCATACCTCTTTAATCATTTTATTATCTTGGTAAGCTATTTTGATTTAATAACCTTTGACTGATTGGTTGACATAAATGACAATGAATTGGGTCTGACCAAATAATAATTTGATTACCCCCCCCCCCTCCCCCTCTTTCCTCCAGCTGTATTTCCAAATTTTATAATCGTTTACTTTGATGTTGTACACCGCGCTTTATGTTTGATTATTGATAAATAACATTTAGGCTACGTTTATAAGTGTTAACTAATCAGATCAGATAAAAAGGCCGTTTTCCGACTTTTTAGTCCGGTCAGTTGGCGGCGTTTGCCAGTGGGAGATTCTTATATCGTGTGTGCTTTGCTTATCAAAGTGACTGAAAAAAGGGAGCAACTTTACGCGGGGTACCAACATTTTTGTCAGTTTTGCCAATTTTTGTATGTTTGGCCTAATAAAACGTATTAACTTTACGTTACAGTATGTTGTTAAAGATAGTGAATATACATGACAAATACAGAATATTTTTGTAGATATAATAATATTTTATTATAAAAGTATCTTTATTGAATAGCTTAATTACAATATATAACAAAATAGATACGATTAGCCTATCCCTAATGGCTCCAATGCCCGAACGGAACATAATACTATAACATCAACAATACATGCAATATTATTTTAATTTATAAATTACATTTTTTATAGTACAATATTTCATAATTTTATACAAATCTATCCTTATCTAGTACACACGTAAAATATGTTTTTCTGAGGTAGGGAGTTTAGGTTCACTATATTACCTGTTGTACAGTACGTGAAAAGCAAAATTTGTTAACTGTACTAATATTTTAATGTTTTTTGTGCAGCGTACAAAAAAAAATTTACTGGTTGGAGATCAAGCAGTAAAAAAAAGCGCTCTTGCGTGAGGTGCGCTTAAGGCCAATTCTTGTTTTAGTTCGCCCACGTTCCGCTAGATGGCAACAGTATATCTTTTTTCTGTTATCTATTTCTTGTTTCTTTACTATTAAAATTAATTCATTGCCGCCTCCGTGGCCGAGGTCGTTAAGGCGTTAGTCTTAACACTGACCTTTGACACCCACGGAGGTCTGGGGTTCGCATTCCAGGTTACGCTCTCAGTTTATAGAAGATTATTGATTAGATAAATTATCGCCAACTTTAGAATACACTTTGAGCGTAGCGGTTGCTACTAACCCGAGGTGGTTCCCGCAGGGTTATCCCTGATGAGCCGCAAGGCTCTAAACGGGCATTATTATTATTATATTTATTTAATAGAAAATATTATTTACAATGTTTGATAGTGATTTTAGTGACACTGAGTTTGTAGCAACTCCACCTGAGTTAAATTTTAGCAGTTAAAATGGTAACAAAGTGTTTAGTAAATGTTATTTATTACTCTACCTCAGAAAAATTCATACACTATTATGCTTGTGAATGATTTTTTTTACTTCTGCTCTTTTTATTGACTCGCTTTGCTCTTCAGTAAAGATAATTGCTTCGGTAAAAAAAGATTCATTTCACAGCCTAGTAGTGTAATATAAAATAATACCTTGTCATGTTGGTTAGAATCCTAAGAATAAACTGGGCCTAAAATCGTTAATGATAATTAATATCGCACTGTTTTACTAATTTTTGGCTAAGGAATGATTAAATGTTATCTAACAATAATTTCCAACTCGTTATCTGCAAGTCTCATTTCAAGACTACATTATTTAAATTTTTAACTTTAAAACTTCTTATCAATTCCAAAAGTTCTGATAGGTTATGTAGCTTAATGTCTTTATATCAGGAATTAACAAAGTTAGTCAGTGTTTAACTTTTACTTTTAAATAATGTTTTTAGTTGATTATCTGCAGTGAATTTTATTCTTTTAGTTCAGTTTGAGTCATAGTTTTCATTTTAAAGTTCATTCATTCTCTCAGCAAGTTTAAGTTTGTTTTTGTGTTGCGAGTTGTGAGTTATTTTAATTTGTTAATTACATCTCCTCCTACGGTTTAGCTTTTATTTGTTTCCTTTTATTTTCTTTTTCACTCACGGAGGAAATTGGTTTACTCAGTATTTTACCAATTCCGGATACATTAATCATACAAAATTGTATTAAATCATTGGTATACTAAAACATTCAATACATATTATATGTAAGGTATTTTTTCCTTCATTGGTTTCTTTACCTACATTTATACTGGTGGAACATTTCAAATGCACCAACATTAACACCTTAAATATGTGGGGGAAACAGATTGTCAAGTTGCTACTCTCAAAATGGTACCCCTTGTAAATTGACTTGCAAGTTTAAAAAATACCAATATTATCTTGGTAACTATTACTCAAATATGGTTTTATTGTTAACACTATTGGTAACTTAAATTAGTTTCCAAAATTTAAAAAAGTTAAATAAGACATTATGGTAATATTGCTTATTTCAAAAACCGCATTATAACCTAGAAAAAATTGTATACTAGTATATCACTATATTCCAGTAATTCCTAATTAAGCTATTGCTTGTTCAAAATATTTTATTCTTGCAGTAATAATGAAAAACCTATGATATGTGTCAAACAAGTAGCTTAATGAAAAACCAGAATTTTGGAACGCAGTAGGGCAGCAGCGTTTCGTCCTGCTAGTCAAGAAGAATTTTAAATACCCCGCTTAGTTTAGTAACAAAGTCAAAAATACTTAAGCTGCCAGTGTATATTATACTGTACGCAACAGTAGGGGTTTGAGGTCAATAGTTGGAACGGCTTTAGTAGGTTCTAATATATATTATGATATCATTAAAGGGCGTGTCTTTAGACCAAAAATAATAAAAGAATCATTCAAATCGGCCAAGTAGAAGTGAAGAAAAGGAGGTTTGAAAATGGCATTTCCAATTTTTCATTTTTGACGCATCTACAGCCTAAATTACTGAATGGATCTTGACGTATGAGGAATTTTGGATTCATCTTATGCTCATATGCATTCCTACATAATAAAATATCTAATTCGACATTCCTATGCTGAACACGGAGTTAAAAACTATAATCTACTGAACGCTAATTAATACATTGTAATACTGTATCTTATAAATAAAAAATGTTTCATATTAATACATACTCACCTGCAGCCTTTACTACTGAATGGGTTTGGTTTTTGTGGACATTTGGTTTTTTAATGCCTTTTAACATTCCTGTTTCAATAATCAAAATTATAATCCTATGTTATACGCGCCGCAGAAAACAAAGGTTGCGAGTGGTGTGTACAATATCCTTGACATCTTTCACAGCTTTATATAAAACATGTAACGTGTTTACTTTGTTTCTATATTAACAAGAGCCATACAAAAAAAAAAAAACATGAAATCTAACCAAAACACTTGATGGTAAAAACACTCCCCGCTTAAGTCTTTTGTACAAAAGTTTGAAAATCACTTTTCTGTCCTGCCCAGTATGTTTGTTTGATTGGAGACGGTTTTTAGTGTTATAAAGTGAAGTTGCTAGGTTGGCAATACTAAAGAGCCTTATTTTAATTGAGGGACAATCATGTGCTTCTTCTTCTTGGCGGTGTTCCAAAAAAGTGAATAAAAAATATAGGTATTCAACTTAAGAGGTAGTGTTGGCAAGGGTATAATATAAAGGTGTAGTTTCTGGCTATATATCGTAACCTTATCGTTTCATTCATTTATTTATTTCTTTTGTATACTCCTGTATCTATGGAGGTATCTAAAAGTCCCAACTACTAACTATGACAACTACTATAAAATCTGTCGTGATTAATCTCCACGAACACCTGAATTGTATGATATCTCAAAATATAACAATACAACCGCCAAGGAAAAGAAGCTGATGATTATCTTTCAATTTAAATAAAGCCCTTAAGTATTGCCACTTCACTTTAAAACGCCAATGACCGTCTCAGGCATGCCAAGTCAACGGGCATGACTTGGCAAGGATTTCCCAACTTTTTTGGACCAAAGACTTGCCGGGGATTTTTTTTACCTTACAAGTGGTTTTTGGTAAGATATGTATATTAGTATCAAGTTTATTTTTAGGATGTTTTTACAAATTTTATAAATAAGTAATATTGCCTTATGCTCAAATTTGAATTTTTTTTTCAAAGTTATCCAAAAGTAGTAACAATGTTACCATATTAGGATAAGTGTTACCGAATGATATTGATGTATTTAAATTCGCATTTTACTAGGGGTAAAGAACTTTCGAAAGTCAAAGACTATTTTTCCCTTTATTTTTAAGGAATTGATTATGTTAGCGCACCTGAAATGTTCTCCTACATAACTGTTATACACAAAACCAGACATTAATAGTATAACTCTATATAATATAACTTAATAACAAAATATAAAATAAATAAATTAACGTTTTTGAATCTTTAAAACTTTCTCACATTCATTTCCAAAATTCATTGTATTTATGAAACCAAATTAAAATATTGAACTTGCAATGATATAAAATTTGTTAGATTAAAGTGTTAATTTGATTAAAAGCTCTATATTATTTAGAAAAATAAAAAAAATCGATAGATAATCATCCCAGATAAACCTCCATAAAGCTGACTAAGCTATAATAATATTAAGCATGTTTTATACTAAAAAATACTTTCAGTGGTCCATTTGGTAATTAAAATGTATCAATACTGTATTTTTTCTGTCCGGTTCTTTCAATTTTTTTTCGCTGATATTATTTTTCAGTTTGTTATAAATCCATCAGAATAATTTAATATTTTAAAGTGGAGGTAAATTTATAAATTAAATGTTTTTGTTAACCTTTAAGTATTTTTGACAACTGGGAATAAAATTGTTCGCCCATTGTTTTTTAATTCGTATTTTACTGTACATTAGTTTAATGTAATGCAAGTTTTTAAAATTACTTAAGGATGAAGCGGTGGTATGATTATGTTATTGTATATTATAATGTTATACGGTAAACATTTTTTTCATACAACTTCTGCTAAGTATTTTTGTAAGCACAATATGTTTTTTTTTAATTTTAAGATTTACCAAACGATTATTAAATGAAAACTCTTCTATTTACTAATTAGGAAAAGAGTTTCCTATAAATTCCTTGCTTTCATTAACTTTTATATGGCATGCCGTTTTATTTTTTAACTTGATTCGTATAATTTTTCTTTTAAAATAAATAAATTAATTTAAATAATTAAAATTAATAATTTAATAAATTTAATTAATTTAATTTTTAAAATAAAAATTAAACTTCTTTTTAAATTTATCTTTTTCTAGATTAAAATTACTTAGCAGGTATAGATTTTACATTTAGGACTAGCATAATACAAAACAAGCTATTAAGCGTTAATTTCTGATGGTAATCGCTAAACTCAATTCGTTACTTAAGGAATTAATTTAAAAAATAATAATATAAAATACTTTAATAAATGTGCTTGATTAATTTATGAAGGGTCGATTGACTAATAGTTATCACGTATTCGTTAGTGCTGATGAAGGATATCTTCCTTTTAGTTTCTAAACATATTAGTCTTGAAGGGGGTCATTTTACAGCGAGGCAGCTGGTGTGCTAGGCGTTTCGACGAGGCTTCATGCCTCTCATTTATTACTCTGATATAAATTAGTTAAAGATTTTGATAAAAAAAGTATCATCAATTAATAAAATGTCATCAACATCCTTCATAACCCTACTTCACTCACCCAGCCTAAATATAACATTCCTATCTCTAGCAATAACTTAAAGATCCAGACAGGTTTTATAAGATAAAAATAATTTTAGGTATTAAATTTTATTAATAAAAAAAATAGACACAAAAATTATTAAAAAAATTACCTACTTTAAATAAAAAAAGATCTAAATTTCTCCTGACGGTATGAAATGTAAAGTTTAACGACAAGTTTTCAGAGAGTAAAGAAGCACTTTTCAGTACTTTTCACTTTACTTTTTAATTCCTCGAGAGTAAAAAGTACGTTCACACCCTCTAGAGTAAAAAAAAGTTTCTTATAATTGGGGTTACAGCCCAAATCGTATAGGAGGGCACTTTCTAAATTTTACACGGCAGAGTTGAGACGAGACATACTACAAAAATCAGTTTATAGGTCTAATTATACCATCCAAAAAATACTTTGTTTATGATGTCATTAACCGGCAATAATGACTAATGAAAATTTATATTTAAATTTTAGCTCGCATGTAGGCTTATACAAGACCGACAAACGTCTAATTCAAGTTTTATACGTTTATAAAGAAATCGCAAAAATCGAGAAATAATTTAATTGGGTTTTTTTGCAGGTATATATATATATATATATAATAATATATATATATATATATATATATATATATATATATATATATATATATATATACATATATCCCTGTTCGTAATAGTAAGTTTCTTTTAATACGAAACTTATGACACCTTTTAGCGTAATAAGTTTGTGTTTTATTTTAAAACAAAAATATTATAAATAAAATATGCAATGCTGTTTACATTCGTACTTCTCTTTTTTTGTTATTCAAATATATTTTTAAGTTTTCCTTTTAGCGAATTTTCTATAGTCAGTAACTCTACAAAACTACCTTCAGAGTTTTTTTTAAAAAAAAAGAAGGATAACAATACACTTTCATAAACATTTTCCTATGTTGGGTCATTTAAAACAAAAATGAAAAAATGTATGCTAAACAAAAATTTGTTTTTAGGATAAAACAATTCTCTTTAAACCGCTGGCGTTGGTGGTTAAACCAACCAACTTAGAGATTTAGATAAACAATTGAACAATTTAAATGCGTAAATAATTAATTCTGATAGGTACTACAAATTTATTCTGTTGTTTTAAATTTATTCACCTTTTATTTATCTAATTCTTTGTGTTACTTACATAAACTTTTTTTAATTTATACTTTTTCTCATTAATACCGATGGAATGTAGGAATAGTTATTTACACGGGAAGGGGGAAAAGAAAGTTTTACAGCTCTAGGCAAAGTTTTCACCTAAGACGAAGCCGCAGGTGAAAACTTCATTGTTTCCTGAGGCCGTAAGACCGAGGGTCCCATAAATATTATTATGTGTTCCAGGTTAATAAAGCATAAGTATTTATACTGATCTTGACACCACAGAGGTCTGGGGTTCGCATTCCAAGTTACGCTCTCAG
Organism: Microvelia longipes; assembly: GCA_018340805.1. Taxonomy (NCBI): domain Eukaryota; kingdom Metazoa; phylum Arthropoda; class Insecta; order Hemiptera; family Veliidae; genus Microvelia; species Microvelia longipes. Next base: position 33,260,671 of record JACMZG010001863.1, read on the forward strand.
TTCATATAACTGTTGTTCCTATATACAAGCGAATTTTCAAATGTATTAATAAAAAACGTGATTTGTTTACATTATGTCATATATGTCAATCAATAACACCGGAAGTAACACTGTTAATTGAAGGTAACTTCGTATTTTAGTTTACCATACATGTTTGACCCGATCTAATTTGTTTTTGAAGATTTGTGTTTTTTTAAATGTTGTGAAATCATTTTACATATATTAACATGGTTGACTTTTGTACAAAGTTTCATTTTGATCCGAGAAAGCGTTCGAATGTCATCGTGTCCCATAGAAGTGTTTAATGGCAACCGTTAAGCTCCAAGTGTATTCAAAATTAGTTGATAACTTATTAACTAATTTGATAAATTATCAAACACGATGACATTCGAATGCTTTCTCGGATCGAAATGAAACTTTGTACAAAAGTCAATCATGTTAATATCCTAAACCTTATCGTTTAAAAAATATATGTGAAATGAGTCCACAAACATTTTAAAAAACACAAATCTTCAAAAACAGTTTAGATCGGGTCAGACATGTATGGTAAACAAAAATACGAAGTTAACTTCAATTAAGAGTATTAGTTCCGGTATTATTGATTGACATATATGACGTAATGTAAACAAATCACATTTTTTTTATTAATACATTTGAAATTTCGCTTATATCGTGGCCGTATGCCGCTTATATAAACTAGCAATATGACGGTCGCCTTCGTGGTCGAGGTCGTGGTCGAGCGTTAATATTTATACTAACCTTTGACACCACGGAGGTCTAGGGTTCGCAGTCCAGGTTACGCTCTCAGTTTATACATAAGATTTCGTCAAATAATACATCGCCAGCTTTAGATTATGGAGAGAGTAACGGTTGCCACAACCACCTGAGGTGGTTCCCGCAGGGGTTATCCCTGAGCCGCATGGATCTAAACGGGCATTATTGTTATATGACGAACTGATATATGAATAAACCATGTGCCCGCGATATGGCCACAGATTCGACGCCGCGTAGTGGCCAAAATGCCGAAGGCCTCTGGTTTTAAAAATTATTAAATTTCCAATAATTATTAAACTAAGATGAAATATGGTACAATTGTATTTTTTTATGACTAGTAATTACGGTTTTGATTGGAAAGTGTTCTCCATACTTAATTTTTTGTTGCTGATTTATTTATTTTTTTTTTTCTGTTTCAGGTAAGAATGAAATTTGTATTTCGTATTTCAAGTGGTAGTCATCTACCTTGATCATAATCACTGTAAGTTATTTTTTTTTTTATTTAATAAAAAAAATTATTTAAGTATATTTCATATCTGTTTTTTTATTTTGTGGCATAAATAAAGCTTGTAAAATATAAAAATTCCTATGTGTAAAATAAATTAAGTTAGAAAAGAGAATTGTATTATATGAACTTCAATGCTGAAATTTAGCTTCTAAATACGAGTCACATCCAAGTGAAAGAAATCTCTAAAACAAATCCAAATTTCATAATATTAGCTAATAAATTTATTTTTTGTTTATCGACAAGTTACCTGGGCACTATTAGATGTTAACATACATATGATTACCATGTTTTAACGATTTTTCATCAAAAATTTCGTTTGATTTTTTAGAGGAAAACATTGATGAAATTTATTGTAAATGATTAAACTAAGTTTCATAAGAATATTATTAGGGGTTAACACATTTTAAAAGGATTCATTTAAAATAATTGTTTCCAAATATTTAATTTACTATTCTATTCGCGTTTTAGCCAATTTTCATTGAGAAAAATTCGATAACGAGATGGCAAGTGGGAGGGGGAGGGATCAGGAGTGTAACGTGCGAAAATACGTTTTTTACGAAACTTATAATATATATATATATATATATATATATATATATATATATATATATATATATATAATATATATGTGTGTGTGTGTGTGGTGTGTATGTATGTATGTATGTATAAATGTATTTGTTTAACACTTTTTATACTAAACGTGTTACAAAAATCAACCTTAAAGCACGAACCCTATTGAAAACCAGGTTCTAGGTTGTTATGACGTCTTTAACCCGGTTTGCTTAATCTTTAAACCAGGTTTATTCGATTCAGTGCCCGAAAAACATAAAAAGGACATTCTTCGCGACAAACATAATAACCTTGAATTGAAACATAACTAACAGATTTTTTTTTAAATGTTTTAATTCAAGGTTATTATGTTTGTCGCGAAGAATGTCCTTTTTTATGTTTTTTCGGGCACTGAATCGAATAAACCTGGTTTAAAGTTAATACGACTACTCTTAGTCGCTAAAAAATCGATAAACCTTGGAAAATAACAAAAAACTAAAATAACGGTCGATAAAAAATAATTTTTGAGTTACCGTTTCGATGTTTTTTGGGGTGCTAAATTTAATATGTCTGATCTGGAGTCAATAAGACTACTGATAGCTAGAGTTGCCTGGTTCGAATCTTGGTACCGGTACTAAATGTTTATCGTCTTATTTACATTATAAGTTTATAATTTCAGAATAACTCTGGTACGGAAATCTGCAAGCCTGGCGAATTTTTTTTAATACCTGGTTTTTTTGTTTTTCATTCCTAATTTTGTTTATGTTTTTTATACTTATTTAATAAGCTGTAACTCAGCAGTTGCATCACAACTTGTTATTTATTTGTTTATAGAAAATGTGCTATAAATTGGCTAAGATATAGCTCTAAATTTGTGCGAGTATAATTTATTGGATAAATATGCCAGGTTACTTTAAAAAAATCGACAAAATTACAGACAGGTTATTAAATATTTACCGGAAATTCGGATTGATAACCAAGAAAGCCTGCATTTTTAACAAATTTTCCCCAGTTTTAGGTTCTCCGCGCCTGAATTTTTTATTTCTTTTTGACATATTTATCTAATTTTACTTTTAAGTCATTTTTTTGGGAACAATATACTATTTTATTTTATAAAACTCATGGTGACACAGTCGTTATATGGTTGGCTCTAAATATTTTTTAAAGGAAAATCTAATAATAATATTCTTAATGGTAAGTTTTCATAATTCTAATAGTAGTAATAGTTATTTTAAGTATAATAGGACTTGTTGTAGTTTGTTATTAATAGGTCATTTATTGTTTTTAATTATTAGTTAAAAATGTAGGGATTAGAAATTAAAACAAATATTCAATTTTAAAATATAAGAACTACAAATATTTTCATTTCTAAATACGATTTAGAGAACAGTAAAACATTGAACGAATGAAAATAATTTCCAAAGCTTTTTATTATAATTATCTACAATGAGTTTTGAGTTAAATTTTCATGCTTTCTATTTCACAGTGGTTTACTAGGTCTCTTTTCTAAGCATTATTAAACATCATAATAATGTACACAATAGGAAAACTGATAAACGTCTTCCCATTTTAGTATTATGTTTAGTCTTTAATACTGTTTTGGTTCTAATATGCTTTATATTTGCTCCTTTTCATTTATCTTAAGAAACCTGAGTATAAAAAAAAATTAAAAAAACCCGTAACCAGGGTTACTCGAAACTTCCTCTTGCCATATCAGATTAGCAACACTATCCTTACCAATTCGAACTCGCTTCGCTCATCCTTAAAATAAAAAAAACCCGTAGCCAGGGTTACTCGAAACGTCCTCTTGCCATATCGGATTAGCAACACCTATCCTTACCAATTCGAACTCGCTTCGCTCGTCCTTAAAATAAAAAAAAACCCGTAGCCAGGGTTACTCGAAACTTCCTCTTGCCATATCGGATTAGCAACACTATCCTTACCAATTCGAACTCGCTTCGCTCGTCCTTAAAATAAAAAAAAACCGTAGCCAGGGTTACTCGAAACTTCCTCTTGCCATATCAGATTAGCAACACTATCCTTACCAATTCGAACTTGCTTCGCTCGTCCTTAAAATAAAAAAAACCCGTAGCCAGGGTTACTCGAAACTTCCTCTTGCCATATCGGATTAGCAACACTATCGTTACACTCGCTTCGCTCGTCCTTAAAATACGTCTGAAACGAGTTTTAATCCCTCTTTCTAGCCACTCTCGATGCTGTTTGAATGATGTGATCAGATCCGTAAATAGTCTAAACAGCAAAATAAAACATTGATACCTATTTATTATAAAAACGGTAACACTTAATTATATTGATATTACTCCCTAATATCAATTAGGGATAAGTGTATTTCATTTTACTTTTCCTCATTTATACCATAGGTATATAGGAAATGTATTGTGTTTGCAAAAAAATCCAAAACTGGAATGTCTCCGGAATTATACGTTTCAAGCGTTTTAATAACCTCCTAAGTAGTTTTCTAAAATTTGTCTGTCTGTATGTGTGTTTTATGTGTGTGTGTTTGTTATCATCGTAGCTCCAAATGTATTTATGCTAAAGAGTTGAAACTTACTACAAAACTCAGTCTTTAGGTGTAGTTGTGATATTTGAAAAATCATTTTTTTTATGACGTCATTAACCCGCAATCAAGAGACATTTTTCTTTCAAAAATCATAAAACACGGAAACATTATGCGATTAGATTGAGATTTAGCACGCATGTAGCCGCATGTATAAGACAACATGTGTGCTGAGTTTTATCTCATCAGCATTAGTTCAATTTTTATCAAATGACTTGTGTTCGTTTTTTAAAAAATTGGAAAACAATCCAATTAAGTAGAAATTCGATACAAGTATAAACCTTTTTACAAAAAACAAAAAGTTTTGTTTTAATACGACAAATCATGGATAAGTATATTCATGATTTTTGTTGGATCATAAAAGTTAAGCAGTATTGTGCGTGGTCAGTGCTGTATGAGTGACCGCTGAGAACGAAAGGGATGCATTTACCATGACTGAGGATGAGCGCAGCCAGTCCAAAGAGGTGTTGCTGAATTGTATATAGCGTGGACAAGCGAAGCGAGTCCGAATCGATTGCATTATTTTTCCATGATTTTTTTATATGTTTTCTGGGTTTTTATTGCCGGTTTTGATTATTGACAATATAGAATAACTATTATTTTGGAAAGCATAATTAGACCTTAAAATTAATGTTTGACCATTATTTCAAGTCTCTGGCATAACCTGTCAGAACTACGAAGAATTTTGGCACCTTCATTAGCACACTCCTACAGAAAGACAACTTGTCAAAAACCACTTTGGAGGTCTTGAAAACGCCAGGACAATTCAGTTGAAATCTCGGCTTTAAATTTTTAGGGTAATCACAATACTTTTTCTATCAACAGTATAAAAAAACATAACAATATATACATTATTTGTTGATAAAAATTCACTGAAATTATTTATAAATATTATAAATTATAACTGATTTTCATTTTTAATTGCCCAATACCATAGGTAAGTTTATTATATTTTTTTTAATTGACCTTGAATCACGAATTTCAATATCTTATCTCGCTTTTACTTCATAATATTGACCCTATTATTTCTTATTTTATTTTTTGTTTATTTTTACTCTAAAATTCTATTTGATTTATCTTCCAAACTACGGTAAACACTTTATAATATTTACACCGAATTTGCGATGCACAATATTTAAACCTTATAAATGTGTCTAGATAGATATAGATGTATCTAGATATTGCTATATTTTATTAACGAAAAGTAAAATAGTACATTATGCTACGAGACAGTGAAGTGATTTTTCTTAACCTCTGCAATTATTAAGATAAAAAACTTCAGAGTCATTTGTTGTTGGCAAACATGTCATTTGATAAGTCTATATTCTGTTATGCTTTAATTACTTAACTTCTAGCTCTCACCACTTTGAAAAAAACAACTAAATCTCTGTTGAAATCGGAATCCATTATCATGTAATTACAAACGTAATTAGACAATTCTCCTTATCAGTTTAAATCAAATGATTGATAAGGTTTGTAATTGCTCCCTATCTTCACCCTTTAATTAAATCAGTCTTTGTCAGTTTATTTATCTTTATAATTACCAAATTAAATCTTTGGCTTTAGTCTCTCCCACGTAGTGATTTGCTTAATATTGATTTAAGCTGTTCAATTATCATTTGTTTAACTGATGAGGGAATGAAAAACGTGTTTATTTAAGAAAAATTAATATTTTATATAATACGCTTTTCGGTCTGCCTAATTCATTCATTTATATTTATTTTATTTTAATGATTTTTTATTAATAATTATAAACCATTTATAATAAAATCATAATAATAATAATAATTATTATTATTATTAATGATTTTATTTATATTTATTTTTTTGAAATTTAATTTGTCTTTTAGTTTTTTTATTTTATTTTATTTTTTTCCTTTTTAATCTATGTGACTTTTTAACTTTTAGATTTGCTAAGTCCTATTTATTGTTTGTTTTTATATAGGCCTGAAGACGACCTTTGTGGTTGAAAGCCGGTTTGCTTTTTAAATATATTTTGTGGAGAGACTGATGCTTTTTATTAATACGCTTTTCTTTTCTCTTAATAAAATTACATATAATACGTATTTAATAAAAAAATAATATAATTATAATAATATATTGTACAGAAGATTATAATAAAAACAATAGAAAAATTTCACTTCATAACTGAAGTGAAATAATGATACTCTTATTGTAAAATGGTAAAAGGACCGTATATTGTTTAAATTAAAATAAAAAAGTGTCATTGAAGTCTACATACTTTCGAAAAGAAACAGGGGCTTTAAAGGTCTGGCGGCTTCCCAAAATTTGCTAATTCCGTCATAAGAAGAACTTTGCTTAAATAAATTACTTTATTGACTATCTATATTCATGACGGTTCACAGTAATGAATGTTTTATTCATTTATTTATTGTTACTGACGGACTATTTGTCTAATTATAATAAAGTTAAACATACATATAAAACAATTTTTTTTGTTAAAATAAACTTTGAATTGTAATTCAACTATTTGCTCCAGTGTTTATAAATGCAACAAGCATCAATTGAACTACTACTCAAATTAATTAAAAAAGTGTATACAAGTAATAAATAAAAAAGTACATTTATATCTACCCTTATATACTCCCATATACACACACACATATTGAAATAATGAAAATGTGTCATCAGTTTTCACACTACAGCTAAAGAATGAATTGTATGAAAAAAATATAATATTCGGTATATTTTGTTCAATCTTGAAATTTAAAATATATAAGATGATTAATAAAAAGAATGATGAATAAGCTTTACACAATAGTAGTCTAAACTTAAATAAATAAAAAAACTGATGAAATAGAATTACTGTGTCTTAATAAGTTTAAAATTGAGAATTTAAATTTTCAAGAAAAAATCTAAATAAACTCGATGAAAGAAACAAGTCTAGAAAAATTTCATTTTCTATTAAGTAAAATTCTTAAGTACTATTTCAGCGAATTTTCTTTGGAAAAAATCCACTAAGGGGATAGGCGTCAAGGCGGGAGTCGAACCTTGGACCAAAGACCGTTTTAAAGGTTTACTATATATATATATATATATATATATATATATAATATATATATATATATATATATATATATATATATTATATTATATATATATATATATATATTATTATATATATATATATATATATATATATATATATATAAAGAGCATTATTATATAATAAAAAATATATAAGTAGTTAAGTGAACCAACACATCAAATCGGTCACAGACGCAAAAGATATTAAAAACGCATTATAAATTACTTTAGAGTACTTATTGACACATGTTATCGGTAATCACCCCCACCACTTCCTTCTATCTGCTCTAGTTCTCGAGATATTTGGCTGTTTCAACTTAGCTGGTGTGGAAAATTTAATGTTTGTACTAAAAATACGACACCGGGATTTTAACTGATTTATCCGTTTCAGGTGTTTTTAAGACTCCCTGAGTGTTTTTTACCATGCTTTCTGTCTGTTATTAGTAGCTGATGTGTGAAAGAATTTTTAGCCTTGTTCTGCTACTCGGAATATAACTTTTTATAGTTACTTTTTTGTTCACAAGTTTGCAACTTAAGATTGGTGCACTAATGCATTCTGTTACAATTATTAGTAATCACGCTGTCTTTCGTATTATGATGTATCTTTTATACAAAATGTGTTTTTTCGCCTTAATTTTCATTAAGGTAATTATTGTTTGTAATATTAAACCTTAAAACAACTTTTTAAACCCCACTAACTTTTCTGGTTTAATGCGGCGTTTCTTTACCTCACGTGATGATACGTCAAGCAAACAATTTACGTCTCTGTTTTTCTTAAAAATACATTTTTGAACAATTTTTTTTTAGTATCTGGATTAAATATATATTTTATGGGAAAAATATGACTCTCTAGTTTGAAGAGGATTTATATTCTGACGGTGTAACAAGGTAGAGGGTTAATTTCAGGCTCCTTCAATCATTTTCCTTCTACCTTGCTGTTTCCCACAGTTTTCCTTGAAACTAAGGGTTTTTAGAACTAATTAATATAATCCCTATCCTCTCTCACCGTTTATTTCTCTTTTCCAGTTTTTAAGACTTAAAACCCCGTGTAAAAAAGAAAATAATTTTCAACAAATTAATAAGGTTTGAAGGAAGCTTTAGAAGTTATTAATAAAAATAATCTATGATTTTTAATGTCCTTACAGTAATTAATAATTCGTAACAAAACTTTTCATTAAATCCTATGCTTAAAAATAGCTTATTTTTTTTTAATTTTCGAGTACCTAGATTTTGGTTTTTACAGCGAGCAACAGATTAATTTTAGTTTGATAAGATGGCTTATTAAAGTTAGGGTTACTAGTCGCATTTTTTTCCTACCCTTTTGAGATTGTTAAAAGTAGCTAAAAATATATTTAGTTAAATTTTGTCTTTAAATAACTTTTTAATAAATATTTTAAATAGTTTTTTTTACAAATTACCGTGCTATATTTTATTAGCACTTTTATTAGCACACTGAAACTGTGTACAGAAATCAGTCTATGTGTATAGTTGTGCTATTCGGAAAATAATTGTTTTATGACGTCATAAACCTGCATTAATGACTCAGCAAAGATTTCGAAAAATCATAAGATGCGGAAAATGATGCAATACGATTGAAATTTGGCACGCATGAAGCCATGTATAAGACTAACTTAATAAAACAAATCTAATAATTCGTAAAATAATTACACTAAAATTCGTTTTAATACAAGTATATCTATGATTATTGGTGGATCACAAAAGTAAAGCAGCATTTAGCGTTGTCAGTGTGGTGGATAGATGACTGCTAAAATAAAACGGATGTATTTACCAACTGAATACGAGCAAAGTGATTTTGAAGACGTGTTGCAGTATAAATTTATTTCCTAGTACTTTCTGAGGACGAGCGAAGCGAGTCTGGAGTAGGGAGGATGAGCGTAGCGAATCCGATATAATGAGGAAAAGTGCCGAGGTACCCCGTTCCGGATTTTTACTTTTCCTTTCGAATGATGAAGTATATATCATTTGATACTATAATCATGTTTTGCAAAACATAATTATATTGTGAGATGTAAAGAATTTACCCTAAAAGCTCAAAAATCAAGATTTTATCATAATCATCTGTTTCAAGCATTTTTTTATGTTTAGAGTGGTTTTTATCATTCTGTTTAGATGTCTGTGTGTGCGTGACTGTTCCTCGCATAACTCCCCTTGTGTTCACACTAGGGAGTTAAATCCTGGCACAAAATCAGACTCCAGGTTTATTTATGCTGCCTATAAAATATGTCAATATGCCATGCGATTAATTCCATTAACTCTTGATGAAAATTCTTTAAAACGTTAGGAATCAAAAATTTTACTAATCTAATTGGTGATGCAAATGTGCTTTTTGTGGTGAATGAATCCACTAAAGTTTAACTTGATTTAAAATGAAATCTTAATAATATAGTGTTTAATAGAATGTCTTTTAAATTAGCATGTTCAAGCACATAATAAAGAAGTGTGTCAGAAATGTGCTAATTGTAATTTTTATTTAGTGTATCGGAAATTGCGAGACATAAGGAATTAGTAGATTTGAAGTTGTAGTTTTTAAGTTATTGGCGAAAATATATACTTATTGGGGTAGTATTTAAAATGTTATAAAAATTTTGTTTTGAGCTGTATACAAGTTAGTTTTACCACATACATTTAATCCTCCTGTAGGGAGGATGAGCATAGCAAATCCAATCTGATGAGGAAAAGTTCCGAGGAACTCGTACCCTATATTTGGACTTGTTTCTAAATTTTTAAAGAAAATGCGCATGTTTTATCCATTAGTATGCTAATTCTTCCAAAAACAGCTCCATTTATGATTAATTAAACATTAAGGTAACAAGGTAAACAAAATTTTATGATAATGTGCGTTACTGATAAGAATTTTACGCATAGACCAAAAATTGGCTGTTCAGCAAGAAATCATTTCATACCAATGTAAAATCTCTCTAATGTTTCAAGTCCTTTAAGTAGTTTTATCGTTCCAGGTCAGTTCAAATCAGCACCATGGATCTCTAAAGATCTCTACCTCACTCAAGTTTATTGTATCCCTTCCGTTTCATAATTATTCCAGATATTTACCGTGGTTATTTGGAAGTATGAGCTGAGGATGAGGGCAACGAGTCCAAAGTCATTACATCCTAGATTTTTGATCAATATTCTATCCTGAAGTAGTTGAGCGTATAGCGATACTGAAGTATCAGGTACATTTTATCCGAGATCTACTACAAGTAGAAATACCGCGTTAAGCTGTGGGTAAAAATTACTTTCAGAAAAAGGAAAAGGACGTAGTTACCTTATACGGGATTTTTTACTTTTCTTCATTTATAACGTAAGTATATAGGAAAGTATTTTGTTTGCATTGAAAATCCGAACTTAAGTAAATCCGTGTGTACGGTGTCTGTTAAAATCATAGCTCCTACAGCGTGTTATTCTAGAAAGTTAAACCTTGGTACAATAACCTAACCTTAGGTCTTAGGTCTATTTGTGCTTTCCGGAAAATAATTATTTATGACATCATTGATAATTTTGTCAAGGTATGGAAAATATTTAAATATCGATTTAAATTTAGGACGCGTGAGTCCTACTGTACAAGTTTCATATCATTATTGACTGTATATCATGTACTATCGAAAAACATTTTTACATTTCAGAGTAAAAATTTGGCAGGAGTGTAAACCTTTTTAGAATAAATTCAGCTAATATACCTTCGGTTTTAGTTAGATCACTAATGTTAAGGAGTATCGAGCGAGGTCACTATGATGGTGACCGCTTTTTAATGTTGTTATGTTTTATAATTTATTCGCTTACTAAAATTAAATATAAAAAATAAAACAATAAATAAAATAAAATTCAATATTAGTTCAATATTGATTACAATATTAAATATTTGATTACTATGCCAAATATTTATTTTAACTTTTAATTATTGTCGTCGAACCCTGTTAGACTACGATTCTGGTGCCGAGATGATTGTTTAAAACACACACAATCTTAGAAGTGTGTATTTTAAACGCAATAGCGTTTTTAAAATACTTAATTAATGCCTCTATATATTATTCAGTTGTGGATCTGGAGTGATTTTATTTTTTATTATTATCAAGAGTACGTCAGACAAAATACTTAGATATTGTCAAGTACAATAATTGAAATTATAAAACAATTAAAGACCCTTTCAAAGCCTTTAAAAATATCATTGGGGTTGGCTAGAAAGAAAGTCCTTTCCTAAACCTTTTAACTAGGAGAAAAAAGAGATTAATACACTTCATATTTTATTTTCAATCTACTTTGTACCAACTTCACATAAAATCCCTCACTTGTGATGGGTAAAGTCAAACCATAGGTTAATGTAGTCTTTTAATATTGAGAATGATATTGAATAAATTTGCTAAGTGCAAGTTGATCCCTGTAGTGCCCTTTATATACCTTAGAAGCTCTTATAGATATAATGTAGAGTATAGAGTATCATATTATCTAGAGCTAGAAGGCCTTTTGCGTGTTCCATGTCCTATATTTATTAATTTAAACAATATGCATAATGGATTGATAATAATTCAAATTCAGGCTAATATAATATCTAGGTATTTTATGAATTGAAATGCACGTACTATAACGACAATAATTATTATTATACAAAAGACGTAAATTACAATTGGTAATACATTTAAAATACTACAGAGATATATAATTTAGAATTTTTTTACATTAGAATTTATGTAATAAATTCTAACGTACTGATAAGCTTAGCAATTAATTGTAGACCTCTAATTAAAAATTTTAAAGTTGTAATAGTTTTATAAAATGGAACAATCTCTGACAGCGAGAACATTAAAATACTAAAATTTTCGTCTACATAATAATATATACATCTACGTAGGTAACCTGGTTATCTCTTGACTACAGAGCCAGGGCTTGCCGAAATGCCCCACGCATCTGAAATAAAAAAATATAGCTACATCATCTACTTGGTATACTGCTTCTAAGCGAGCCTAAGGACAGCAAACCATAGTGACAGCAAAAGGGCCAGGGGTGAATACTTCTGTTATTACTTTTCCTCATGTATACCGTAGGTACATAGGAAAAGTATTGCGTTTGCAAAAAAATCCGAAACCGGGATGTCACCACTATTATCCGTTTCAGGTATTTTAAAGCCTCCTGAGTAGTTTTTACAAAGTTGTCTGTATGTGTGTTACCATCGTAGCTTCCACTGTATTTATGCTAGAGAGTTGAAACTTCGTACGAAAATCAGGCTATAGGTGCAGTTGTGCTATCGTGATAATAATGACGTCACTATCCCACAAAAAAATAAACAAAGTCAACAAAAATTTTGAAAACGCTGAAAAAATGCGATCGGATTGATATTTTGCACGCATGTGGCCATGTATAACACTAACATTTGAGTTAATTTTCATCTTATTTTAAGCATTAGTTCAATTTTTATCGAGTCCAAAGTCGTGTTGCAGGAAAACTTTAACGAATTGTATATTCTAAGGACGAGTGAAGCGAGACTGAAGCAGAGGGGATGAGCGTACCGAATCTGATTTGATAAGGAAAAGTTCCGAGGTATCCTGTTTTCGATTTTTTAAATTGTTTATCTATTTTTTTAAACTTTTTCTTTCTATCAATTTATGTATCTTATTGTATAATTTTTCTGCCTCCGTGGTCGAGATCGTATAGATTCTCGATTTCGGCACCGGAGGTCAAGGGTTCGCAGCCTGGGCTATGCATACTATGCATACAATACTTTATGAATAGTATTTGTATTAAAAAAATTTTGCCATTTTTAATTAATTCTTAGAGTGTAGTAGATGTAATCCACCTGAGGTGGTTCCCGCAGAGTGAATACCCTGATGGACCGAAAGGCTATAAAATGGGAATCTTATTTTATTTTTATTGTATAATTTATTTCTAACACATTTTGGCTATTTGAATATTAATGTTAAAATTTTAATCAATCATAACCAAAAATATTTAAATAAACATTAGGTCATGTAAGGGAATTATGATCACACCTTTTAAAATCATATTTTATATCCATACATTTACTCTTAATAACCAACCAACCAACCAAGCTTACTTAATGTAACTTATAATTCAAATGTCAACAGTCAGTTTGATAGTTATCAAGCAAATCCTTACTGTTACAACAAAGTTTAAATGGATTTACCATGTTAATGTTTGATCGTACATTTCAATAGATATTTATCATATTTATTACATATTTTAAAGTAATTGATTGCTCTGGATCTGGTTTAAATTATTTTATTGTAAACTTGATTTTTTTATGAATACAATTTTCTTATAAAATTTTTACTTCTCCATATTTATACCGTTGACAAATAGGAAAAGTATTGTATTAGCAACAAAGATCCCAAGCTGTGATTTTACCTGAATTGTCCATTCCAGGTGTTTTAAGAACTTCTGAGTGGTTTTCTCAAAGTTGTCTATCTGTATGTGTGTGTGTGTGTATATATATATATATATATGGCTGATATTTTCAACATAGCTCCTATGTTGAAATTTGGTATACTACGCTCTAAAAATCTTTAGCACGATTTTAACTATCCAAAAAAGTATTTTTTATGACATCATTAACTGTAAATAATGACTCAGTAAAATTTTTAAAATAAATTTACAAATAAGTATCATAAGTTTCGTTTCGATGAGGCCAGTACATCAAGGATTTTTTGGATGGTAAAAGTTTAGCAGCATCGAGCGAGGTCTGTGCCTGGATGAGTTACCGCCGAGAATAAAACAAATCTTTTAATGTTTGAGGACGAACCAAGCGAGTCTAAAGACGTTTATGCAGGATACATTTTGTTATATGTATATTATTTGGATGAGGGAAGTAGTTAGGGAGTCTAAAGTAATGAGGATGAATGTAACGATTCCAATTTAATGAGGATGATCGTTACAAATCCGATTTATTGAGGATGAGTGTAACGAATCCGATGTAATAAGGATAAGCGAGACGAATCAGATTTACTAAGGATGAGCGTAACGAATCCGATTTACTAAGGATGAGAGTAACGAATCAGATTTAATTAGGGATGAGCGTATCGATCCAATGTATTGAAGACGTAACAAATCCGATGACTAAGGATGAGAGAACGAATCAGATTTAATTAGGATGAGGTATCGAATCCAATGTATTGAAGATGAGCGTAACAAATCCGATTGACTAAGGATGAGAGTAACGAATCAGATTTAATTAGGATGAGCGTATCGAATCCAATGTATTGAAGATGAGTGTAACGAATCCGATTTAATGAAGATAATCATAACGAATCCGATTTAATTATGACTAGCGCAACGTATCCTATTTAATTATGATGAGCGTAACGACACCAATTTAACGAAAATGAGCATAACGAATCCGGTTTAGTGTGGTTGAGCGTAACGAATCTGATGTTATGAGGAAATGTTCCCAGGTACCCCGTACCCGGGATTTGTTAAACTTTTACCAATTTAAAATTTGATTAAAAATCCCTCTTTTACTGTACTTTTTTATTTGAAATGATTTTTTTTTTGAGGTAGTACGTAATTGAGCACTTTATTGGACCGTTTTTAGGATAAGAAGCCAATCATTATTGTTATAGGAGGTTATTTAGTACTTTTCACCTCCGAGGACAATAATGAGTAAAAAAAACTCCTAGGACGTAAAAGTAATTCATATGTTGCCGCCATTACTGTAATGTAGCGTGTTCAAAAAACAATCTGTGTTAAAACTTCATGAGTTTTCTTTAAAAACGTTCATTTTGTTTCTGTTTTTGTTCGTAGACTAATTTTTGTTTCGTTTTTAAAAGGTGTTCTAATTGACAATTTTTGTGTGTTTATTTGTATAGCTTTTACATTTTTGAGTAAAAGTGTGAAGCTATGGATGAATTTAATGACGACGATAATATGGAGTCAATAATTTTTGGACGTTTGTTTTTTTTTTCAATTAAGTATATAGCGCAGTTAGTAGCAGATTTACCGACTCGCTTCGCTCGTCGGTAAATCTAATTGCCGTGACATAAAGACACACTTCTCAGCCTTATGGCATAAATAACTATTTTTAGAACCAAAAAACTAAGCATGAGTAAAGTTATGAGGTTTTGGTCTTGTAAAATAAAAACCAAGTGTGCTGACAAATTTATTCTTGAATCTTGTTTAGCCTTTATTTTAGAAATATTCAGCCAATGGACAAAAAATACTAAAATTAAACAAATATGATGATTTCTAATAATACCTTTTCCCCAAATTAAAACAATATAATGATAAATAAAAGAGTCTCTCCACTCAAGTACTTAATTAAAAACAAATCTGGCTTTCAACCCTAAAAAGATCATCATCAGTGCCTATCAAACAAATTAATAATAAAAGCATAATAATAAAACAATAAGTAAATAAAAAGTAAAAATATTCATAACATACATAAAGAAATCAAATTAAAATAAAACTTAAAATACGTCAAAAAGGTTAAAAAGGTGAAAAACAGTCTTAAAATAAACCCTGTCCGTGAGATGAAAGGAAATAAAATATTATTTATTTATTAGATCTTTTCATTGTTAAAACTGAATACAGACTAAATAGACGTGTTCAGAGTTGTTTAAGGAATTAGCAAGAATACCTCCCCCGCTTCAAGAGGTTAGTCTGTATTCAGTCTCAAAAATTAAAAGATCTAATAAATAATCTTCTATTTCCTTTCCTTCATATCACCGGTAGGTTTATTTTAAGACTGTTTTTAACCTTTAACGTATTTTTAAGTTTTATTTTTGTTTGATTTCTTTATGTAAAGTTGTCTGTTTTGTATTTTTTTACTTTTATTTTACTTATTGTTTTATTAAAGCTGAAAAAAACACCAAAGTCTCTCCACAAATCGTTTATTACTATAAACAGAGCCGGCTTTCGATCTTTCGATCATCATCAGTGCCGGTGAGAAGAAAAGCAGAGGCTTTAATCAAACCCTTTAGTTAGAGTCATACTATATGACTCTAACTAAAGGATTTGATTTTTTAACTAAGGGGTTGTGGAGAGACTTTGGTGTTTTATTCAGCTTTATATACTAACTCCACTGCTCAGTTTTATTGTCTTATTGTTTTATTATTATGTTATATTCATTTGATTGTTAGGCTCTGATGACGACCTATTTGGGGTTGAAAGCCGGCTTTGTTTTTTAATAAAGTAATTAAGTGGAGAGACTGTTTTCTTTATCATTATACGATGAACTCCTCTAGTGTTACCGTTTTAATAAAACAATATGTTTTCTTAGTTTATTTTAAACGTCATTTGAGTATTATATGAAGTTTTCTGTCTTATTTGACTAAGCTAATTTTGAATTGTTAATTTATCAAAACATATTAAACAACAATAATACACATTTTCTTTTAGTAAAGTCCTGAGTCTAATTATCAGACTTAAAATATGAATAAAAGTTAATTATATTTCATGTCATAATCTGTATCTTTAACATTTAATTTCATTTTGAATAATAATAGTGCATATAAAATATTTTTTCATCTTTTTATACTTTATTTTGAGTTTTCATAAATTATATATGTTATTTTTTTCATTTCTTCAATATGTATTTTAGTATTATAAATTACTTTCTTTTTATTTAATATTAAGTTTTTTCCTTTTTTGAATACATTTTATGATTTATATTTTAAGGAAATCCATTTGCTAGTTTTTCCATAAAGTTTGTAAGTTTTTTTTACGGAATTTCACCAAAAGTTGTTTCTCTCTTATTTCTATTTATTTTACATTTTTTTACTCTATTTCTCTACCTCTAACTTTGAATCGAGTTTCAAATGGTAAAAAGAAACTTGTATCTTGTTTTCTTTTAAAAGGTCAAAGTTTAAGAGAAGATTCAAAATTGTTTTTCGGTGCATTTAATTGTTCTAGCTAATGTAATTAAAGATAATTACATTACATTACATTGATTAGATTGTCAAAATGAGCGATGGAGAAAAGGATTAGGAAATAAAGGGATACAATTTTGCTGTCCTCTATCTACCAAAATTAATATTTGTTGAAAGCTTGAATATATGAATATATATATAATATAATATATATATATATATATATATATATATATATATATATATATATATGTGTGTGTGTGCTTACCTTTTATACAAATCCTACTAACTTTAAAAAGGAAATTTAGTTTAATCCTACCATGTTAGTAATCATTATGTTAGATAGTAAACATTATGTTTAGATAAGTAAACATAATTATTGAAAGCTTTTCGTATCATTCAAGAAATTATATTACGTTTGTTTTATTTTTTAATTTAATTTTTTTTCTATGTTACCTTTTAAAAAGGATTTACTGTGCAATATTATAATCAGGCTAATACGGTGTGATTGGTCCACCAAGATTTCCAATGCTTCATACACTGGCTAAATTTAACTTTGATTATTCAACATTACTACATTACATTATTACATCTATCCAGGTTTCTATGAATTCTTCAGTTTATGTTAGACGTAATCTATTTCTTATTAATATTTATGGCAAATTGTAATACTCAAATAAAAGCGTTCACGTGTATATTTCCTATCATTTAATATAAATATTTTTAAGAAATATATTAGATGTACATCTTTATACCTTATTTTTTTAACTTTATGAAGTTTGAAGGGAATAGTTGTATCATGTATTGGAATATTCAGAGATAAAATTTCTTTTATTATGTGTGAAATGCGATCAAGTTTAAACGAAGAAGAAATTTCTTCCTAGCACTCTTTACTGTTATTTTATCTGTTTCATATTGGGAAATCATTTATCATTTTTCAACAAAAAAAGCACATTGATTTCTTGAAATAAAGTTAATGAATAACAGTATTAAATATAAATATTCGATGAATAATTTCAACGAGGGATTTTTTTATTTAGGCCTATTATAGTATCTTGGTTAATACATACATACATATTGTTTAAAGGTATATGTTAGTATACTTTAGTATAGTAGTATTAAAAGTATATCGTATTATACCTTTATTAATTAACCTTATCTTTTAGACAGACTGCACATAGTCAACGCTGAGGTTGTACATTTTAATACCCACCACACCCAATATAAAACATTTATTTATATTCATACAGTGAATTAATAATAATACTAAACTTATCTCAATTAATGAGATAGTTTCTCGTATATCAGCTTTTCTTTAAATTTAGTCTCTTGACATATTTAACTTATTATTAATGCCATTTAAGATATATAGAGAGAAATAATAATTAATAAATTTAGGAAGAATAGTGAATACAATCAAAATTTAATGAGAACGTTTTAGATATAATATTGATCTATTTTTCATTTCATTTCTTGTAATTTGTGCCAATACTGATCACACTTGTGTCTGAAATAGCCGCTTGAATGAACAAAGTGTAGTTGAAGGTGACTGACAAAATAAGTTAACAGTTAAGTCACAGTAATCGAATATCGTTATGGTATTTTCCTTAAGAATAATTTTAAGGAATTGGATTCTAATTTATTTAATGTTAATGATTATTAACAAATTATCATGATTATCAATTAGAAAATCAAGGTTAATAACATGAACATTAATAATTTACATTTTGATAAGATTTGGAGTATATTACAACTAGTATGGTACGAGTGGATTTAGTATTTACATAATACTTGAGACTCTGTATTGATTGTACTTGTACGTACCTGTTGCATGGTGTTAATAGTATAAACAACACTCGTATGTTTCAATTACTTTAAGTGTTTTGAGAATTTAAATAGATTTAAGCTTACGTAAATTTTATGCAGAAGATTCATTTTGAATATTTAAAAATAAGCTGCTAATGATGGATGGAGGATTCTCTTTATAGACTTAAAATCTCACAACGAAGAACTACACAAACAAATACCATTTAATTGAATCATCTGCCTATATTTATTACTTTCATTTAGTTTACGTTGTATATCGAATTAAAACAATCTGCCATTCATACAACGAGGCGTTCTTACGAACTTAATTTGAAATTATACGAGCACATTATATTACCGTTTGAGTTATATTACCGTGAGAAAAGTGCACATCTTCATAGCTAGAGAAATGTGCTAGCTACTGATTTTATTGAAGGTTTATAGTACTCAGAAAACTTCAAAACATCTAAAAAACACTTTTTATCAAACAAATTATTTTTTCATAACTTTTTAAATGTTTAACGTGATGCAATTTGTATACACCGAATTGGAATAGCCCCAAAATTTAATGAATTTTTCCTGACATAGGACTTGATTTTTGTGCGAAGTTTTATTGAAACTGGATCAATCGTTTGAGCTTTAGCGTGTTTATAAGATATTTGCACGTCCATACACTCCTAAGTACTTACAAACACCAATTGTATTACAATTTTGGGATCTATAGGTTCTGAAACGTCAATATTTTATGAAAAAAGTGGAGGGCTTTTCCTCTTCTTTTAGAAGGTAGGGAACCAAAAAAAAAACTTTAATTCGTTTCATTATTTATTTTATTTGCTATTTTAATGATTTTTAACTTCATTTCACTGTTTGTTACTATAGTGAAATAGCACACAAAGTGCCCTAAAAAGCCTTATGCTTTTGGGGGCGCTCACTTCTGTCAAAAATGTAATATTCTTATAAAGTAAAAACTACTGCAATTTGTTTCTCTAAAATCATTTGAATAACATATTATATAATATAGTCTAAAAACAAAACTAATTATTGTAAAAATTGTAGCATTGTAAGAATAGTGAGAAATAAATTATTTATTATTATTATTATTATTATTATTATTATTTATTTTTTTTATTTTATTTTTTTTTTCTTGATCTTAGTTAAATAACTAGTAAAAGGTGTCAGTGGAGAGGATATTCATCCTATTCCACTGACAGGAATTTACGTACTATATGGCAGGTTTGGAGAACTGTTGCACGTTGTAGAGGTATCAGCAGCCCTTTGGGTAGACCTAATAATTCCAGGTTATTTGTTAAGTTTTTAGTTACTACTCCCTCTGATGATAAAACTATTGCTACAACTTTCACTTTTTTCAATTTCCACATATTTTTTATTTCTATGGCTAAGTTCTGATATTTTTCTGTTTTATGGCTTTCTGTCGACTCTAGGTTGTTTGTGAGGGGAATTCCAATTTCTATAATAGTGGCAGTTTCTGATTGTTTGTCGATAAGAAGGAGATCTGGTCTATTGAAGTCAATAGTTTTGTCGGTAGTAATTATTCTGTCCCAATAAAGAATGGATGTATTTGACTCGAGAACTGGATCAGGATTATATTTGTAATATGGTGGTGGATTCTTAAGTAAATCATATTTTAAGGCTAACTGTTGATGAATTATTTTTGCCACTTGATTATGTCGACAGAGATAAGCGTTATTTGCTAAAACTGGGCAACCCGATATAATATGTTCTATGGTTTCACCAGCGGCATTACATTTTCTGCATTTATCTATTACGTCAGCCTTAATGATGTGTTTCTCGTAATTTCTAGTTTAATTACTTTATCCTGGATCGCAACTAAGAATCCTTCTGTTCAGGGAATAATTTGCCTTTTTTTAACCATTTTTATTTTATTATTATTTTATTATTATTATTATTATTATTATTATTATTATTATTATTATTGTCCAATTAGTTACTCCAATATACTCCATGTTCGAAGTTTTGAGGTTAAGTTATTACATCTTCTCTCAATAATAGACAGTTAATTAAGAACAGTAATATTTCATCTGTCTGAAAGTGCTTAAAATTTGTCTTAAATCTCCTTTAAGACATTTGTCTCTTAAAACTTGTCCAAGTTTTAATTTATTTATTGTATTTTCAAAAACATTTGTGTTCCTTTAGTAAAAAGAAAATGTAAGAACTAATGTTTTCTTTTTGCTGAATGCTTTTTTTACTTTTCAGAAGCTAACAAATCTTACTTAAATTTCTTTATATGTTAACGCTAAGATGGGGAAATCCCAAACACTTACTCATACACACTACACACATAAATACACAGAATTCTTACAATAAAGACACACATGTAATGTCCCACTTGAATTCCCTGTATTCTTTTTCACACTTCTTTTGTGTAAACACAATTGTATTTCTTTGATATATTATTTGAATGTATATTTTCTTTCTTTCCCATTCTTTTTTTTTTTATTATTTATAGTTCGTTGTTTCGTATTTTCTTTTATATCTTTAGATAATACAATATTTTATTGAGTGTTATTGTATATTTCTTACAAATGTAAATATTTAATATGTAAATCGTTGGCAACTACTTGAAATAAAGTTTAAGGATGTTTATATAAGATGTTATTCATTTTTGTTATGCAATCACTGATTTATATTGATTTTATGAATGTGTTATGTCAAGATTATTTAAAATATACAAGCAGTAAGCAGTTTTTTATAGATAATAGCGCGCATGTGATTGAATACATTGCATGACTGGTTACTAAGCAAATTCAGAAACTTTGTGATTGGTTAATTGTTAAGCTTATGCTAATCTACGTAAAATCTTCTAACCCAGAGATGTCTTTTTGTTTACTATCTAGTAACTATATTTACTCGCATATCACTTCTAACTGAAACGTCATCTGCTCTAGATTTAAAGTGCATTCACAATACTGCGGTAGCGATGCGTCCTACCGTTGCGTGCGTAGCGGTCATTGCGATGGAGAAAATGATGGTTCCATAAATGGCCACGCTACGGCCACAAAAGCTGCTAAAACAGCGCACTCTTGTTCCGAATTTTGGAAACAAAAATTTATTTTTTCCTTTTAAAGAAGAAAAGGTTGTTTTGGACGAGCTGTGTCTTTTTAGATTTCATTTTAATTTTTTTATTATACCAAAGATTTAATTTTTAATATATTAATCATATGATGATAATATTAATCATTATTAAATACATGATTAAATATCATGTGTCAAATTATTTTTTCTTATTTATATTTTTTAACTGACCAATCCGATCAAAACGGCGAAGTATTGTCTTGTTTAGTTTATTATTTATTAAATGTAATAAATAGTCTTGTTTTTTAAAAACATTTAAACTCCAGGATCTACTTCTTTAGGCAGTAAAACCAAGAGAATAGAAATCATGCATAACATTTCAGAGCAATTACATTAAGATAAAAAACTGATCAAGATAATATTACTATACCATTTAAATTGGTGAACACCGAGAATATTAATAAATAATTTGATTTAAGAATAGAAATATAAAAAAATCAATTTTGAACTAATAAAATAAAGGAAAAATTAAACACTTTAAAAGACACAGCACAAACAAAGTAATAAAAAAGCAATATTGTGTTTTAATAACAAGATAATATTCATTTTTTAGATGAAACTATAACTCTTTTATTAAAATAATAAAGAATAAAAGGACTTTAAGCACAGCAAGAAATAAAACAAAAGTATTCTTCTCTAAATCGGACGAGGGGTAAGAAAAATTTCATACTTTGAAAACGGAAAGGTTTCTTTCGCGTCAGGTCTCTAAGGTGTTTCTTAATCAATCAAATGCTAATAACTGTGTCATTTGTGCGGGTTTAGTCGATTCGCTAAAACCTCTATTTTCCGCAACGCACCGCAAGCTGTTTAAGAACGTCCTATACGATTACATAGGTTGAAATTTGTGCTGTCACCGCACGCAATGGACGTACGCATCGCTACCGCAGTATTGTGAATGCACCTTTATAGTTAGTAATTCGTGATGACGTCAAGGATGGTTATTTCCCGTAATGTACTCGCTTTTGGAAATTTAACATAAGTTGTAATAATATGTATTATATATTACATAATAATAAATATAATACAGGATGGTTCAAAAGTCCCCCCTCATAAATTTAATACAAGCCAATTATAAATTTATTTTATTTTATTTTAATATAAAAAAAATTAAGGGTGTTTTTTCATTTTCACCCCTTTATAGGGAGCAAACTAGAGATTTAAAATTGTTTAAGTGTATAAAACCCATTTATCATTTTACCCTAAAGAACAGATATCACCCATAACTTATTTTTAATTACTTTTAATAGGCAAGCTATTAGAAAAATTTCATAGAACAAAATAATAATTATTTGTTCATTGAATCAAAATATGTAAAAACTCTGGTTCGGAGTACATTGGAACTTTTCTTCATCAGATCGGATTCGCTACGCTCCTCCGTTCGGAAATAATTATTTTTCAGCACAACATAACACAACTATAGCTATAGACTGATATTTTTACAAAATTTTAACTCTCTAGCATAAATACACTAGAAGCAACGATGATAACAGACAAACCCACATATACAGACTGACAACTTTGCGAACCACTTAGTAGACTTTAAAAACACCTGAAACGGATAATTTTGGTGACATCCCGATTTCGTATTTTTTTGCAAACAATACTTTTCCTATACACCTACGAAATGAGAAAAAGTAAAAATATAGAGTTCATTTTTAAAGTTAGGTGTCGTAGGATGCTATTGGGGCGCTGCGCTCAAATGGTCAAACTAATAAAATAAACATCCCTGTAAATAATAGAGATCCTTTATTTAAATTAATTAAAGGTAAATTTTCCTTAATACTTTAGTCAGTCTTATAAATTATTAGAGAGGAATTAAAGGAGGGATTATTTTGAGGATAGCTTAGTACGTTACAAACCTGTATGCATATATATAAAACTCTCTTATTTAACGTCAGGGTGGCCATCTTATTTGGTAAAAATTATATAACTTCAGGGTGGCCCATGTTATTGGTAAAAAAAATATTAACGTACGGGTGGCCATGCTAAAAATAACTATTACGAATAGGCGGGGCCTGCTTGATTGGGCTTTTTGTGTAAAATAACTCAGGGTGGCCGCCATTACTTGGTAAAATAAAAACTCTTTATTAACGTACAGGGTGGCCCATGCTTATTGGTAAAAATAAAAACTCTCTTATTAACGTACAGGGTGGCCCATGACTTATTGGTTAAAAAATAAATCTATTATTAACAGGTATACAGCCGGTGGCCATACTTATTGGTAAAATAAAACTCTCTTATTAGTGTCGTACACAGGGTTGCAATATGTTACGTTGACAGGGTCCATAGTTATGGAAATAAAAACTCTTGTTCATTTGCAACGGGTTGCCCATTTGCTTATTGATATAAGAAATCAAAACTCTCTTATTAACGCACAGGGTTGCCCATGCTTATTGATAAAAATAAAACACTATTTCTATTATTAAACGTACAGGGCTGGCCCTATGGTTAATATGTGATTAACAAATAAAAAATTCTCTTATTTAAGTGGAACCCTGAAAACATTCTACATGCCTCATCCAATTTTTATTGGTCTATGAAATATTTCGATTTATCGATATTTTTGGTACAATATGTTTTTACGATATATTTTTCAGCATATTCTATCTATCTTCTATCTATTACTTCTATTATAGTCTGGCATTTGGGTGAACTGAAACACTAAAAAATGTAAATTCAAGTTAAATAAAAATTACAAAACTAAATTAATTAAAATATGTTTATTTAGTCATGCTCAGGGTATATTCCGGAGGTAAATGCTCCATGCCAGAACCAAATCAGGCAACAGACAACAACTCGTGGAATCTACTAAAAGAACTAGATAAGAAATTAGAAAATAATAATTGTTTATGTTATGCTGGTAAGTACTGCATAGTGATAAACAAGTCAAATTCAATAAGTATGAATAGGTCATAATATGTTTATACATTTATATTAAAAGACATTTACCTCTAGTAGAGAGAAAATTTCTACTTTTCCCCTCTTGTATAAGAAAGAAAGTGACATATAACTCCTGGTCTAAATCCACGGGAAGAAAAGTAAATACCAGGAGAAAAATAGCTTTGGTTTCGATTACGACTGCATACTCCTGCTCTGCATTTCCCATTTAGCTAAGTTAGTAGCGTCTTCAGCTCTTAATGTAAAGGTTACTTAATTGAGTCCACATCACAGGGAACGCACACTTTTTAATGAGTTTTATCACCAAGTATGGAAAATAATTTAAAACTTTTACTTGTTTAATATAAAAGATTTACCTTTTATATTTCTCAATAAAACGCTGAACTGTGGAGTAAATTATTAAATATAAACAACTTTTACATTGCTTGTAGGCACTGATGATGGCTGTTTACAGTTGAAAGCCGGCTCTGTAAATAAATTTTACATTTAGTGGAGAGACTGTTGTTTATAGTTAACTATATTTCTATTTTCGAAATAAGGTAATATTATTTAAAAGATTTTTAATAATTGTAAATAAAAGCAAAATTAAATTTAAGTTGCATATTTTACTTCAAAAACATAATATTTCAATACTTAACAGTTATTTAGAAAGTTATTAGAAAATACTATTGTTTAACGACTGCTATAAACGACTTGCATTAATTATGTATAAATAAAATAAATGAATTAGTTAAACAAAAACAATTAACATGAATAATAAACTTAAAATGATAAAAAGTTAATTTGATAATAAGAAGTCCCAGGACTTCAGTTATAAAAGACTGCAGTCTTAAAACATTTAAATTATATAATATAAGAAGTCCCAGTGTAAATATTTGGTATGGAATTAATAAAATATTGTTTTGGATAAAAATAAAAACCTAAAAAAAGCTGATCTCAATATTTTTTGCGTGACTAAAAAAATAGCTGTTATACTCATTCTTGTCATTAAATACTCAAAATAATTTTATTTTGTTTGATTCATTTTCAAATTTGATTGATTTTTTGAACAAGTGTGAACATTTAAATTAACTATTAAATTTATTAAATGTAATAGTTTAAGTTTGCCTCCTTAATTTATTAAATTGAGGAGACAAACTTTGGAATAAATTATTTATTGCTTAATAAATTAAAAGGTAACATTAACAAAGCATACCGCGATTTTAACACTCGCTGTTTGGTATAAGAAATTAGAAAATAATAATTGTTTATGTTATGCTGGTCATGTAAGTACTGCATAGTGATAAACAAGTCAAATATACTATTTTATATAATATTTTCTCCCTCCTGGAGGTAAAATCTTAAACTTACCCAGGGAGAAACAAGTCGGTGCTCTCGAGCAGAAATTAACTTCCACGGATTCGCCTCGTGAATTAACTAAAAGGTTACCTCGGCAAGCCTCGATATTTAAATAATAAAATTCCTTCGGCTTTGGCCACAGAAACCTGGTACTTGACTGCTCAAGGACCAAAACTTACTTTTCTCCCTTGGTAAGTTTATATCTTCATTAATAAAAATCGATATAAATAATTTTATGCATGCTTCATATATATGCACTCAAGCAAAAACCCTACTCGCGAATCAAATCCCTCAAATTGATTGGAAAGATTAGATGCGTTAGTTTTAGATCTTATTCGTACATGTAAACCACGGCGGGAGGATAGAGCTAAAATAGTGTCGCCACTGTTTTACAGAGAAACAGACGGGAATGAGACGTTGTCCCATATTAAGTTTAATGTATTGGAGAAGTTTAAGAAGTTTGTGCATTTTTGATGCCTACACACTTTAATCTTAGTATTTATACTTTTCCTCATTTATACTGTAGGCATAAAGGAAAAGTATTGTGTTTAAAAATAAATCCGAAACCGGGATGTCACCTGAAGCCGATTCCCGAGGCCTTCTAAGTGGTTTTCACAAAGTTGTCTGTCTGTTTGTGCATGTGTAAGTGTGTCTGTTGTCATTGTGGCTCCCAGTGTATTTTTGCTAGAGAGCTAAAACTTTGTTTAAAAATCAGTCTTAAGGTGTAGTTGGGCTATACAGAAGTCATTTTTATGAAGTCATTAATCCCCAATAATGACTCGTATTTATGCGATCATATTTAGATTTAGCACGTAGCTAGGTATAAGTCTAAGACTAACATATGTGTCAAATTTTATCTTATTTCAGCATTAGCTAAATTTTTATCATATGACTTGTGTACGTTATTTAAAAAAAAATCGGAAAATAATCCAATTGAGTTGAAATTCATAACTTTACGTAATAAATAAGTACACCAACTTTCGATTAAATACGATATGTATGTCCAAGATTTTTGTTGTATCGTAAAAGGTGTAAAAAGCATTGAGCGTAGTCAGTACCTGGATGGGTGACCATTGGAAAGTAAACGGATGCATTTACTATATGAAGACGAGCGAAGCGATTCCGAAGTAGGGAGGATGAGAGTAACGAATCTGATGTAATGAGGAAAAGTTCTGAGGTACCCCGTACCCGTCTTTTTACATCAGGAAGGTCTAATAAGCTCCTTTCTTTTAATAAAAGTTCCTTGATGTAACCTGTTATCGATATTACGTCTCTACCCCATTAAACTACATAAAAACGTGAAGATATAGTATAAATCTTGTTTTAGAATTTAAACCAATCGAAGGAAAATTTACTTTTTATAGGTTGGTCACACTGATATTTTCAATAACTGTATGTTTATAAAATGTTCAAACTTGTTTGCTCATGCTTTAATTTTGTTAAAGAGCGTGTTTATCGTTTAACTATTGTAGTTTTATTTACTCAAACATTATTTAATAAAATTACGGTTAAACAAATTAAGTTGACTTAAACATTAGCTTAGAAATAGAATTGGAAAAAGAAAATTAAATGGAAGGTCTGTTGCAGTTGGTAGGTTTTTATTGTTTACTGAATCTAAAATCTCTATTCTTTTAGTTATTATTTTTATTTATATAATAATGACAAATAAAAAAATAGATTATTAAACATAAAATGCGTCTGTTTAGAATAACTAAACCTGGGTTGAAGTAATAAGTCGATGTCTGTGTTAGTCGATGTCTAGTGTGTCGATGTCTCGACACTATACTTAACGTCGACACATGTGTCGATCTTACGCAGAATCAGTATAATGAGAATCCCGTTACCCATTTTTGTTCTGTACAAACTCTACGCTACATCGATACATGGCATGGTTTAACGATGTATCGACATGTGATAGTCTTGACACTATATAACATCGACAGACGGTGTCAAGTTCTCACGTATTCTCGACACTACGATGTTTCGACATTTAAATAACGTCGACACTTTTCCTTGGTCTCAATATTCGTTTGTCTCGACACTTAATAACCTCGACAATTTAACTGAATCATGTGTCGATGTAACGTCGTGTCGATACATTCAAGTGTCGATACAACGCAGAATCCTGCCAGGGTAAATATATAAAAAATAAATATTCCCAGGCCCTACGGGGAGGGTTTATCCGTTTTTCGATATTACGCAGTGTCGAGACAGCGTAAAACCGAGTCATGTGTCGACATAACGTAGAGTTTGTACAGGACAAAAACTAGTCACGTGACTCCCCTGTCCTGATTTTACGTTACATCGACACCTATAATCATAGAGATATATACTAGAGGGGGCATAGCCTATCTAAATACAATGAGAGACTGAAACATCTTTTTTGGGGCTCTCAGGAGCTCTGGTAACCTCATTAAAACCTCAAGAGTGAGTTGAGGTTATAATAAATCAATTTGTTTTCGGCTTCCGCACATTGTTTGTGTTTTGATTGGTATTTTAACAAATCATTTGTTAAAAATCATTTGCTCGTCTTCATATTTTTTTTGGAGTCCGCTCTAGCGTTTGTTTCGAGTCAACAGGTTTTTTTATTGCTCCTGTTTAATCTTAAATTTTCAACAGATAAAGTGTTTCTGAGAAAAGTTAAGTTAAATATTTCGACTCGGTTTTTTCCGAAGATTTTGAATCTGCAAATTTTTTTTCATTTTGTGCTGTGGCAGAGTCACAATTCTGTTAGTAAGTAAATTACTTTTTACTGCAAAACCCTGATTATCTTATAGTCTAGAGAAAGGGCGATCAGATTTTATTATCTTTGTTTACGCTGATTGTATGAGTCATACTCGCCACTGATCCTATTCAATAGTCTGTAATATTCGCTAGATAGTATACGCAGCTTAATCTGCCCAGTAATATAAATTCTTTCGCTCTCTACTAGAAAGCGCTGTCTGTACGCACTCAAAGAAGTCGACTTAGTAACGTGTTTATGTCTGGTAAGCGCCCAGCTGAAAATCGATCTCCTGATCCAACTCCGTCAAAAAAAATGAATCAAAAAGTTGGAGAGCTTACTGTTCTAGAACTTAAAGAAGCTTTAGGAATAGATCAAATAGCCACAAAAGCAGATATTAAGTGCATACACACAAAAATAGCAGATGTTTCAGCAGATTTAAATAATATTAAAGAAGAGATTGCACAGCTAAATAAAGAAAAAGAAATTCTAAAAAAAGAAGTATATGATCTTCAAAACCGATCACGAAGAAATAATTTAATATTTAGGGGCATTGTTTATAAAAAAGAAGACGACTTAAAGATTAAATTGAAAGAATTTTGTACTAATGAACTTAAACTTTCTGATGGAGGTGAAATTTATTTAATAGAGTTCATCCGCTTGGACCAACAACTGCCAAAAATCGACCGATTATTGCGACATCACTAGACGATGACATCGATCTAATAATGAAAAATGCTAATAAGCTCAAAGATACTGGGTTCTCGATTCAGAGAGACATCATTACGCCGTATAGAATTAAGCAGGGAAAGCTAAGAACTCTCCGTAATAGCATCTTAAGCTTTAACAAGGATTTGGTGACGTCATTCAAAGATTTCAAACTAACATTAATTGTAAATGGTAAGGAGTTCAAAATGAATGACAATTATGACTTGATTCATAATGAAAAACCAGCGCTTAGTGTCTTAAATGAATTGGTTGGACATGACCTTACACTAATGTTAGCAGAGTTAAAGGAAAAAAAGAAACCTATCAATAAAAATAAATCTCCCAGTTCCAGTAAAAAGAAAAGCGAACATTGACTTCCTAGAACCAGTGATCTGAACATTTTATTTTGGAATTTACACGGCCTGAACAACCTAAAAAACTTAAACAAAAATGAGAAACGCTATCTTTGCTCTCATGACATACTGTGTTTTGCCGAAACCTGGTCAGAAACCTTTACCGAACCTAGTCAAACATATTTGTCTTCTTTCAGTCTTCATAAACAGTTATTCTCAGAAGCAAGGCGTACACACAGGAGAGGTAGAGCCAGTGGAGGTCTTATGATCTTAATTAATTCTGAGCTTAACTTATCTCCAATTCTAATAAATAATTCTTCAGCCTGGATAGTATTTAAACTTATCTTACCCTCCTGCGTGCTTGTCATTGCTTTTGTTATTTTCCACCAAATATAGACTTAACTGAACAGCTTTCGGAATTGCACACTATTCTTGAGAACGAACTATCCAATGACATTAATGTTAATATAGTTTTAGGCGGAGACCTCAACTGTAAAATCGGGTTCTTAACAATGAAATAGATCTTGATTTAGAAGGAAGTGAGTTTGATAGCTTGAGGCTTACATGCGACGGAAGACAGGAAAAGAGGTGAGATTATAACAGATTTCATGGAATCTTGGGTCTTATTGTAGCCAATGGTAGGTCACCCCTTGACTTCAAATAACTTATATTGGCCCTTCAGGTACTCTATACTAGACTATGTCTGGCTTTCACCTTCTTGTTTACAATTAGCCACTAAATTTGAAGTTTCACCCGAGCTAACCTGCTCAGATCATTTTCCTTGTAGACTAACTTTGTCAGAAGTTATTGCTACCTCATCTTTCTTTCAAACAACTCAAGTCCAATATAATAGGATTACTGAAAAGTACATATGGTCAGAAAACAGCTTGCTAGCATACCAAGATTTTCTCTTACACTTGCCCTATTTCTTTTTTTTTATTGACACAACCCGCGCTACTTCTTTCTTTGTAAATTCAATAAAACAAGCTGCTCTTAACTCAGATATGTTCCAACCTTTGAATAATTCCTCTTCTAACTTTCAAAATAAGCATGATATTTCGCCATGGTTCAACCAGTCTTGCCATGAAGCAAAGCATAAATTTAGAATTGCTCTTAGGCGCTGTAGGAGAAATAAACATAAAAATAGATACTCGTTGATGATTTTTTAAATGCTAAACGGCAATACATGTCTGTATTGAGGCAAAGTAAATACAATACGAGAGGGAGTCTTGATCAAACTTGCTGATACAAAATACAAAACCATTTTGGGCGGCTGTTAAAAATTTAAACATAACTGTGACGTCAATAAAAATTTTATAGACCTATCATCTTGGCATTCATTTCTAAGCTTGCTTTATCCTGCTAGGACTTTATCCTGCCTAGATGTTCTCTTACTTGATGCAAACCCTCCTCACCCCTTTCTTAGACTGTAATATAACGCTAAGCGAACTGAAGGAAGCTCTAAATAAATGTAAGGATGGTAAAGCAGCAGGTCCCGATGCTTTATCATATGAATTCTTCTCCAGACTACCAGAACCTTGGCTAAACCATCTATTGCACTTATACAATGAGGTTTTTTCGTCTGGATCAGTTCCCGCTAGTTGGTCTGAAAGTTTTTTAACGATGCTCCATAAAAAAGGAGATAAGTCAGATTGTTCTAATTATAGGGGCATAGCGCTTCTCAATTCCATTGAAAAAATATTTTCATCCATCTTATTAAGTAGAATAAGTAAATGGACTGAAACAAAATCATTCCAGAAGAACAATCTGGCTTTCGCATAGGTCGTGGTTGCATCGACATATATTTATACTGCACGCTGTAACTTCGTTAAACTTAATAAATAAGGTTGCTTATCTGATTGTT
Organism: Microvelia longipes; assembly: GCA_018340805.1. Taxonomy (NCBI): domain Eukaryota; kingdom Metazoa; phylum Arthropoda; class Insecta; order Hemiptera; family Veliidae; genus Microvelia; species Microvelia longipes. Next base: position 33,292,764 of record JACMZG010001863.1, read on the forward strand.
TTTTCATAGATTTCACTAGAGCCTTCGACTCTATTTTCATGACTTGTTATGGAAAAAATTACTCGGACTTGGTTTGAGTCCTAAAATAATTAAAGTTCTAAAAGCAATATATGATCAAGCTGCTCTTGCTGTAAAAAAAAAAAATAGCTTCTCGGAAAAGATTGAAATTACTCGTGGGCTTTTACAAGGCGAGCCACTGTCAGCCACCCTTTTAGTTTATTCATTTCTGATATTGTTAATTTTTTTTAAGTCTAAGGCTTTATTGGAGTAAGCTCGGTAATGCTATTTAGGATTCTAATGTTGCTTTATGCTGACGATGTACTATTCTTGTCAAGTTGCTGGACAGAAGCTCAAGAACTTTTAGACATGTTATTGTACTGCTCGGAAAATGGTCTTGAGGTCAACACACTAAAAACTAAAGCTATTATTTCTCACGGTCTACTAAACCGAAAAAACTCAGGCCCTTAACTTACAACGGCAACAAAGTTGAATTTGTGAAAAAGTTTAACTACTTAGGTGTTCCATTTTCATCATCCGGCAAGTTTTTACAAGCTAGCAAATACTTTATATCGAAAGGTAATATAGCCTCAGCCCAAGTCCGGAATATATTAATAAATTCAAAATCAGATTCATGGCAACAAAACTCACTCTTTTTAACAGCCTAGCTTTATCAACTCTTTTATATAGCTGCGAAATATGGGCACCTAGGTATTTAAACGAACTCGATACCGTTCAATCTAAGTTTTTTAAATATCTTCTTCATCTGCCCTCTTGTACTCCACACTGTTGCGACTGGAACTTGGTCTCCTTTCTATTAAATCAAAAATTTTTAAAGCTATGGCTAACCTTTGGTTGAAATTAATATCCATGATTCATCCCCTTTTCCTCGCAAGTGCTTAATTGCTTTATTAGAAGCAGATAGTAAAAAAAAAATAATTTGGTAGAGTTGAATTGGTGTCCAATTTAAATCTCTCTTGTTGTTGATTGGCAGACCGGATGTATTAAACTCTGATGCTGACTATTTAAATCAGACTTAAAACATTTGTTGTTCAGTTTCGATAACCATATATTTTCTCTGGATATAGAAAGTGCCGTTGCCTCAAGCTATTCAGTCTTATTCAGACACATCTCTCTTTTCTGTTCAGAGGCGAACCATATTTGCAGAACAGGTGTGGAATTCATATCTTAAGATTTGCGTCTCAAATTCGGCTTGCTAATTCTAACACAGCCAAACTATACCTTAGTAACAATAAGATCTTATTTAATAATTTAGAAACATGCCCGCTCTGTCAAACTGGTTTTGACAATATTGAACACTTCCTTTTGCATTGTTATAATACAAGAGATATACGTTCTAAATATTTTAACTTCACTTCAATTCAAAATTTAAATAATTTGTTGTATGAAATTGATTATAAATGTTACGAAAATTGTATCTGTTCTCATTAGAATCACTAAAAAGAAGACAGGAATGCCTTTAATTTGTCTAATATTTTAAGCTTTCTGCATGGTTTAATCAAAGGGTTTATAATTTAAAAGACCCGACTATTCGTGTTAAAGCCTATTTTTTTGAATACTATTAATTGTCTACAAATAATTTATCAACCTAAATTCAATTCTTTCTAGAGGATGTGGTTTAATTTATTTTATAATTGTCTAATATTATTATTATTTTTTTTTTATTTCCATAATCTATAGTTTCTTCATTCAGGTTTTAGTTAAAAGTAAAGTGCCAATATATTAGGCACTCTAATGTTCTAACCATACGATAAACATCTAATAATTAAAAAATCACTTTTCAATTTTTCTTTAAATAAAGGCTCGCATAATGTGACGACGCCGAAAAGAGTAAATTTTCTTTTTTTCTCTATTCTTCCAGTTTTTATCTTTCTTTTTATTATAAAATGAGAAAATGTATTGTTAACCTTAGTTTTAAGACTTTCTTTGTAGAAAACTTATGTTTTAAGCAAATAAAGATTTATTATTTTTAACGATCTACTAAATAAGTTACTGTAATTTTACACTAATTTTTTGATTATATTTTTAGCGAAAGTGGTCAGGTTACTTTTTCAATGTTTCAAAATTCAACCAATAGGGCCCCTCTAGTAATAATATTCTATGCCTATAATAGTGTCGAGGCTTTATAGTGTCGGCACCTCGTAGGACTGGAAATATTTATTTTTAATTTTTTTATACCCTGGCAGATTCTGCGCTGTATCGACAACATATCCGATTTTTATTAATGGATCTTTTTTGCCTTACACGCTTTGCTTTTACACGTTTATCCTATTTTAATCATTTTGTGATTTTATTTAAAATATCTCACTAAAAATAACACTCTAAATTCTGCTCTAAAAACCGGCAGTTTGAATAAGCTCGAAGATAAAAAGCAGCTTTAGAAATTCGTGGTTAGCGTTATTTTTAAATTATTTTTATTAATTTTTTGAATAATTTACAATGCTATCAAGATTCTTGAAGGATCACAACTTTTTATTCTTATAAAAGTGCTTTCTTATAAAATTTAATCAATTTTAAGCTAGTTAATCTCATAGGCCAAGAGCCCAGGTGTGTTTGTTAATAAAAAGTGTAATGGCTGGAACCGGTCTCAATTTTTCGTAATACCTTTCTGAACAAGAATTTGCAATTCTGCCGACTCATATCGGATGGTTGTCCCAGGCAGAACGCACTTTAGAGGTCAAAGTTCTGCTGGGACACCCATCCGATACGATCGGCAGAATTGCAGATCCTTGTTCAGGAAGGTATTTACAAAAAATTAAACCCGTTTCCAGCCATTACACTTTTTATAACTTGGGTAGTAAATTTGACCCCTAAAGTGCGTTCACCTGGGACACCCATCCGATACGAGTCGGCAGAATTGCAGATCCTTGTTCAGGAAGGTATTTACGAAAAATTGAGACCGGTTCCAGCCATTACACTTTTTATTAACAAAACACCCCTGGGCTCTTAGTCTATCAGATAAGCTCATCCGAATTTTTCGTTTACTTTGTTTACAATTGATCAATTCATCAATTTAAATGCAAGCTGCTTATACCGATTCTTGCAATGACGTCGCGCCATTCATAAAAAAGTCAGGTTATAACCTCCGTCTGCGTTTGGTTTATTTATATGGAACCACTCTTATTAGATTTATACTAGAGGGGATAAGTCAATCACAATTCATTAAGAACTCTGAAACATCATTTTGGTGCTCTTAGGGGCTCTGTGTAACCTCATTGAAACCTTTCCCAAGAGTAAGTTAAGGTTTTAATAAATTAATTGTAGTTGGCTTCCCGTACATAGTTTGTTTGTTTATTAATTTTTATTTCAAACGTTTTACTAATAAGTTACTATAATTTTTTCTGTTTACTTGATTATATTGATCCTCGACGGGGATGAGGTAACTTTTTCAATGTTTCAAAATGCAGGGCCTCTCTAGTAACAATATCTATGGAATGACCATATAAGTGCCTATTATCTTATGTGTCTAGTTTTTTCATATAGCTAATAAATATGTTAAATGTATATAGGTAGTGTGCACACATACCATATTTCTTTTTTTTTTGTTACAGGTAAGTCTTTCTGCTGAATGTTAGTTTTTTGCTGCTGAACTAAGTGACAAGACTGGGGAAGACATCACAACGGTAGGTTATGTGATTGTGGATAGTAAAGGTACAATTATAAGCAAATTTTCAAAGAAAAAATGGATTATGTTTATTTAAAGGAAAAATATTTTTCCATATTCGGATGTTTTTACTTCAAAAGAAATTTACTTCTAAAAAAGGTTCGAATAGGCCATGACTCGAAATTTTCCTTGGATACTACAAACTAGAGACCTTCGACCTCTTAGTTGCTTCGAGGCCCCCGCGCCTCCCTGTGGCCGCTTCGCTGTCACATTCTTGTAATTATCAGTTCGCCATGTCGCTGGTTTACATAACTGGCATACTGCCACGATATATAAGCGAATTTTCAAATGAATTGCCCAAAATCGTTATTTGTTTACATTATGTCAATCAATGAAATGTTTGTTTGAAATATATATATATATATATATATATATATATATATAATATATATTATATATATATAGGGTGGCCCTTAGCTATAGGGGTGAAAAAAAAAATGTTAGAAATGTTTGCTCCCAACCCCTAATTTTGTTCGAATATATGAAAAAAAAAATTCTGAAATTATCTTAGTTGTACTTACTCTGACATTTAATGGTGGACATATACATTTTTTCTGAAAAAAATTTCAAAAAAACATTTTTTTTTTTCTACACTGCAAAGTATAACTCGTAATATGTTTTTGTTATCAATTCATTGGCATGTTATGTTCTTGTATATGTCTTCTATAATTTAAAACCAATATGGTTATTTATACAAAAATTAGCAGACCTAATGTGTAACATACAAAACAATGTCATCCTATCTCGCAGTAGTGAAAGCTAAGTAATGAGTATAATAGTCCAATTCAGTTTCAAGAATTTTTAATTTGTTTTTTGGTTTGAATTATTATCAAACAAGCCATTATTGTGACATTTGAAACTTGTGTGTTACCCCCCTTTCCTTGACCCCCCCCTTCTTCCCTTACCAAATTTGCTAACCATTAAGAAATGGTTAATAATTTATTTTTAGTTCAGCATTGTTAATTTTTTGACTCTATAGCCTCGTTATTGACTAATGACTGAATAAAATGCAAGTCAGACATTGGGGTCTTCTCGCACTTGTAGCACCATACCACGCTCTTAAATACACTCTAATAAGAAAAATGTTTTTTCTCATCAAAGGTTTTTTTTTTTGGTAGACAACTTGAACACACTTCTAAATAAATAAAGTTTTAAACAATAGATCGCCTTCGACATCCATCTTGCATGGCTAATAGCACCTGGCTCTCATGACACTCCTCCTGGCGGGGTCTCTCCTAGAAAAATCACTGCCAGCTCCATTAGCTCCCTGTAATCTTCTCTTAATTGTTTTTCTTTTAAAATTTACACGAAGAAGTCAAGCATATCTCATCTTAAACTTCTGGAACATCCTCCTTCACGTCATTATCTTCAATACCTGAAGACTATTTTTTCGAGTCTATCCGACCCCATGAATTTCTAAACCTAGAAAACAGTGGAACATCCGAAATTCGGTCCCACCACTTCATCGAATACACCCTACAACACCACTTCAAATATGTGGTGCCTACAAGGCAGGTATAGCAAATCCTTTTCTAAGAGGTTCTCAATATTTCTTCAAGCTCCATTGTGCTTACCACACACACATCGCTTGGACTGAATTAAGAAGTCCTCATTCTTCAAGACATCTATAGACTGCTGCGGCTTGTTCTACTCCAGTAGCCTGTGGTATGCTCGGAGCTCCTATCAACTTGTCTTTTCCGCCATATGAAATAAGAACTGCCAACCTTTCTATCTTATCGTCTTTTGTAATATTAGGACGAAGCTTCCCATCCTAATGCACGACAGCACACTAATTTCTATCAATACTAAAGGTTTTTAACATTTCCTTGTATCTAAGAATCCTAAATTAGGATCGTTTACGGCTTATTGAATTTCTGTTAATTACCAAGTCCTTTGACCTAATGCTTCTGCTGCGGCAATTAATATATGAACAGCATCTCTGTCACTAACTTTGCACCTATCTAACGCTGCTGCTAGGTGATCATTAAAAAAAATCAACTGTTCCTCTAAAACCGACGACGATGCAAAAATTCCATCACTGTCTCCTGTGCTACTACTGCTGCTGGTGCTTGGTAGCAATTCTGCAAACAAACTAGACCGATCAATATCCCTTGCATTGAGTTTTTTCTACGGACCTCTTTTTCTTCCGCTCTGCAGTTCTCTTTAACGCAGAACGACTACTGATAGCAAACTCAGTTGTTTAGAAGAACTTTTCTGAAGACCTCTCCAATCGTTGTATAATTTGACTAACATCTCACTGCAGTGGTCTTTTCTTTTTGTAAGAATTCTTGATTTTTCCCAAAAGACGCTCACCTCCTTTATCACCAATTCAGCACTATGTTTTACATCTATCTTGTTTAATTTGAGATTATAAAACAACACATCTAGCACTTGTCTATTAGAAGGAAGTTTGCTCCCAGTAATCTGGTGGGAAACAGGACCTACTAAAAAATGGTCAGAAAGAACTCTTTCACTTGTCATTTATAACTTTAACAAACAAATTAAACCAAACACTTGATTTAAAAAAAGAAATTAAAACAGATTTGATGGTAACAGTGTGTTGTCTGAATTAGACTGAAACTTTTTTTAAGTAAGTCAAAGGGTTTAAAATGATTCATTCATAGTACCCCTGCTTAGATTACTTGTATCTTGCATGGTATTTTCCTTGACTATCTTTAATCCTTAAGTGGACACTAGGGTTTTTTTACCTGAAAGTATTTTAGTAAAGAAGTTTATGTCAATTACTAATGTATTAAAAACTGTATTCAAAGTTATAACTTATCTTGCCTTTCTTTATTCTATTCATTTTTTGTGAAATTGAATATTTCATAATAGGGAAGAGGGGGGGGGGTCAAGAAGGGGGGTAACACACAAAGTTTCAAATGTCACAATAATGGCTTGTTTGATAATAAATTCAAACCAAAAAACAAATTAAAAATTCTTGAAACTGAATTGGACTATTATACTCATTACTTAGCTTTCACCTACTGCGAGATAGGATGACATTGTTTTGTATGTTACACATTAGGTCTGCTAATTTTTGTATAAATAACCAAATATTGGTTTAAATTATAGAAAACAGTATACAAGAACATAATATGCCAATGAATTGATAACAAAAACATATTATACGAGTTATACTTTGCAGTGTAGAGAAAAAAAAATGTTTTTTGAAATTTTTTTCAGAAAAAATGTATATGTCCACCATTAAATGTCAGAGTAAGTACAAACTAAGATAATTTCAGGTCGTAATGATAAGTTCATAGTGTTTAATTAGTGGGTTAAGTATTGTTTTTACCTAGAAAATAATGTAAAAAATCACAGAAAAAAAATTTGTCACGAAAATCACAATTTTGACGAATTTTGACACCTATAAAACTTCAAAGGCCCGGCGGCACCTGTTAATCACCTCTGATCGGGCTGAAATTTTTATGGAATTTTTTTTTCATATATCGAACAAAATTAGGGGTTGGGAGCAAAGAAAAAGAAGTCATTTTTAAGGGCCACCCTAATATATATATATCCGTGTATCGTCCATTCTTTCTGTTTCTAAGTGTTTTGTATATATTTTTGTCTTTATGTATTGAGG
>JACMZG010001863.1:33306286-33320896 GCA_018340805.1 Microvelia longipes
TTCAGAGAGCTATTCGTCAAATAAAGCCTTTCGATAAATAACACACTAACGTCTATAGCTTCGAATTAACATCTCTCAAACTTCCCACATTACTGATCAACACAAATATATTTTTAATATGTCTGAAAATCACAAGAGATTTTAGAGTGAGGTGTCTAGGATCTAGAAATAAAATATTATGTAAAAATTATCAAAACAAATTAATTTTGCGTGGATAATTGAAAAGTCAATGACTAGCGGCACGACGACCCTCATATAGGCAGTACCTTAAACACTAATATTGGTCCATAGCATTTATTTCCACATATGCTCTTTAACAGAAAATACTTGAATACGCATTTTTGATGACAATTTCACATTTGCAGGATTCAGAGCACAATTTACAGAATATAAACTTTGCCATTAAACGTCTTAAAAAATCCAAACAGTTATATAGAGTTCTTAAAATAATGTTAAGAATGTATAACAAATTCACCACTTACTTACGCACTTTAATGCAACGTCTAATCTCTGATAAAAAACGAAACGTCCTTCAAAGGGCTGCATAAAAACGAAAAGCTGTGCACCCTAGTTCTCACGTTTATGCAATATCATCGCTATTTTGACATTCCTGCGGCAGATCCACGTCTTATATAGGCATCACCAATTTTCCAGGTACCCGCCAACGATATACTTCTTAATCAAGAAATATTATTTAGTTTTAGGAGAAAGAGGAATTGCGTTAATCGAAAAAAAAACTAAAGCTGGGGACTAATTCCCTTAATGGGTAAATAATGGAATGTAGAGAGATTGTCACAACATTCATAATAATTCAAAAGTGAGTAGTACCACCTTCCAATTATAGTTTAACAGATGAGCAATTTTGAATCATTCATATCATCTTGTGTAGCCTAACTACTAACCAGTGACGATCATAACACGAGCAACTCGCCCATTAGCAAGCAGCAACCTGAATCCACTAGGAGAGAATGAGATTACGTCACCTCAATGGTTTCAATTGTGCTCTTTATTAGGCAGCAGTCAAAGAACAAACCACTTACATAAAGTATTCCAGAAATACTGAAGAGGTATTATTTTGAGAAAAAATGAAGAAGTTGACTGTTCAAAACTTAATTTCCTTGCATATGAGTTTGCCTCGACGACATTGCACTTTCAGTGATTTTCACTTAAAACACACCTCTTGAACTATAGTGTGCCTTCAAAGCGAGAGAATGTATTCTATATTTATAATAACGTAGCTCTAAGTTTTTATAGACCTACTGTAGACGCAACGTAAATTAATAGAATTGACTGAAATCAGGTTTACAGAGCACATAATATTAAGTGCTATATACTTAATGTCCTTCCTAACAGAAAAAGACTTCAAGAACGATGTGAGATCTTACTATAGTACACGTTATATCACACTCTAACTAGTTTGTATTTAAATTATCCTAACTACGAAAGTTTCTTCTGAATATTATCTCTCCGTAGCGATGTAACAAATAACCAAACGTTTGCATTCGTCATTATGCTTTTGCCAAAGAGTGTTTATGGGATTTTTAGATTAAAAATTGATGACTATGCCTCTCAGTACTGCCAACCTATACACAGGGAATCTTAATCAACATTAACTCAGCCTATATTTCCAATGCCTCGAGCCCATTACAGATCATTTCATTAGCATTGCGGACAAATATCTTGCCGCCGGTGAACCATTACCTGGTGGTCTAGATAGTCCATGCGAACGCACACACGATGTCTCATTGCTTCTTTTCAGGATTCAGTCAATACTGGCAAATTAGTTGTATATTACAGTAAGTAACAAGCACAAAAAAATAAACAAGCAAAAGCGTAAACTTTATATATTAGATCAGAATCACACTATTTGACAGCACTCTCAGAGGTCACTTATGTAAGCGACAAAGCGTGTACATATCCTCGAAATGTCTTTATGTTTCAGAAGGACCACGTGAATATGGTCATAATCTGAGAGTAGCGAGCTATCACACAAACAACCGTATCGTCACCGATGAGTTATCGCGCTACACTGAGAATCAGTGTCTGAGAGCATTCTGCTTTATTCATGCTGAAACTACGAGAATACATCAACATCAGTGATGTTTGATCATTTGCTAAACCGATAGTGATTGAGGCGCGACATGAGGTATAGCCTATCTCGGCTCACTATAAGCTCCACAAGAAAACTGGTGCATTAACATTCCGTATTCCCGTTTAGATCTATATCGTTAGACGGATTGCGAGTGCTCTTCTACTAGTGATATGCGATGCGACCAATTTTCCTCTCGTAATAAGAATCATGCACCGGGAATCTAAAGAACCGCTTCGCCAAGGAAGCCCTGGTGTGGTCATGGACGGCGTGTCTCATGGCTTGCGACCTAAGGAATTAACCGCCTTACATCCGATCTGAGTGAGTTGTACCCACTAATCATGAACTTGCAGATTCAAGGAAAAAACATTCCGTGAAACACACGTCCTACCATTAAATAACGGTTGTAGCGCAAATTGGAGAGAGGTTTTGATCGTTGCGACTCCAACTGCTGCCCATATATTATGCTTCCTCGCCAATACACATTCCTACAAGCTGCATTCATATGAGAATAGAAACCTAATTATTCAGCACGTTAAACATCAGGTTTCTCACATTTTTAAGGATTAATCCAAAGAAAAAACAGGGCGCACACATTACTAGAGATGTTCTATTATTAACTGAGCTCCAAATCTATCAGTAGTTATATTCTTTTATGCGATAAGATTATAAATGAAAGACAAGAGTCGCAGTTCGTTTAATTGGCAATAAAGATTGGAGAATGATTATATTAATCCACACACATTTAGAAAACGGTTCCGAAACTGCGTTAACATACTGAGAGCTCTAAACAAAGGTCGGCACTACCAACTTATCCAAAATCCTCACTGCCGGTGCTGGGCAATCATAGCATTGCAGCATTTCCGTTATACAACAGACTAATGAGGACTTAAAGTATAAAGGAGACCTCGTGGATGTTCAATTTAATAAAAATACATTCAAAGAGGCCAGATTCTTGTCGTTTTCTAATACTGACTATTTGTGCTAACTTTCATGAGAATGGTCATGTTATAGCGTGTAGGAGATGATCATGTAATAGGTTAACTCTGATCAATAGAATTACTAACTTAAGCTAAGTCCAGTATGTACTCGAAAATGGACCAATAGCTTCAGCTCCTATCACAGTGATGCTAGTATGAATTATTTACATTCCTACGGTAAGAGAAACACCTCGGAGTTCTTAATCGAAATACCAGTTGAATGATAACTACCGAGATTTACCCCTGTTACGTTAACAATATGGTCATTAAGCGTTATAAATAATAATAACAAAGAATAATATCAATTGTATTAATGCTGATGCATATAGATTACCGACTAGATTTACCCTTTTGACTCAGAACTAGTTCGAGTAAGATACACTGACATTACAAGTAGTTACGATTAAAACAAGTTATATTAGATTTTCTTCTAAGAAGGACTGATAGGCAAACAGACAATAATCATGATGACGAGATATATAAAATTCACAAATTAATTAATTCGGAATAACAAAAAATGGGGAATATGATCTCTTAAGAGGAGATACCGCATGATAAGGTGGGAGGGAAGTTCCGCATCCTCTGGTGTCTCTCGATGAGAGACGAGAGACGTTTGAGACGTCGCGTTATTTATAAAACATTTTCTCATTCTATTTATAATATTACAAATCTTTTTTTTTTGACAAGGTTAAGTATTTTACATTATATATATAAATCTTTCCTTATTTGAACCTTAATATCTTTTTGTTTAAGTAATTCTTGATTGATAATTATTTTTAATATCATAGAATTGCTTGTGTATATAACATTTTTTGATAAGATTCTATTCTGTATTCTTTTTAACACATATATTTTTTATCCTAGCTATATTATCATACAATTATTTTTTCAGAGTTATTGAAATGTTAACAGGAGAAGCTGTAGTCAAGAGAAACAATAGAGAGACAGAATTACATTCTTACAAGCTTATTAGTCTATCAACAGAGACGTTTCCGCCTAGCAGAATACTAATAACTACAACCTCGAATAATATTTCTATTTAATATATACTAATTTTATAAAATTCATGTATAATAATAAATGCTTGCATAATTTAAATTTAAAAAAAAATCTTTAAAAAGACAAAAAGAACATAAAAATAATTAAACCCTGTGGTAATTTATCATTTGTCGAAAATAGAACTATTGTGTGTTTTTTTGTTTTTTTGTTTTTTTTCTTCAGGTACCAAACCTATATCTAATAGGACTGCCAGAATGTAACGAGATTCTACTCGCCCTATCTACTACTAGGAAACTACAGCAAGAACGGCTTGGAAATATAGCGGGGAAAAGAAACCCCTGTTGACTTGACTCTAGTCGACTTTAGGATAACATCTAGAGTGTACAATAAGGACGCAAGTCGCCAGTGAATACCACATTCTGATTGTTTCTTACTTACTCAGTAATGCATGCACATACGTTGGCTAATAATTGTCGAGACAAGATTAATCTCGGATGCGTCGAAACGTTCTGGAAGTCGTCAGGGTGGTGATTTGAACTCGGCGTACATCGTCAAAATGTAACTCAAGAGTCCCAGGACTCAACCAGGACAGAAACCTGGTGTTGATCAAAAGGGAAAAATAGCCTCTTGATTTTGATTTTCAGTACGATACAGACCGTGAAAGCGCGGCCTTATCGATCCTTTGATTAATTTAAGTTTAAAGCAGAGGTGCAGAAACACGTTACCACAGGATAACTGCTTGTGGGCGGCCAAGCGTTCATAGCGACGTCGCTTTTGATCTTCATGTCGGCCTCTTCCTATTCATGCGAAGCAGAATGCGCAAAGCTGATGTTCACCCCACTAATAGGGAAATGAGCTGTTTAGACGTCGTGAGACAGGTAGTTACCCTACTAAATAAAGTATGATAATATAATTCCCATACGAGATGAACCGCAGATTCGGATCACGTAGGTGCTGACGAAAAGTCATGGCACGAAGCTACCATCCGAAAGATAAGACTGAACGCCTCTAAGTCTGAACTCGCCAGAATCAATATAAATTGCCCACCTCTAAAGAGGCATAATATATCACTGAACGCACGGTGAATTCTTAGCCAACATTAACTCGACCTTTCATTAAATAGAAGGAGTTTGAATCATTTTATAATGTTACGGTGGCATTAATCGTTTGAGACGACTTACTTTCCGGTCGTCGTAGCGTAGAATGAGCGGCTTTAAACGTGCGAGATTATTGAACTAGTACTCCTTTGACGCGATGATTTGGACTTTAGAGTTCATTCCATTGTGCGCGGGCAATAAACTCAATACTTTTATTAATCTAGTTGATATATAGTGCTGTTAATAGTGCTGTTATAGTCTTTTATAGCTGTTTAATAGTGCGGTTAATTAGAACTTTTATGGGAATTGCATGATCATCCCTTATTATTTGTATTCGAAAATTTAACCCGTGAATTATAGTTTTTGCTCGATAATTTTTCATCAATATTCTGGAAAATTATAAAAAATTACAAAAATTTCTCTGCTTTTAGTCGAGAATTTGAAAATTTACCGAATTATTTTCATTTTAAGCATATAAACCAGAAATATAAAATACCAAATTTTTTTAAAAATTAAATTTCAAAATTCCAAAAATTTTCCGAAAAATTTTTTGGTCAAAAAAAATTAATATTTTCAAAATTCCCAGAAATTTCCGAAAAATTTTTTCAAAAAAAAATTAATATTTCAAAATTTCCAGAAATTTTTTGACAAAAATTTTTGGGTCAAGATATATAATAATAATAATAATTTTTTGACAAAAATTTTTGTCAATAATAATAATAATAGATAATAGATAATTTTTTGACAAAATTTTTTGGTCAATAAAAATAATAATAATAATAATAATAATAATAATTTTTGACAAAAATTTTTTGGTCAATAAAATAATAAAATAATAAAAATAATAATAATATAATTTGACAAATTTTGGTCAATAAAATAATAATAATAATAATAATATTTTACAAAAATTTTTTGGTTCAATAAAAAAAATATAAAATAATAATAATAATAATTTTACATTCATTATTATTGTTAATAATTTCTGTAATTATTTTAAAAAATGATAAATTTTGATGACAATTAAAAACATTCCCAAAAATTTCCAAAAAATTTTGGGATTAAATATTACATTAATTTCTTAATTAAATAATTAATTAATTAACTTAAATTAATATAACTGTTTCCATAATAAATAAGGCAAATAAACTGTCCGTCTTATTTTTTGTTCTTTCTAATGATATATAAATCATATTTCGAACCTAAAAATAAAGAAACCGAAACACATTTTATTAAAAAAATATTGCACTTAAATGACAAAGTATTTTTGCAAGTATACATCATTGCATAATAATTCTTAAGTAAATTAAATTTAATTAATTTTCAAATTAATATAACTTTTTCATCTGAGACATATACGAAAAAGTAAGGAATGGATCTGATTTCCCTTTCTTGCTCTTTCTAAATAATATGTAATCATATTAATACACCTAATTAAGAAAAAAATATTTTTTTAAGAAAAATTATAAATTAAGGAAAACTCCCAGCTCCGATAAACTTAACCTCGAATAACTTTGTGAAATAATAAAGTTTTTGGTATATTTAAACTGATTCATCAAAACTTTTTACGCTCTTTCATTAGATATATAATTTAATTCAGTACCAAGTGTATTTCTTCAAACTCCCAGCGGCCAAATCCAAAAATTAAGGAACCTCTCATAAACTTAATTTAGTCATAACTTTAGTAAAATTGAGATATATAAGAGATTTTAGTATGATTCGATGTAGAATTTTTTTTCTCTAACTGATAATTAATAAACATTAATAATATCAGCAAAAAGTATAATTATGTTTAATCACGTGTATTTTAATAACCACATAAATGTCTAAAACTATGCTAAAAAATTTTAATTTGAAATAAATTAGTACATTTAACAGAGAAATTAAAATTATACTAGAAAAAATCAATTGAGCTTAATAAACATAATAAACAAACAAAAGAAAAAAAATTTTAAAATTTTTTACACAAATTTTCAAAGAGAATGCCCTAAATTTCTTATTTTAACCGTTTTTGAAAATTTTTCTAACCATATTAAGAAAACCAGTTTTACATCTAAATAAATATATGAAAACAATAAATTAATACTAAAGCCCGGTTTGCATTGAAGAACAAAGTATATATCCACAGTATATAGACTGCTAGTAATAAGTTGATTAGTTAAAATACTGATTGATTATTTGTTTGCTCATATAAAATCTATCAATTGTAATACAATTTGGATCATACAGAATATTTGTTAGTACCCTACAGCCAAAACGCACGATAATCCTTAATAATCTTAATTTTTAACCGTTATCCATATTCGTCCGGGTGAATATAGCAGCCAGCATTGGTAGCAAATTTGAATTTCATTTTCTCTGTACGGCTCTGTACTGTCCAGTTTAATTGATTAATGCATTAATTACCTATCATAAGGGTTTAACGATAAGAGAAATAGCTTTCAATTATAACGAATGACCCTAATGCTAGCTGTTTAAATAGCAGTTTGCGATGAAATATTACGAAATTGACTCGCTTAGGCGTCGTATATATTAAATATTGTGATCCTGCATTCATAGCTATCTCAAAGATTAACCATGCATCATACTCAGTTTATAAACTGAAACCGCGGATCGGCCATTATACGCTCATATTTAAGAGATATTAATCATTTGCCACAAGATAACTGGTGTAATTCTGAGACAATATTAAAGATGCGGTACCTCACGAAGCGCGAATGATTACACAAAACAACCTGTCTAGAGCAAAGCCAATTTTGATGACTCGGAAACTTCACGATCGTAACAACCTTTGGTTGACACGAAATCCTGTAAAGGTAGACCTAATCAACTTCGATGTAACAAAGCTTACCTGTGTAACGGGTAACGGGGAATCAGTTCATCCGGAGAGGAGCCGAAAACGGCCTACATACCACGAAGGAAGCAGCGCGACAAATTACCAATAACCGTCGGTGAGGTCGTGACAAAAATAAAATATGGCCATGTTTCCATAATTCCAATGAGAAAATTAAATACTTATCAATCACAATTGGCACGGCAAGTCTGTCCAGCAGCCCGGAATTCCACTCCAAAAGCGTATATAAGTGTTGCAGTTAAAACTCTATTGAAAGAGAAATACCTTAGAGCATGACGAGTGTGAACTTCCTTCACGGTCGTTATATGTAATCACGTTATTGATTTTTCAATAACCGACAAGTTACTTTGAAAAAATTAGAGTCTTAAAGCAGCCTTATCCTGCATATGTTGCATGAAAATGAAATAAAACTTCGGTTTAATTTTGTTGTTTTCGAACCTGAGTAATGATTAAAAGAGACTGCCGGGCATATGTATCTGGTCTAGAGTGAAATTCTGAACATCACCCAATCTACGGGCGAAAGCATTTGCCAAGAATGTTCCATAATCAACAACGGAAAGTCAGAGGAGAAGACGATCAGACCGTCCTAGCTCTTGACGCCATAAACTATCAACTGACCAGTTACGCGATATAATTAATCATTCTTGACAAGAAACCGGGAAACCAAAGTCTTTGTTCCGGGGGAATATGGTGCAAACTGAAACTACAGAATTGACGAAGGGCACCACCAGGATGAGCCTGCGCTTAAATTGACTCACACACGAAATCCACCCGTTCCGACACTGTGAGGATTGACAGATTGATAGCTTCCTTTCTTTGATTCGTGGTGGTGGTGCATGGCTTCTAGATTGGTGAGCGATTTGTCAGCTTTACATTCGCATAACGAACGAGACCTAACTTGCTAATGTGTAATTATTTACCTAAATATCCACTTAGAAGATATAAAAGCGTCTAGCTAAATGAAACAACAATAACAGTCGTGACCCTAGATTCCGGCCGGCACGAAACCGTACAATCAGTTCAACACATATCCTACTAAAAATAGTGGGCAATCTCTGAAAAACGTCGACAGGATGCGAATGAATTTTATCGCATGAACGAGAATCCTATAAGCGGCAAGTCAACAGCTTGCCTGATAACGTCCCTGCCCTTTGTACACACGCCGCCGTCGCTACACGATTGAATGGTTTAGTGAGATGTTGGATTCTTCTAGAAAGCAACATTCATGACCAGGGAAAACACTCAAACTTGATCATTTAAGGAAGTAAAATCTAACAAGGTTCCGTAGGTGAACCTGCGGGAAGGATCATTATAGGTCATAACGTTAAAAACTCGAACAAATTAGTTAATCATGATACTGAACATCAATGCTATGAGTTTGTAAAGCAAATGGTAACTTATTTGGGTCAATTCTATTTTCAATAGGTTCAGGATACAACTTGGCTTACATAAACGCTCCAGGTGCCTATGCGTGTACATAGAAATATTTGAGTGGCAGTAAAGTGCATACTTAAATGGCGTATCATACGGATCTTGAATTTATTCATTATCGGCACGGGATCTAAAACATATCAAAGCGTGATCAAGATAGTGCAAGGCTAAATATTCAGTAAAATGTTACGTATTTGCCGACTCGCGAATACCCTGAACTTGGTAGGTTAATACCGAAATTGTGCGATACAACTTTGGATTGCTATAAATATGTAAAAATTGAAAAGAGCTGAAACGTCATAATTTAATTTTATCAATATTGGCAAAGCAAATACGGGTCCCATTTCATTAGTGAGTTATCAAATAGAGTATGATCGCTATACATCTGTATAATAACCACTTAAGCATGATCATCGCTCCACACGTGAGAAGAAGTGCAAAATAACGTGAATTAATCGTAAAATCACAACGCTCTGATCATTGAAATTTAACGCAAAGGCGGCTATTGGTAACCTTAGCGCACGGCTGTGAGTCGCATGGACATTTTATCTTACGTTCAAAGTAATGGTGAGGGTTCACTTTGGGCTTTATTATGTCGAAAGTGCCTCTTTAGGTGAAAGTGTATTCGGACACCTCTACTGGAAAATAATTATGTTGAACTTCCGTAATTTATGCGTTTTAACAAATCGAGTATCTGGAATGTCTGCGATTATTATAAAGACTTCGTTAATAGCTGAGCACGGCTTATGATTGTGCTCAGTGAAGTAGTAAGAGTAAATAACTAATTTATTAAGGACCATCATTAAGCAATATTGACTTTATTACCCCTCAGATCAACGAATACCCGCTGAACTAAGCATATCATTAAGGAGGAAAGACAACTTAACAAGATTTTCCCACATATGGCGAACGACCGGAATTAAGCCCAAGCATCGAATCCTTATCTTGAATATTGGAATTGTGGTGAAAGGTGCGTTTTAATTGAAGATATACTCCAAAATTCACTTGATTATTGTCCATAGAGGGTAGGCCTTGGATGGTGAAACATTATTGAGCTTCCTTGATCAATGTTTAGAATGCAGTCCCAAATTGTTGGTAAACTCCATCTAAGCTAAATACTTGTGGGCCGATAGCAAACAAGTACCGGTGAGAAAGTTGGAAAAAGAACTTGAAGAAGAGTTAATAATACACGATAAATGCTAAGGTAAACATGAAGCGGAAATGTTGTATGACGATCCAGTTACGGCTGTTTCTCTGATTTTTGCGGAAATCCCACAGGATTCGCTTTATCAACTAATAGCCGAAAACACTTCTTAAACACGACGGGCTTTTTCTCGGTAATTTTGGAAGTGACATCTTCGAAGGTTAGACTGTTACAGCTAAATGATTATTGGGTATGCATTGGACAGGAATCTTGGTAAGTATGGATTCTTTAAATACTAATAATAGCATTTATCTTGATTCATACGGCATTGTGACTAAATCTGCAGGTATAGGTTACATATCGCCCGTCTGAAACACGACCAAGGATTTATATAGACGCGATCAAAGGCCTACGAACCCACGGCTAATTAATGAAAGGTTACCCGGTAAACCGTGATTCACCCGTGAACACTGAGTGCAACATCGACCACGTCTAAAATTTCGCAATACTGGCGAGTTTGGGAGGCGATCATGTAGAACCCGAAAAAATGGTGAACATGCTGTGCGTTGAAGCCAGAGAAACTCTGGTGAGGACCGCCGCGGTCTGACTGCAAATCGATCGTCAGACATAGTATAGGGCGAACGCTAAATCGAACAATTCATCTATAGCTGGTTCCCTCCGAAAGTTTTCCCGTCATGAATAGCTGACATTGTATGTAGTTTACTGTAAAGCCGAATATTCAAGTATGGACGAATGTCCCAACTTATTCTCAAGACTTTAAATGTTCGAAGTCGTCTTTCTCAATTGAAGATGTCACGAATACAAGTCTATCGGGGGCCATTTTGGGTAAGACAGATCTGCGATTGATACCACATCTGTAGCCTAACATAACGCTCTGAAACCGCACAAAAGGGTTTGATAAAGACAGCAGACGGAATAACTCATCCGCAACAGGAGTGTGTAACAACTCCACCTGCCGGAACAACACCCTGAAATGAGCGCTGGTAGCGTTGGACCTATACGATCGATATCGTAATTTAAAAAAGACTAAACGATCATCGTGTAGGAGTGCCGGGGGGTTGCTAAGAAAGCTACTGGCGTAAATCAAGAGGAGGCGGACGTACAATCTTGGAGTAGTAGCAATTATCAAGTGGATCCTTGAGACTGGAATGGAGAACGGTCATGCAACAGCATTTGACATGTTCAGTCGCTAAACATCTGTAATTCAGTTATCAGAAAGAGTGATAGACATTCAGCAATAGCGGTTATAATTGAGTTTAGCCTCTAAGCGAAAGGAATCAGTGTTAATATAGCTGAACTGAATATTGAATTTGGTTGTTCGGCAACCAAGGTGTAACACAAGCGATCTCAGAACGTCATAGTGTTAGGGAAGATCCCTTTCTTGTATACATAAACTGTCCCAGAAAAGGTCTCTGAGAAAGGATGAAATTTAAAAAGCATCACGTTTCACGTGAGTCCGTGGCAACGCTCTTGAGGCCCTTGAAAATCTGATGGGAACATTATAAACTCAATCATCATCCTACCGGGATAACCGCAGCAGGTCTCTAGTGGCAGCCTAAGTCTTAGAACATGAGTAAGAAGCGCAATAATCCTTATCGGTAAAAGGATGCTCTAGGGATCGGGCATGGCTTTTAAGAATGCGATTGAAAAGAGAGTGGTTGTTTATTGATGAGCTAGGCAACTTGATTATACTACGCCATTGATCAGATGATTGGCGGGTATGCTATTAGATCTTTCGGGGACGTAATAGCGCTGTGCACATAAACGATCAACCAAACGGCAATGGACTAAGGAATGCCGCTGCGAATTAAAATCAAAAGCATGCGAATGGGTGAACGCTTGACGCAATTGATTTGCCACCATAATGTCAACTAAGAAATCAATTAAGCGCTGTTAACGCGGGATAACTATACTCCCAACGTAGCCAACTCTCTCTACTTAGTGAGGCAGAATGATAACGATATTTCTACGTCTATCACTATCAGCGAAACTACAGCCAAGGGACCGGGCTTGGAAATATAGCGGGAAAGAAACCCCGTAGCTGACCTAGTCCGACTTTGTAGGAAACATAAGTGTACATAAGTGGAGACGCAAGCGCCCAGTGAAATACCACACCTCTATTGTTCTTACTTACCAGTCAATCAGTGCAATAACTAGTTTATAATTTGTCGGAGATAAGAGGTAATCTCGGGATGCCGTCGGAACTGTTCGAGGACATGTCAGTGGGGAGTTTGACTGGGGCGTACATCGTCAAAGGTAAGCAGATGTCCCAAGGGGACTCAACCAGACAGAAACCTGGTGTGACTAAAAGGGAAGCCTCTTGATTTGATTTTCATCCAATACAGACGAAACGCGGCCTAGTCGCATCCATATTAAATTAGGAGTAAAAGCAGAGTTCAAAAATTACCACAGGATAACTGCTTTGCGGCCAAGCGTTCAAGCGACGTCCATTTGATCTTCGATTCGCTCTTCCTATCATTGGGGCGAAGCAGAATCGCCAAGCGGGATGTTCCCCACTAATCAGGACTGAGCCTGGTTAGACCGGTCTGAGACAGTTAGTACCTACTAACTAACGTGCATGAATAGTAATTACTCTTCAGTACAGAGAACCGGCAGATCGGACACTTAGCTGTGCTGATCGAAGTCAGGCACAAGCTACCACCGAGAGATAAGACTGAACGCCTCTAACTAACTCGCCTAAAGTGCATGATAATTGGTGCCTCACCTCGTAAAGAGCAAATAATATTTTCAACTACGCAGAGCGGAATGTGGCTACCACATTTAAACCGACCTTCTATGAAAAATAAAGGATTTGAAATCATATAATGTTTACGTTGGGCATTAATCGTGTAGACCACTCTACATATCCGGGTCGGGTAGCGAAAATTCGAGCTTAAAGGGGCGAGATTCTCGAACTATACCATTTGAACGCGATGATTGGACTTTTAGATTCATGTCATTGTGCGGTTCGGGCATATAACTATACTTTAATTACTCCCTCTGATAATATAGTGCTGTTTAAAATATTGCTGTTTAAGGCTTTTATGCTGTTAATATGCTGTTAAGAGTACTTTTTATGGTGAATTGCTGAATGCAATTCCCGCTTTGATTTTGTATTTGAAAAGTTACCGAAATAGTTTGCCTCATTAATTTCTCATATTTCCTAAAATATAAAAATTACAAAAATTCTCTCTCTGCTTTTAGTCCGAGAATTGAAATTTTACCAGATTATTCAATTAACATCATATACAGAAAATTATTAAAAAAGCCAAAATTTTTTAAAAAACATTAATTGTCACAAATTTCCAAAAATTTTCCGGAAAATTTTTGTCAAAAAAAAATATTCAAAATTCCAGAAAATTTTGACAAAAATTTTGGTCATAAATAATATAATAATAAATAATAATAACAATTTGACAAAATTTTTGGTCAACAAAAAATAATAATAATAATAATTTGGACAAAAATTTTTGGTAATAAAATAAATAAATAATAATATAATAATAATAATTAAAAAATAATAATTTTTGACAAAATTTTGGGTCAATAAAATATAATAATAATATAATAATAATAAAAAATTTTGACAAAATTTTTTGGTCAATAAAAAATATAATATAATAATAATAAAATTGACAAAAATTTTTTGTTCAATAAAAATAATCAATAAAATAATAATAATATAATAATTTTACAATCATTATTATTATTGTAAATAATTTTCTGTAAAGTATTTAAAAAAATATTTTGATTATTGATGACAAAATAAAAAATTTCCCCAAAAGTTTCCAAAAAAAATTTGGGATAAAATATAATTTCTTATAACTGTTAAATGAAAATTTAATTAATTAACTTTTAAATTAAATATACTGTTCCAATAATAAATAAGCAAAAATAAACTGTCCGCCTTATATAAGTTTTTTTCTTTCTAATGATACTATAAATTAATTAGCGACCTAAAATAAAGAAACCGAAACACATTTATTAAAAAATAG
>JACMZG010001863.1:33325654-33713154 GCA_018340805.1 Microvelia longipes
TTCATAAACAGTTATTCTCAGAAGCAAGGCGTACACACAGGAGAGGTAGAGCCAGTGGAGGTCTTATGATCTTAATTAATTCTGAGCTTAACTTATCTCCAATTCTAATAAATAATTCTTCAGCCTGGATAGTATTTAAACTTATCTTACCCTCCTGCGTGCTTGTCATTGCTTTTGTTTATTTTCCACCAAATATAGACTTAACTGAACAGCTTTCGGAATTGCACACTATTCTTGAGAACGAACTATCCAATGACATTAATGTTAATATAGTTTAGGCGGAGACCTCAACTGTAAAATCGGGGTTCTTAACAATGAAATAGATCTTGATTTAGTAGAAGGAAGTGAGTTTGATAGCTTGAGGCTTACATGCGACGGAAGACAGGATAAAAGAGGTGAGATTATAACAGATTTCATGGAATCTTTGGGTCTTATTGTAGCCAATGGTAGGTCACCCCTTGATACCCCCGCTCAAATAACTTATATTGGCCCTTCAGGTACCTCTATACTAGACTATGTCTGGCTTTCACCTTCTTGTTTACAATTAGCCACTAAATTTGAAGTTTCACCCGAGCTAACCTGCTCAGATCATTTTCCTTGTAGACTAACTTTGTCAGAAGTTATTGCTACCTCATCTTTCTTTCAAACAACTCAAGTCCAATAATAGGATTACTGAAAAGTACATATGGTCAGAAAACAGCTTGCTAGCATACCAAGATTTTCTCTTACACTTGCCTATTTCTTTTGAGTTTTTTATTGACACAACCCGCGCTACTTCTTTCTTTATAAATTCAATAAAACAAGCTGCTCTTAACTCATATATGTTCCAACCTTTGAATAATTCCTCTTCTAACTTTCAAAATACGCATGATATTTCGCCATGGTTCAACCAGTCTTGCCATGAAGCAAAGCATAAATTTAGAATTGCTCTTAGGCGCTGTAGGAGAAATAAACATAAAAATAGAATACTCGTTGATGATTTTTTAAATGCTAAACGGCAATACATGTCTGTATTGAGGCAAAGTAAATTACAATACGAGAGGGAGTGTCTTGATCAACTTGCTGATACAAAAAATACAAAACCATTTTGGGCGGCTGTTAAAAAATTTAAACATAACCGTGACGTCAATAAAAATTTTATAGACCTATCATCTTGGCATTCATTTCTAAGCTTGCTTTATCCTGCTAGGACTTATACAACCCTAGATGTTCTCTTACTTGATGCAAACCCTCCTCACCCTTTGCTAGACTGTAATATAACGCTAAGCGAACTGAAGGAAGCTCTAAATAAATGTAAGGATGGTAAAGCCGCAGGTCCCGATGCTTTATCATATGAATTCTTCTCCAGACTACCAGAACCTTGGCTAAACCATCTATTGCACTTATACAATGAGGTTTTTTCGTCTGGATCAGTTCCCGCTAGTTGGTCAGAAAGTTTTTTAACGATGCTCCATAAAAAAGGAGATAAGTCAGATTGTTCTAATTATAGGGGCATAGCGCTTCTCAATTCCATTGAAAAAATATTTTCATCCATCTTATTAAGTAGAATAAGTAAATGGACTGAAACAAATAAAATCATTCCAGAAGAACAATCTGGCTTTCGCATAGGTCGTGGTTGCATCGACAATATATTTATACTGCACGCTGTAACTTCGTTAAATTAATAAATAAGGTTGCTTATCTGATTGTTATTTTCATAGATTTCACTAGAGCCTTCGACTCTATTTTTCATGACTTGTTATGGAAAAAATTACTCGGACTTGGTTTGAGTCCTAAAATAATTAAAGTTCTAAAAGCAATATATGATCAAGCTGCTCTTGCTGTAAAAAATAAAAATAGCTTCTCGGAAAAGATTGAAATTACTCGTGGGCTTTTACAAGGCGAGCCACTGTCAGCCACCCTTTTTAGTTATTCATTTCTGATATTGTTAATTTTTTTAAGTCTAAAGGCTTTATTGGAGTAAAGCTCGGTAATGCTATTAGGATTCTAATGTTGCTTTATGCTGACGATGTACTATTCTTGTCAAGTTGCTGGACAGAAGCTCAAGAACTTTTAGACACTCTGTTATTGTACTGCTCGGAAAATGGTCTTGAGGTCAACACACTAAAAACTAAAGCTATTATTTTCTCACGGTCTACTAAACCGAAAAAACTCAGGCCCTTAACTTACAACGGCAACAAAGTTGAATTTGTGAAAAAGTTTAACTACTTAGGTGTTCCATTTTCATCATCCGGCAAGTTTTTACAAGCTAGCAAATACTTTATATCGAAAGGTAATATAGCCTCAGCCCAAGTCCGGAATATATTAATAAATTCAAAATCAGATTCATGGGCAACAAAACTCACTCTTTTTAACAGCCTAGCTTTATCAACTCTTTTATATAGCTGCGAAATATGGGCACCTAGGTATTTAAACGAACTCGATACCGTTCAATCTAAGTTTTTTAAAATCTTCTTCATCTGCCCTCTTGTACTCCACACTACATGTTGCGACTGGAACTTGGTCTCCTTTCTATTAAATCAAAAATTTTTAAAGCTATGGCTAACCTTTGGTTGAAATTAATATCCATGGATTCATCCCGTCTTCCTCGCAAGTGCTTAATTGCTTTATTAGAAGCAGATAGTAAAAAATAATTTTGGTAGAGTTGAATTGGGTGTCCCAATTTAAATCTCTCTTGTTGTTGATTGGCAGACCGGATGTATTAAACTCTGATGCTGACTATTTTAAATCAGACTTAAAACATTTGTTGTTCAGTTTCGATAACCATATATTTTCTCTGGATATAGAAAGTGCCGTTGCCTCAAGCTATTCAGTCTTATTCAGACACATCTCTCTTTTCTGTTCAGAGGGCGAACCATATTTGCAGAACAGGTGTGGAATTCATATCTTAAGATTTGCGTCTCAAATTCGGCTTGCTAATTCTAACACAGCCAAACTATACCTTAGTAACAATAAGATCTTATTTAATAATTTAGAAACATGCCCGCTCTGTCAAACTGGTTTTGACAATATTGAACACTTCCTTTTGCATTGTTATAATACAAGAGATATACGTTCTAAATATTTTAACTTCACTTCAATTCAAAATTTAAATAATTTGTTGTATGAAATTGATTATAAAATGTTACGAAAATTGTATCTGTTCTCATTAGAATCACTAAAAAGAACAGGAATGCCTTTAATTTGTCTAATATTTTAAGCTTTCTGCATGGTTTAATCAAAGGGTTTATAATTTAAAAGACCCGATATTCGTGTTAAAGCCTATTTTTTGAATACTATTAATTGTCTACAAATAATTTATCAACCTAAATTCAATTCTTTTCTAGAGGATGTGGTTTAATTTATTTTATAATTGTCTAATATTATTATTATTTTTTTTTTTTTTTCCATAATCTATAGTTTCTTCATTCAGGTTTTAGTTAAAAGTAAAGTGCCAATATATTAGGCACTCTAATGTTCTAACCATACGATAAACATCTAATAATTAAAAAATCACTTTTCAATTTTTCTTTAAATAAAGGCTCGCATAATGTGACGACGCCGAAAAGAGTAAATTTTCTTTTCTCTATTCTTCCAGTTTTTATCTTTCTTTTTATTATAAAATGAGAAAATGTATTGTTAACCTTAGTTTTAAGACTTCTTTGTAGAAAACTTATGTTTTAAGCAAATAAAGATTTATTATTTTTAACGATCTACTAAATAAGTTACTGTAATTTTACACTAATTTTTTGATTATATTTTTAGCGAAAGTGGTCAGGTTACTTTTTCAATGTTTCAAAATTCAACCAATAGGGCCCCTCTAGTAATAATATCTCTATGCCTATAATAGTGTCGAGGCTTTATAGTGTCGGCACCTCGTAGGGACTGGAAATATTTATTTTTAATTTTTTTATACCCTGGCAGGATTCTGCGCTGTATCGACAACATATCCGATTTTTATTAATGGATCTTTTTTGCCTTACACGCTTTGCTTTTACACGTTTTATCCTATTTTAATCATTTTGTGATTTTATTAAAAATATCTCACTAAAAATAACACTCTAAATTCTGCTCTAAAAACCGGCAGTTTGAATAAGCTCGAAGATAAAAAGCAGCTTTAGAAATTCGTGGTTAGCGTTATTTTTAAATTATTTTTATTAATTTTTTGAATAATTTACAATGCTATCAAGATTCTTGAAGGATCACAACTTTTTATTCTTATAAAAGTGCTTTCTTATAAAATTTAATCAATTTTAAGCTAGTTAATCTCATAGGCCAAGAGCCCAGGTGTGTTTTGTTAATAAAAAGTGTAATGGCTGGAACCGGTCTCAATTTTTCGTAAATACCTTTCTGAACAAGAATTTGCAATTCTGCCGACTCATATCGGATGGTTGTCCCAGGCAGAACGCACTTTAGAGGTCAAAGGTTCTGCCTGGGACACCCATCCGATACGAGTCGGCAGAATTGCAGATCCTTGTTCAGGAAGGTATTTACAAAAAATTAAACCCGTTTCCAGCCATTACACTTTTTATTAACTTGGGTAGTAAATTTGACCCCTAAAGTGCGTTCTACCTGGGACACCCATCCGATACGAGTCGGCAGAATTGCAGATCCTTGTTCAGGAAGGTATTTACGAAAAATTGAGACCGGTTCCAGCCATTACACTTTTTATTAACAAAACACCCCTGGGCTCTTAGTCTATCAGATAAGCTCATCCGAATTTTTCGTTTACTTTGTTTACAATTGATCAATTCATCAATTTAAATGCAAGCTGCTTATACCGATTCTTGCAATGACGTCGCGCCATTCATAAAAAAGTCAGGTTATAACCTCCGTCTGCGTTTGGTTTATTTATATGGAACCACTCTTATTAGATTTATACTAGAGGGGATAAGTCAATCACAATTCATTAAGAACTCTGAAACATCATTTTGGTGCTCTTAGGGGCTCTGTGTAACCTCATTGAAACCTTTCCCAAGAGTAAGTTAAGGTTTTAATAAATTAATTGTAGTTGGCTTCCCGTACATAGTTTGTTTGTTTATTAATTTTTATTTCAAACGTTTTACTAATAAGTTACTATAATTTTTTCTGTTTACTTGATTATATTGATCCTCGACGGGGATGAGGTAACTTTTTCAATGTTTCAAAATGCAGGGCCTCTCTAGTAACAATATCTATGGAATGACCATATAAGTGCCTATTATCTTATGTGTCTAGTTTTTTCATATAGCTAATAAATATGTTAAATGTATATAGGTAGTGTGCACACATACCATATTTTCTTTTTTTTGTTACAGGTAAGTCTTTCTGCTGAATGTTAGTTTTTTTTGCTGAACTAAGTGACAAGACTGGGGAAGACATCACAACGGTAGGTTATGTGATTGTGGATAGTAAAGGTACAATTATAGCAAATTTTCAAAGAAAAAATGGGATTGTTTATTTAAAGGAAAAATATTTTTCCATATTCGGATGTTTTTACTTCAAAAGAAAATTTACTTCTAAAAAAGGTTCGAATAGGCCATGACTCGAAATTTTCCTTGGATACTACAAACTAGAGACCTTCGACCTCTTAGTTGCTTCGAGGCCCCCGCGCCTCCCTGTGGCCGCTTCGCTGTCACATTCTTGTAATTTATCAGTTCGCCATGTCGCTGGTTTACATAACTGGCATACTGCCACGATATAAGCGAATTTTCAAATGAATTGCCCAAAATCGTTATTTGTTTACATTATGTCAATCAATGAAATGTTTGTTTGAAATATATATATATATATATATATATATATATATATATATTATATATATTATATATTAGGGTGGCCCTTAGCTATAGGGGTGAAAAAAAAAATGTTAGAAATGTTGTGCTCCCAACCCCTAATTTTGTTCGAATATATGAAAAAAAAATTCTGAAATTATCTTAGTTTGTACTTACTCTGACATTTAATGGTGGACATATACATTTTTTCTGAAAAAAATTTCAAAAAACATTTTTTTTTTCTACACTGCAAAGTATAACTCGTATAATATGTTTTTGTTATCAATTCATTGGCATGTTATGTTCTTGTATATTGTCTTCTATAATTTAAAACCAATATTTGGTTATTTATACAAAAATTAGCAGACCTAATGTGTAACATACAAAACAATGTCATCCTATCTCGCAGTAGGTGAAAGCTAAGTAATGAGTATAATAGTCCAATTCAGTTTCAAGAATTTTTAATTTGTTTTTTGGTTTGAATTTATTATCAAACAAGCCATTATTGTGACATTTGAAACTTTGTGTGTTACCCCCCTTTCCTTGACCCCCCCCCTTCTTCCCTTACCAAATTTGCTAACCATTAAGAAATGGTTAATAATTTATTTTTAGTTCAGCATTGTTAATTTTTTGACTCTATAGCCTCGTTATTGACTAATGACTGAATAAAATGCAAGTCAGACATTGGGGTCTTCTCGCACTTGTAGCACCATACCACGCTCTTAAATACACTCTAATAAGAAAAATGTTTTTTCTCATCAAAGGTTTTTTTTTTTGGTAGACAACTTGAACACACTTCTAAATAAATAAAGTTTTAAACAATAGATCGCCTTCGACATCCATCTTGCATGGCTAATAGCACCTGGCTCTCATGACACTTCTCGAGGCGGGGTCTCTCCTAGAAAAATCACTGCCAGCTCCATTAGCTCCCTGTAATCTTCTCTTAATTGTTTTTCTTTTAAAATTCACACGAAAAAGTCAAGCATATCTCTTCTTAAACTTCTGGAACATCCTCCTTCACGTCATTATCTTCAATACCTGAAGACTATTTTTTCGAGTCTATCCGACCCCATGAATTTCTAAACCTAGAAAACAGTGGAACATCCGAAATTCGGTCCCACCACTTCATCGAATACACCCTACAACACCACTTCAAATATGTGGTGCCTACAAGGCAGGTATAGCAAATCCTTTTCTAAGAGGTTCTCAATATTTCTGCAAGCTCCATTGTGCTTACCACACACACATCGCTTGGACTGAATTAAGAAGTCCTCATTCTTCAAGACATCTATAGACTGCTGCGGCTTGTTCTACTCCAGTAGCCTGTGGTATGCTCGGAGCTCCTATCAACTTGTATTTTTCCGCCATATGAAATAAGAACTGCCAACCTTTCTATCTTATCGTCTTTTGTAATATTAGGACGAAGCTTCCCATCCTAATGCACGACAGCACACTAATTTCTATCAATACTAAAGTTCATTTCCTTGTATCTAAGAATCCTAAATTAGGATCGTTTACGGCTTATTGAATTTCTGTTAATTACCAAGTCCTTTGACCTAATGCTTCTGCTGCGGCAATTAATATATGAACAGCATCTCTGTCACTAACTTTGCACCTATCTAACGCTGCTGCTAGGTGATCATTAAAAAAATCAACTGTTCCTCTAAAACCCGACGACGATGCAAAAATTCCATCACTGTCTCCTGTGCTACTACTGCTGCTGGTGCTTGGTAGCAATTCTGCAAACAAACTAGACCGATCAATATCCCTTGCATTGAGTTTTTCTACGGACCTCTTTTTCCTTCCGCTCTGCAGTTCTCTTTTAACGCAGAACGACTACTGATAGCAAACTCAGTTGTTTTAGAAGAACTTTTCTGAAGACCTCTCCAATCGTTGTATAATTTGACTAACATCTCACTGCAGTGGTCTTTTCTTTTTGTAAGAATTCTTGATTTTTTCCAAAAGACGCTCACCTCCTTTATCACCAATTCAGCACTATGTTTTACATCTATCTTGTTTAATTTGAGATTATAAAACAACACATCTAGCACTTGTCTATTAGAAGGAAGTTTGCTCCCAGTAATCTGGTGGGAAACAGGACCTACTAAAAAAATACGGTCAGAACAAAGAACTCTTTCACTTGTCATTTTATAACTATTACAAACAAATTAAACCAAACACTTGATTTAAAAAAAGAAATTAAAACAGATTTGATGGTAACAGTTTGTTGTCTGAATTAAGACTGAAACTTTTTTTAAGTAAGTCAAAGGGTTTAAAATGATTCATTCATAGTACCCCTGCTTAGATTACTTGTATCTTGCATGGTATTTTCCTTGACTTATCTTTAATCCTTAAGTGGACACTAGGGTTTTTATACCTGAAAGTATTTTAGTAAAGAAGTTAATGTCAATTTTTAATACTAATGTATTAAAAACTGTATTCAAAGTTATAACTTATCTTGCCTTTCTTTATTCTATTCATTTTTTGTGAAAATTTCATAATAGGAAGAGGGGGGGGGGGGGTCAAGGAAAGGGGGGTAACACACAAAGTTTCAAATGTCACAATAATGGCTTGTTTGATAATAAATTCAAACCAAAAAACAAATTAAAAATTCTTGAAACTGAATTGGACTATTATACTCATTACTTAGCTTTCACCTACTGCGAGATAGGATGACATTGTTTTGTATGTTACACATTAGGTCTGCTAATTTTTGTATAAATAACCAAATATTAGTTTTAAATTATAGAAGACAGTATACAAGAACATAATATGCCAATGAATTGATAACAAAAAACATATTATACGAGTTATACTTTGCAGTGTAGAGAAAAAAAAATGTTTTTTGAAATTTTTTTCAGAAAAAATGTATATGTCCACCATTAAATGTCAGAGTAAGTACAAACTAAGATAATTTCAGGTCGTAATGATAAGTTCATAGTGTTTAATTAGTGGGTTAAGTATTGTTTTTACCTAGAAATTAATGTAAAAAATCACAGAAAAAAAATTTGTCACGAAAATCACAATTTTGACGAATTTTGACACCTATAAAACTTCAAAGGCCCGGCGGCACCTGTTAATCACCTCTGATCGGGCTGAAATTTTTATGGAATTTTTTTTTCATATATTCGAACAAAATTAGGGGTTGGGAGCAAAGAAAAAAGAAAGTTCATTTTTAAGGGCCACCCTAATATATATATATATATATTAGGGTGGTAAGCTCCATTGTGCTTACCACACACACATCGCTTGGACTGAATTAAGAAGTCCTCATTCTTCAAGACATCTATAAGACTGCGGCTTGTTCTACTCCAGTAGCCTGTGGTATGCTCGGAGCTCCTATCAACTTGTATTTTCCGCCATATGAAATAAGAACTGCCAACCTTTCTATCTTATCGTCTTTTGTAATATTAGGACGAAGCTTCCCATCCTAATGCACGACAGCACACTAATTTCTATCAATACTAAAGGTTTTTAACATTTCCTTGTATCTAAGAATCCTAAATTAGGATCGTTTACGGCTTATTGAATTTCTGTTAATTACCAAGTCCTTTGACCTAATGCTTCTGCTGCGGCAATTAATATATGAACAGCATCTCTGTCACTAACTTTGCACCTATCTAACGCTGCTGCTAGGTGATCATTAAAAAATCAACTGTTCCTCTAAAACCCGACGACGATGCAAAAAATTCCATCACTGTCTCCTGTGCTACTACTGCTGCTGGTGCTTGGTAGCAATTCTGCAAACAAACTAGACCGATCAATATCCCTTGCATTGAGTTTTTCTACGGACCTCTTTTTCCTTCCGCTCTGCAGTTCTCTTTTAACGCAGAACGACTACTGATAGCAAACTCAGTTGTTTTAGAAGAACTTTTCTGAAGACCTCTCCAATCGTTGTATAATTTGACTAAACATCTCACTGCAGTGGTCTTTTCTTTTTGTAAGAATTCTTGATTTTTCCAAAAGACGCTCACCTCCTTTATCACCAATTCAGCACTATGTTTTACTCTATCTTGTTTAATTTGAGATTATAAAACAACACATCTAGCACTTGTCTATTAGAAGGAAGTTGCTCCCAGTAATCTGGTGGGAAACAGGACCTACTAAAAAAATACGGTCAGAACAAAGAACTCTTTCACTTGTCATTTTATAACTATTACAAACAAATTAAACCAAACACTTGATTTAAAAAAAGAAATTAAAACAGATTTGATGGTAACAGTTTGTTGTCTGAACCAAGACTAAAACTTTTTTAAGTAAGTCAAAGGGATTAAAATGATTCATTCATAGTACCCCTGCTTAGATTACTTGCATCTTGCATGGTATTTTCCTTGACTCATCTTTAATCCTTAAGTGGACACTAGGGTTTTTTATACCTGAAAGTATTTTTAGTAAAGAAGTTAATGTCAATTTTAATACTAATGTATTAAAAACTGTATTCAAAGTTATAACTTATCTTGCCTTTCTTTATTCTATTCATTTTTTGTGAAAATTTCATAATAGGAAGAGGGGGGGGGGTCAAGGAAAGGGGTAACACACAAAGTTCAAATGTCACAATAATGGCTTGTTTGATAATAAATTCAAACCAAAAAACAAATTAAAATTCTTGAAACTGAATTGGACTATTATACTCATTACTTAGCTTTCACCTACTGCGAGATAGGATGACATTGTTTTGTATGTTACACATTAGGTCTGCTAATTTTTGTATAAATAACCAAATATTAGTTTTAAATTATAGAAGACAGTATACAAGAACATAATATGCCAATGATTGATAACAAAACATATTATACGAGTTATACTTTGCAGTGTAGAGAAAAAAAAATGTTTTTTGAAATTTTTTTCAGAAAAAATGTATATGTCCACCATTAAATGTCAGAGTAAGTACAAACTAAGATAATTTCAGGTCGTAATGATAAGTTCATAGTGTTTAATTAGTGGGTTAAGTATTGTTTTTACCTAGAAATTAATGTAAAAAATCACAGAAAAAAAATTTGTCACGAAAATCACAATTTTGACGAATTTTGACACCTATAAAACTTCAAAGGCCCGGCGGCACCTGTTTAATCACCTCTGATCGGGCTGAAATTTTTATGGATTTTTTTTTCATATATTCGAACAAAATTAGGTTGGGAGCAAAGAAAAAAGAAAGTTCATTTTTAAGGGCCACCCTAATATATATATATAATTATATATATATATATATATATATTATATATATATATATATATATATATATATATATATATATATACACATATATATATATGTCAATCAATAAAACCGGAACTAATACTGATAACACAATAACAAACAATAACATCGTATGTTTGTGAACTATACATAGTAGTATAGTTTATAGTAGTTTCTGAGTTGCTCACGAGCCTGTGCTCATGCAAAAAATATGGGTTGGTTAGAATTTTTATATGATTTTTCTGTAAAAAATGTAACATTTGATCTTGTACTTGTAAATTATTATTATTATATGAGTCAATTGTGTAAAACTTTCAACTCAATCTAAACCATATATGAAAATTTGTGATTTTTTTAAATCTTTGTGGGGTCATTTTTGGGGTTAATGACGTCACACAAATTTATAAACAATATAGTACGGGAAATTAACAAGGTTGATTTTTTTACCAAGTTTCATTTGGATCCAAGAAAGCGTTCGAAAGTTATCATGTCCCATAGAAACGTCTAGGACACCAAAATATCGTACTTATATAAGAATATATCATGTGTATATATCGCTCACACACAATATATGTATATATATGTATATATATATAATATATATATATATATATATATATATATATATATATATATATAATTATATATATATATATTTTTTTTTTTTTTTTCTTGTTTAGGGAGACCCCCCTTCAAGACCCCCAATCTCATAAAATGAGTCAAAATGTATGTCTCAGCGTTGATATTTGTGTGTCACAACGATATGGTGTGGAATTTTTCATATTGAGCAAGCCACAGGATGACGTGATTTATAAATATTTATTTCAAATTAATAATAATGCTTGATTTTCTGCTCAAAATCTATTGATATGTTTATCGTATTTTTACACTCTGGCTAGCGCCGACTACTAGTTCACAGTGTGCTTAGCTCATTTAGTGTTACTAGTTCCTCTGATCACTTGGCCCACCCTCGTTTAACCAGTCTTATCAAGCTAATCAGCTCCTCTAGCATTACCAGACTCTAGTTAGGCTCACCGCTCTGGCTAGTCCAGTGCCACCCAACAGAGAACTTTGGCAACCCCGACGCCAATGAGCACAAACTCTTTCTATTTCTCTGACCTGAAAGTCAAAGTTCCGTAACGTGATGAGACGTATGTCTTTAAGAAGAGAGCACTTATTTCCTAGTCACTTACATTATTCGTGTCCCCACCTTCACTGTCACTGACTAAGTTTTTGGACATACGAAGGCTTAGTATGTCTTTCCTACCTTCACCTCCATCAGCTTTCAGAACCTTGACTTTTCGTGATTTGGAGACAACGGAAACGTGGATCCAGAATTGTCTCAGACAAAACAAGAAACAATCCCGCATTTGCGTATTAGCAGTCAGAGAAACCATGTAAAACACTGACTGGGTTGGCCGGCCTTGAATTCAAGATATCTCGAGTGTACGGTACAAAGAATAACCCTCGACCTCCTTCAGGTCCAAAGGCGAGCGCTTTACCACTGAGCAACCGGACTCGGTTAAGAATATTATAATTAAAGCTGCGACGCTATTGCTCAGGTTATTAAGCATGTATCGAAAACACTTGATATAAAATTAGATTGATAATCAAGAAAGGGTTCATTTAAAACAAAATTCGCCCGGCTTGCTGACCCCCGCGCCACAATTTTTTAAATATACATATTTGTATTTGTTGAATATTATAGTTATAGTTTTGGCAGTCATGCGACTTTCTAATTAGTATATCTTCGATGTCACGAACTTATTTCTTTTTTGTGTTATCTATTAAACAGATAGGTAGTATTGTTTATTATCATGCTTACTGAAAACATTAACATAGTTTCTGTTAGCTAAGAAACAAACCTGTGTTTATTATTTTGTTTTGAGCTTCTGTATATTGTGTTATTCTTTCTCCGTATTCTAATAATGTTATAAATTGTAAACTATATACGTAAGCATGCTTGTATACCTCGTTTGTACGTAAAGTTTGTTCCATCTGTTCAATTTTTCTTTTGGTAAGATTTATATTTTCATTTGCTTGCGTCTTTTCTTATACATGTTTTTTATTCTTTTTACATTTTTTTCTCATTTGTTAGATTTATACTGTCTAGTTTATTTTTATTTGCTTAAACTAATCTTTTATGATATAATATTATGAGTTCATTAACGTTTAAAAAAAATCGCATTTCCTTTTTACAAGTTTAATCATTTTTAGGAGTTAATTTTATTTTTAGCAACATTGTTATCATTACATTGTTTGCTAATATTGTTAATTTTTATATCATGTTTATTAAAAGTTTAAACCATCAATACTTTTTAAGTTTAGTTAAACAGTATCTAAAAATCACACGGCCCATTCTATTTGCGATTTTCCAGAGAAAGTTCACCAACAACAATGTATACAGCGGATCACAATCGAACAATATCGAAATGATAATCGAGTATTTGCAAAAAATATGTTTTAACGAATTTTCATTATGAAAACGAAGCTTATTTAGAATTAAATTTGTATTTTATTGATTATTAAAGTATGTATTAAAATTAATTTGACTTATCAATAAATAAGACTAAATTAAGTAAAATATAAAGGAGATCCAGTAAATAAAAGGGTATGACGTCACCACAACCTATTTTATATTACTGTCCACAATTCGGTCATTTGTTTTTATCCGACATTTTGAATCCACAACAACAATATTGTCTTGTCGAAACAGCTGTCCAACCCCTCGCGCTTTACCCTCAGTTACATTTTTTACCAAAATTTCTTTGTTTTATTGATATTTTATTTATTTGTTTAGTTTTTAGATTGTTTATTCAGTTTTTTTAGTTATTGTGTGACTCCTAAAAGGTTAGTCTGACCTACCTTGGTAGGTGAGCTCTTAACATTTTAAAACACAACAATTACCTGTAATTTTCGTTTTATTAATTTAATGCATAAATAGAGTTATAAAATTATTTCATTTTGTTAAAATACATCTATAATTCATAAATAATTATTTTAATATCATGTGATAAGAGTGATTTGCCGTCAGAAATTTTTTTAGTTTACTTTACTCTGTCTATTAGGAAGAGAAGTTCAGTTTTGAGTAAGATTCTTCTTAAATTCTTCTTGCCCTTAATTTGTTACGAATACAGTGTAGTGCAGTTTAGGGCAGTTTGGAGTAGAATCGAGGACGTACCTGAACACAGTTCCAACTCTAAGTTACTGTAGTGACTCCACTATACACTTGAGTCTATTGTAAATTGGAGTAACCTACCAAATAAATCTAATATGTTCTGTTTTATATCTATGTGTATTTTGGTGGCGAACATGATAATTAGTAATTCACACTGGCATAAAGATATTTAGAAGTAATTAATTTATTTATCCATCGTTGTTAGAGACCTTTAGTTGAAACCGTGTTTAACACTAGTTTTGAATCTACATATGATGATTGTACAGGGAGAGAAGAACCACGTTTTCAACCACTAATTAGTAGCCCCTTTCTAACCATTTCGAGTTTAGAACACTATCCGTACACCACATGCCGCCAAGGCAAGTAAGATATATAATATGGTGACCGGGATTCGACCTCGGCCGGAACTGATAAATGACTTTACAATAGATGACGTTAGGGCTATAGGTTAATGAGTAAAACAAAGTTATTGAACATAAACTCGCATGTGCACTTTTTGCTAGATAATTGGATTATTAGGAAAAATCTGGGGTCGTTAATTCTTGCTATCCCTTAAAATTAAGCTAATTTTTTCTCAATGATGTGAGTTTAATCTGATTTAAAATGGTTCAAAGAATTGATTAGGTTTGAAATGAAGGCAATGAGAGGCAATTGCTTGATGTGATAGAAAAGCAATTGCCCAAGACTGAGCTATTATCTAGATTACCTATCCTTGGACTTTATTTTCTCTTTACACATCAATAAATTATTCCTTTCCTTCTAATGATATCTTTTAGTTGGATTTTGGATTAAAAAGTAATGAACATGTTATAACCTATGTTCTTTACATGTTCGTAAACTATTTATAGGTTAATTGTTTATTACTTTACCTTTTACGATTAGCATTGATAGATATTACAATTGGATTAGTTCTTCCCGTTTAAATGCGATCACTGAATTGTTTCCAGCCCAGCCTCTCAAGCCACTAAAACTATTCAACTCTAATACTTGTAACTATCACATTTTTGTTACAAAAATCAATAAAATATGTTTAAAAAGTCAAGTGCAGGGTATTTGGAACTTTTCTCATCACATTGGATTCGCTACGCTCGTCCTCCCTGCTCTCCATCCGATTGTATCATTTTTCCGCGTTTTATGATTCTTCAAAATTGTTGCTGTCATTATTAAACCCATAATTCCAGTAACGTCCAAATTTCAGATTTTTTTGCAAACACATTATAATATTTATAAATTTATAGCATTTATCTTGAATTTATTATTTTCCTCTAGAATAAAATTAGCTGGAATTGCCTATCCCTCTTATCAAAAATATAATTATAGGGTGTCCCCGAATGAGCTTATTTATTGGTGTAAATGAAAAAACAACTCTTCATAGAAATGTATGCTTTTTTTAAATGAACAATCTTTGCAATAAAAGTTTTGTACCGTGATCAGTTTTGTACCATGATCCTTGTACTAAAAAAAGTTTACTTTTTCAAAATGTAGCCATTAGAACTACGTCTCATTTTGATAATATATTATTTTTTACTCTAATATGTCCTTTTTAAGAGAAATTGAATGTGTGATAAAAGTTCTGAAATGAATTATTTCCCTCCATTGCCCCTCTCAAGGTTAAAAATTAATTTCCTGAAATAATGTTATTCTTTCTTCATATACGTATTCAATTGCTAAATAATACAAGTTTTCTAATGAAAAATGTTAATAGTAAAATAATAACTTTTAACCACCCCCCCCTTCCTGGGCACACCCAGTAATTTTTTCCCCAAACAATAAATAAAAATGGTTTTATACTTAAAATGAATTTTATAATAAAATTCATTTGATTACTTAACTTATTAATTATCATACATAAGAACCAAATATTAAGGGAGGGGGGGGGGGCAACGAGGAAAAATTATTTCAGAACTTATATCACACAATTTAATTTCTCTTAAGGAAGGAAAATATTAATTAAGAATTAATAGTTGGTCTATTATGAAAATTAGACCTCTCTTTTGGTCACTTTTTAAACATTTTTACCTTTTTGGGATAAGGTAACAGTATGGCATGATTGTTTATTTTTATAATAAAGTCAAAATTAACATTAGGGCATGATTGTTTATTTTTATAATGAAGTCAAAATTAACAGTAGGGCATGATTGTTTCTCCTTAAAATAAATTATGTATTAACATTAGGGCATTATTGTTTATTTTTTTATAATAAAGTCAAAATTAACAGTAGGACATTATTATTTATTTTTATATTTGAGTCAAAATTAACAGTTGGGCATGATTGTTTCTCTTCAAAATATAGTATGTATTGACAGTATGGTATGAATGTAAAATTGTGTTATGAAGTGGATCTGAGTATTCAATAATTTCAACAATTATAATGGCAATGCTTTATACTTTTGAGATTAGCTACTCCTTGTCTGATTTAAAAGCTTAGGTCGCATACCTCTCGTGTAAATCGATAAAACCTGGTCAAGAGATAATAGGTCATGTTATCGACAGTCTTTTGTTAATAAATAAAACACATAGAGGGACATGTTTAGCTTTTGTCGTGCGGTTCCCTCCTCATCCTAACTCTTTGTCACCATTAATAATTTGTTTCGTTTTATTTTCAACATATTTTATAAGATCTATTTTGTTTATTCCCTAATTTTATTTATATGAATAGATTATAGGAAAATGTTTGCTTGAGAAATTCCTTAAACATAAAATAAGCTTAAGAATTCTTAAGACCTTGATGTACCCGTACCCGATGTTTTAGCTTATTCCGCTTTTAACTGAAATAATTGACCTAACACCGGGTTTATATTGGTGTTGACTGAAAAAGGATCGAGTAAGCTATTTTTCCCTCGTAACCCAGTATCGATTGTAGCTGATTCTTTCATTTCTTCTTCGATTTGATGTATCTTTAACCTTGAGCAAGTATCGATGGTAAATTATTCTTTCATTACTTTTTCGATTTGCTATTTCCATAACTTCTTAGAGTTTGCATTTTTCTCAATTTTCTAGTTATTAGCCCTCATCAATTAAAGAAATCAACAATTCAAAACTTGTTAAGATCATTTAAAAATCCCAATACCAATAAAATATGTATAACATAACAAGTATAAAAAAAGAAATATCGTTATATTATAAAGTATAGCATTCAAATATTATTTCAATGCTCCTAAATCACCTAAATTTGAATAATCTACTTAAGTATAAATTTGAAGTAGATTTTCTCGGAAACCTAGAATTATGTTCAGATTTAAAACGTAGAAAATATTTTAACAGAAGACCTATAAAAACATGGCCTTTCCTGGAGGTTTCAACTATTCCTTACCCTCAACCTGGGTTAGACCACTAAATAATTCATGTTTTGCTTTTTACCCTATATCCCTTAGCATGAAGTATGCTATGTAATGTCATATATAATAATATGTTATAATGTGGTAACACTGATAAAATTATAATTTAAAATACAGTTTCATGTAAACATATTTACTTAAATAACTTGACCGATTTTTTACTTTTCCTCATTAATAAATTTGATATATAGAGAAAGTATAATGTTTTGTGAGAAGACTCGTTTAAAACATTTTATATGAAATTATTGTTACTTTATTATATTTTGTATATGCTTAGTTTTTACTTTTCCTCATTAAAAAATTTGATATATAGAGAAAGTATAATGTTTTTGAGAAGATCGTTTAAAACATTTTATATGAAATTGTACTTTATTATATTTTGTATATGCTTAGTTTTACTTTTCCTCATTAAAAAATTTGATATATAGAGAAAGTATAATGTTTTGTGAGAAGACTCGTTTAAAACATTTTATATGAACAAATAACAACACCAAAATCTCTCCACAAAACCTTTATTAAAACCAGAGCCGGCTTTCGACCTCACGATCATCATCAGTGCCTATCCAACAAATATTAAAGAAATAAACTAAAATACATAATATAATATAGTAAAAATATAAAAACTACGTAATAATAAAGATAAACTTAAAAATAAAAAATAAATAAATTAGAGGTGTCAAAAAATAAAAAGTTAAAAGTTAAAATACATAAAACATCACAATAAAATATAGAATTACCGGAGAGTTGAAGAAGGAGAATCCTAGTCTGACTTTTTAGGCAGAGTCATATAGCGGACTGGCGGGCGGGCGCGTAAACCAGAGGCCTAACAACACAGACGTACTCCCACTTTCACCTTTCTTGTTCAGCGCTTTATCACCATTCTCTTCAACATTACGAAGTATCTCCAAATTTTCGAGAGCTGACATAGGACCCCCTTTCGAAATGTAATGTAAGAAGGCTACTTCATGGGGGCGTTCTCTATGGTTTTCCTCAATTAAATGGCGATAAAAATTGCTAGATTGTAAGGCTTCGTGCTCAGAAATCCTGGTACGGAACGCCCTACCTGTCTGACCTACGTAAGTACTCCCGCAAGTACCACATTTAAGAGAATAAACTCCATTCTTGTCTAGGGACTCGACTTGATCTTTACACTTAGAGATGTGATTACGGAGGGAACGATGTTACGAAACGCCACGTTAATCTTCTCTTTTTCAAAATATTACCAATCTTGTCCGAGACGGGGCCTATGTAAGGTACAGCGCGCCATGGGCTAAACAAACCAATTTCATCGTTAGGGTATATCAGTTGCATCGCCAGTTTCCTTTGTTTTCGTTGGATGATGTGATCAACGATGCTATCCCTATAACCGTTGGCTTTAGCTATGCTTTTAATTGTGATATACTCCTGTTGGTAGGCATCCGGTTCCAACGGTGTTATATTATATTTTGTATATGCTTAGTTTTTACATTTCCTCATTTATCGTAGGTATATAGGAAGTTATTGTCTTTACAAAAAAATTCTGAAACCTGGATGTCGCCGGAATTATCTGTTACAGGTATTTTTAATGCCTCTTCAGTGGTTTTCACAAAGTTGTGTGTCCGTATGTGTGTGTGTGTGTGTCTGTTATCATCGTAGCCCAGTGTATTTATGCTATAGAATCGAAACTTTGTGTAAAAATTAGGCTGTAGGTGTAGTTGTGCTATCCGGAAAATGAATTTTTATGACGGCTTTATGCCGCAATAATGACTCAGCAAAAAAATCGAAAAATTTTAAAACGTGGAAAAATATTGCGATCGGATTGGTTCATTTTTCTAATTGACTTGTATACGTTTCTTAAAAAATTGAAAAAATATCCAATTGAGTTGAAATTGTGTACAATTGTATATCTTTACGTAATAAATAAGTGCAAGTTTTGTTTCAATACGACAAGTGTGTCGATTTTTTTGTATGGTCAGTGCCTGGATGGGTAACCACTGGGAATGAAACGGATGTATGTACTATCTGAGGACGAGCGAAGCGAGTCAGATGACGTGTTGCAGTTTAAATTTGGTGAATTGTATATTCCAATGTCGAGCGAAAGAAGTCTGATGTAGGGAGGATGAACGTAGGGAATTCGATATGGTTTGGAAAAGTTCCGAGGTACCCCGTACCTAATTTTTTTAAATTTACAAGTATGACACTTAATATAATATTTTTGTGTTCTCTTTTTCGTGTTTAAGTTGTAAACACGAAAAAAAGCAAGTACATTTATTTTATAATAAATGCTCAAATAAATTAAAATATAAGCATAAGCTAAACTTTTTATAAGAGCACATTTTTTGAGGATCATGGTTAAAACACAGTGTACAGCATATGATATAAACATGCGCGTTTCCTTTACGAAATCCATGAAAATATCTCGGTAGTAGCATGCCTAACTCGAAAAACGAGATAAAGTAGAATATTTTCCAGAAATAAAAGTATTCCTTATTAATTGGACTGTCTTGCGAATCTCCATATTATTTACTAGTCGTAAGTGCTTTACTTTGACTTGATTCTGCTAATTTAAACTTACTATTATATATTAGTGACGTTAGCGCCAGTGGATTCCATATTATAAGGATTCAAATAAAGGATTACTAATGTTGGTTTTACTATCATTATATGCTTAAAACTACATTTGTGGATAGACCTTTATTTGAATCCTTATTACTATTATACTATAATTGTTTGTGCCTATCAACAAAATATTAGTGTCGAATTAGTTAGTTTAATAGGCCACGAAAAGAAAAACGAAAAAGAAATATAAGAAAGATTGTTGTTAGTTGATGATATTAATTCCCTGTTGCTCTGGGACAAGGATTATGGACAGGAGAGCTTATTTGTCACAAACACCGAACTGTGTAAGTGGATAAAAGGCAAAAGGTCTATTTTAGGTCTCTCGTATTACTTGGAAAATGACCCTTTTGGTTAACAATCGATATGACCTGGTCGACCTCTGGCTCCCACACTCTATCAAACATACGGCTCCCCTTGCCGTTCTACATCATCAATACACAAACTCTATGAGGAAACGCCTCTAACATAAATATTATACCTTGTTAACATAAATTAGTTTCTGATTCTTACTGACCTTGGGGTTAGGAAGATATATTTTTTCACAATAGATATCACTAAGCCCTATATGAAGACTTCAGCCATTTCTTAGCGTCCTATGCTAATCCCGTTGTAATTCCACTCATTACATCATAGGACGCCAGGATTACTTTGTAGATATTAAGTTATATAACGTAAAAAAATGATCGTCCTTACCAGGATTCGAATCCAGGTACCCTGGCTTTGTGTGCTCGTATCGACTCCGGACCATTTTCATTCAACTCACATGTTCAAAAAAATCGTAAATTACTACCCACTTGAAATATGTAGTTTACTGACCGTATTTTTAATTTCAGAAATTGACTACCGTTGTTTCAACTATTTGGTCACTATAAGTGGTCGTATCGGCTTTAGTCCGGCATTAATTGATTTCGTGCCCCCGAAAACATTGAAAAAGACACCGTAATTTTGGTTTCCGGTAATTTACCATGGTTTTTTCGACTTTTTGGTCACTTAGAGTGGTCCTACCGACATCGGATCGGTTTCATTCAATTTAGCGCCCCAAAAACATGAATAAAGATCTTTTTCGCGACGAAAAATAATATTAACCCTGGATTTTATCGTTTTTTTTTTAAACTTTGGTGACTCTGCCACCGGGTTAATAAAACCTTGTGATCATAACCATTTATGACCACCCTTTGTAAATTAATTGATTGTTCCTACTCTTTGGTGTCAAATTTCCTTGCCACATTTTACGTATAAAATAAACATGAAGGAATAAAATATACTCAAAAAATTGATTAGTTTCATCGTGTTTCTACTATTATTTGTTGAGCTTTAAATTTTCCAGATCTTGGAATAAGTCTATTCTTGGGTTTCTATGTTTTTTTAGTTTGATTGTAAAACCAGATAAATTATTCTGAAACTGGAATGAACTTTCTTACAAAAAGCCACTGGCAGGTATCCCAAACTGAAACATTTTTGGTATGATTTCAAGAATCTGAATAGTTCTTTTCCTTATCTCGATTCCAAGTGTATTTATTCATGTCACGTATATTTTATCTAAATTTTGAGCATATAAATTACCATACTGAAAGCTCGATAAATGTCTTTCAACATTACTGATCATTTGTCATCATCGTCACGGTATCGAGTCTAGAGGGTGTTTCAAGATTTCCTATTTTTCAAGATAAAACTCAAAAGTTTTTATATTCTTGTGATCAGGTAAAAATGACTTTCCTTCTCGTCTCATTCTATTTTTCATGTGGACTATCGATCGCACAAGCGTATTTCTCATATTTGCCAAAAATTAATATTTCCTCGAAAGTCTTATTAAATAATAATTATTAAAACCCGGATAAGAACTGAGAATAAATAAATAAATTCAATTGCGCTGTTGATGTCACCTCTCAAAAAGTTAGTTTTAAACAAGATGTTAAAACTTTATAAGATGATTTAATTTAATGTATACAAACCAAGCGCATTCCGAGGTTATAACCTAACTCTTTTGGTAACTGGATAAAATGTCCTCGAATAAAATTTACCCCAAATAAAATGTATACTCTTTCTACAAATTTCTTGCATTGTAGGATAAATGAGTTTTTTATGAGTATTAAGGTAAGCGGGAACCACCTGAAGTGAATATTATTTGTACTTACAGAACATATTCTTATTTAGCTTGCCGTGTACAAATTCTAACATTTGAGTTATATAGGATAATACGTGCTCTTTTAAGTTCAATCTCCAACTAGGTATTCCGCAATCACCGGAAGTGGAATTAATCTTTACTCGAAGAACATAAAGAAATGTACCCGATTAAATGTATTATTTCTATATTTATCTAGCGCTATAAGGTTTATATGAGTTCGTGGGCGGAAACCAGCACAGGTGATGTTTATTTGTACCTTTAATACATATCCTTATTAAGCTTACTGTGCACCAATTTTAACTGTTGAATAATATCATGCATATAACATATAATGTTTTGTTGTTCGCATCTCTCAACCTAGTCTACGGGAACCGCCCGAAGTAAATTTGCATGTACTGATAGATTATATTAATATTCAGCTTGTTGCTACTAGTATTAACTGGTAAATAGTAACTAGGTAATACAAGGCACAATAATAATGTTTGTTCTTCCAACCTAGTATCCATAGAATTGAATCAACATAGAACTCAATCATGTTACTCCAATTCATCTTGCCAGTCTATAATCTTGGATTGTAGTAACTGATTTTAGTCATACATTTGGAATTACAATTATACAAAAAGCAAGTATGTACAGCTATCTTTTCAACTTCTTACGTTTGGCAACCCCCTTGGCCCGCTATCGTTTAACACGTTCTTGTCAGATCATGCAAACAGCATCGGGCGTGTTCAGTGTTTGATGGCTAGAGACGCCAATTCCAATTCTAGTACAAACGTGGAATGTATGTAGTTAGTTTAGCTGTGCAGCGTAAAGATAGCTGAGCTCTGATCTTC
Source organism: Microvelia longipes (assembly GCA_018340805.1). Lineage (NCBI taxonomy): Eukaryota > Metazoa > Arthropoda > Insecta > Hemiptera > Veliidae > Microvelia > Microvelia longipes. The sequence continues at coordinate 33,348,655 of JACMZG010001863.1, forward strand.
TCATACACATCCACACACACAGACAGACATCATAATAAAATCAATTTCAAACGTCTTTAATCGCTCAAAACTGATAACTATGATAAAATCTAGATTTCGGGTTACAAATTAATTATTTGTAATTATTATTAAGATGCGGTAGTAGTTGTGGAAAAGTAAAAACAACCTCTAATAACTTCTGTTCTTTGTCAGGGTGTATGATTGTTGGAAAAAAAGTCTATTCAATTTATAGAATCAACTAGTGGTTTCAACGTCATCTGATTATTCTATTAAATTATTAGTTGTTTATAAGTTATAACATAATACAAACTTATCGTTGACGAAAAAATATTTAATAAATTTTCAATTAAAATTTAACACATAAGAAACATTTTGCAATCACTTATAATATTTGATATTAAGTATTAAATTTTATCTAAACCCACTGTTTTGATAACTTGGAAAACCCTCCAAGTTGCATCATTTGTACGAAAACCTGTAGCATTATTTCCTCAAAAAATTGTCAAACTATATATAAATGCTAATAAATCAGTAGAATTATCTTAATAATTGTTTGGTTTTAACCACTATGAAAGGTGTGGTGCTAGTCGTGGTGAAATAATGAAGTAGAAGTAACGGGGAAAAATATATGTATTGGATCAAAAAGTAAACTATATGTATAACTTAAGTTAAACTTTCCCCATACACAACAAACAACAAATGAAAGAGTCTAAATTTTAAAAGTTTTATTTAAAGAAAAAATATGTTCTACAAGTTAGCTATAGAATCTGACTCGAACAGATTACAACTGTTTTTGCTTTTAGCTCTCAAAAAGAGAGCTACAAAGTGCTTCAGCCGAGGAGAACTAATCTAACCTTTTTCAAGAAGCCGTATAGCTTTTTTGCCTGAAGCAATATTTCAAGAGAAAATGGTCAAGAAACCCATTAAAAATAGTACAAGAAAGAAGTAGTCTAAACACATTTGCTAGCTAGTAAAAACCTTAAATTACTTACTTTTAGCGATTTTCCTTTTTTCAACAGGACATATACAGTAATATGATTTAGAGTAATTTTACGTAATTATTCTCACCAAAACGCATTTTGTCGACCCCTTGGAAATAAAATAAATCGGTTAGGGGGTAGCTCGGAACTTTTCTTCACCACACCGGATTCGTTACGCTCATCCTCACTACTTCGGACTCGCGTTTCTCGTCCTTAAAATATACAAAGTGCTATATTACTTCAACACGTCATTAGACTGTAAATACAAGCGTTTAATTCTCATCGGTCACCCATCCGCAGACACTAACATGATATACTTCGATACCCTTGCTTCGTTAGGTTAAAACGAAACTTGGTTTATTTATTTATAACATAATAGGATAGATTAGTTACAATTTTCAATTCAATTAGATTATTTTACAATTTAAAATAAAAGTTACTGCAAGTTGTTGCGTACCGCACACCGGATAGTGGTTTTCAGATTTTTAAATAACAATTAGAATTGGCCTTAGAACAAGTAACCAAAGTTAAAAACAATCCTGAAATTCTTCTCGCTGCTGACTTTAACATTGATTGGTTAAATGATGAAGAACAAAGATGTCTCTGACTTAAGAGTTTTGGTATGAAAGAACAGATTAAAGAACCAACACGAGAAAATAGGTGTATTGATAACATTGCTACAAAACACAATTATATTATTCACATTAATGTCATAGAAGAAATATCTGATCATTGAATGATTCTTTTTAGAGCGCCAAATAAAAAATCCACAAGAGTTACATCTTATTATCGACCATCATCTTATTATCGACCATTAACAGAAAGAGGAAGATATTATTTTTCTTATTCTTTATCTCAAGCTGATTGGAACTACCTGGACAGTGTGTGTGCAGTGATAAATTTAAATTGTTTATAGACAAAATTAGTTATCTGTATCAATAAGCATTTCCTTTGAAGAAGCTTAAATATACCACTTCTATGAAAAGTTACACTCCATGGATTTCTGACTTGGAAGTGTAAATGAAAAAATCACTTTAAAATTGGTATGATATTGGCAAAATAGATAAATCTAGTAATGAGGGAGACTAATTAAATATTTAATTATTTAAATATTTTATATATTTTGGAGAGCCTCTTCCTAGTAGGTGGTATAAAATCCCTTTGAAAACTTATACTGGTCCCTTTAAGTTTTCTACAATTTTTCAAAATCATTTCAACATCCTGTTCACTGTTGAATGTTACTCTTAATGGTCTTCTAAAGTTGTTATCATCTATACTCTTTGGTGGAAGAGAAACATTTTTTATTTTTACTTCTTTTGTTAACATTAGTTTTTCTTTTAATATATCTTGAACCTGAGCTGTATCGTTATCTTCGTCATAACAAGCACCGTAAATCACTAATTTCTTGCCTAACTGATTGTTTTGTATATTTTCTACAGTTCTATTTTGATATTCAACTTGTTGTTTCATTAAATTGATTTCATTTTTAAGGTCTATATTTTCTTTTGCTAATTTATTATTAATATCTCTAAGAATGTTTATGTCAGAGGATGTTGCTAAATTTTTCTTGTCCAACATTTCACTATGTGCTGCCATTAGTGTTTCTTTATTAGTGGTTATAATATCAGTTGTTGTTGTAGACATATTACAATTTGTATTACTTGTTTTGGATTTCTTGTTAGACATAATTTTGATTATTTTTAAATTTATGTTTTGTTTTAATTAGTATAACTGCATACAAATTATAGGCTGGTGTATTGTGTAAAATGTCAATAGAGCTGCAATCTACTGGATTCTTGATGAATCAATGAAATTTAAATGAACTTTCTTTCAAATTTACTATGATAGTAGAATGGTGTGAGTGAGGATTGTTTTGAAAGAAAGAGCGAAGTTCACAGTAAACAGCACTATAGTATTTGTTAATTAAAATTAGCTAGGTATAAGTTCACTTAAATATGCTTATTTTATCCACTTACTTGCAAATTTCATGTCATTTGAAATAATAGTCTTATAGCACATATATTCAATTTACATTGTGCAAAAAATCATTCAAAAATAACTTTTGTGTACCACTAAAAAAGAATAATTGTGGAGCTTGATGTTGACACTTTCAGAGCCAATGGCTTTCCCCCGTTAAATACATTTACCGTACACAATAATCAATAAAGCTATTAATAAAAAGCTTATTCACCGTGGCAATAAACGCCACTTACAAAATAGCTAAAACGACAAACTAATACAGGACAATATCCATGTGGCCGAGCGGCCCCAAAGCCTGCACCGCGGAGCCAAGGAGCCGAAGGCTTTTTGCTTATCATAAATTGATACAGGCTAAGGGAGATTAGTTTCTTGATATACTTTTGCTTATTTTTGTAATATTATTGTATCTTTGTGGTATTACTTTCCTACAAATTATGGATAAGCTTTAATTATTCCTGTAACACCTTAATATTTTAAAATTTTCTTATCTTCTAGACTAATTTATATTAGACAAATATTAAGTAATGAATTTACATCGACTAGACGGTAAAGATAATAAATAATTGATGTTAATTGGGTACTTTGTATAGCTTTAGTTTAAAATATACTGTTGTGTTGTTATATTTATAAATTCTTCTCGATGTAAAAATGGAGAAAGAAAATAATCAATACCCATATTTATTAAATAGAAAGTGTAATTTCTTAGAAAGTCTACCTTAGTCATCATCACCTAGTCACGACCATTTTAAGGGGCAAAAGATTCGAAAAACTATGGCAAATTACCGAAACCCTAAAGTACGGTCAATTAGAATCAAATGTCGGGAAGGATGTCGTTTTTAATTAAAAAAAAGACGAAGAATTGTTTTTTTTTAAGTCAATATGACCATTTGAAGTACTCAAAGCTACGATTTACAGGTTTGAATCTTAATCTGTTTTTAATTACAAAAAACAGTAAAATTCAAGGTTAATTTTATTCCCCGGGAAAAAGGTTTTGTTTTTTAAGACACTGACTTGAATAAACTCGATCCACGGTAGATACAACCACTCAAAGTGACGTATCAAAAGTCGGAAAAAAAATGTAGTAAATAACAGAAACCAAAATAACGGTTGAAAAAAAATTAAGTATGTAATTCAATTTTTTTTTGGACCGCAAATTGAATAAACTCGGTCAGAAGCTGATATTATATATAAAGTGACAGCGAAGTCGAAAACGGTGATAAATGACCTGAAATATAATACTATAAACAAAAGTGCTACTGATCCGACTATGAATCATAAGCCGATAAACCTGAGCAGTGGATTGGTGAGCAAGAAACCAAGCTTTTAAAAGGAAATTCGCCTGGCTTGCTAATAACAACGCCAATTTCTTTAAATTTTACCTCCGTAAAGAAACATTTTTAGCGGATCTCTTTTTGTCATAATTATTTTAACCTACAAGTCATTAAATCTATTTATAAAAAAGCTCAGGTTTTACTTAGAAGCATAAAATACATTTCTATGCTTTTAAAGAGAAAGTCATAGTGTTTCAATTATCTTGAAATTATCCCTTTAGAGCTTACAAAGCATTAATTAAAGAGCCTTTAGAGTTTAATGAGCTTTAAAAGATACCTTTTGTTTAAAATTAATATCATCCTTTGATTTTCATTACTTTGTGTAGGTTTGAAATTATATCGTAACAGTGAAGGTTAGATTTGAGGTTTAAAAACCCATATGACGTGTAATCATTTCAAGTTTCTATCTCGGTTTTCAAATGGAATTTTGAAATCTTTGGTTTAGTTTGGGATTTTATTAGATTAGAGGGCAGATGGATGATTCTCCTGTAGCATAGCCTCCGGACAAAGCTTTACAATATCTGTGTTAGTCTTTCTAATAGCTCTTTGATTGGTTATAGTTCCTCCAAGTTTGCATTTGTTTTCTATTCGCTGTTATTTCCCTTTAATAACTGTAAGAATTTTAGAAGTCTAAGCTTTATTTTCTTCATTTTATGCGTAATTTCTTCATGAACTATTAATACTATTTATCCACACATTGAGTTAGAAAATACAAAAACGGTAACTACAGTATAACATACGGTTATAATGAGTTGACAGCGTGAAAAAATAATGCGAGGGAGCCATTGAGGTTATCGTAAAACTTAAACAACGCCCGCCATTTCCCATCAGACCTACCTCATTGGTTCCTCGAGACTATTTCCCCACGCTGATTCAACTGATTATAACCGTGTGCCACACTATAGGCATGGAAGTGACGTTTAATTATTTTGGAAATAATTATTCATAACATTTACGTCGCATAATGTATATAGATTTTTTTTTCTTTTTTGATCTCTGGAGATAATTTCAAACAAGTTATTTTTGATCACCTTGGTTTTAAGGGTGTAAGAAGTCATTTAGCAGCCTGATCAACTACAGTGAGTTATTAAATAACACTCTCTTGTTACAGTCTTGCCACCAAAGACCTTTTTCCCGAGAAATAAAATTAACCTTGAATTTTACTGTTTTTTTTTTATAAAAAAAAATACGATAAAAAAATAAGATTCGAACCTGGGAATCTTAGCTTTGAGTATTTCAAGTTGTCATATTGACTTCGAAAAACACATAAAGCACCACATTCTTCCTGAAATTTGAATTTAATTGACCGTACTTTAGGGTTTCAGTAATTTGCTACAGTTTTTCTATAGTGAACCTTAGCTTTTCGACCCTTTTATCACTTAAAATGGTCGTGTCGACTTAGATTCAGCCCCCCCCCCAAAAAAAACACAGAAATAAAACAGTTATTCCGGGTATAAATGTAAACCTATAATTTTACTATTTTTTCAAAAAATGCTGCTGACTAAGCTTAATGGGTTAATGACATCCCAACGACCCATTTTTAATAAGGTTCGTGTCGTCACGAATCGGATTTATGTTCCAAATTCGATTGAAAAATATTTAACCGATAAAGTTTGGAAAACTCCATTTATTCGTGATCAGACCTTTGTAACAGTTAGTGGGCACACTCCCGGGTCCGCTTCCCGCCATACAAAGCCACATCAATAGCGATGTTTTGAAGAAAATTCGCTAAAAGTTAATTTTAACATTTTTGAAGCATGATTTAACATATTGTTTTATAAAGTATTTCTAATATGAGATTTTGTAAGAAATAACACTATCTATTTAATAGATATAGGTATTGGTTATTTTCTTTCTCCATTTTTATTCCACTCCATTATTCCACTCATTATTCTGAGGCACTTCTAATAATCGTAGAAACTTGAAATAATTCCGGCGCGGTGGTCTGCTGTCGGTCGAATTTTATATAGAATGCGTGCTTAACAACCCATTTCTTGCTTAAGGTTCCGGTTCTTGCTTTAGAACCTAAGCAGATATTTAAATGTCAAGCACTGCTCGTAACTCATTTTGCCTATATTTTTCAAAGGAAATGTGCTAAAACCTTTAAAGATATTTGACTAAGCTTAAAGATAAGTAAGTAACCTTTAAACTTGTGCAAATAATAGTGCGTACTTCTAATTTAGGAGGCATAGTTTTGTACAACCAACTGGATAATTATGCGCATTTCCTTTGGAAAATACAGACAAAATGAGTTACGAGCAGTGCTTGACAATTGAGTAACTGCTTAGGTTCTAAAGCATGAACCGGAACCTTAAGCAAGAAATGGGATGTTAAGCACGGAAACACGCATTCTATATGATATTCGCCTGACAGCGGACCACCGCACCGGAATTATTTATTTCGTAGTAGTAAACTTATATAATGTAAAAAACTATAAAATTAATCAATCCAACCTGGATTGTTGTTAAGCACGGAAACACGCGCATCTAAAGGAAATTCGCCCGACATGCGGACCACCGCGCCAGATTTTTTTATAAAAAAACGTGTATACATTTGAAAAATTAAAAAAAAATCCAATTAAGTCGAAATATGTTACGAGTGTATACCTTTAAATAGTATTATATTAGTGTACTATGACTAAGTTTTTGTGTAATATGACAAGTATATCTAACTTTGTAATTTGTTGGATAATTATTATATGGAATCGACGAAAGTCACTTAAAGGGTTGAGTGATGGGAAACAAATTTATTTACCGTCTAAAGACGAGCGAAGCAAGTTCGAAGACGCGTTGTAATCAGCAAAATCATAAATTTGATGATTTTTATATTCTGAGTACTAGAGATGCGAGTCCGAAATAGTGGAAATAAACGTAGGAAATGTTCCGAGGTACCCCGTACCTGATTCTCTTCTGTTGTATGGAAAAAGGTTTATTTAATTCAATATTTATATATTTAATTGTTTTACGTAGGTGTACTTTTTTGTGATATTTATGTATTTTAAAATGTAATTGCAGCGTAGGCGTAGTGTTGCTGGGAACAAGCTTGAGATTTAGGGGATGATAATTTAGGGAAGGGAATTTACTTTTATCTCTTTTTACTATTTATTTTTGAATTACTAGTAATGCGTTGCATCAGGAATTCACGTCAGTAGAATACATAAAATAAAATTGATAAATAACAGGCTAGCTTCGCTCGCTAGTTTGCTATAAATATATACGTGATAATATGTAAAAAGTCTCGCTTCGTTCACTAGATTGCAATAAATATATTTAAAAGTATATAAAAAAAGCTCGCTGCGCTCGCAGCTAGATAAAGCATTTTAGATTTCCTTTTATACGATATACAACTTGATTTTCTCATACAAAATTATGTTTTAATTGGTCCGCCATATTGGTCGCCATTTTAAAACCATATTTCAATTTTAGCCAAAACCTATACAGCTCTGACATGTAATAATAATAATAATGCGTAAAAACTTTCAGCCCGATCTAAGTACTCTTTAAAGATTTGTGATTTTTTTATTTGTTTTATGGGTCTATTGTGCTTTAATGACGTCACACATATTTCATATACAATAGAGTTCGGGGCGCGAACAAGGTTAATTTTTGTTGAGTATTATTTAGGTCCCAGAAAACGTTCGCAAGTTTTTTGTCCCATAAAAACGTGAAGGAACAAAATCTCGTGCATATATAAATAGAAACTAACCATAAAATATACTAATATGTATGGTTCACAAATATATGAAGTTTCATTGTGTTATCAGAATTAGTTCTGGTTTTATTGATTGACATAAATATATATATATATATATATATATATATATATATATATATATATAATACACACACACACACACACACACACACACACACACACACACACATACACACAGTACCCGATATTATCTTTTCAATTATTAATCAAGCCAATTAACTTATAAGGGTTACTTTTTATTATTTACACTTATAAGTTAAGTTGTATAAGCTACAACTCTACATTTTTTTGTTCAAACTAAATATGATGATTAAAATTCTTCTTTCTGTTCTTGATTTATTGGTTTTTTTTTAAATAATAAAAAGCCGTTTTTATTGTTGTGGAAAATACGTGTTGGTATTTAAATATGAAGTTGGAGAGTTAGGATCTCAGTAGTTTAGGGCCGTTCTAGCCAAGAGCACTTAAAGTTATAATGACTTTGGAGAGAAGAATTAACCAGACCGAATAGGATAATAGCTGGGTTTCTATTATTATTTCTTGCTTTTTATTTACTTTTAAAAATTATTATAGTTTTTTTTAATTTAACTTAAGGATTTTAATTTGATTTATAATAATGCTACATTATTAAATAATGTGTAATGAGTAATAAGAAATTTTTTTAAATAATTAGTCTCTTTTACAATTTCCCTTTGGGGGGGGGGATTAATTTATTAATATTAGTGGGTTGGGAAGTATTAAACAATATTTGAGGTTCATTAGCTTTTTTGTAATTACTATAGGAATAGGTCTTACTCAATCTTAAGTAAAATTCTCATCCTCTAATAGTGATCGACCTATCTATTGTTCTTAATAGTGTAGCATCAATCTGATTTGTTAAATATTACATGGTATTTAAAGAGAATGAAATTACTTATAGTGACTAAATGTTAAATTGCTCCATCACACCTGTGTGTAACAAATAATACCTAAACTATTATTATTAATTATCTTTTTATAACTAAAATGTATATATTAAAAAAGAAGAGGCCTTCGACCTCTTTGCGGTTTCACGGCCTTAGCGCTTCGCGCCTCGGCCGCTACACGGGGTCGGCGCTGTGACCGTTCGCGGCCATATGGTTGTTGTACATTATCAGTTCGTCATGTTACTGGCTTATATACTGCCACGATATAAGCGAATTTTCAAATGTATTAGTGAAATAACTTGATTTGTTTACATTATCTTAATTATTAACATTGTTTTATTTGATATTTATACGTCAATCAATAAAACCAGAACTAATACTGATAATAAAATTGGTTCGTATTTTTGTGAACCATACATAGTATAGTAAATGTGTAAAACATATCAGCGTAATCTAAACACTATATAAGGATTTGTAATTTTTTGAAATATTTGTGGGGTCATTATAGTGGGTTAATGACGTCACACATATTTAATAAACAATAGAGTTTTGGACATTAGCAAGGTTGATTTTTGTACCGAGTTTCATTTCGATATGACAAAGCGTTCGAAAGTTATCGTGTTCCATAAAAACGTCTTGGACACAAAAATTGTATATGTACATATTTTTAAAAAGTTATAAATAATTAACAAAATTTTACAAATAAAATATAATCTGTACGAGTTCTAAGCAGAGTCCTCGCTTGGAACTATTTCTTGAAGTCTCTTTTAGAGTCACCATTTAAACATGTAAAATTGATAATCTGTTTTTTTCTAAATTGATGTATAAAAACAATTAATTTTTTTAACTTGATCACATTAATACTGAATTTTGATTCTCACTGAAGTTTTGATTATATTAATTTTTACGCTGGTCTTAACTAATTTATCTCTTGAAAATCAATTAAATTTATTATTAGAAATGACCATTTTTTCGGAAAAAGCTTTTAAAATTATAATTTTAATTTAAAAGATGAAAAGGATAGGATTAAAGAATAGAGGAGTCAGAAATCAACATTTTAATAAAGACTTTTTTCCACCAACCCACAGTTTCCTTTCCTGCCCTTCACAATTTTTTTCTCGGGTGCTCTCTTTTTTTTCCCTTGAGGGCAATTATTGTTATTATCTTGTTAATGAATCTTCATTTTTTCAATTTCCTCTTTTACCTCATTTTTTTATTTTAATTTTTTTGTTCTTTTAATTTTCTATCCAAGATTATTAATGGAAAATCGTGTACTCTGAATACTAAGTGAGAGAATATTTTAAGGAAGTTTTTCTTTTAATACTGTATTTTATTTTGTATTCAGATTATTTCAGGTATGTTTTTTAAACAAAAATATCTTTAGGGTATGTGTAAGATACTTTCTAATGTTGTTTCCTAACTATTTTAACTTATATTTAAATTATTTTGTGTCACTTTATTGTCAATTCTCTTTATATATCCTTCATTAGGTGGGTATTATTTATTATAAGTATAATTGTTCTGCTGAAATCCAAATAAGCTGTTTTTACATTCCAATTTTAATTATTCACAAAATATAATAGATCCTTACTTATTTTATTACTACTATACGGTGTAGTTGGGTCTCATCACGATTTTTTGTCGCAACCGTTTAATTTTCTTTATTATGCCTTGAGCTCTGAGGTAAAGCAAGTTAGGTAAGCATAAACAGGACTGCAACTGTTTATTTTGGTATCATTTTTTAAAATAGATATTAAGAGATGAAATAAAGAATAAAATAAGAAATAAAATAAATTCCTGGTACATGAAATGTTTTAATAAGTTAGGTTGACCAGACCTGCAACAAAATGTTTGTCATACCACTCTTTTAGGCATCCTATGGTCCAGTAAATTTGATGGTTTAATAGCCCCTGTGGCTTATGAATTAAACATATTTTGGCCTAAGGACGTACGTGATTTTAGAATTTAAATTCTTAAACAGATTAAAGGATTTAACTTAAGGTTAAATGTTACCATTGACCTGTTTTATATTTTAATTAAATTTGGCTTGTCTTGTCAAATCCATCGTCTGGATGAATTTAAAATATTTATTCACTATATTTGTTATTAGCTTTGGTCCAGGGTGTCGTGATGTGAAATAATTTAATGAATCTAATATAACTGTTTTATTTGTTTCAGGTTAGTATGCATGATGATTAGATGATATCATTTTAATAGTATACTAAGGTAGATTAAAATTTTCACTTAGTATTAAAACAATTTACTTAATACACAGAAACTTAATCCTTTAAAAATAATACTCTTTACATTTTACCAAGTTTCCTCCGTCAGAACAACAGAATGAGCATAAAGCCAGAACTGTTGCCACTGTTTTATATAAGGGGCTGGGACAACGTTGTCCCATCCTGAGTTTTAAAATATTTTAGATGACTATAAAGATTATGGTTTCTCTCTTAAAGTCAGACTCTTTTATTGCCAACATACATAATCTTAGTAATTATCATAAGTTTTTTTTTATGAGTTATAACTTATAACTCTGAAACGAGTTAAGACTAACATTAAATACGTACACGTAACCAGAACACATATTAAAGAACTAAAATCTGGCGCGATATATTTTTGACCTAACGTTAAGCAGGATGTAGTAGGGTTATGAGTGCCCAAGAAAGTATCGGTGGTGGTTGGTGACAGTGTTTAGTGAATCGCAAAAAGTTTCAAAATTTGGGGTATGGCAAGATGTCGGGGCGGTTTCGGGCCAATTGTTTGTAAAAGAGTTTGACGTTATTAACCCATGTTATGACCTATTAAAAAAATTGAACCTAAAAATACGTTCAAATCAAGGTATTACATGTTCAGGTAGACAGCAAGCTAAAAAAATTTCAACTGAAAATTAGACCGTCCTAGGAGGCGCCTATATATATATATATATATATATATATATATATAATATATATATATATATATATATATTATTATATATATAATATATATATATATATATATATATATATATATATATATATATATATGTTATATACCTCTACAATATCTGTTAGGTTTAGTAATACTTGGTGGTGGAAAAGTAGTATGGAAAAGGGGCCCTCTTTATCCTAATGTCCTAGACATACAGGACAAAAGTGTCCCACGGAACTACGATAAGCTAAGCAAGCCCCCAAAGGTAAAATATTTCAAAGGCCACTGCCTTTGAAATATCCAGCTCCGTCTGTAGCGGAGCGGCTACAGACCGATGGCCTGTATTTTACATTAGAAAAGTTGGATATACTGTGTCCCTTTTATATAAGTTTCTTGGTTAAAACTATTCTGGGGCTCGTATTCTAAGTTGCAGTCTCAGATAATATTAGATAAATATTTAAATAAATTTTAGTCAACCTTAGATTACACTTTGGGCGTAAAGGTTGCTTCAGCCGTCTAAGATTTTTTCCACAAGGGTTACCCTGATGAACCTTAAGGTTCTAAACTGACAGTATTATTGAATTATTATTATTACATTATACCAACCAGATGACTGCAAGAGTGGACTTTACCTAAGGTTAAATAATAGTTGCTAACTTACCAAGGGAAAATTACGAGTGTTTGCTCCCTGGGCAGTCAAGTTGGTTGAAGCTAAAGCCAAACGAACCATATTATTCAAATCACGATGCTTGCAAAGGACTTAGCGTTGTTAGATACTTGTTTGAGAAACCATTTAGTTAATTCTCGAAGCAAAGCCGAGGAAGTGAATAACTGCTCAGGAGCAACGAGTTGTTTCTCCCGTTAAGGTTTTACCTCCAAGTGGGAGAAATTAGTATAATAACTAACAAAAAATTTTGAAATCGCGGTAAGCATTATTAAAATTACCTTTTGATTTATTAAAAAATAAATAATTTCTTACATGGTTTAAGATTTCAATTTATAAGCTTGAACGCACTATTTTTTACTTATCCCATTTTTATACCGTAGGTATATAAGAAAAGTATTGTACTTGGAAAAAAAATCCTGAAATCGGAATTATTTGTTTTAGCTGTTTTTAAGACCTCCTAAGTGGTTTTCACAAATTTGTCTGTCTGTACGTGTGTGTCAGTTTCCCAGTGTATTTATGCTAGAGAGTTGAAATTTCATACAAAAGTCAGTCTATGGGTGTAGTTGTGCTATCTGGAAAATATTTTTTTATGACATCATTAACCCACAATAATAACTTCAAAAATTTCCAAAAAATCATAAATCGCGAAAAAATGTTGCGATCGGTCAAGATTTGACCAAGCGCATTTCAACTGTTGATATCTTTTGATATCAACAGCTGAACACCTTAAGATAAAACATCTTTCGAAACGTCTAGATATTAAACTAAATGACTTAACATTACACTTAAAATTTTTCTAATTAGCTGATTCAGCAACACGATTTAATGACTACAACCAAGTTTTCAAAAGTGTTCGTGTCCCATTCTCTAGAAATACATACTTTATTAGTTTTGAACTAATAAAGTACCGATCAATAAATCATTTTGTTCTTAAGTGCTAACTTATTCAATAATAGAAAAGATTTTAAGTGGAAAATTTTTACATTATCCTACTCGATTTTCTTTTCATTTTAACAAAATTCAATCGTTGTAATGTACTGAGATACTTGGAGTTAAATCTAAAATGTCTCAAGTATATGATGTGAAGTGTTGTATGTAGAATAATGAGCTCGTGTTTTTCGTAAAAAGATTAGGTGGTTAAGAAACTCGTTTAGTCTTTCTTTTTTCAGCTTCTTGAGCAGGAAAATAATTATCTTTGTGAGAAATTCTCTACTTTAAAGCGAAAATTCTTTAAAAAATTCGCTAATGAGATAGGGATGGATATGTAGGGGGTGGACTTAGAAGTGTGTAAAATCTGTTTAAGAGGTTTCTGGCCTCGAAAAATACGTTTTACACACACACACACTGTCATGTTTATTTAGTTTATTTTATTTTATTGACAACACTGTTTTCTTTTGTTTACATTTAGTTTTGACAGTAAATACATAAATGACTATTATGTATTTACAATAGTTACATAACATTAAACTTAAGTAAATTTAATAAATTGAAAATCAATTAGAAATCAAAATTCAACTGAGTATATTTCTGTCAAAACTAAATGTAAACATAAGAAAACAGTGTTGTCAATAAAATAAAATAAACTAAATAAACATGACAACACAACACACACACACACACACACATATATATATATATATATATATATATAATATATAATATAATATATATATATATATATATATATATATACAGTCGTCGGGCCTCCATATAACGAACTTCTATACAACGAAAGTCTCTATGTAACGATTTTTTTTACGTTCCCTTGAATTTTGTGTTTAAAAAGTGTTTCTATTTAACAAAAAAAAATTCTATATAACGAACAAAATTTCCAGAAATAAACATAAAGACAAGACCCGCAATCTTTCAAGGAATTGACCAAAACGGCACTTCTGTTTTTATGTAATTTCCCAGAACAATTATTTATTGATTCTTGCCCTGCCTTATACAATTTTGCGAAGTATTTCTTTACAATTTTCTATGAAATTAGGATTAACACAGCATAGAACTAAAAATCTTTCAGTTTTGATTTGGTATTCGGTCTGACCAGTTCGTTTGTGAAACTTTTATTTGTTTGTAAATCAAGTTTATTAAAATGTCACTACGGAAATCGCTGTCCCTTTCTGAAAAAATCAATTTATTAAAAGATTCTGACGATGGAGTCAAAAACAAACACTTGTCTCTGAAGTATAATATCGCTCCTAGTTCTATATCAACAATTTTAAAAAATCGGGAATCTATACTTAGGTTATACGAAACGAGTGGCGATTTAAAATAAGTTCACGAGTATGCAAGGACATTGATAACGCAATTTTACAGTGGGTGAAAATGTTAAGGGACAAAAATATGCCTGTGACAGGACCGCTAATAAGAGAAAAAGCTGCTGAATATGCAACTGCGAGGTTATTATTCATCCTATATATCCATTAAAATATAATAAAATAGTACAGAGTTATTTTTTTTTTCAATTTCTATACAACGAAATTTCTATATAACGAATTTTTCACTTGAACCTTAAGTTCGTTATATAGAGGTCCGACTGTATATATATATATATATATATATATATATATATATATATATATATATATATATATATATATATATATCGTATTCGTATAATGTATGTATTTTTAGCGGATGGGACACGTTTGAAAACTTTAATAACACAGTTTTTTAAACTTGGTTGTTGTCTTTAAACCGTGTTGCTAAGTCAGCAAAATTGTTAAAATCGGTAAAATTAAGAGTTGAAGTTTACTTAAAGCAAACTTTTTGAGTTTACTAACGGTAAAATTAAGAGTTCAAGAGTAACCAAAAAGTCTACAAAATCGTGGTAATAACTGGAAACCAAAATTACGACCAGTAAAACACAAATTTCAATAGGGGTTTTGTTTTTTTTTTGTTTATTGGGGCGCTAAAGTATACAATGCCGGTCCAGGTTCCAATTTTTTATCGATATATTTATATTATACAAGTTTAAAACAATATAATATTATATTGACAAACAAAGTTCATTAATATTATAGAATTATGTTTTCCTATAGTGGAAACAACTGCCAAACCCAGAAAGAAAAAACTTTACTTTTTCAATGAGGAATTAAAGCAAATGAGAGAAAAACTCAATACATATAACTCATTCAGTAAAGATTTTCAATATGGTTGGCTGGAGAATAATAGAACACAAATAAGAAATGCTTATAGAAAGGCTCTAAAAACATGTAAAAAGAAAAAATATATAGAATATGTAAATAATAATGTAAATAATCCTTCAGCAATTTGGAAAATGGTTAAACAAGAAGGTGGTTTAGAGGCTAAACAAGTAGAAATAGATTTAAAGCCAGATGAGATTAACAAAATCATAAAAAATAGACTTTTAACATTTTTAAACAAAAATAACTTTTTTTATGACCAACAGTTTGGATTTAGAGCGAATCGCTCTACTTATAAGGCACTTCAAACAATAGCAGAAGACATTTATGACGCTTTCGAAAACAAAGAAGAATTGCTTGCTCTATCGTGTGACATTTCAAAAGCCTTTGACTGCATTCATTTTCAGACGTTGAAACTTAAGCTGATTAGTTGTGGGATTAGGGGTCTCCCTTTGGAGCTCATTATGTCATATCTCACTAAAAGGATTTCAACAGGTACACGTTAACGGAAAACTATCTGACGCGAGAGAATTAACAATATGGAGTTCCTCAAGGATCTGTTCTAGGCCCCATTCTTTTTCTTATCTACTGTAATGATCTTCCTGACTTCAGCCATAGGTGCATTAGATTTGCAGACGATACAACGTATTTAATCAAGAACGCCAATAGACAGACTCTTTTGAATCAGAAAGATGTAGTTATAAGTAGAGCTAAAGACTGGTTTTCAACCAATTCGCTGACACTTAATGATGGGAAGATATCAAGTGTTGATATTTTCGCTGAAATCGCCAGATAGAGAGAATTCGCTGAAGCTGCTTGGAGTTACTCTGGATTCTCTACTCACCTGGGAGAAGCATACTTCAACTGCATACTCAACTGGCAAAGAAGCTATCATCAGTTCTCTTCCTACTCAGGAAATTATCAGAAGTATTGGATGAGAAAACCATGATATCAGTGTACTACGCCTACTTCTTTTCAAAAATGTCTTATTGTGCTGCCTTGTGGGCACACTCCCATAGTGTGTCAGCCAGGAAGTAAATTGTCTTTTTATAATAATCGCCATATTTCTACCTTATAGGCTATAACCTATAAAGTTATGGTTTTATTTCTGATATCTCATGGTTATAAAATTATGAAGGTTTTTTTGATTTTTCAACATTTTTGCTGCCATTAGTGGGTTTATGACGTTATAAAGAACTTATTTTCTGGATAGCATAACTAAATTCATAGATTAATTTTTGTAAAACGTTTAAAGTCTCTAGTATAAATACACAAGGAGCTACGGAGATTACAGACACACAAACATACAGCGAGACATCTTTATGAAAACCACTTAGGAGGCCTTAAAAACATTTGAAATGGATAATTTCGTTGACATCCCGTTGTAGGAATTTTTTGCAAACACAATACTTTTCTTATATACCTACAGCATAAATGAGGAAAAGTAAAAAGCTCTTACTTAAGAATAATCGTTTAGTTAACATTAGCTTATTAATATTTTGTAGTCAGTTGAAAACACTGACTAACCGAATCATGTCAATATTGTAGTATAATTACTTATGCTATTCGGCTCTATTTGCTTTGTGCAAACTTCAGTATGGGGTTTCACGTTCAAAATGCCCTGCTTGTAAAGTTCTATTGTCTAAACATTTAATTAATTTTAAGTTACTAATTGTTATTGCGTTTGTTTAACAAACTAAACAAGTCGCTTATTAAACTGAACTTGCAGGCAATAACTTAAAAAGTATAATATTTATTGTTTTACCATAGAAAATTTATTGTCTTAGAAATTCGAAACCGGGGTTTTATAATAATCATGCAGTTGAGGCAATTTAGAACTTTAAACTCAGCTCAAAAATCAGACATGATTTAGTGCTGCCTGGAAGATTATATTAATAGACCGTGTAAACAAATTTTGCTGAGTCATCTTTTTTTTAAATTGTTAAAAAACAAAAATTGATTTAATCGAGTTGCAAATTTGCACACATGTAAATTTATAAGTTGTAAATCGATCCATTAAATTTTATATTAATATTGGTCGTCATTTTAAAATATTGACTATTGAATTTTGAAACTTTGAAGGCCACTTTGACTACAACACCTTATTAATATCATTGTTGATTATAATTATCTGTTTTGTTAAGTTCTTGTAGCAGTTGATGTCTTAGATTAACTACAACGATTTTAATCTTTGGCACGTGAACAGATTACCAAATGTTTTACATGTGTTAACAAGCTGCATTATATCTTGGTTTTAAAATTATATAAATAAACGATTTAATCTTGGCAATGATAACTCTCAGGTTTAAAGAAAAAGTACATATATTTTAAAACACTCAATCGGATTGCCTAGGTTTCGCATTATTTTGCTTTTTATTTTTTATACCGTATAGGAAAAATATTGTTAAAAAAAATCCGAAATGAAATATCACCGGAATTATCTGTTTAACGTTCATTATTAATTTTGATTATCAGCATTAGTTCAATTTTTATCAAATTACTTGTGTAAGTTTTTTAAAAACATATTGTTAAAAATCGGGAAAAATTCCTATTAAGTTGAAATTTGGTACAAGAGTATACTTGTACATAATAAGTTCTATAAAATTCATGATTTTTGTAGGATCATAAAAGTTAAGCAACATCGAGCGTGTTCAGTGCCTGGATAGGTGACGGATGTATTTTGCAATGAAACGGATATATTGTTATTTAGACGTGTTACAGTAAAAAAAATGGCATTTGTGTATTCTGAGAACGATCGAAGCGTGTCCGAAGCAAGGAGAATGTATCGAATCATACCGAAGCCTGTGTGATGAGGAAAAGTTCAGAGGTACCCCATACCCTATTTTTGTAATATATGTGTAAAAGATAAAAATTCTGGCGCGGTGGTCCGCATGTCGGGCGAATTTCCTTTGGATGCGCGTGTTTCTGTGCTTAACAACAATCCTGGTTGGAATGATAATTTTTATAGTTTTTTACATTATATAACTTTACAACTACTAAATAAATAATTCCGGCACGGTGGTCCGCTGTCGGGTGAATTTCATTTAGAATGCGTGTTTCCGTGCTAAACAACCCACTTCTTGCTTATGCAATAACCTTGCCCATTCCATGGTTCCGGTTCATGCTTTAGACCCTAAGCAGTTACTCAATTGTCAAGCACTGCTCGTAACTCATTTTGTCTGTATTTTTCAAAGGACTTACGCATAATTATCCAGTTGGTTGTACAAAACTATCCCTCTAAAATAAAGTAACTATAAAGTACGCACTATTATTTGCACTAGTTTAAATCTTAGTTACTTATCTTTAAAGATTTTAGCGCATTTCCTTTGGAAAATACAGACAATATGAGTTACAGAAATACATACATATAATTAAAATATAATATAATAAATATATAAATATATATATATATAATATATAATATATATTGATATATATATATATATATATATATATATATATATATATATATATATATATAATATATATTATATATTAGATATTATATATATATATATATATATATATATATATATATATATATATATATATATATATATATATATATGATCAATATATTTTAATTTAACTATAGATTGACTTTACACCCTTATTATGTACTGATACGTATTATAACTACTTGCGTGTTATTATTTGTTTTTGTGTACATTCAAGCAAATGAATAATTACAAATAAAGCATACCTCAATTTGAAAACTTGTGTACTTGTATGTACGAAGTTTCATTATAAAAATGACGCTTAAGAGGTTGTTATTATATTGTTTTTCCTTCCTGGAGTTAATGAAATGAACTAAAATTAATTAAAAGGAAAATGAAAGAATTGGATACTTTCAAACAGTAGTTTATTCCTTCGGCTCGTGAGTTAACTGCATTGTCAGTAAGTTTGGGAACCAAATAAATAAATTCTTCGGCAAGCCTTAGGATTTAAATATTACGGTTCATCCGCTTTAGGGTCTAACTTGACTACCTAGGGAGCAAAAACTCTTTTTTCTCCCTTGGTATGTTAATAATTATAAATGATTTGTTTTCTTTATTTCTCTCTTGTTGTATTTTAAAATAATCAATTTGAATTTTTTACGAAGTTGATTGTAGCTTTTTATGCTTATCTGCTTGGTTCGGGGGCTTTATACTGATACCATTAATTGAAAACAAACGTTTAGTACTTTTTTGGTATGTTTGAAAGAGTATATTGGTTGGATTATGCGGTCCAGTAATCACAGAAATATTTTAATGCTTGGTTATAAAGTGGTAGATGAAGGGAAGGCAATATACAGAGATTAGTCCTGTGTTATATCTACTATTTTCATGTTATTTGTAGTAAAGCCAGAGCTTTAGAATTAGGGATTACAAACTGATACCCAGAACCTTCCTGAAAGATATTTCGTTTATACCCTTTGCGTGATTCTGCACATTCTCTCCGGTCATTCCTTTTTCCCTTTACAGTAAAACTAAATAAAAATTTTAACATCATCAAAGGTGTGTTTCGATCTGTATTTACATATATAACAAAAATAACTTTTTTTTTAAATAAATAAAATATTCTTAAGATATTTAGTGAAATACTGGAATTTATTCTGATGAAAGGCATATCATTACTATCATTATTATAACTGTTAATATTTAAAAGTTATTATGATATCTTGATTTTTTTAAGTTTAACATAATTTATTTATGAGTTACTTTATTAAGCTTTATATATATTTTATTTAATTTAGCGCATACATACTTTATATTGTAATCAATTTTGCCGATAAAGGAATCGTTGTGTTTTTGGTAATTAATGTAATTAATTACCAAGTAATTAATGGACAAGGCAAATTTAGTAACTAGCTGATATCAATTGTTCAACAATAATGGTTGTGCTTAGCATAGAAAGAAAATTCCTTGGAAGAAAGTCTGCCTTTACACTTTTAAAATTACATTTTTTAGCTTCAAAATTATAGTTGTAGATTAGAAAAGTAAGGTTTCGATTAATAGTATCGACGTGTTCCATTTGTTGTTAAAAACAGTGACTCAGTTAAACATACAAATATCGCAGCAAACACTATTTTATAGCAACATGTTAAATTAAACACACAAATACCATAGAAAACACTATTTTATCATCTTATATTAAATTAAACACAACAATGCCGTAGCAAACGCCATTTTACAATTATATATTATACACAAAAATACCGCAGCAAACACTATTTTATATATTAAATTAAACACACGAATACCATAGAAAACACTATTTTATAATCGTATATTAAATTAAACACAGTAATACCGTAGCAAACATCATTTTTCCATTATATATTAAACACCCAAATACCGAAGCAAACACTCATTTATAACCATATATTAAATTAAACACACAAATACCGTAGCAAACACCACTTTAAAATCATTAATATATAATTATAAAATTGTGTTTGCAACAGTATTTGTGTGTTTAATCATTTATTTTTTAACAGTAATGGTACACATTGATGACATTATTAACAAATCTTTATGTCTACAACTAATGTTTTTCAGCTTATAAATGTTTTGAAAAATAAATTGGAATTTCTTTCCCTAAATTTTCTTTCCATGCGGAAATTACCATTAAACACACAAATACCGTAGAAAACACTATTTTATAATCATGTATTCATTGAAAACTATATGCACTACTCAAAAATATGTTTGAAACTCTAATCTCAGCGATAAAGAACAGATAACTAAGTTTTAGATGAAACAGAAATTACAAAATAATCCTAAACTAAATTACACCTAATATTCGTGGAACTTTTCACTCCTTTTATAAAGAAAAGCATGAAGGTCTTAAGTTTACTCTTATTAATTTTTAATGTACAACAGTATGAAGTACGTTTTTGTACTAGGTCGTTTGATCTAGCTCGGAAAAAACTCGTTTAATTTTTAAACAAAGTCTTAGAAAAGAGTTTTCTACATGGCATGAAAATCTCATCTTTTAGCGAAAGCTTGAATTTCCTTTTGTATAATTTTCTTCTTTAGGTTCTTAAATTATAATATTTTTTTCATGCTAAATATAAATTATATTAAAATTTAATTTTTTTTGTTCTTTCTTATTGAATTTACTTATTTATCATTTATTTTATAAGATTTATTATATAGAAATTAATCGATATAATGAATTAAGAATTTGATAGAAGGAATTAATAATTTTTAAAGTAAACAAGTTGTTTAAGTTGTAATTTTATTAATTTGTTTCACCTAAATATAATGATGTAACAAATGGAAGAATTATACAATCTAAATATAATTAAATGAAAATGTTTTCCTCTTTCTTCCTCATTTGAATAATTTTTATTTATTATTTATTTTCCTAGGTGTAATAAATAATGTTTAATCAGAATATAACATCTAAATAATAAGACCCTCACTAGGTCTAAGAAGTTCTGCGAAAAGCTTATTTCAAAGCAAATTTAAATTCCCCTTGTTTGCTAAAACAGATTACCGACTCCTAAGTAATGCAATTAGGTTTTTCTGTGCACTGAATACCTCTATGCACTATTATCTATTTTAAGTCCACCACTTTCAGAGACCTTTTACAATTCATAAATCGTATCTTAATCGTTTGTAACTTTTTGCGAATTTTCATAGTATAAATTGCGCTTATGAGTTTGTTAAGATGACGGAAGTTGACGGGGGAGTGGGAAGATCAATTTAGTTTGTTTTTCTGATACCAAATATATTGGTCTAATAAAATGTTAGCCTACTATCCTAGGCTAAAAGAGTAAAAGTAAGACGGTTTAATTTACTATTTAAAATAATTGTTCAACGCTACAAAAATCTATGGCCCCTAGGGAGCCTTACTGGCCCACTTAGCGTGCTTATGAGGCAAGGCAATGAAAAATCGCTAAATGCATGGCAAAACGCCATGTAACAATAAGTATTAATAAATCAACAAAACAAACAAATAAAAACAAGGTAACCGCGAAGTGGTCCGAGAGGGCGACGCTGCAAAGCGTCGCAAGGCACCCAAGGCCGAAGTCCCTATTTAAGCTATAACTTAACGGTGTGCAAAAAATTCATAAAAATTTGTATTATTTACATTAGCTTAAACTTGACCCAAATATCGGAGATCTTTTTCACCTTTCCTCAATTTTACTATTAAATCGTTTTTGAATTACAAGTTTCAAATTATTAAAGAAATTCTTGTTAAAATATTTCTAAAGGAGGACGCAATTTGTCAACACTTTTTATGTTTTATCATTTTTAACTGTCTAATAATTAAATAGGTTTTACGATGTTTCTTGTCCTTGGTTGGTTCACAGTGCAATTGATTTTTTTTTATTTATTATTGAAGTTAGTTTACGGACATTGACCTATATAATAGAAAAGTGATTTAGAAGGTATTTATATTCTATTGATTTATCGGCTGTATTGTTTCTATAGTGTTAAATATCAGGGTGTTTTATCAAAATATGTGATAAGTCTACTGACCTATTAGAATGCTTATTTCTTTTAATTTTTTAATTATTCATTTCAAAAATAATGATTTATTACGTCATCAACTTTTTATTGAACTTGAATGCTATAAATTTTATTACACAATCTAGTATAAATGCAGCATCTTTAAATTTTATGATTTGGACAGTTTCTAAATTGATGATATATTTAAATGAAATAATAAAAAAATAATTCAATTCATTGCATTAATTTAAATTCAATCACAATTTGAAAATTTATTATCTGAAGTTACCAGCAAGGTTTCGTGTTAATGTAGTTTTTCTAAAAACTGCTTGCAAATATGCAACGTTTTCCCTATTACTGATATCAAAACTTGCTAAAAATCCTAAACACACAAGCAAAACTCGTAGTGAAATTCAGCATTTATGATCTGATATACTCGCTCCCGCATTATTCTTCTATTATAATTTGTGTAATTATAATTTATTATAAGAAGTGTACATTTCATAAACTATATGTAAAGATGTTTATATTTATTAAGTTATATGTAAAAGTGTGTACATTTCTTAAACTACAAGTAAATATGTGCACATTACTTATAAATACTCTACAGCTTAAACGGCTCTTCTAATTTATTAAAAATTGGCGTAAAAATAAAATCCTACGAGAGAAAGAACTGATAAGATTTTATGGTTAATTCAACGCGGTGTATTAGAATGGTGTTACTTTACAATTAAAAAATTACAACGAATAATTATTCAGGAAATTGTTCCAAATAATGTTTTTAAATTTTTTGAGCCGCCTAGAACATTGTTTTAAGATTGGGAAGCCTCGTTCAATGATTGGCAGCTTTTCTACAGTAAATTTTAAATAAATAAAAACTTTTATGGGTTTCGTAAGAATTGATTACCAGTATCAAAAGCTGATCGGGTTAAACATTGTTATAGAAAAGTAGTTGTAAAAAGAGTTATGACTGAAAGAAAAACTATTGCATGCAAGTTCGGAAGGAAGCGTAAAATATCTTTGTGTTATAGGTAGAGCCGGAACAAAGTATTTTCCATTTAGAGAATCCGGGTGAGAATCGGTAGTAAAAATCCTATGTAACACGAGGGCCTGCAGGGAGGGCTGTTTTCTATCTTTTTATTTTTGTTATTTTGATAGTTGGAAAAATAAAAGGATATGAGGTTAGAAGAGTAAAAGGGATAAAGGCAATATTGAATCAACCGCTGCAATGCTTCTGTTTAAGGCTGACCATAGAATAGTAATAAAAGAACTATTTCCAAATGAAGCTGATATGAAGCAAGATAGCCAACGAAATCCTAACTAAGGCAGGAATCCTAACTTTGAGGCAGGAATCCTAATGCTCGAGTATAACACCGAGGTAAATCGAGCTTCTGATCGATATGCTTCCTTCATTTTGCTGCTCAAGATTATGTTTATTACACTGTTTATTTTTTTTACAAATTTTCGCTCTATTTTTTGGGATATAAATTAAGTTATTATAATCCGGGAGCCCAAGGCTTATTTTCTACCTCATAAAAAGCATACAATTGGTCTGTGGGATATTGGGCGTAAAGTAAGCTACTTTTACTAAGAGCTGATTTATTTTGGGCATTTCGAGCCCTAAGAACAAAACGAAATATAAATAATCATTATCGAGGATTGAGGTTTAGTTAGAAGTAATTTTTTTTATTGTTCATATCATACTTATTTCTTATTTCTCATCGTAAAAGTGCTTTTCCGTAAATTTATCTATATGAGCGATGAAAATTAAGTACAAAGGTCAGAAGAGCTAAAGTATCAGGATCGAGTTTTGAGTTTACTATCGAGAATAATTTAGGGTAATCATTTTCTCTGAATCATCGAAGCTCTCGCAATAACACTTTTAATACGTAATTACAATACATTTTAATCATTTTCAATCTAATTAAATTTATTTTAGTCTTTATATTATCCAATGTTGATATATTCTTAGAAGCTATATATGGACATAAATAGAAACTTTAAATAAATAAAGTCTGAAAGGGTCATCCCCAGGGGAATCTGATGCAGCCTCGCTGTTTCCACTTTTTAGCGATTTTTTATGTTGTGAAATTTTACTACACTTAGATTTTAACACTATCGTTGTACAGTTACTATTTTCCTCTTTTTACGAAAATTATTTTCACTAAAAGCAATACCACTTTTATTTCCGTAAATGTTTTCTATAAAATTGCCTAATTTTATGAATTATCAAGAAAATTACATCTTTTTTAAATTTTGACTGCTCTTATATAATAATATAAATGAAGATAAGTAATAACATATCTTTATTTATACCGTAGGTATACAGGAAAGTATTGTGTTTGCAAAAAAATTGGTAACCTGGACGTCACCGGAATTATCCGTTTCAAACATTTCAAGGCTTCTTAAGTGGTTTTCACAAAGTTTTCTGTCTGTATGTATGTGTGTCTGTTAACACCGTAGCAGTGTATTTATGCTTGAAAGTTGAAACTTTGTACAAAAATTAGTCTACCGCTGTACCTGCGCTATTCAGAAAATTATTTGTTTATGACGTCATGAACCCACAATAATGAATCAGCGAAAATTTCGAAAAATCATAACACGAGATAAATTAATGCCATCCGATTGAAATGTGGACGCACTTAGCTATGTATGAGGCTAACATATGTGTCAAGTTCATGTGTAGTTCAGTTAGTATCGAATAACTTTAATACGTTCTTTAAATAACTGTAAAAAAATCGGAAAATAGTCCTATAGACTTGAAATGTGGTTTAAGTTTGTATACTTAAACCATACCTTTATGTAAGTAAGTACACAAAGTTTCGTCTCAATACGAGTATATCTATGATTTTGTTGCATCATAAAAGTTAATAAGCATCAAGCAAGGTCAGTTCATAGATGAGTGACTGCTGGGAATGAAACCAACGTATTTTTTATCTGAGAACGAGCGAAGCGAGTCTGAAGAGGTGTTGCAATTTAAATTTTACGACTTGTATATTCTGAGGACAAGCGAAGGGAGTCCGAAGCAGGAGGATGAGCGTAGCGAATCGATGTAATGAGAAAAGAACTGAGGTACTCCGTCCTCGATTTTCTTATATTTATAGTCAACTAATATTAGACTGTAAAAAAGAAAACTAAAACTGCTAACAATATCAAAGATACTTTTCTATTTAATAGACTAAATTATTTATAGAAAAATATTTGTTAGTTTAATTTATTGTTAAATTATTAGTCATTAATTTTTTTAAAGTCAATCTTATTATTTAAAGACAGTCAGTCTTTTTAATACCATATATATTATATATATATATATATTATATATATATATATATATATTTATATGTGTGTGTGTGGTGTATATATATTATTATATAATATATATATCATATATATATAAATTTTTATCAGTTGATATCGTTGTAGGCTGGCTACATTCGAAAGAAGCTTCTTTTATTTCAATAAATAAAACTTAAAGAAATATATTGTTGTTTTTGTTCAGTTGCAGGTTGTTATTAAAATTACCTTGAGGTTACTTCATATTTAGACGTTTGTTCCTCACAACATCAGTATGTTACTATCATTACATTATCTGTGTCAGAAACAGTTTTGCTAAATATCTATGTTTTCTTCTGAATATTTTCAGAACTGCGCTTCATTCTGTCTTAACACGCTAATTTGTGGTGTGAGTTCCGTACATGTGTTCACAAGCTGTTTTTTCTTAATGTGTGCAATCAATGTCGATGTGTTGCACTTTAATTATTGTTTATTATTTTAGAATTATGCCTTTAAGGTAACAGCCAATTGAAAAGGTTAGTGGTCACTGAATTTTTAACTGTTATTTAGATGGTAAACGTAATTTGCGTACATCCTTACGTAATTTGATTCATTTTAGCGACTTTCGTTTGGAAAAAAATCGCTTGTAGGATCTATCCGATCTATAGGTGTCAAAGTGCGGATTTAAACCCCGCACTTTGGCAAAAATCCGTTTCAGAGTCCTTGATCACAATAAATACGTTTTGCCTAACTTTATGTACATACACACACACACACACACACACATATATATATATATATATATATATATATATATATATATATATATATATATATATATATATATATATATATGCGTATGTATGTATTTCTAGACTCTTTCTTGTAAACACGCTATCTCTGGAACGGATAAAATTATTTTATTCAACTTAGTACAAGAGTCAACCTTGGGGAGAACACGAAGCCTGTTGAAAGCTTGAAAGCCAGGTTTCTGTTCCTCAACCACTAACTCGGTTAGCTGAGTCAGCAAATGCTTCATGAAATCGGTAAAATTCAATGTCATTATATTTCGCCGCAAAAAGGCCTCAATTTTAATTTTTTGTGCACAGGATCGAATGGGGGTCGATACAACCCCCACTTAAAATCGTTGGTCCATTACCTGAAATCTAAAAAAACGGCTAGTAAACAAAATATTTCAAATGGGGAGTCGATTACGATGTTTTTGGGCCTTTGAGTTAAAAGAAAATTATCCGGAGTCGATACGAGCCCTCAATGAGCGCAAAGCCTGGGTACCTGGGTTTAAATCCTGGCAAGGACTTTTTTTACATTACATAAGTCTAAGTACAAAATAATTTTGACAGGATGGTCCGCATGCGGGGTAAAATTTCTGGCTAACGGTTCCGGTTTATGCTTTACTTGAGCAGTTATTCAATTATGAAGCACTTAGTTACTCAATTAGTCGTAACTTATTTTTTTCTATATTTTTGAAGGAAATGTGCTTAAACCCTTAAAGATGTAACACCTAACAATGGGATCACTCAGAGTAAATTTGTATACCAAACTTGGTTCGGTGTGCAGTAAGGCATCCATGGGTCTTTTTGTTCTTGCTTTTTTAAACAGGTTACCTGGGGAAAGGAAGAACTGTTAGCAAAGGTGATAAAGAAGAAATAGGAAAGAATGACTGGTAAAAGGGGAAACTAGTCAGATGGAGGGGTTAAAGAGAACACCTAATAATTTTGATGCCTGAAGGGTTATGAGCCAAAATAGGAACAATATGCTCTAAAAGCCTGAACAAGATAAGATGATGATAAGATGTTGGATTCTGAAATTTGGGTAAAGGTTTCTTAGTCTTACAAACACAACGAAACAAGTTGTGAATTTAACTACGAATGCTAATCTCACCACAACAAGAAGTAACCTCCCCTAAAAACGTCCACCAAGCATAGAGATATTATTACTAGAGGGGCCCTATCAGTTGAATTTTGAAACAACTTAAAAGTAACCTGAACACCCTTGAGCATTAATATGATGAAATTAAAATTATAATGTAACTATATACAGTAACTATATAGTAAGTATATACAGTAACTTATAAATCTAACTTTTATAATAAGAAAAACCCCAAACAATGCGGGAAAAGCCGACAACAATTGATTTGTTATAACCTTAACTTACTCTTAAAAGAGGTCAATGAGGTTACATAGAACCCCTGAGAGCCTCATAAAGATGTTTCAGGCCTCTCAATGTATTAAGATAGGCTATGCCCTCTCTAGTATATATCTCTATGCCACCATGTGTCGGTCACTCCAGTGTCGCCAATCTACTAACCTACCCACGAGAAACTAAAAATAGACCTACTACAAAATCAATGCCTTAAATTTCAAATATATCTGATATTTTTAATGCGGGTATAACTAAAATAAAATTTGTTAAAAAGATAAACACTAACTGAGCTTTAAACTAGTACAAATAATGGTGCCAACTTTAGAGGCATAGTTTTGTATAACCAACTGGACGATATGCGCATTTCCTTTATGCGCATAAACAGAAAAATACTGAAAAATAAGTTACGACTAATGCTTGATAATTGAGTAACTGCTCAAGATATAAAGCATAACCCGGAATCTTAAGCAAGAAATGGGTTGTTAATCACGGAAACACGCATTTTAAAGGAAATTCGCCAGCATTATTTCATCGTACTATTTGGATGTTTAGTTGTGTTTAATTGCTTAACTAAATAATGACCTTAGCATTAATTGACTGACTAGCTAACAATACATGATTAAAAAACCAGCAAACATATTATTATTAAAAACCAATAATATTAAACAAATTATAATAATCATCAAAACTAGTCTTCTTGTATAATTTACTGATCATATTTGCTAAACAGTATAGAAGTATATATGTCTAAGAAACTATTATTTACTTATACTAATCTATTTTCAATTTCACCTCTGTATATTCCTGTAAGTACATTTCGTGATGATGAAGACATGCATGACACTCCCCTAGAATGACGAATATAGGCACAGCAAAAATCAATTGTAATAGATAATTTATAAACTACTTTTACGTCAGTAAGTTTAGTCAAAAATTATTCAGTATACTTTCTCATTTCATTGCAATATTGTGACTTCCTAATATTGTGCAATTCTATCCCGAATATCAATGCCTTTTAGTGTTAAGAAGTGCTCAAAATTAAATTTTGAATACTATTATTATAAATTTCGTTAATTATTTCATCTATCTTGATTATCCTAAATTTAATAAATGAATACAACTTTTAGGTTATTGATTTATTTTCTTTATTTAGTTTTGTCATGTTCTGTGTAATTTATTTTTTTAATAAATAAAATTTGGGTTAGTAAAATAATTAAGTTCGGATCATAAAATCATGCATTGAATTTTACATTAAAAAATAAAGGTTTATTTTAGAAGGAGAAACTCAAATTGATAATGGCTTTTTAACTCACAGTAAGTTGTTATTATTTTTTACATTTTAAATTTTGTTTTTTGTTTTATTAATGTTTTAACTTTATTTCTTATGATATGTTAATATTTTTATAACATAATATCCTAACTTTATTATAGGGCAGTGGTTCTCAACGTGGGCGCTAGCGCCCCCCAGGGGGTGCTTGAAGAATTTAGGGGGGCGCAGAGACGTGGGGGGGCAAGTAAGGGGGCAGCGAGTAGTTGGGGGGCGATGCAGGGGGAGGTGAGACGTTTGGGGGAATGATGGGAGTTATTGGTAAATGTAGAGAAATATTATTTTAAGTTTTGCGATGGATCTGACGTATAAACTAATTTAAATATCAAGTAAGATGTTAAAAACTAATGTAAATCTAATTATTACATATAAACAACATAATAAAAATAAATAAAAAGAATATTAATGAGTTAAAGATAACTTTTTGAACGAAAAAGAATGGAAAAGGAAGATAACATTAAAATCGTGGTTGTTTTTGCGTCTTGAAGATCAAAAGTCCAGATTTTATCTTTTATTTGATAATTCATGTTTTTGCAGGTACTTCTTATCTCTTTTAAGTTTTCATAAAAATTATTTGATTTTTAACATTTGCTTCCCAAACGTTGATCAGTACGAAAAGGGTATTTAACCCTTTTCTATCAAGCATGGATGTGGGTGTAATTCCTCAATCACTGCAAGATAGCTACATCGACCTTAAACACGACACTAAAGCAAGGCTTTGTCTTATCAATGTGGTTATGAAGTGTTTTAGGTAAAAATAAAAAATACCTATCCACTACTTTGGGAAGAAATAAAGTTGTTACTTTTGGCTTTTTCTTCTACATATCTAGTTGAAAAAGGGTAATAAATGTAGGAATAAATTAGATGTCGCAAAGAGAGGTGATTGGAGATTGGCGTTAACATCAATTTCCCCAGATTTAGAGAAATTTTCCGCACAACATCAAGCTCAAGGAAGTCACTAATAATTACAATTTTTTTAATTACTTGATAATTGTCTTATTACCGTTTTGATATTTTTATGTTTTTTTTTTAATAAAAGTACTATTTTCTGTTGTTTCACTTACTTATTCTTACTTAATTTTATTTAAGGGTCCTGATAAATAAAACACTCTTAAAATTTCAACTTAACTGATCTCAGTTGTATTGAGCCACTGAGTATGTACAGAATGAGCCAAAAAAATAAGTTTTTGAGCGCCTGAGGTGGTGCCCCAGCTAGAGATAATTAGGTGTGGTTTGCGGGGCCTAAAAACTAAATTTTTTACAAACAAAAAATAATACTTATGGCTACAAAACCGATAAAGACACAAAGTAGTGCTACGATGTAAAAAAATTGGGTCTTCAAAACAGTTGTTTTTAAACAACTTTACGTAATTCATTATTATGGGGTTAAAGAGAAAACGTTTGTGGCTAAACTAATTCGTTGGAGGTGGAGGTAAACACTCCAGACCTCTAAAAATCCTTGCTTTTTGGTCCAGTCAGTATATAAACATACTCAAATTTATTAAATATACTAAATATGTGTAATATTAGGTTATTAGTTGTTTAATTTCCTTAATTTAAAAGATAATTAAAGGTAAATTAAAAGATAATTAGCAGGTAATTTGGATACTGGTTTATTACCTTATAAGATAGGGGGCGATGATACACGCAAGCTACTTAAAGGGGGCAATGAGTAAAAAAAGGTTGAGAACCACTGTTATAGGGCACAAGTGAACCAATTTTGTAGTTTCACTTTTAAGTAAAATTTATTTAGTCACAATGACTGTAGTGCGACGATTTGCTCTTTTAAGTTATACATTTTAATTTACAATGTCCAAATATACATTATATAAATTAAAAAATATTTACATATATTTATTATAATATTTAGGGTAGAAAAATATTTAAATCTAGTGTATAAAATTGTTTAGATATACTATTATTGAGATATATGTATAACATGTTTCTACTACATGTTCTTACATACCAGAGTTAATATATATTTGTATTCAATTATATATTTGTTCACCTATATCTGAATATTATTGATTGGAGACATGTCCTACACATTCTTGTTGTTTAATTAAAAGGTTTTGACGTATTGGTGACCTGATATTGTTGAATATGTTATACACATCCTGCACTATATTATTTGTATTCGACGAATTAAATTCTTTAGGAACTGAAAAATTATTTGAGATTCAGGTTTAGTATGGTTAATAGTATGTTTGTTAGGATTTCATGATAAACTTGACTGTTAAAAGTGCCTTAGCATGTGATCTAAATGGCAAGTCTCTAACCGGGCATTGTTGTTATTATTATAAGTACGTGCTTTAAGATTAGAAATTATAGTGTCAGTAAAGTATACGAAACTAAGCTTTGATGGCTCGATAAATTAATAATATAGGTAATGAATATAATAAAAACTAATGAAAAGGAATAAGCAATCATAAACTAAGCATGAAGCACAGGCATGAACTTGATTATTCGAAACATTAATCAGGTTAAAGCACTTATTAGCCCTAGTGGACATAAAACCTATTTAAACTAATAAATATAAGTGAAAGCATAACATGAAAGACGTACAGGTAAATAAGTAAAATAAAAGCTTAACAAAATGGTAAGAACCAGATTGAAATGAGTTACTCGTTTAAATAATGGCGTCAATCTAGCGCAATATATTTCACTTGATATTTTTATCGTGAGAGAAATAAAGTATACAAGAAATAATCAGATATTTAATTAGAAAATTATGAGCAGCTTCTACGATTTATATGGAATTTATCTTTAAAAGATGAATATAGCTACTATTGATGGCCGCACATGATTCATGAGTGGCAATCTCTGTATGAAGTTCAGAGATAATCACAAAGAGTGATTGAACTCTAGCATCTGTCTCTTAAGGATTTATTCCTCATAATTACGGCCTTTATCATAAATAATACAGCTGATTTTTTTTATTTAATGGAAACACCACGAGAGCCCTTACAAGTAAACATAATGGTTACAGATAACAGTGAACATCATTTCCTTTGCAGCAACTGTTCTATAACTCACCGCTAACGCATCAAATAGCCACCTCATCCAGCAAATCGCATCAAAGTGATAATATGCTGCAGCACATTGAGTTAAACGCTTAATAAATTTAAATTGTAGCAGCTTTTAAACGAACTTTTGAGTAGCTTATAGAACTGAGCAGTGAAACGGTTTCCTGTTATTAATTAATTTAGTAGTTAACAACTCATATTTTCTGTTAAAAGTACACTATTTTTACAAGCTTATATATAGTGTGTCATCTGGTATCCAGACTTAATTTTCTATTTGAACTGTATTTTATATTTTTACTTGATTCGCTAGACGCTGATGCATGCATGCTTCCATGATTAATGCTTGCCATGGTCAGATCGTAATTATGCTTTCATCTAGTCATTTAAACTTTATTTAGATCGCTATTTCCCTTCTGTCATCAATTATGCTTAATCATTATCCCTCAGTTTTAAGTAGTTTAATATTTATTTCCTCCTGTACTTCGTACAGAGATCACCACTTATGAATTATGTACGCTAATCAATAGTAGCTAGTTTAATTCCATATTATTCGTAGAAGCTACTCAAACTAAGTGTTAGTAAAAACCTTACATCTAAAGTGCCTAAGTTGTCACCTGTGCAAATACATGCATTTTGGACAATATAATCTTAAATTTAACAACCGTTACACGTAAGCAATTAGAAAAACAAAGGGCAAATAAGTAGATAAATAAATAGGAAATCATATAAACAGAGTAAATAGAAATATATGTTCTAAATAGACAGACAGACAACTTTGTAAAAATAACTCAGGAGGTTTTAAAAACACATAAAATGGATAATTCTGCGGTAACATCCTGATTTCGGATTCTTTCCAAACATAATACTTGTCCCATATACCTACGGTATAAATGAGGAAATCTAAGTGCTAACCTCAAAAAATTATCTTTAATTTCTAAAACCTTTGGCATATATTTATTTTTTAATTTATGACTCCGTCGTGTCTCCTGCGTAGCTATTATCTCTATGGTGTGCATTTATTGCTCAAAGTTGTGCTAATTTTAAGTCAATTCTACCAATCTATTTTTGCTGTAATTTTTGATCAATTTGTTGGATCCTAAATTTCATAACAAATATGTTATGATTTGTTACTATATACTTTATAGTATTCATTCATCATTCCATGTTGTAGCCTAAATCAGGCACAATTGGTTTAATTATCACGAATTCTGGTCCTGCAATCTTCAGCAGCAATGTAATCTTGTTTATTTGTTTGGTTTCGTTTTTTAGCGAGTAATCGAGTTTGGTTTCTTTTGTAAATGATTCCATACGCTGTATTTTTATGTTTCTTAGTTTTTGATAATACCTAGAGCTGTATATTTTTATGCTTAATGTGTCATTCTTATTATGTTTTAATTTTACTTTCCTATTCTACTAAAATATAGGGATAGTATAGTGTATTACTAGTATTCCTATATACTAGTATAGGAGGTATATTACCATACAATATCATTGTATTTTTTAATTTGTAAAACAATTCCATTTTAGAGTAAAATTCTATTACGCAATAAACATTTTTTGAGGAATCTTCAATAATTTTATAAATGACTATAACCTTGGCCTTTAGACTAAAATCCGGTCAGGCGACATAACACTGCTGTGCCACAGACGGGCTAACCAGAGTCTGGGGTCTAAGCAAATTCTTACAAATAATAATAATTCATTATTATTGGTTTAAACTGGTTTGATAATCATGTATGACAAGAAAACAAATTTCTCTAAGTTTTGATTTACTATAGTATAGTAATTCAGAAGAAAATGTCAACAAACCCAACCACTTTACAATTACAATTTTTAGTCTTGTTTTAGATAATAATTTATTAAATTACTTCTAAATCGAGAGTTTGGAGAGAGAAAGAAATAGGAAATGCCTTATCGCTATAATAGCAATTGTGTACTAAGTTTTCTTTTACGCGTTTCCTGTAATTATATTTCGCTCTAATAGTAAATTCATCAAACGTTTTATAGTTAAAAGTTTTCCAATAAGTTCAAGAAAAGAGTTTAACAACTTTCTTTGCCAAGTAACTTTGCTAAGTCCATTTCTTTCTAGGTACCAATCTGAGGGTATAACAAGGTAATACTTTTTTTCTCTTCTGAACTATTTTGGAATTTTCTCCACTTGCTTTTAACCTCCTATATACTTCTATAACTTATTAATTTGCATTTATCGTTTGAAATCATAATATTGCAATTGCATTTTTTTGTGTTTTATACTGGATTAGTTATAAACTAATCAATAATTCAAATGAAATTAATAATTATAAATTAATTGATTATTCATTTCAATGTTTTGAATAAGTTTTGCCGAACATGAATTGTATACATAATATAATTAAATGTACGGGTGACATAGATTTAAGGGTCTAGGATAGATGTAATTATAATTTTATTCACTAAATAGCCCAATGAATTATTCACAGTCAATTTATTATAGAGAGGAACATAAAATGCATTATTTACATTATACTATCCGTCATTATAATGATGGTTAACAAATGATGAAAAAGTTCTCAGATTAGCATCGTTACATTTCAAGGTGTTTCTCGCAATATGATATATTCTGTCAACTATTCATGTTTTGCAAAATTTAGTGGCATAAAATTTTACATATTTTGCATACCAAGCATGATGGTGGAAAAATACCGCTCGTCTCTAGTAAATACTCCTATACTATAATACAGTATATACAGATACAGTACAGCATTCACAGATACATAACAGAATTTACAGATAATGTACAGAATTTACAGATACAGTACAGTATTTACAGATTCAGTACAGTATTTACAGATACTGTACAGAATTCACAGATACAGTGTAGAATTTACAGATGCAGTACCGTATTTACAGATACAGTATTTACGGATACAGTACAGTATTTACAGATACAGTAAAGTATTTAATTGGCATACGTTCGTAGGAGTACATAGCATAATAATATTTCATTTCAAAAGCAATTGCTTATACCAAATAATGAAAGTTATAACATTTTATATTATATCGATGAGCTTAAGGTCAAGAAGTCTAGGGTTTATTCCTTTATGTATTTCATACATACATCTTCTTTAATAAGTAATTTTCTGTTAAAAGCAATTAATTTACTCAGCTGTTAACAGTTTAGTTAGGCTTCACTTGATCTGTCTGTTTAATTAATGAATGCAATTGGTGTCAGCCGTTTATTAAGCATTCAATGTAGTAACAAGTAAAACAAATTGACGGCGATGACAAGGTGTTTTCATCTAATAAAAGACATCATTGAGGACGCATGGTAAATACTTTCTGTTTAACCTTAAGTGAAAAATAGTCAACTTGATTTCTTTTTCGCTTGCATTCAGCAGCAACATTCGCCACCTTGATATTGTATAAAAGCCTACTTGCACAGTTCTTTCGTCTTTCCTTGAAAATATAAAACTACATGAAAAGCTCTATGAAACCGTTTCTCCAGCGTCATTTTGCGATGGTGTACCGTAGTATAAATCTATATATTATTATATCTACTATTATAAAAGGTTAATTTTTTCTGTTTTCAGTGTTGAGTAACAGAGTAAGTCTGTCTTAAAATTGATTAATTTTAATCTAACAAACGGGTTTTTATTCATTCAGTCATCGATCCTTATATATATCCTTATTTTCTTTTATTATTTTTTTGCAATTTCATTTTATTTTTGATGTCTATAATCCCTTCCTCGCCCGAGGTAGTTTCTTATTTACTTTTCCTTATTAAAATAAAAACTTCAGTCGTTGTCGCTTCTCTTCGTTAAAGTTATTTCTTTTTCTTGAAAAAATTAACTTCTTTATCTGATTGCTTACCTCTGAGTTTCGTCTCATTCGTTTGACGTTACTTTCTTTAATTAAACATCAGAATCTCACTTTTTACTTTTTAAGACAAACTTTGTTTAATTACTCACTATTTTATTCCACTTAGATTAGTTATAGATAATGTAGGCTGTAAAATAATATTTCATTTCTGTGGAAATTTATTTAATTGATTTTTAAAGCAATAAAATGACATCATACTGCCATGTTACATATACTACTTTTAAGGGGCGGAGTCAATAAAGTACAAATAAACGGGTACGGGGTTTTATTGTACCTCGGAACTTTTCCTCATCATATTGGCTTCTCTACGCTCATCCTCACTACTTCGAACTCACTTCCTCATTCTTAGAATATAAAATTAGCCAATCTATGCACTGATGTATGTATCTATATGTATTGGCCAATGTATGTACTGATGTATGTATGTATATGTATTAGCCAATGTTTGTATGTATATGTATTAGCCAATGTGTATACTGACT
This sequence comes from Microvelia longipes, assembly GCA_018340805.1. Classification (NCBI taxonomy): domain Eukaryota; kingdom Metazoa; phylum Arthropoda; class Insecta; order Hemiptera; family Veliidae; genus Microvelia; species Microvelia longipes. The sequence continues at coordinate 33,385,862 of JACMZG010001863.1, forward strand.
CGCGTCTTTGAACTCGCTTTGCTCGTTCTCAGATAGTAAGTGTTTTAATACCAGGCCCTGACCTCGTTCGATGCAGTTTAACTGTTCTGATCCGACAAAAACCGTAAATATATATTTGCCGTATTGAAACAAAACATAGTATACATATTTATTACATTTCGTTACATTTTTGTAATGAATTTCAACTCAATTAGATAATTTTTGATTTTTTAAAAACTTTATATAAAACAGATTGTTTTATAAAAATTAAACTATTTCTTGTAATAAGATGAAACTTAGCACTTATGACTGTCTTATGTTGGACTAATATTATTAAGTAAAAATTAGATTTCCTATATATATAATATTATATATATATATATATATATATATATATATATATATATATATATATATATATATATATATATATATATATAAAACACTGTTCTGATCCGACAAAAGCCGTAAATATATATTTGCCGTATTGAAACAAAACATAGTATACACATTTATTACAAATTTTTTACAATTCGTTACACATTTGTAACGAATTTCAACTCAATTAGATAATTTTTGATTTTTTAAAAACTTTATATAAAACAGATGTTTCATAAAAATTAAACTATTGCTTGTAATAAGATGAAACTTAATTAACACTTATGACTGTCTTATGTTGGACTAATATTATATATATATATATATATATATATATATATATAATATATATATATGTATATGTATATTATATTATATATATATATATATTATATATATATATATTATTTCTTGTATATATGTATATTGCCGTTGGTTTATCTTCAACATATTAAGGAGGAACCATAAAACTTATATTGAAAGAATAATGGTCAAAATGATTATAGTTTCAATGATTATGTCGGTAAAATTCTTTTGGACGCTTTTGGTCTGATAATACGAGAAGAGTGCCAAGTTTTCAAGTGCCAAGAATTCAGACCTTTGAAATTTCCTCTATTATTAAAAGATATTTTTCATTGTTATGGATGAGTTAGTAGCGTTTTATTTTATACTTTTATTTACGTGTTAAAATTAATTTACTGAAGATTTCTTTATACAGAATATTAAACTTAATTATAATATAAATTTATATTTTGTATAAGGTTGAGTTGTATTTTTCTTCAAATATTCCCATTTAAGCTTCAATTCATTTCAAGTTTAAGTAACCCTGGTCTGTGTTGTTAGTTTTTAATTAAAATGTAATGAGATTTGATGAAACAGAAAAGTAATACAATGAATAAAGATGTTCCTAAAAACTCTTTCAAATTTCTGATGATGTAGCCACAAAAAATAATTTACACAAAATTGTATAGATATTTTTTAGTATTGCAATATGTTACTGTTTGAAAGCCCTTCAAATATTCAAGATAGAAACCTTAAAGGTCTCTTTTTTGCTCCCAATTTTTGTGATTATTCCAATAAAGATGAAAAAAGTAATTTGTATGAATAATTCATAAAATAAAGTTTTTGATTATAAAATTCATCCAGAAAGGCTAAATGCTAAAATTTAAAAAAATTGTTACTAAATAGAAAACTGCTCTTGTTTCTATAAATAATTTACTTATGTCAATTGGTTCAAAGTAATGACTTTTGCCAATTAATAAAAGGCTAATTGATTTATCCTAAACTATTTTAATTCTTAAACGTAACAACATTAGAGTATTGTTATCTAAATTTGGACTGTGCTTTTGGTTTTATTCTCTCTGTCTTAACATAAAACATTCAACAAGTTTAAATCCGAATCTGACAATGAACCGTAGATAAATGATACCTTTGGACCTTGGACTAGAGAGGTAAAAACGTCTCTAACTTCAAAAGGTACTGAATTTAAAAAGGATTTAGACGGGGTTAAAAGTGCTCGTGAACCAGCGTCTTTAAGATTAAATTTAGTTCAAGATGGCCAACAAACAAATTGTCTTTATTTTACTAGTTTAAGCGTGAGATGTTAATTTAGGTCCCATTTTGCGAATTTATTGACAACTCTTTGGTTTAGTTCTTTGTTTTTTTTTATCTAGAATAGAGTATTTGCATTTTTTCAAAAAAAATTGTTGCTCGTAAATAATTAAATGTGTTTAAAAAATATATTAAAGATATAAAAAGACATTTAATTTAATTTTAAACAGTCGAAATAAGCATTTAATGAAGAGAAGAGGGGGAATGGGTGAGAGAGTGGGGTGAAAACGGAACGTTCTAAAGGTTGGGTCGTTTAAGTTACGGATGGGAGCTTTAGTTAAAAATATCGTATAAGGTCAACAGTTCCTTACAGTTCAATAAGAAACTGTATTTCAAATGATGAAATACACTGTTTAACCGATATATTATTGGTTAAATAGTTATTATGTTGACTCAGGGTAGACATCAAGCTGGCTTGAATTTGAATTCAACCCGTCTATTTAATTTTTCAACGTTTAATTTTTAATTTAATAATCTTATTCTAAATTATTGTAGGTTATTAAACAAAATTGCTAAATTGAATTAAGTATAGATTTGACCGGATTAAGTAAAGGGTTAATTTACAGGAAAAGATTAATGTATTACTATCAGGCAAAAGAAGAAAACATGGTATTAGGTACTACCGACCTCACTTCAAAGCTTTACGAATGTTGTCTCTGCTTTTAAGCCCCAAGAGATTTACTTTACCACTCGAGTCGTTCTTAGCCAGGATACTTTCCCATCTCTTTCCACTCTAAAACTCAAATTAGACTTTTGTAATTTAACAACCACTAAGAGTTTCAGAATTAACTTTACCTTCAGAACAATTCTCTATCAATTGGAAAATTAGTACGAATAAGCGGGTTTTATTTTTATTTTCATAGAATATATTAAACGAAATTGAGTCATGCGCGTTAAGACGAAATTATTATCACTCTGATACTTTATGTTTTATATCACTCGAAAGTAATTCTGGTTAATGAATAGTTATGTATACACCAAGGGAGTAAAGAATGCTATTATGTCCCTAAGTAGTTAGTTGGTTCCTAAGGCGTAAGGAAAGGGAACCAAAGTATTTAACTCCTGAGGCGAATCCGTGGAAGATAATTTGGAGGGGAAAATAGCATTTCACTCCCAGGTGCATACAAGATTTTATCTCCAGACGTTGATTTTGTAATTTATCCTAATTTTTTGGGTCAGGTCCTCTTATAAATTTGGGGGTTCAGCCCTCCAAAAAAATATAAAAAACTGTTTGCTACTAATAACTACTTTGACCCGAAACAGATTTTGAGTCAATGAAAGAATTTTTTATTGGTTGGCTCCCCCTTATAAATTTTAGGGGTTGGTGCTCCCGGGAAAATTACAAAAATTGATCTGTCACCTGTGTATATTTAAAGGATTTCACTCCACTAAACAAATTGATATAATTGGTTCTAATAACCTAATAATAGAAGATACTTTTTATTCCCAAGAGAGAAAAAGTTAATTTTTACTTCAAAGGGAGTGAAAAGTAACGTTTTCTCCATTGGGAGTGAAAAGTGCTTCTATACTCCCTAAATACTAGTCAATAACCTTTACATTATACACCGTCTGGTGATAAAAGTATTGTATCTATGAGACCATCATAACAAACATTGGGTAGTTTTTGACCGAGTTATTGGCATTTAAGAGAAAATAGTTCTAGTTCTTATAGGTGACCTATTCAAGGAAAGTATCAAAAGTCAAAATTATAAATTGAATTGTTGGATAGATACATTTTATTTTTATTCTGCAAAAGAAGGTTTTAGAAGGGTCGAGTGGTCGAAGGCCATTCTACTGATATAACAAACATATCTCCTCAGCTTGGCAACAATTTCCGTTTCCGCCAGACTTTTATTTCCCGTTCGAAAGGTATTGTTTTACTGTTTGTTGGATGATTTTTAAGATGGTTGTGTTCTTCAATTTTAAGGACCCCAAAAATGAGCTACTTATATGGCTCCCTCTGATATCTAAAAAATATTCAAAAAAATATTTATCTATTTCTAACTTTGCCCTGTATCCTATTTCTAATTTCTTCTTATACTATTATAGTATTGTATGAAAATGCAAATGAGTATTGTATGAATTAATAGCAAAATATAAATTAAAACATCCAAAAAATCCGGTACAGGGTACCTCAGAACTTTTTCTCATCACATGGGATCGCTACATTTATCCTCCCTACTTCGCACTCGCTTCGCTTGTCCTCAAAATATAAAAATCGCCAAATTTATACTGCAACACGTTCGAATACGTGTTGCAGAACTTTTCCTCACCCCATTAGATTTTCTACGCTCATCCATCCTACTTCAGACTCGCTTCGCTCATACTTAGAATATAAAATTAACCAATTTATACTGACAAAGCGTCTTTGAACTCGCTTTGTTTCTCCTCAGACAGTAAATACATTCGTTTCATTCACAGCGGTCACTCACCCAGGCACTGACTACATTCGATGCTGTTTAACTAGTATAACCCAACAAAAACCGTGTTTATACTTGTCTCATTATTCTGTATCTGTACCAAATTTTAACTCAATAGGTTTATTTTCGGAATATTTTGGAATTTCAAAAAAAAAATATACCAGTCATTCGAAATTGAACTAATATTGATAATGAGATGAAACTTAGCACATATGTTGATATTATATATGACTACATGTGTACCTAATCTAAAACTTATTAACTAATTTTCCGCGATTTATGAATTTTTTTAGTTATTATTGCGGGTCATAAAGAATTTTTTTTCCGGATAGCACAACTATATGTAGTATAGTATAGATCGATTCATTTTCGTATCAAATTTCAACTCTTTAGCGTAAATGCGTTAGAAATTTTGATGATAACAGACACTTACACACACTCACTCACATACAGACAGCCAACTTTGTGAAAACCACATAGGAGGAATTTAAAACACCTAAAACGGATAATTCGAGTGAAATCCCAATGTCGGATTTTTTGCAAACGCAATGCTTTTCCTAATTAACTACGGTATAAATGAGGAAAAGTAAAAGCTTTTATGCAAAACGATTTATCCTTGCAAAGATAATGTAATTTAGGAAGAGGTATGCTGATGAGGTTATTTAATTAAGAAAACAAAATTATATGTTGTCTCTTATATGTAGCTTTAGCATTGAGATAAGCTTTTAATTATGCCTTTATACCATAAGGGCCTTTAAAAGTGAGCCTAAAATTAAGTTTTACTACATCACCCTAACGGTTTACAGTAGTAAAGCATATTTTATACATGAATGAATCTACTGCTAAATGTATGTATTATTATTAAATGCATGTCTGACATTATAAGTTTGAAACATGATGTTAACTCATGTGTGTAACCAATGATAAATTTTAATTTTTCGCCAAGATTTAAAAAATCATTGTAAATCAAGCACGTATTGGATGAGGCTTAAAAGTATTGTACACTTACATTTATATATGGTTAATATAATAGCGAAGTTTAAAGAATCTATCAGGATTAGGGACAATTTTATTGTTTGACATATATAAAATTCTACGTGAACACAACACGGTTTTTGACGTATACATTTGGACATTCGTTAATGTTGGTGCTATGGCTTACAAAGACTAGAAATACGAAAACTTATATACAGAATTTCAACAATAGGGCCGCGAAGTGGCACCCTCTACCTATCTGTGTATTTGGTCTGTGTAAACATGCTAAACAATCTTTAAATGGTAGATATGATATGTAAATAATTAAATAATATATTAAATATAGAATCTAAAAGTTATAAATCAAGTTTGATCAAACTCTTTGCTGATTCGATTTATAAAAAAGGTTACCATTTTTTGAAAAGGGCGATTATACAATTGAATTCTTATCATCAAATATCCAATTTTCTTCTATAAATATAGACTGGATAAAAATAAGGATGATGTAATCATAGAGAAAAAAGTTTTAAGTATTTTCACCACTGGAAGGAAAAGTGAGTTTCACCTCTTCGGAATTTCCCAAAGGGTAAGAAATCTTATTCCCGTTAAATCTTGATTCAATTTTATTTCATAGATAAAAAAATATAAGATGAGTTTAGATGCAGGTGGAATAAGTTTTTTTCCAAAAAGTTTTATTTTTTTAAGAAAAGAAATATAAATCTAGAAACAGAGCTATCATCACATACGAAGCTAAATCTAACAATGCAATGATGAGAAATTTAACCGAAAAGAAAAACAAAAATCTATCCTTTAAAGGATTTATATGAAATATTTTCTTTTTGGTTTTCACTAAGGATTTAGAGATAAAAATATCGTTAAGGTAAATAGAAAAAAATAACTTGACATTTATTTACTACTCTTATCTGAATAGTGGAGCAAAATATGTAAATATGTTTAGATACATGTGTTTAGAGAGTATCGATTTTATTACATGATTTATTCATAGCAACATAATGTTGCTTTGTTATATGGCAGTATATTTCGTTTTTTAAAGTAGCATCATTTTTTATGTCTTTATCATATCAGTATTTGTTTAACTAATGGGGTTAAAGAGGGTGAGTGTAATATGATGAGGTATTCCTGTATAATATGAACGCTGATTTAAGAATATAAGAAATGCTGCAAAAATTTCAATCAATTTCACAAAATCTTGTCAAAAACTCTTTTAGGACCCACGACTAAATCACAACAGTCATTGTTTACTCTAAAAAAATCATTTTTAACTCCACTTCTAAAATTACGTAAGAATACATATACCGTTTCTTAAAAGGTTAGTACAGTTTGTAAATTTCAATTTCAAGTTTAGAGTTAGTTTCAGAGCTACCGCTAGATGGCAGGACCGACTTCACCTACCTTCTGCCCGACTGTCTCGTATACCTCCGACATTCTATAACAATTATATACTTTGGGTTTTATTTCACGTATTCAAAAAACAAATGTTACATAAAAATTTTAATAAAACAGTTTTATATCTTCTGAAATATTTTAAAATTTATAAATTTATGGAAAAGTTCGGGTACGGGGTACCTCGAAATTTTTCCTGGTCACATCGGATTCACTAACCTATAACATTTTCGTGAATGGTAAACGTTTAGCAATATGCTAATGATACTTTTGGGTGCTACATGACCCTCTAAATTGAAAAACATACACTAGCTGATAAGTCACTAACTGGATTCAAACTTCATTAGTTCTTTAATAAGATACCCTGATCTCTTAGCTATGATGTTTTATTTTAAAACAAATATTAAAACATTTTTATTAGAATGACGTCGCTTATACCTTTAATTTTGAACTCATTTTAAATCCAAAGCATAAAAGCATTTTTACTGTGAGATAAGAGGTATATAAAGTGCAAATACCTCGAATATAAAGGGGCAGTGAAAGGAAAATGAGAAAAAAGAAATAAAAAAGATACTAGTGTATGAAGATGATAGAAGAAGGCAATAAAGAAGAGTGTAATAGACATTAAAGGGACATAAAAGATATCTTTTTATGCGGAGCTCTTGTGGTCGCCTAAAGGTGCTAAATTAGACCTAAGGACAGTATAAAGAAAATACCCTAACAAAGTCTAAGGGTTTGACCCAAGCTTCATCATAATGTAGCCCTATTCACATTTTCACATCTGAGTGCTTCATCTCATTAAATAAAGTCTTTAAGTGTCAACGACTTCATACTTAAAGACTTCACAACTTAATATTTTTTATTGCCTATTTTCACACTTTTTGCCTACTTATCCTTTTTGACATTAACGTTAATTTAACTTTATTTTTAATAAAACACTACCGTTAAATGATTTTATAAGTCCAATAATAAAGGTCAAACTGTTCTCTATGTCTTTTAAGAACGCTCTATAAATAAACAACATTAAACACTGTTAGAAATAGTTATTTTGTCCTATACCGTTCATTAGCTATCAAGCATATACATTTTTCTGTAATAGAGATTAACTTCACTTGGATTGCGAATAAAACTTGTTGAGGGTTGTTAAACCTCACTGCAAATGTAAATTTTCAATTTTACTCTTTGTTTAAGATACATTTTTTATGTGTTAGGTTTTTAATGTTTGTTCATAAATGACCATTTTTCAAAAATATATTACTTGTTGATTTAATATCAATGGCACTAGTTTAAGTTTTAATATTACTATGTACAGAACATAATTATGTCTATATAGACTAATCTTTAATTTCACCGCTTCTATTGTTACCTAGTTACATTATCTAGTATGGACAGTTATTATACATATGATAGTACTGCTCAGGGATTTTAGCAATTATAATTTTGAAATAATAACTTATAGACAAAAACTTGTCATTATCTCTAGATTTTATAAGTTTTTGAATACGATTATTTAAATAAGAATGCTTTATATTTATTATATCTTATCTTTTGTATACCTTATCTTTTGGTATATTTTAGGATAAACATCAACATTACTTTTTTCAGTGCAAGCTATCCTGAGAGGGTGTGAAATTAAAACTTTGTTTCCACTAAATTTATATTATATGCTTATTTCTTAAATCCTGTCTATGCTTCTTTTTTATATTATAAAAAAAGTTCTTCATTTTTTTTATGAAATGAAATTTCGTTTTTTGTCGTAGAAATGGAATCATAGCGATTTCACTATTTGAATTTTTACTAAAGAGGTATAAAAAAAAATATATTATAATTTAATTTTTACGAAAATAGATTTGTATGGCATTAAAAAATACCAACCGGACGTTTTATTTTAGTTTGAAATAAAATAAGGAAAAATATTGAATAAAAGAGGGAAAAATCCGATCTTGACAGAGAATATTAATAAAGGAAATGATGAAATTAAGGGCCTGTGAAAATTAATATTCATATCTCAGTCGCAATCTCATCTGCAGCTCAGTATTTATGAAATCATTTTTCACCATTAAAAATATGTTGACAATTATTTGACCCCTGACCTTTTTATTTTTTACTCCTTTTTTATATACGGTCGTCATAGCAACTTGAATAGATCAATAGGTCTAAATTGCATGTTGTGAGATAAAATTTATTTACGGAATAATGACGTCATAATTTTGGATTTCAATAGAATAATTAGTATCTATTATATAATAAATTTTAAGGTTGTGCCACTGGTACTATTTTTTGTATTGCCCGAATTTCTCTGTCTATATTTGTCGTAGAGATTTGAGAGTTTGTACAAATGCTCAGCAAAGTATGCTGATAAGTCGAAGGGTTCAGAAACAGTTCTAACTACCTGTATTTTGATGCTGGTTTCAGATGGCATTTGTACAATTATTTTGTATTATTAAAAGAAGTTTATTTAATCATTTAAAATCACTGTAAAATATTCTACAAAAAATATAGTTTCATTAATATTATCTTGTACGATAAATTTACTTTTTATATAGAAATGTAAATTGATCAGAGAAGACCTTTTACAATTGCCCTTAACAATTCAATGATTCTCTAAATACAACTGTTATTTTAGGTACTATCTTTCTACACTTATCAGAATTACCTAATACGTTCCAAATAGCTTTTTGAGTTAAATCTTATGTGGGGTAGATTCGATAAAATATTTAATACTCCTTAATGTTTTACTTAAGATGTATGTTAGAATTCCATTCACTAACGTGTTAAACTTTACATTGACTAAGTAAAGACATTAATCCCAACTTCTAGTCAAAAGCTTTCAGCATTTATCAACCTTTTAGCAAAGGTTCCTCTAACTGGTATGTTTTAAACCGATTATTAATAATTTGATCTATTTGCTGTTTGAAATTGGTTTGAATTTTAACTCTTTTTAAATTGGCTTTGACCTAGTTCATACTTTATTCTATATCGTTGTTTGACGGAGATTTTGTGCTATTCGTTAAACATCTTTATGATAAATTACACAAACACAAATTTAGAACAAATAATATACTGTTCAACATGAACTAATGTTAATTGATTAACAACTCCTAAGATCGGTAGGGTGAGGGCGGCAGCCCTTCTTGGGGCCCTCAGGCAAAAATAAACTTTAAATATTTTTAAACTTATATAATATATATATGTATTTATTTATTATAATTATATAATATATTCATAACCAGAGTCAAAGAAACCCAATACTCTAAGGTAGTACCTAAAGAGCTGTCTTAGAGACAAACATTTTTAAATATAGGGTTTTTAAGGCCTCTATTTATTTTACCTGGACTTTTAGGCCCCTATACGGAAAACTAGGGTTAAAATGGCCCCTTGCCTACCTTACATAGATCAAGGTTCTAAAGCTGCAGTAAAGGGCTCTAGATATTGATGTTTTTAAGTTATATAATAATATAGGCCTCTATTGTTTAAACATAGATTTTTAAAGTCCTATACGGAAGAGCCACAAGGAGCCCTTGACATACTTGATCAGTATATCCTTAGAGTGAGCGTGAATGGAGTCCATTATAATAATGAAAGAAAAGAAGTCTCTCCACAAAATAAAAAACTTTATTTGCTTATCATACTTTTGCTCATCATTTATTAAGTATTTTTTTGTGTTTTACTTATTTTATTTGCTTGTTTGTTAGGTTTTGCACTGATGATGGCCTCTAGTTAGGTTGAAAGCGCTTTGCCAATAAAGTTTTATTTTGTGGAGAGACTTCTTTTCTTTCATTATACTTGATCAGGTTTCTAAAGCATTATGCAAAAGGGCCCTTAGATAAAATAGCTTACTTAATTATTACATTTAAATAAATAAACTTAAGTTTTACTTAATTTAATTTTGTATTGTACTAACTTATTTATTTTATTGACTCAAGTTTATTTTAATTTTACTTAATTTTGTTTTATACTTACATATTTATTTCATTCACTTAGTTTTATTTTAATTTATTAAAATAAATAATTAAATATTAAATTAAAGCTTACTCAGTCGTTAATACTACTCTAAGTAAAAGTAGACCCCTCTACTTAGGAATCCATGTAGAAGCCCCAACCCCCTTTCTCATTTAGCTCCTTGAGATGAAGGTTTGGACACTTTTACGCCATACTCTCAAGTTAGAGTTTGGTCTAAAAGATTTTTTATTTATATAGCTGTTTGAAGAAAAAGATTTTTTTGCTCATTTATTTTTATTTATAACTATTTAAATGTTTATTGCAGACGTTATCTCAAGGGATCTACTCTACTGATTTCTAATTCTTCAAGTTGTTACTTTCTGTTATTTGTATTTAAACTTACGTAAACAAGTGTCTGTGAGTTTCTACTTCTATTTTAAAAGTATCTTTGTTTGTTTCTTTAACTCCTCTAACACTGTGTATTTACTTTGTATAAAACATTTAGTTTTAAACAAGATTATTTCTTAACTAGTGAATAAAATTTCTTAATGTTTTTTTGCGAGGAACATCATGTAATTAAATATTTATTTAGCAAAATAGAGTTGTGAATCTATTGTATAGGTTTGTAAATAAATAATTTGTCAATGTAATATATAAATGATTCATTGGAAATTAAATAAAACTAACCCTAACTACTTTGCTAGTTAAAAAAATTCATTTTATCTCTGTTATTTCACATTTATGATTTTAAAAAGATTGATGAGATCCGTTACAATATAAATATGCTCAGCATTCCTAAGTAATCAAATGCAGTAATAAACCCAACCAAATGCTTTTACCAAAACGGCACCAACCCAATTCTAGTATTTGTTTGTATTATTATTACATGCTTTTATTATATGTTTTATATTTATAATTTTTTATCTCTATTGTATCTTTGATTTTGTTTTAGGTGAGTTAAACTAAGACTTACTGTATACAAGGTTTTTAAATAGAAATGGAGGATGAAATGATTGTTGAACATGAGCTGTCAAGTAATGATGACGATGACGGTATGTAAAGTTTCCATGAATACCATCTATTGTATTGAATTGAATCTTTTATAATCATTTTTAAGATACTACTAAAATAAGGAATTAGATTGTTTATATACATAGAGGACCTTGATTATATCCATTGTTCATATTCTTTATTATTCCAACAATTAAAATAACTCATGCGCGGGGTACTCAGTACTTATTCCTCACAACTTCGGATTCGCTTTGCTCGACCTCAGAATATGATGTTTACATTAAATCTTAAGGTGTTATTACTTAAGTCTTATTGTGCTCGACCTCAGACTGTGATGTTTACTTAATCTTAAGGTGTAATACTTAAGTCTTATTGTGCTCGACCTTGTGATGTACTTATAAGGTGTTAAATCTTAACTTATTGTGCTCGACCTCAGAATGTGATGTTTACTTAAAATCTTAAGGTGTTAATACTTAAGTCTTATTGTGCTCGACCTCAGAATGTGATGTTTACTTAAAATCTTAAGGTGTTTAATACTTAAGTCTTATTGTTGCTCGACCTCAAAATGTATGTTTACTTAAATCTTAAGTGTCTTATTGTGCTCGACTCAGAATGTGATGTTTACTTAAAATCTTAAGGTGTGCTCTTCAGTCTCATTGTGTTCGACTCAGATTAAAAAGTAACCAATCTCTTGGTAGTTATAACTTAAGGTCGATCAAAGCTAAGGAATATACAGGGTGTTTCATATAAAGTGTCCACCAGAAAAGGAGGTGATAGTACTCCTCAAAAGGAACAAAAAAAATGTCCTATAATATAAACCCGATCTCCAACCGTTTTCCCACAAGGTCAATTTAATATTTCAAAAAATATTTACCTCACATCATAAAATTGTTAATAGGGATTTAACTATTCAAGCTAGAAAGGCGAAATTGGTATCATTAGAAAGCTGAGTAAATTTCCTAAAGGACAAACTACTAACTATGTCAAATATTTTGGAACTACTGCCCGAAATTTTGCATGAAACATGATTTTTAAAAAAAATGAATTTTATGGAATTTTTGTAGTAGGGCATTAGAGGAAGTAAGAGATGAGCAAAAGTTCAGCCAAGAACGGAAAAAACTTCTCCTATGATTGCCCTTTAAGAAAATGTAAATATTTTCATACATTCAATAGTCAAAATTTTAAGCCATTCTTCCTAGAAGTTGGAAAAACTGATATTTTTTGGCATTTTTGCATATGTCTACATTGTTAATTACATGGTACATAAAATAATTAAAAATCTCTAAAGCAAGGGAAAAGAGTGGTTTTAGAGAAAAATGTGTAAGAATAAAAAAGGTTTATTTTACCCTCGTTTTTATACGACAAAAATTATAAGTTTTTGCAACTTCTAGCAACAATAGTTTACATTTTTGACGATTGAATGTATGAAAATATTTACATTTTCTTAAAGGGCAATCATAGGAGAAGTTTTTTCCGTTCTTGGCTGAACTTTTGCTCATCTCTTACTTCCTCTAATGCCCTACTACAAAAATTCCATAAAATTCATTGTTTTTTAAAAATCATGTTTCATGCAAAATTTCGGGCAGTAGTTCCAAAATATTTGACATAGTTAGTAGTTTGTCCTTTAGGAAATTTACTCAGCTTTCTAATGATACCAATTTCGCCTTTCTAGCTTGAATAGTTAAATCCCTATTAACAATTTTATGATGTGAGGTAAAATATTTTTTTGAAATATTAAATTTGACCTTGTGGGAAAACGGTTGGAGATCGGGGTTTATATTATAGGACATTTTTTTGTTCCTTTTGAGGAGTACTATCACCTCCTTTTCTGGTGGACACTTTATATGAAACACCCGTATAGTGCTGTAGAAATCTACTCAAACAAGTAATATAGAAATCAAACGGATTAAACAGTTCTTTGTTTACCTAGAAAATAAATGTAATATTTAATTATGAGTAAGAAATGAAAATACATACTGAAAATTCATACTTGACACGGTTAGAATAATACGAATTAGTTTTCATTTCAGTTATGTTGTGTAAAAGTTAATAGCGTCTACATATGTATGAAATTAGTTTGGACATTCATTTATCACTATTAGTTGCCCCTTATAACTTATCTATTTTCATTTTAATCTCTATTCTTATAAACAAAGGACCGTAATAAATAAACCCTTAATCCATTTCTCTACTTCAGGTTCAAATTTATTGTTTAAGATTTATTTATTTTGTAAAACATTGACATTTCTGATACACCGTTTATTTGAGTATGTAATAAGTTGCTGGAATAATGCCAAGTGTAGTTTATTCTTATTTATTAATCATAAATAAATTGCGAAGTTTATTAAACATTCTTTATCAATTTTTTTGTTAACATAATATAATTGCGCGAGAGATATTGTGTCAACTATTCATGTTTTGCAAAACTCGGTAGTATCAAATTATTTATATTTTCTTTGTTTTTGGTATCATTGTCAGTAGATGCGAGCTCAGCCCTCCGGTGAAATAGTTTCTTATTACGTTTAAAAATTACTTTATTATTTTATTCACGCGTTATTTTGTTACGTTTTGTCAATTATTTTACTATTCAAATTGGAAACTAATAGAAAACAAGTACATAACCTGCGTTGTAACATGAATGTTACATTGACTATTTGCTACTTATCTGCGTTTCGTGTCTTTGGCTGTAACTATGCTAGAGAAGGTAAGCTTTTCTCCCATTTCTTTATGTCATAGACGTTCATGGGGTGAATAAAGTTCCTTTATCGTGCCATCCCCTTCATTTAAGACATTTAAACTACGTATAGTTGAATTTTTTTAATAGGTTGTGCCCGTTAGTTGCTTTTAGGATACGATGCTTATATGTATAAAACCAATATTATTGATACGCCGAAATGTGTATTAATAAAAGTTATAGATTAAACAAATTTTCTTTTGTTTATAATATATATATTTATTTAGCGAGTTCTAATCGGATATTAACATTTTATATCCCTTTAAAATATTATCTGTACATAAAATTTTAAATTAAATCATAATATTGAATCCAACAGTAAGGTAATTGAAAATAAATAGGATATAACTATTTATTACCTCTTGGTTTAGTCTATTGTAATATACTGAATAAAATTTATTGCTTTGTAAAATTAATGTTGAAAATAAAATAGGGAAAATTCCCTGGGTGGAACAAGAGCTGACCTGTCAGAGTGATAAAATGATTTTTTTTAAATAATTGTTGCATTAGGAATACCATAAAATATTGTACATTTTTAGTGTTTTCGTAATATGATATTATCAATTTTACATAGTTATCAAAATAATTGTAGGGGAAAAATGGGCTTAGTGTATTTTGCGAAAGTCTGCTGGCAGAATATCAACTTTTATTCTAAAACAAAACAAAAGGCCTTTGGCCTCTTGGCCGGTTCCTGGCCTCAGCACTTCACGGCCACATGGGTGTTGTCCTATATCAGTTTTTCATATTAATACTTTATATAAGTGGCTTTTCGTAGCTATATAAGCGAATTCCCAAGCATTATTTTTTCTTAATGTCGTCAACCCTGTCATTATTGTAGGCTAATGACGTACAATTTAAAAAAAAATAATAGGTCCTAGAAATTAATGAGGTCAATTTTTATTTCAATCTAAAACAGCGATTGAATGTTATTGTGCGTGCCATAGAAACCTCTAGGAACAAAAAACTTTTACATACATTTATGTTAATGTATTCTTTATCAGTTGGGGGCCGCTTCGAGGGTAAGTGAACTAATACTGATACTATAATGTAATTTCGTACCTATGTGCGTTTTCGTACCATACATGTCAATGTCAGATCTTAAGTTGACTGCATTTGGGTTTGCATTGATGTTGATGCAAACCATTTACATCATGTTTCTTTTTTTACCACAATCCCTGAGATAGAGTTATAGTGCATATATGTATATATATGTATGTATTATTATTTATATATATATATATATATATATATATATATATATATATATATATATATATATATATATGTATATATATATATATATATATATATATATATATATATATATATATATATATATATATATATATATATATATATATATATATATATATATATATATATATATATATATATATATATATATATATATATTATATATATATATATATATATATATATATATATATATATATATAATATATATATATATATATATATATATATATATATATATATATATATATATATATATATATATATATATATATATATATAATAATATATATATATTAAGAAAAAATTCAACTCGCACTTCTACCCCCTTCATAATCCAACCTTATGACCCTATTTTTCTACCGGGAATTCGCTAAAATTGTGTATTTTCTTACTTATATTCACCTCGTTGTAGATGAATATCAATTTTACATTATAATTCATCTTCATTATTCTCTTTTATAACACTATTCTCAAGCAACAGGTCCCTATATAACACAATATAAGTGTCTAAATATCCATGATAGATGATTTCATTCTATATTTTTTAAAATTAAAAGTGAATAATTTAATAACTAATTAAAATAATTAAATACCTTACATACTGCTTTTATGAGCTATAAACTACGAAATAATTATAATATTAAACAAAAAAACAGTTGTTTTTTTAATATTATTTAATATTAAAAAAAATAGTATTGTAAGTAGCAATCATTCAGCAAATGATCATCAGAAATTCACGCTTATTATTGATTTTTGACGAAGCACTTTGCTGTAAAAATCACTTAAACTTATTTCTATAATATTAATTACAATGATATTTATCAATTATTTATTTATTACACTAACATTACTTATTACTAAAATTATAAACTTTTGCAGACAAAAATTCCATATTTTTTACTTAAAAAAGTACCACCCATTCTTTTTTTGCTGTTAAGTAATAACTTTATAAATATAGAAATGCTTAATTATTATTCAAAATAAGTTTTTAACAAAAAGAAGGTAAGTTGCGTCATTCTGTTTCTTTTAACCACGACTGTGTTTATTGTTTTAGTTTTTATTTTACTATTATACTAGTAAATAGTCCACGTGGATTGCGTGTTCATCGCCCACGTGGAATTATAATTGCAGTAATTTTTGTATTATTCTTTAAAAGTATAGATTTATCAAAATAGTTTTTCATTTCTTATTCCACTTTCGATTTTGCCGAAAATTAGTTACGTTCTAATTTTAAAACATTAAGAACTTAACTGTTGATACTTAAATTTAATTTTTTGTATTTAATCAAATTTCAGATATGTATCTAAGGATATATATTATTTTAAAATAGAAATAAGGTGGGTAGATTTCTATTTTAATATTTTTGCACGTGTGTTAGTTATTTTGTAAATAGATGACGTCATGATTTTTTTATCAGGTTAAAGCGTACGGGTAAAGGTTGTTTAACATTCACTACATTAGATAAGATTGGGAGTTTTTACTGCTTTTGACTTTTACAACACCTTTTATAATTTCTACGTTAAATTACCTCTACCATATATGTTACATAATATAAACTAAATTAGGCCATAAATTATATAAAGTATTAAATTAAATATAAGTAATTTTAATTATAATGTTTGAATCATTTAAAGGGAATTGCAATAAAGTAATAAAGATTGTACGGTAGTAATTAGAAGTTCATGGAGTTTATATTTGAAAATGGAGTAGACATTAGGTTGGCGCCTCACGTTCGAATTTTATAGCCACTACAACACCCTCTCTAGTACGCTCTTTCCTCCTTCTTCTTCTTCCTGGTTTTATTTTGTAAACTTTCTTCTTAGAGTGTTCTTTATCTCTTAATCTAATTTGATATTATTTTTGTATAATTTTACGTGATTAATCATGTAAAGTAATGTATTTACCTACAATTGGTGCTAGGTAATTAATGTACCTAACAACATATGATAGTTTAATTGGTGATATTAGGTCAAAAATAAATGTTAAAATAAGTATATAACACTATCAAACGTTGAAGAGAAATCCAGTTTTTTTTCTTCTGATAAAAATAAATATTTGCTAAATTAAAAAGATCATTACTCATGCTTAGCGTTTTGTTCCTATAATTCTGTAGGTTTTTTTATCAGCTTTTATTTTAAAGTTTAGTTACTAAAATTTCCTTTCCTCCTAATCTCTTAAGATAAGAAGAGAGCAATGTAATACTAAAAAAATCTTTTGAATTAAATTAAAATTTGTAATTTAAACCATTTAACACATTTCATCAAATTTCTACACTTCCAGCATCTACAAAAATCTAAATAGTCGTGTGTGTATGGTGTCTGCGAATGTATTACATTATTTTTTACTTGCATTATTACGTATGGGTAAGATATGGGCATACTGTACCAGCCTGTACTGGGCTGGTACAGTTCTTAGACATTTAAAGGTAAATTTTGAGCCGCAGTTCGGGTTGTTTTATAAGCAGGTAAGGTAGGGAAGCTTAGTTTCTTATTTGGCAACTTTATAATCACCGCAATCATGAGTAATGAGCTGTGCCTGTCTGTTACAATATCCATAAGGCAACACAGCTGATGTTTTACATGAGGGTTGTGGGGGAAACAAATCAGGTAAAGCATCAGATCTATAAAGTTATACTTTATCTCCAGACTGTGTATAATGTAATGTTTATTGACTAGTTTTTGGGGAGTAAAGAAACACTTTTCACTCCCAAGGGAGAAAAGTGTTTCCTATTATTGGGTTATTAGAGCCAATTATATCAATTTTTTAGGGGAGTGGTATTCTCTAAATTTATACAGGAGACCGATCAATGTTTTATTTTCCCGGGGGCGGCATCCCCAAAATTTATAATGTGGGCCCGACCAAAAAAAATTTTTACTGGCTCAAAATCAGTTTAAGGTCAAAATAAGTTGTTTGGAGCAAAAAAAAACATTGTTTTATTTTTTTTTTTTGGCGGGCAGCACCTCCAAAATTTATTAGGGGGAGCCGACCAAAAAAATTTTTTTTTATTGGCTCAAAATCCGTTTCGGGTCAAAAGAAGTTGTTTGGAGCAAAAAAAATTGATTTTTTTTGGGGGGGAGGGCACCCCCAAAATTTATAAGGGGGAGCCAATCAAAAAATTAGAATAAAATACAACAATTAATAGTTAATAGTCATAACTCCTTGGCTTTGCCTCGGGAGTTTAACACATAAATCCCTCGGCTTACGCCTTAGGAACCAACTAACTGCTCAGGGAAATAATAGCATTCTTTACACCCTTGGTGCATAAATAACTATTATCACCTCCCTCTTGAGCATGTACAGGTTACTTTAAGAAATCATCACTTATCATTTAAGAAAACAAATTTATGAACACTAAAGTAGACAGAAGTAACACACTGAATATAGAAGATACTGTATTTATATTAAAAATCTTCACTCCCAACAAAAAGTGTGTCGATGAGTGTGTACGTGATGAAACTGAATAAATAAACAAAAGGATTTTACATTTATTTTGTATCATATTTGCAATAATTTTCATCTAAATTATTGTGTCGTTCATAAAAAAGTTATGAATGACAATGTCTAATCAATAAGCAGACTAACTCTCTGGTAATTAAAAGTAAAAACTAAAAATAAATCACCAGTATATTATCCTCTATATAAATATGATTTTCAACTAAATATTTTAACCACGAAGTTTTTTATTCTTTAGCTGAGGGAATAACTTCCATGTATAGTAGAAATGTAAATTATTATAATACATATAAGAAGCTAATTTAAAAATAATATTAATTCTGCAGGTTCTTTATTTTATTAGTGGTTGTTATAAATTTAACGTGAAAAGTATTAAGTAAAGAAGGAAATAATCAGGTTTATGATACATCAGCTCGTTGAGGTGGTGAGTTAGCTTTTCCCACCGCTGAGCAATTGTTTCCGCCATAAGTAACCTTGATGAATAAAATCAACACCAATCTAGTACTCATCAGATATTTTCAACTTATCAGATGAGTACCTAATGAATATAGTTACACACCGTACGCGATAAGGTCTATCGGTTTTTTAAACGATTTTGCTCCTACCATCTAGCAATAGATTTGGTAATGCTCGTTCAAAAAGAACATCGAATTAACTTATTATAAAAACATCGAACTTTATTTGAATTCAAATTGATTTCTATCTTCCTCAGTATAAATTCTTAAAAAAAGTCCTAACTGCAAAAGAGTTAGTCGTAAATTTTCTAAGAGTGTCTTTGAAATGTAATGTTTGAGTAGTGAATTTTATCTTGGTGAAGTATTTTGTAGGGTAGTGACAAATGTATCTAATTTATCAACCTTATCTGTATTCAATGTAAATGTCTTGCAATGTAATGTAAAGCAAAATATACCACCACAATGCCATTAACTTAGCTCAAATATAAATGCTTTGACTAATGTAAGGAATTTTACAATTTACTAGATTATATTAATTTTTATTTATTTTTAATGTTCAAATTTGATAACGGTTGTTGATTTTTAATTATCGTATTAGGAAAACAGTTAAGTGAAGTATTAAATTCCTTATTATTTTTCATTTTATTTTTATTTCTTTTTCTAGACTTACCTGTTTATTTAGGAGACTCGGTTTATTTTTATACCGTCCTATAAATATTAGAACTGAAGGGTCTCAATATCGACGCCCTTATCTTATTATAAAACTCTTTTCACTTCATAGGTGTTGAAAACTTCCCGAATACGTCTCATATAAAGTCTTCTTACGTCGTTAAATAAAACCAATATCTTTCATCTCATACCTCTGGCTAAGTTTAAAGCATTTTAAGGCTAACTATGCTATTAATTATTATCTTAAATTCTTACTATTTTATATGCATTATAAATTATAAAAATACAATTTTAAATAATATCGCGCCGCAATAAACCGTGCCAAGTATATATTAAACAATTTAGGTTTTTAACTTTTAAGTCAATTTTGACCTTGGTTATCCAGACCATTTATTATGGTATAAATTACATGTTTGGATACAAAAAAATATTTTTACACATTTTTTCAATGCTTTATGTTATGTTTTTTTCTATCCAACACCCTCCCACCCCTTTTTTGTAATTGTATGAATTATTACATGATTAATTTGATTCGTTCATTTGTCTAGTATCCTTCAATGATTTTATCGTTGGTACTGTAAAACAAAATTAGGGGCTAAAAAAGTGAAAAGTAAACCTTTTACTTTTCCTCATTTATACCGTATATAGGAAAAGTATTGTATTTACAAAATATTCGAAACCGGAATTCACCCTGAATTATTCGATTTATGTGCTTTTAATCCCTCATGAGTACTTTGTACAAATTTGTCTTTCTATTTGTGTTGTGTGTGTATTTGTGTCTTTTATTATCGTACCTCAGTACAAAATCAATGTTTCGGCGGTCTAGTTGAGCAACCTGGGATTTTTTTGTTCCTCGATAACATTTAAACACTTGTCAAAAAAAAGCATTTAAACACATATCGGAATAAAACTTGGTACAAAAATCGATCTCAAAACTGTCCAGAACTCTAGTGCTTATGAAATGACTTCATTAACCAACAATAACTTATGACTTAGCAAACATTGCAAGAATTCACTAAGTATCGAAAACAGTGGATGAAGCTTAAATTTGGTATGCATATACTAGTATAAAGGCAAATAAAAAGTTGAATTCAAAATTTTATTATCAGCATTTAGTTAATGTAAACAGCCACAGATTTTAACTACATTTGTAAATTCGCTAATATAGTGCCAATATGCCACTTATGACAACTACTTTTTTTTCGTTATAGGTTGTTAATTAATTTACAAAAAAAAAAAATTTAAAATAGAATCGATTATCTGATAAATTGAAAATACATTGAAATTAATATATATTTCTAATTTGCCATGGAAATAACTATTGAAAGGTAAAGATTAATAAGTGTTAAGAATTACGAAAACAGTGAGTTTAGCTAAATAGTTTTTTAATAGAATACTGGGTGCAGCAAAAAATTCAACATCATGATTTTGCTATAAATGAATTTATTTCAAACTTCTGTTTTATATTTTTAAATAGTTAAGTATTATCTTAGAACAAAAACACTTTCTAAGAGCTTCTTTTATTGTATTCTAAATCACAAAATAATTTAAGTTTATTTATTAGAACTTTTAAATCATTCTTCTTTGTTTTTATAAAAACATGCTCTTTGCACAAAGAAAAAAAGTTAATAAGATAAAATGGGAGTGAAAAAAGACAATTGTGTAGATTGAGCCTGGCTCAGTTAAGGACGTCGTCTCCTGGGGCTCACTCTGGATTTCTCAATCCTGGTGCTCCCCGCCCCCGCCTGCCTTCAACCCGTCCCTGCCTGCCTTTAAGACGAGGGTTTCTTTGTTTCCTTACATTCACGGCTCCAATCCTTTACTGTAAACCCCGACTCAGGATTCCCTAACACTTCTAACTACATTCCCGTCAGCTTTTTTCATTTATTTATATTATATATATATATATATATATATATATATATATATATATATATATATATATATATATATATATATATATATATATATTTTTTTGTTTTACACGTGTGAAATTGTATTTTGTTTTTTGAATCTGCGAATAGTGTTAGGTCTCGTGGATGCGTACGAGTGACATTCAAATTAATGTTTCTACTGTTTCTCATTTTTGTTAGAATAAGTCATGTATTATATTGTATTTTTTTATTTGCTATGAAAATATAACTTATATTTATAACACAGTATAAACAAGCTGCAAAGTATGAAGTTAAGCTTCTCCATCTTATAAATGTAAAATTTAAATTAAGTGGGTTTAGACCCATATAGCCCACGCATATATGGACCCAATTGGACCCCAGGCATATATGCCTGGGGTTCAATTGTCATATTTATTGATTTCCTGTTATTCATGCTCTCCTATAACATTTAAAGTCATGTAGTAATATATTTGTTTTAAAAAATGGTAAGTTTATTTGAATTCAAAATACCCGCCATTTTATAACGCTCTGTTAAATATTTTTTAACGTTTGGTCAGTTTATCCTCTTACAGGACTCAATTTTCGTACTTAGTTCAATTCGAATTGGACACCCTATCACCAGCATCGTTTCACAAGAAAAATGTTCTTACATCCACAAATCTGTACATTTGTAAAAAAACACTTAAAAACTCAATATTTCTAAGAATTCTTGGAGTTAAAACTTTCTCAAATAAAGATGACAAACAATTTAAAATTAATATAAGGTAAAAAAAAAATTGGGTGTCACAGTTTTGCTGTTACAATCCATCTCTCCCTGTATAAGATACTTGCAAATAATAAAATATTTTATAAATTTTTACTATTTTGATACCATTTATCAGTATTAATTCACTTTCTAAGCTTTTCTCAATTGATTTTTCTTGATTACTACTTCTACCGTCTACTTTTATGTGGTAGAGATAACTTTTGTAGAAGAGAATTAAGAATTCTTGACAAATCTAAACCCCCTCAGTACTTTACCCTCGGACAAGAACCTGAAAAACTGGGTAGGCTTCAGCAGCGTAGGTTTTTCATGAACCTACATCTTTACTGTCACCTTTCCTGATCTTATACAAGTTGACTTCCTATTCCCTCGTACTTTTGTCGAATGTGATAAACACTTCAATCTTTTATATTTTTAATGATAAAATTAGTTTAAGATTGTTTTTACCGCAAGTTGAAGATGAAAATGAAGAGTCAGATACCGTCGATACTTGATATTGGATAAGAATATTACTTTATATCGAGGGACATTCTTATCCAACAGCAAGTATCCACGGTAGCTGATTCTTAAAAAATATTAATTAATTGATTGATTAATAATTTTTTAAATTCTGCCACTTGCTGGTTTTCAATCATTTTGAGGTTTTTACTACTTTCCTCGTTTAAAAAAATTAAATAGGGGCTTTCTATGACTTTTACAGAAGAAATTATTATTAAAATTAAAAAGAATAATAATTATGACTAAAATTAATAATTATGACCAGTCTCATACCCTATAGCTACGTAACCAGGAACAAATCAACCATGTTTTATCTGACTAAATCAACTTTTTAATTATTGAGTGTTTATTAAAAGTTATAATGAAGGCCTGAGTAAAAATCTATCTGTGGACTTTGTTTGCTTAACTTTGTATTTGGAGTTTTAATTGGATGCTGTGTTATACTTTTCCATGAATTTTAATTTTTTTTAAGGGGAAAAAACATTGTTATAGCAAAAAATACGACTTTTAGCGAATTTTCATAATGAAAATGACGCTTATGAGGTTGTTCGGATGACGGAAGTTGAGGGTGGGAGTGAGTGGAATCGGTTCCTATTGGCTTCCTGATAACAAAAATGTATGTCCAAAAAAAAGTTATATATATAATATATATATATATATATATATATATATATATATATATATATATATGTATATATATATATATGTATGTAAGAGTTTCTACCCTTTCGTATGGCGAACGATAACTCTCGAAGGCGTTCTCAAATTGAAACGAAACTTTGCAAATCGCGAGATGTTATGGAGGTTACGAGGCCTATTGTTTATAAAAACATTATGACGATTAAGACCGATTTCAGCTCAATCGAACCATCACAAATGGCGCAATCGGTATACATATATATATAATCTTGTATATATGTATACGTCCAGGTCAAAACTTGTACGATTTCTGTTGGGTTTAGTAGTGCTAGAGGGTGGATATAGTATAAAGATGGACCTCTACCTCTTGCTCCATCCTGGTAAGCCTGCTGTCCCAGAGAGACAGGACAAAAATGGCTTTCCACTAAACCACGCCGAACAAAGCAGGCCCGTAAAGCGGAAGAACCTCGAAGTAGTCTTTATATGGTCGAAGTCATTCTAAAACGATTGCGACCGGTTTCAGCTCAGTCAGGCAATCTTAAGTGACGGAAACGGCATTTTTATTTAAAAACTAAATCATGAATATATTTTTTGTTTATAATTGTCGCGGCCGCCGCTAGGTTTATTTTTATCTATATTTGTTTTGTTTTTTTGTAATGTTTTGTTTTGGACAACACTGTCAGGAAAGAATTATGTTTGACGTATTTTATTCTAGTTTTTCGATTCGTTGCAAGATTTATTAGTTTAGACAGTAAAATATTCTTTTACGGGTTCTAACCAGGGTTCAAATGGGTTTTTTACGGGTTCTTGTTCGATTATTGTTCGCGAAAACGGGACGTTTTATGTTACAGTTGTTCCTTCTTCGTATCGATACTTATATCAATAAAACTCTGTGAAAGTTAAAGCTGTCTGACTTTAAATTTGTGTAGCTAGAATGAATGTCGTGACGATTGTTGCGCGATTGCCGGCACAATAATGCTTCTTAATTTTAATATTATAGCATACTATTAATAATAGTATGAATAAAATCTCAATTAGCAAAATCAAATTTGTGAGAAAGCCTCTCAGGCCCGCGAAGCGGGCCTGTGTGGAAAGGCTGTGAAAATTCGCTAGATACATGGCAAAATGCCATGTAAACAAGAACAACACATAATACAAACCAACAACAATGTGGCCGCGAAGCGGGCCACAGGGAGGCCCCCGGCCGCGAAGCGGCCCGGTGGGCCGACGCCGTGGAGCGGACGAGGCGCGAAGCGCCGTGGAGCGGACGAGGCGCGAAGCGCCGAGGCCGCGTAGCGGCTACGGGCCGAAGGCCCGTATTTAATAAGTTATTTCTATTTTATAAAAAATCATAAATGAAACTTGTGCTTCATTAGTCTCCAGTCGTTTTGCAACTTGGTTGGGAGAGATATTTTTGTTGTTTCTCGGAACAGCAAATATATTGTTTTTAAAATTAAATAAAAAAATTTGCTTCAAGTGAGGTTTATTTATTATGTATGCAAGAAAAATTTAAACTATTTCTGACGGAAATTATTTTTAAATAATTAGATTAATTAGATAATTAATTATTTTTTGTTAGATTATGGAAATGTAACAATCAAAATGGAAACAATGTTTATTATACTTCAGATATCAATTAGAAACAACATTGATACAAAAAGCAAGCAATTGATTATGAACTTAACATTTTAAAGGAAATTTGTCCGGCTTGCGGATATCCTACTTTACCGGACACCTTATTTATACCGTGGGTATAAAGGAAAAACTATCAAGAAAATTTATATTAAATTGTCCGTTTCAGGTGAGTTTTAAGATCTCATGACTGGTTTGTACCAAATTGTGTGTCTGTTAGCGTCGTAGCATCTATTGTATAAATGCTATAGAGTTTAAACTTGGTACAACAAATCTTTAGGTCTAGTTATACTTTCCAAAAAATATTTTTACGTTGATATTATACGTTAATACTCAGAGAAAAATTGCAACAATCCATGAAACGCGGTAGTCTCTATGTAAGACCAACCAATGTGCCAAGTGCAATGTCATTGCCAGAATTAGTTTTTTTTTTATTAAATTACATGTATTAAATTATTAAATACGGCCGTCTGCCCGCATGACACGCCGTTTCTTATTCTTTCACATAATCATAACCTGTATTTCACGAAGTTTGTTGAGATTAATAGTTTTTTCTTTAAAAAATATTGTTCCTTTCATTATAAATTTATTAGTATATAATTTATTATACTTGGCTATGTAGGGTTTTTGGTTGAGTAAGTTTCTAACGACATAACAGTGGACTTCTTGTTTTATCCTGTAGAGAATACTTACCAGTATAATGTTGGCTGCATTCCAGAAAATCCTGAGATCTAAAATTCTTTCTAACCGTCCCTAAAGCGTTTTCAGATATTCATCCCTTATTTTGGCCTCGTTTTCTCCTAGTGTAAAAACTGTTAATGATTTTTTTGAAATGCCCAAGACTTACCTCTGCCCTTTAGATACCTAATAGTTACATTGGTTCAATCCTTTATTAGATTATTTCGTAGTTAAATAATAATAATACTACCGAGTTTTGCAAAACATGAATAGTTGACACAATATCATTGATACTATTTTTTATATATTTAACATATTTTCGTTAAAATAATAAGCCTATAACCTATTTTTTATTTATACCATAAATATATCGAAAAATTAATGTTTTAAAAATTCAAAACGAGGATTTCAAGTAAATACAGGATTTCAACTGTATTTTTTCAACAATTCGTTGAAGGTGTTTTAAGACCTTAAAAGTAAAAGGTGTATGCGCTTGCAAGTATTGTAAGGGTTAGATGTACTTCTTAAAATCCAATTTTGATGCCTACAAGAGCAGGAAGAAACGGATTAACAAAAAATTTAACAACCACATTGTTGTTACATAATATTTCTCAGGTTCAGCATAGCGAGACAGACATAATTGATAAAACCTTCACCTTTATATAATCTTTGCATTCTGAGAACAAAACATAGCAAGTCCGAAGTTGTGCGGCTGAGTAACGAGGTACACCGTACCTCTCTTATTATAAGGTTTTTGCTTTAACAAAATAATGTAAGTATATATTAAAGTATGTTTAAAGTGCATAGTCATGATGTATTATAGCCTCATAGACATAGGCATGTATCATAGCCTCATATACATGTGTCATAGTCTCATAGATATGTATCATAACCTCATAGACATGTATCATAGTCTCATAGATATGTATCATAGTCTCATAGATATGTATCATAACCTCATAGACATTTATCATAGTCTCATAGATATGTATCATAACCTCATAGGCATTTATCATAGTCTCATAGATATGTATCATAGTCCATAGACATGTATCATAGTCTTATAGATATTTTTCATTGCATCATAGATATGTATCAAGCCTTAATGGAATGAATTTGAGAGAAAATTTGTGGTAGTTTTCAATTGTTCCTCATGACTAATATAAGATGCAGCGTCTTTTTCATCGAATCTTCTCTATTTCAGCATTCCTCTTGGCTCTGGTCTAATTGAATTCCTTTTCACCCGGTATAATTAATCTTTAATCAATGTCTAAAATTAATTTTCTGCCTCGGTTATAAATTAAACTTAGTGAACAAATTTAAAAACAGTAAGACTGCAGTGCAGTATTTCGTTTTTTTTTCTTTTGTTACTATTATTTCGTTTATTGATTTTATGTTTGAAAAATTTTTAATTAGTCGATGCAAGCTTTTATTCTATATTAAGGAATGAATTGAAGACTTCAATCCGAAAATAGTTTATTTAAATAAAAATATCGCGAACAAGGAACCTTGGTACATTACCTCACAACTTCAGACTTGCTTCGCATGTCCTCAGAATGTCAAAATTATCGAAAGCTTATGGTGGCATAACTTCGTATTCGCATCGCTGGACCTTAGAATAAAATATCCAAAGTCTGGACTGTTATGGCTTTTAACTCGCTTCGCTCGTCCTCAGATTGACTTTTTAACTTAAAGCTTAGTTATAATTCGGTCTCGCTTTGTTCGATCTCAAAACCAGTAGATAATACTTAGGTAAGGAATCACTCGATATCTCTATTAATTAAGTTATATTAATGAATAATAACATCTAGTTCAAACTAGAGTCAAAGTTGGTAATACTTTCGGTTAATGAAGTAAAAAATCAAATTATTCTTCATCTTTATTCTCTTTATCAACTTTATAAACTTTATTCTATTTTTATTAACAATTAATATATAAACAAACTATACATGTTTGATATAATTTATTCAAGCATTATCAATTGTATTTTAACGATTCTAATAATAAAAATGTTTTGTATAGATTATCGAGATGGGCAAATGTTTTCTCCTACGTGTTTATAAAATATTTAATGTTTGCTTGTGTTTAAATTTTATTTGTATTCTTTCCTTTTTTTTGATATTCTTATAATTTTTTTTTAATATATTGAGTTAACTGGCTGTTAATTTTTTTCTAAAAGTCCAAAGGAAATGCGTGCATCAGTGTCCAAAAAAAATCGCACCATCCTGTCGCCGCTTCGCGGCCACATGGTCGTTGTGTCCTATATCAGTTTGTCATTTTACTGGTTTATATAAGTGGCATACTGCCACGATATAAGCGAATTTTCAAATGTATTAGTCAAAAAACGTGATTGGTTTACATTATGTTTTATATGTCAATCAATAAAAACGGAAATAATGCTGATAATGAAATGTTACTTCGTTTTCGCGTATTAACTATACATAGTAGTAGATGTTTAGTTGCTAGTAATAGCAGCCCGATCTAAAAACGTTTTGAAAAGTTGTGTTTTTGTAATGTATGTGGGTCAATGACGTCACACTTAATAAACAATAGGATTCGGGACTATTATAAGGTTCAGTTTTGAACCAGATAAATATGTGCTCCACTTGAGTATGTAGCAGAGGTGTGGTGTCTATTAGGAGTAAGCACAGTTTTGACACCTTTGGAAACTTTCATCTCTATGTTATTTTACTTAAGTCCTCAATCTTAGTGTAAGTCTCTTTTTTACAAAACTAATAATAAATTATCTAAACCCTTTAAAATCGCTGAAATACTTTAAAGTGGACTGCTTTATGACTCGGTACATACCTCCCTATATCAACCCTCTCATACAGGGGGTTTTTAACTTCACAGTGGCGTTAAGGCGAAACCGTTCAAAGGATATCTTTATCCAACAGCCAGCACTGCTAATTCTTTAATTAGAAAAACATTTATCCAATTACCGAAGTGTGTTACAATAATGTTGCAATATACTTATTGCATTTTTTACCTGCTATTCCAATTATACCTAAGAATATTTTCTGTTCAATGTTCTGTAAAGATTGTGCTAAGAATATTTGAAAAGCAGTACTTCAGTATATGGATGATAAATGTATCAAAAGATATAAATAGAAAAAAGCACGTCAAAGACGATATCACTCGAAACGTCTAAAGACGCAGAAGAGAAGTCAATTACTAATTGGCTCTGAGGTTTTCTCTTCTACCCTATATTTTACTCTGGTATTCTTTGAATAGGAAAAATATTTGATTTTTCCTTTACAAAATACAAGGCAACTAAAGCATTTTGATAGTACAAGATGTCAATTTCAAATTATGTAGCTACACCACTTAAAACTGAAGAAAGTTGTTGATTTGAGTATATTATTCAAAATATCTTGTGGTTTTTATAGCTGCTTTATTCGATTATATATAACCTAATTATTCATTTATGTAAATTGACAGAATAATTATAAAAATACGGCACAGTGATGTTATTCATGCCCAGTCTATGGAAAACTTCTGAATAATAATTCGATTTGGATCAAGTCTTCTCCTAGACTTTTTATTTGATGGCCCCTTTAACATGCTAAATTTAAAAAGTATCCCAATATTTTACTTTTTAAGCAACCATATATTTTAATCAGGATTCAATGTCTTAAGCTAACGTTAAAGGGTTGAAACATGACTCGTAATTTTCAGATAGGATATTTTTTATGAGCAAGTGCTCAGCAGCTTATAAACACGCAATTTTTACCCAACTCCCCCTCCCCCATCATTATTGTGCAAATTGAAACCATAGAGATAAAAATGCAAAAAAAATTATTGTTAGCAAATTTCAAAAAAAATGTGCTTATGAAGTTGCTGTCATATAGGGGAATTGGTTCAATCACAGATTATTATTAATTGTATTTCATATTATGCCAGAAATATATATATATATATATATATATATATATATATATATATATATATAAACACGTCTGTAGTATAGGTATTCGATAAATATGAAAATATAAGAATAAATGTTGTGAAATATAAACAAAGACTTTTTGCTTCAATTTAATTAGTCGTATCATATATACAAGTTTATGGAAACAAATCACGTTTTTCGAATAATACATTTGGAAATTCGCATATATCGCGCTAAACGCAAAACTGCTGATACAACGAACTGCCACATGATTGTTGAGTCCTTTAGTGCCAATGCTGCGTAGCGGCCAAGAAGTCGAACCCCTATTGATTTAAATACAAATATGCTTTCTTATTACCTTATTATGTGTTGGACCGATAAAATATGCGATTTAATTACATAAGTGTCTTGTACTTTATCATCACCTTCCTGTATAAATCGTTGTCCTATTAGTTATTGTAACTAATAGAACAACGATTTATAAAGCTAAAAATAAAAACAATTACAGTTCACACCTAAAATAAATATTATTTGTGAGAGAGGAAAATAAATTGGGTATGGGGTGCCTAGGAACTTTTTCTCATCACATTGGATTCGATACGCTCTTTCTCCCTACTTTTAACTCACTTCGGTTGTCCTCAGATAGTAAATACGTCCGTATCATTCCCTGAGGTTATCCCTCCAGGTACTCACCACGCTCGATGCTACTTAACATTTATTATCCAACAAAAATCATGGATAGAGTTGTCGTATTTTAACATAAAGGTATATACTGAATTTTAACTCAATTGGATTATTTTCTGATTTTAACAATTTTTAAAAATTGTGTAACCCTTTTATGGTGTACCAGTAATCTGATGAAATGTGTACCAGTCATCTGATGAAATGTGTACCAGTAATCTGATGAAATGTTTACCAGTAATCTGATGAAATGTGTACCAGTAATCTGATGAAATGTGTACCAGTCCAGTATCTGATGAAATGTGTACTAGTAATCTGATGAAATGTGTACCAGTAATGAAATGTGTACCAGTAATCTGATGAAATGTGTACCAGTAATCTGATGAAATGTGTACCAGTAATCTGATGAAATGTGTACCAGTAATCTGATGAAATGTGTAAAATTCCTCATCTGGTAAAATTTAAACTTGATGAAACTTAGCTCATATGTTGGACTTATACATGACTACATATGTGCCAAATCTCAACTCTATCGACAAATTATTTCGCGTTTTATAAATTATCAAAGTTTTTTTAGTTTTATTATCGTGGGTTAATGACGACTAAAATATATTTTCTGGATAGCCTAACTACTTCTATAGACTGATTCTTGTACAAAGTTTCAACTCTATAGCATAAGTACGCTGGTAGGTACGCTCATAAGACACACACACACATACATACAAACAGGCAAATTTGTGTAAACCACTTATTGGAGGGCTTTAAAACTCCTAAAACAGATAATTCCGGTTCATCCCGGTTTCGGTTTTTTTAACACAATACTTTTCCTATATACCTGCGGTATATAAATGAAGAATAGTAATAAATAGTCGCTGAGTCATTTACTAATAAATAATCATATTTGCCATCTAAATAATTGTTTATACTTTTAACTATACGTCTTTGTTTTATATTTATTTTTATCTAAACAATAAAAATTAAAACACATTTAAAACCCATCAAAAACATTAGTGTATTGCAGTATTTCTATAGACACATGTAGGCAAAATGATGTACTTAAAAAATTTTAAAAACAACTTCAGGCTGCCATTTTTATCTTCTATATTTAAGCGTAACTGTTTTTCTTATTAAGGAGTTTAATTTTAAAATTATAAAAACAGACTTTCTTAATAATAAATATTATTTATAAATACAGAAATTTAAGAATTAATGAGATTTGAGTTAATCGATAAAAATAAACACTAGATCGAACCATGGATCTTTAGGTTTAATGCCTTATCCAATTGCGCCAAACTGGAGAAAACGTAAAGAATCTTGAAATGTTTCTCTCCCTAAGTTTATTTTCTTCCCTATATTTTATTGTCTCCAAGTATAATAGGGTGTATTTGATTTTCTTTAATTTCGCTCTAGAGAAAATAAATATTTTCTAGTTGTTCGTAGAAACTTTAGAGCATTGTTTTCTTTCTTTATGATGCTGGTTTTTATAAGTTATTTTCTTTTATTTTACATCGAAATATTAAACTTAAATGCTTTATAAAATATATGAAATTCTATTAACCTTACTCTTCGTGTCAGAGTTTTTTTTATTATTTACTTCCTCTGTCTTATTATATGTTTCACTAGGAAGAATGAAAATTTCCTTTATGCAATACAAGAAGGAAAGTTCTTGAAACTATAAAAGACGTTTTGAAAATTATGCAAAAATTTTGAATAAATAAGTAGACAAGCATTCTTGACATATGATATCCCTTAGCTCTTCTAGACATTTCATAGCTTTAATACGACTTGAACATGTACGTTTCTTTTAATACTCCTCTTGAGATTCTAGACAAAGTCATGCATATTCTCTTAAACATTTTTATTATGCCTATTGTTTTTTATTTTTACATATTAATATTTTATTTTATAAATGTTTGTTTTTCTTTAATTTATGTTTTTGATTTTATAGTGCTTTTAACATTTTGTGTAAATACGTTAAGTTAAATAATTAAGTATATATTTGTTTTTATAAGGATTTGGACGGTTTGATGATTAACGAGTGAAATATTTATGTTTTCAAATTTCTAAAACTGTATCCAATGTTTATCGTTGAGTCATATTTGATATTGCATTTAGATTCATTTGGGTATATTAAACGTCGAGAAATATCTCTTTTACTGACATTAAACTTTGTTTTCATTTTATATGACTGAAAATGACATTTTCAAGAAAATATTCTAGGTATTTTCACTTTATAAAATTATAGTGTATATGATGCAATTTTATACCACGATGACTCTTACTTGTGCCTTACTTACTTAAAGTAATTACTTGTACTTATTTATGTTTTACCAACTCTCAATGTTTTATATAATTTGATATTACCGTGTTTTGAAAAACATGGATAGTTGGCACGATATAATTTGTATGAGAGACTAGGTGTCTCTCATACAAATTATATTGTGCCAACTATCCATGTTTTTCAAAACATGGATACTTACCTTTGTTCTTTGTTTTACAAAACCTAGGAAATGCATCGTTCAACATTCGTCATCATTGACGGCTCGACATAATTTCATGTCTTATTCTGTTTCGTTACATTAAGGTGCCGATAGAGCCTGAACTGACTCTGAGCTTTACTTAAAATTCCGAATAATGTAATATGAAGTATATTCCAGAGACAAGCTGTGCACTTTTTACTTTTCCTCATGTATACCGTAGGTATATAGGAGAAGTATTGTGTTTGCAAAAATATACGATACCGCGATGTCACCGAAATTATCTGTTTCAGGAGTTTTTAAGGCCTCCTGAGTAGTTTTCACAAAGTTGTTTTTCTGTATGTGTGTTGTGTGTCTGTATCATTCTAGTTCCTACTGTATATATGCTAGAGAGTTGAAACTTTGTACGAAAATCAGTCTACCGTTTTAGTTCGCTATTCGAAAAATAATTTATTTATGACGTTATTAACTCGCAATAATGATAATATTATGCATAATACTATATA
Source organism: Microvelia longipes (assembly GCA_018340805.1). Taxonomy (NCBI): domain Eukaryota; kingdom Metazoa; phylum Arthropoda; class Insecta; order Hemiptera; family Veliidae; genus Microvelia; species Microvelia longipes. The sequence continues at coordinate 33,419,808 of JACMZG010001863.1, forward strand.
TTATGCATAATACTATATATTATGCATAATGCTAGATATTATGCATACTACTATATATTATGCATAATACTAGATATTATGCATAATACTAGATTATAATATTATTATTACTAGATGCATAATATCTAGTATTATGCATTGTATGTAGTATTATGCATAATACTACATACAATGCATAATACTAGATATTATGCATAATACTAGATATTAATACTAGATATTACGCATAATACTAGATATTAATACTAGATATTATGCATAATACTATATATAATGCATAATATCTACTTTATTACTATGGCTGTAACATAACATATTTATATCGCCCACTTTAATTTGTTTTAAGCAAACTTATAATAAAATTTGAAAAAAAAATCTGGTGCGGAGGTGCGCATGCCGGGCCAATTTCCTTTGAAATACGTACTTTCGTGCTTTATTATAATATCTTGCTCAAGTTTCCGGATTTTGCTTTATAATTGAGCAGTAGAGTTACTACCTGTGACTCACCCGTGGTGTAGTGGTTAAGGTAAAAACAAATTCACTGAATGGAGTTTAAACTTCTGAGTTTATTTAGTCATGGGTTCAATCCCAGCACGGGCCTCTGGGATTTTTATGAAAGGGATAAAAATTCTGTGAAAATATGTATGATTGCTTGAAAAAGCATGAGAGGAACCATAGAAATCCGCGGCTCTTCTGTCGAGATTAGATGAAATACGGGCCTTCGGCCCGTAGCCGCTACGCGGCCTCGGCGCTTCGCGCCTCGTCCGCTCCACGGCGTCGGCCCACCGGGCCGCTTCGCGGCCCGGGGGCCTCCCTGTGGCCGCTTTGCGGCCACATTGTTGTTGGTTTGTATTATGTGTTGTTCTTGTTACATGGCATTTTGCCATGTATCTAGCGAATTTTCACAGCCTTTCCACACAGGCCCGCTTCGCGGGCCTGAGAGGCTTTCTCACAAATTTGATTTTGCTAATTGAGAATTTATTCATACTCTATTATTAATAGTATGCTATAATATTAAAATTAAGAAGCATTATTGTGCCGGCAATCGCGCAACAATCGTCACGGAATTCATTCTAGCTACACAAATTTTAAAGTCAGGCAGCTTTAACTTTCACAGAGTTTTATTGGTATAAGTATCGATACGAAGAAGGAACAACTGTAACATAAAACGTCCCGTTTTCGCGAACAATAATCGAACAAGAACCCGAAAAAACCCATTTGAACCCTGGTTAGAACCCGTAAAAGAATATTTTACCGTCCAAACTAATAAATCTTGAAACGAATCGAAAAACTAGAATAAAATACGTCAAACATAATTCTTTCCTGACAGTGTTGTCCAAAACAAAAACATTACAAAAAAAAAAAATCTAGATAAAAATAAACCTAGCGGCGGCCGCGACAATTATAAACAAAAATATATTCATGATTTTAGTTTTTAAATAAAAATGCCGTTTCCGTCACTTAAGATTGCCTGACTGAGCTGAAACCGGTCGCAATCGTTTTAGAATGACTTCGACCATATAAAGACTACTTCGAGGTTCTTCCGCTTTACGGGCCTGCTGAGCTCGGCGTGGTTTAGTGGAAGCCATTTTTGTCCTGTCTCTCTGGGACAGTAGGCTTACCAGGATGGAGCAAGAGATAGAGGCCCCTCTTTTATACTATATCACCACCCTCTAACACTACTGAACCCAACAGATATCGTACGAGTCTTTGACCTAGACGTATACATATATACAAGATTATATATATATGTATACCGTTTGCGCCATTTGTGATGGTTCGATTGAGCTGAAATCGGTCTTAATCGACTCAGCTAGCCGTCTACTTTAATACGAGATACCTTGTTTTAAAGCCATTTCAAGTTTCAAAAAAATTTTTTTTCATGACGTCATAACTTTGGTTGATGACGTCATAATGTTTTTATAAACAATAGGCCTCGTAACCTCCTCGACATCTCGCGATTTGCAAAGTTTCGTTTCAATTTGAGAACGCCTTCGAAAGTTATCGTTCGCCATACGAAAGGGTAGAAACTCTTACACATATATATATATATACATATATATATATATATATATATATATACATATATATATAAACTTTTTTTCGGACATATATTTTTGTATCAGGAAGTCAATAGGAACCGATTCCGCTCACTCCCACCTCAACTTCCGTCATCCGAACAACCTCATAAGCGTCATTTTCATAATGAAAATTCGCTAATATACCTACATTTGAAATTAAAACGAGTAGAACACTATCTTAGGGAACTGGCAAAAAGGGCCCAACAACGTGGCCTACTTGTCTGAGAGTTACTACCACTCCCTCCCCCCATATTATTACTACTAGTACCTGTTACACAATTTTGACGTGTTTTAAAGGAAATGAATTGTGTCCTTAAATCGATTCACTACTAATGATGATGATGATGCCCGTTTAGAGCCTTGCGGCTCATCAGGGATAACCCCTGCGGGAACCACCTCGGGTGGTATTAGCAACCGTTACGCTCAAAGTGTATTCTAAAGCTGGCGATAATTTATCTAAACAATAATCTTCTATAAACTGAGAGCGTAACCTGGGATGCGAACCCCAGACCTCCGTGGGTGTCAAAGGTCAGTGTTAAGACTAAAGCCTTAACGACCTCGGCCACGGAGGCGGCTACTATTGACTTAAAACAAGAGACTATAAAATAAATTAATAAGGAAGAGAAGTTAAAAATCTAGATTTTCATGGTCATCAGATTTTTCTCAGAGGCTAATTCAGATAGACAGTTGCAGTTCGTTAAAAATAGTAAATGTGCTAAAAGTCGCTTTCGTTTTTTTTTCATTCTTCAGGTCACTCCTTTAAGAAGTGGTGTAAGGAAGTAAAAGAAAGAAGTCAGTTATGTAAAACATTATATTCCATGAGAGTTAATTTAAATTAATTGTACCTTAATATGTCGAGGAAATCTATGTTTAAGAATAAATTTGTCAAGCCAGTTTTACAAGTATGTCTTGTTAACGACAAACTCCCTTTGAAAATGGTAATGTTTAAAATATCTTAAATAAAGAAAGAACCTTACCTCATAAATGGGTGAGTTCATATAATTGGCATAAGGGCTTCTTATTCAATCCTAAACTTCAAAGTCTGAATACAGATAGTATTGCTCATGGAGTTAGTTCTGAGGGTCTTATCAAAGGATTGCACGCATCAGTTAAGAGAGTCAAAAAACCCAGGAGTATAAATTCTTTAACACTTCCTCGAAACAAATTTAAAGACTATTTCATAAAATAAAAGAGTTTCATCTCAATTTTCATCTCCTGTTAAAAATTATTTGTACATTTCTACTCTTAAATATTAATAAATTTCAAAAGTTTTATTTTAACGTAGGTTTCATATCTTGAAAAATTTGTTGCTTCAATTCATTGGCAGAGTAGAGGCAAATCCAATAATAATAAAAACTTGTAAAACTTGGCTTTTCCTTCAGAAAAACTTAGGAATGAAAAGTTTGTTTCGGGGGTTTGAGGTACTTGTTTTTAAAACAATTTTACTCTTATTAGTTTTTCCTTATTGGAAGGTTTTAACCACAAAATGTAATTTTCAAGAAAAGTATCGCATTTAAAAAGTATTTTCACTTGTATAAAATTTTTAAGTTTTAATTTTCTCTACCCACTATCAAAGATTTTTAGAGTTTAAGATAAGTTCCGTAATCACCTACAAGTTCGTAACTAAAATTTAAATGAGAGTATTAATTTGTATTATTCTTAGTTACTACCTTGTGCAGTCGGATAAAGTAAATATAAATCCAAATTTCAAATTTCTCTCTTACTTATAAAAATGCTGAAGCCTAAAAAATATATTCTGTGTGTTTATTGATTGTTGACCATTGATATACGTCAAGAGGGACTTCTTAAAACAAACATTATTCCCTACTCGAGGAAATGATAAGACGAAACAGTGTAGGATGTCCTCGACTAGAGTTAATTAGTACGTTCACACACACTCTAGATCCGCAGATCGTATAGAATACGGTCAACTAACTTCACGGTTCTTACAGCGTATTTGTTTAGTCGATCGAGTGAGATTACGTGATAACTGATCCCTCTTTTATAGTAAAGGTTCACTTTTGGTTATGAGAATAGTAATAGTAATAGTATTGTAAAGGTGGGGAAGATCCTAGATCTTAGCAATTATGTCTCTGGGACGCTTTTTGCCAGCCCCAAGAACGTCCTTACCTCTTACCTAATAGAATCTCTATTCTCTTAGAACCTGTTTGATTCCTTATTAAACTTCAAAACATCTGCCCATGGGAGTTTCACTAAGTCGTCGTCTAGAAGAGTGGCTGATCCAAATAAACTAAACCTCAATCTAGCGTATGCTTCACGTTCCCAAAAAGTGATCTGTCGTCTCCTCCCCAACTTCACTCTTGGGACACATTGGCTCTGCTTTTATTTTCATGGCATGCAAATGTCTCTGAAGCTAGCAATGACCTGTCAAGATACCTACGAGGTATCTTAAGCTCTTCCTCCCCAAAGAGAGAGCCCATATACTCATGGCTTTGTTGGCTTTCTTCAACATTTTCCTAGCTTGTCTGCAATTAGCTTTGGTTTGAAGGGTATCCCTGGTTTTCACCATCGCCCAGTTATCTAAAAGGATGTTGACTTTGCTTCTGGTAAGTCCTATAGCTGGTTCTGGTCCCTTGAAGGGTTCAGAGGAGCCTTCCCTGGCTTGTTCATCAGCGATCTCATTCCCCTCTACTCCAGAATGACCAGGGACCCAAACCAGTGTAACTTTATTTTTCCTCCCAAGTAACTCTAGCTGTTGTTGACATTCTCCTGCCAGTGTCTAGTACCTTGATTGCAGCCTGACTATCTGAGCATATAAAGATGCTTTTATCTTGAATGTCCCTTTCTAGCAAAAGTTCTGAAGTTTTTAAAATAGCAAAGACCTCGGATTGATACACAGTTGCTAGATTTCCTAGTGGGTAATATCTTTTCTCTTCTAACTCCTTGATATACAGTCCAGCTCCAGCGAACCCCGTAGTTTCCATCCTCGAGCCGTCAGTAAAGCAGATGAGAGATTCCTCTGGGAAGGAGCGCTCTCCACACTTCCCCTCGTCTCTTGAAGGAACCCTAGAGGTAAAGGATCGTTTAAGCTTGAGAGTATTTGGTGGCTTGGGAATCCTTGCGTTTAGGATAGGAATTTCTCTTTCAATTATTTTTGAAATTTTGACATGCCCATAGTCCCTGCCTTCATCTTTCCACTGACTGTTAGATTCCAGTCTCAGACAGGTAGCCATGGTTATGAGAAAGTTTAAAACAAAAAATATATTAAATTAAATTCCCTTTAAATTCCATCTCCCTAGTTCTAGCGTATGCGATCGGATCCCGCATGGTTCATACAGCTTAAATTACCGTATTGAGAGATCGTATTCTATACGATCCGCGGATCTAGAGTGTGTGTGAACGTACTAAATGACTAGGATTAAGGACGAAGTCAAATGCCAATCATTATTATTTATATGATTAAAATATTATATACATTATTATTATGTACATATTAAAATTCTAGTCATGAGCAGAGATGATTGGAGAACTGCAAGAAACTAATCTTACAAAACCATTCTAATACATTTTATTATATATTTTGTATTTTTGAAATAAGGAAAATTATTAGAAACTGTAATCATAGGAAGTTCTTAAAGTTTGACCGCTAGCGACAAAAAGTATTTTTCTTCAATTTCTTTTCAATATTATTTTATGCGATTGCATGAACTGTAGAGTATGGCGAATAACTTTTTAATTTGTTATTATTTTATGGCTTACTTTTCTACATTGGAATTGTACTTTAGCCCATATTTTATATATCCTAGATCCCATTTTGCGTCTAAGTTTCAATTTTCACTTTGTCTATTTGCCAAATATTAAAGTGGCTGGCGTGTAACCAAAAACTATCTTGAGTTCAATATTTATTATCTTTTGTACAAAAGTGCTAAAAGCAGCTATAAACCTAAACTTTTAAGTTTTAAACATAAGTTGGATTTTTTCTTATGTCTTTGTTATTGAGAAAAACCTTAACTTCTATTCTTTATATAAATTAATATAATTTAATTAATAAAATTATAGTAATAATTGTAAAAATTAAATTCTTTATATTAATTAAACTTGTTTCATTTGGGTATATAATCTTGAAAGTGAATTTGAAAGCGTGTCCGTCTGTCTGTCTGTACAAATTGTTATTGTTGTACCGCTGTTTACATTTTAATCTAAGTAAGTTAAAATTTCTAAACATATTGCAAGAAAAATACAAAATCAGGTACAGGGATCCTCGTTACTGTTTCCTCACAACTTTCGACTTGCTTTGTTCGTTCTTAAAATTTCACAATTATCCAAAGTCTTAGGTGGTATAACATCAATCTCGCTGCGCTCGACCTCAGAAAATAAAATGGGTTTCCAATGCCTATAGGCTATTATGACTTCGGCTTTGCTCGTCCTCAGAATGTCATGATTACACGAAGCCTGAACTAGCATTACTTTGATCTCGCCACGTTCAACCTCAGAATTATTAGGTAACCAAATATTTTAATTAAAAGCTAAAGGAGTGTGGAAATAGTCACTAACCTTAGTCATAAAGGATAGTTGGCCTGTCACCGCAAGACTTTGTGTGGTGGTGGTGTGGCTTAGATTTGATTCATTACATTAAATTAATTACATATACATCAGTTATTTACATTTATCTTATAAAATCTTTAATTGTCTGGTAAGTAACATAAAACTTAATTAAATTTATAAATTACTAAGCAATTTATTTTTAGTGTATTTCCGTAAAATAATTCTTCAACTGAATATGTTGTTTGGTAAGTGGTTATATACTTTAAGTCCAAAGTAAGTAATGTCCTGAAGTCTTTGTGAGCCTCTGCTTCTTGATAAGTAACTCTGCTTCGTCTTTTCGGGTAGTTGTGCGCGCTTTTAATTTCATTATAATATTGTCGGGTGTCACAGATATAGGAAAGTATCAGGAAGCAAAATTGAGAATAGGGTGTTTAAATTCTTTTAGTCATAAATATTAATCATCTACATGATTTCCTAGGATGTGATTTAAAAATAATTCTGATGGCTTTTTTCAGTTGGAGAAAGAGATTCTGAACTGGAGGAGCACTTGGGGTAGTGCGCCTCTCTAACGATACCATAATCGAGATGGCTAAAAAATATTCATAATAAATTATTATTTTTGCTCTACAATAAATATAATATCAAATATGTTTAATAATCAAGTAATTACTAACAAAGTCTTCATTGGTAAACAGAAATATTGATCATCATATTATGTTTCTGCTGAAAGTAAGAAAACTGAATATGTGGGGGTCGTTACATAAAGTATCAAGATTTTTGGACAAATTATCGCGTTTTTTTTTACCAGTCATCTTGTTTGATTTAAGAGTGTTATTTGTACATCTTGTTTGTTTTAAGGGAACCTGTACATTTGTTTGATTTGTTACCTGTACATCTTGTTTGATTTAAGAGTGTTATTTATACCTTGTTTATTTAAGAGTGTTGTAGTATTTAAGAGTGTTACCTGTACTCTTGTTTGATTAAGAGTGTTATTTATACATCTTGTTTATCTTAAGAGTGTTACCTGTACATCTTGTTTGATTTAAGAGTGTTATCTGTACATCTTGTTAAACTTAAGAGTGTTATCTGTACATCTTGTTTGACTTAGATAGTTATCTGTTACTATATTATCAATAATCTTCAATTTTTTTAAATTCTAATCGAATGATAACGTGGTTTCATGGAAAGTTCTTCTGATCGTTAACCTAAAGGTGAACGATACGTGGGTTTTAGATATAGTTGGGGAGGGAGAGGGGAGAGGGCTAACAAGAACTATAGGAAGTCCGCCAAGTACTATTTATGTGACATGGGGAACCGCGAGGAACTCATCTTTGCATAACCCTGGCTATGAGTACACTACTGGACCTGATTTGTATTTACTTCATATCATATTTTTCCAAGAATGGTGTATTAGTGTACATTCTATACTGATGTATGAACAGTAAAAATTAAACTTGAAATAAGTCAACTATAAAATGTAACTTTTAAAGGTAATTTTTCTGGAAATATATTTTCCAAACAAGTTAATTACTGCCTCCGTTTTAGTTAGAAGAAAACTCATGTTAAAGTATATTCCTTGTCGATTTTCCGACGAGATATAAAAACGAGAAACTACTAACACACTTACAGATAAAACAAGGAGACAGTTTTCCTAGTTGCGACGTCATCAAAGAAAAGTGGGAGTTAAAAGCAACGAACAAGTTGGAAAGCTAACGACACTGTTGTGGCAAATTACTTGATCGATTTCTTACCTTATAATACAACTTTGTTATCAAATGAAACAAGTGAGCTTGTCAAGCTTCTTTACCGAATACAACTAAGAGGGTTAACTTTATAAACAATTATAAATGAAAAATAGCACAATTTTATTAAACAATATAATAAAACTTGTAAATAAAAAAAATACATGATTAATATATTTCAACAAATTTGTTAGTACATGCATATTATTATGAAATAATAAAAACAGATTAATTGCACAAAAGTCCTATATTTTTTAATGTATAATAATTAACTAAGCTTTCGACTAAAAATTAGTCAACATCAGAGTTTAACAATATAAAATATAAAAAACAATTTTACAACCTACTTCATATTGTACCTTGGTATGGTTTACCAGTATGAAGGTAAGCTTTCCAAAACATACCAAGGTGCAATATAAAGTAGATTGTAAAATTTAGTTTTTATTTTATATTGTTAAACTCTGATGATGACTAATTTTTAGTCGAAAGCTTAGTTAATTATTATAAATATATTAATAAAGATCAGCAGTTTATGTGGGATAGTAATAGAAATCAACCCTTAATGACGTTTACTGATTCTAGGTCGTTTTCTTGTTGCTTTAAATTCTACTTTGTTTCAATAAAACCCTTTATCGACCTGGATTAAGAAGCAAATTAAGTTTTTATTTTAAAATTCATGTTTCCAGTACCATACGAGTGTGGATAAGTCTTTAATTTCGTTTTACATAAAATGTTCATTTGGGGAGGTGTTCTCTTTTAAACGTTCCTAGATTATAATGTTATATTATACGCCAGCTTTATGATTCTTTTCTCGTAATGTTTTGTTGTATGAAATCACGTTAATTTTTCCCTTCTCTGTTTGCCTGTGACGGTCATTATTGTGGCTTAATGACGTCAAAAATATTTCATAAACAAGGTTGATTTTGTACCAAGTTATTTCGATCCGAGAAAGCGTTCGGATTGAAAAAAAATCCACTCCCAATCCCACCCCCCCTCCATGACCCCAACCTCATAAGCTCATTTTTTCTTTTAAAATTCGCTAAAATGTACCTTTTTTAAATGTCTACGTTTTCGTACCTACAGATCCGAAAAATCTACACAAGTTAATAATTGTATGTATGTGTGAATTTCTATACGTGTTCTTTTTTGTAATCTGTGTAAAATGACAATGATTAAATTAATCATTTTAGATGAAAGTGTAGAGAATTGAAGTCCTATAAAAGAGCATGTAATTAAATATTGCGATTTAAAGAGCTCGGTTCAATAGCAACTCTGCCTGTTCTTCCATGAGAAACTATCTCTATAGTTGGAGTTGACAGAAGCTTGAACAAAGAGGAACTCTTAAATAACCTTTGGGACCTAAACTTTTCTAAATTGAGTTTTAACAGAAAAGAATTCAAAGAAAAAGTGATCCCACCATTCACCAGAACTTGCCCCTGGTTAACAGGAGGCAACTTTTTTCATAGAGTGGTCTCGGTTACCGGTAAAAAACTATAAATGAAACCATGAAAAAACTATCTAATCTCTTAATCTTTATTGGATTTCAAAAATTATCATTGGGAACGGTATAACTATAGTCAGTCGTAAACGCACTCATATTCTGCTGCCATTCAATGAAGTAGAAAACACTAAATCGTGAGGGTAAATGTACAAAAGACTTCAAGTCGCAGTGCATAGAAGGATTACTTCTGCTCTCCACACTAATAATAATAATAATAATAAATATGGGACATTCTAATTTGCGGATCGGAACTAACGGATATCTTGAAAATAAAATGTTTGCTTAAATAAATTTTAGTACTAGCTTTTTGAGCCAACAACTTAAATAATTTTTATAACAAACTGTACACTTTCAACTTAAATCATTTTTGAGGCAACAAAATTTCAACTACATGACTGGCACAGCTCTTAATTTGTAGATAGTGCGCCGATGAGATTTTTAAATACGATATAAGCTTAGTTCCATATGTGACATTCTGTTTTAATTTCTAATATCCTTGTTTCCTTCCTTATTAGCTCTGAGTCTTGGTTGCTCGGTTAGTAAACCTGTTAAGTGTTGTGTTATAGACCCTACACTATATACCTTATACTTTCACACTTAACATCTGTGTCTTTATCACAGCAATATATCATGTTATCACTGTTGTTTATCACTAGCTATATATCATAGTTATGTGTAGTCTTTTTCAAGATTAATGTAATTCATTACCTTTACCCCCATTAATTATACATCTCTTTTTGCAGTTCATCTAAACATTTACTATCGTATTTTTGCAGTTCAATCTAAACATTACTATCGTATTTTTTTTGTATTTCAATCTAAACATTACTATCGTATTTTTTTGCAGTTCAATCTAAACATTACTATCGTATGTTTTGCAGTTCATCTAAACATTACTATCAGTTCATCTACTATCGTATGTTTTTTGCAGTTCAATCTAAACATTACTATCGTATTTTGTCAAGTATGCTAGAGTTATACACATGTATTACTTATTACTTGCAATGCTGTGAGTTTGGCACCACAGTATTTTATTTCTTAGACCGGTGCTCCTATAATTAGATCTTGGTACCCACATTAGTTTTTAAAATTGAAATTCAGTGCGGTTTTTTAATCATAATGTGATGAATGTCAATAAAATTCAGTGCTTCATTTCTTTTCTCTTCATTAGAGAAAAGCAGCTAAATTTTATTTGCCGTTATTTATGATATTATCAAAGTCAATTAAAATTCAGAAGTTGTTTTCTCTAATATCTTGATGATATTATAGCCGCCTCCGTAGTCGAGGTCGTTAAAGCTTCATTTATAATACTAACCATTGAAACCACGGAGGTCTGGGATTCGCATTCCTGGTTACGCCCTCAGTTTATATTAAGAGTGTTGTCAAATAAATTGTAGCCAACTTTAGATTGGTAGTAACGGTTAACTTACCCCCTGAGGTGGTTCCCGCATGTAATTAAATGTTTTTCATCGAGCATTATTATTATTATTATATCTTGATGATAAGTATCAATTAAAACACCTATTTCCTCTTTCTATTCTGCCAATGTGATTAATGTCAATTGAAATTTAGTACTTTTTTTCTCTGATGTTATGATGTAATAAATTTCAATTGAAATCCAGTGCTTCGTGTTCTCTGATAATATAATGTGATAAATTTCAATTAAAATTCAATGGTTCTGTTTTCTGATGTCATAATGTGATAGATATCAATTGAAATGCTGTGCTTTTTTCCCTAAGTTCTTAATGTGATAGATATCAATTGAAATTCTGTGCTTCTTTTCTCCAATGTCATGATGTGATAAATGTCAAATTTTATATGCAGTGCTGCTTTTCTCTGATTTCATAATGTGATACTTATAAAATGATACTTCGCGCTTATATATTTATGTTAGTTATTTGCGTTAGCTAATGGTTTAATATTATCTTTGTATACTTTTGCCAATAAAGAACTTGTTTAAATAAAAAAAATTATCTTGCAAAGTTTGACCTAATTCTTCACAATTATAGTAAATGTGAGATTCCTAACTGCCTCACTGTACAGCGAATACTTGCCTTCTTTGGTTAGCTCTATAATGTATCAGTTCTATTAGTGCCGGTACTTAGTACTATTGCTCTTTACTGATCAAAACAAAAATGTAAAAATTTCAACTGATTTCTAATTTAGTGTTAAAAAGTTTAAAAAACCGATTGAAATAAATTTACGTATTTTTTTGATGTTTCAATAAATTATTGAGATTTTTAATTAAGTAATTAGTTAATTAAAAAGTTTCTTATTCGTGGACTTGTAAAACAATATATAAAAAAAACAGATTAGTTACACAAAAAGTCCTTTTATTTTTTAATATATAATAATAACTAAGCTTTCGACTAAAAATTAGTCATCATCAGAGTTTAACAAATATAAAATATAAAATGAAAATACAATTTTACAGACTACTTCATATTGCACCTTGGTATGTTTTGGTAAGCTATGTTTAAAAAACCGTTAAAACTGTTACATTAAAGAATTTTAAAATATCAGTGTTACCAATAATATAAGTTGAAAAACAATATTTTAAACTAAATCAAGAATTACAAGATTTAAGAGTTCCTTATTAAAATTTGAGTAAATGGAGCTTAATTTTTCTACATCTTTTTTAAAATTAACATTGTTATCAAATTTGACTATATTTATCATTTCTTTAACTTTCCTTTTTTGCCAATTAGGTTCATTTTGTAGAATTCGGGTATTGTCAAAATCAAAACTGTGTCCTGTATTATGTTTGTGGTTAGAAAGTCCAGTATTATTTTTATCTTTTTTGCAGTCATATTTATGTTGGGCCAGTCTTTTATTTAGATATTGTTTTGTTTCACCTATATAATATTGGGGGCATTGAGAACAGGGAATTTTATATACTAATCCGGATTTTGTTCTTTCTTGGTTTTTTCTTTATGTTTTCAAAAAATGGTCGGTTTGATTTTTGACTTTTTTGAGCAATTTTAAAGTTAGGTAGACTTTTTGATATTGTCCTTTTATTTTTTCAGATAAGTTAGGTACATATGGATTGCAACGAATTGATTATGAATTATAGGATCTTCATTATTAGCATTATAATTATTGTCAATATTATTATTGAATTATTTATATTATTAGAATTATTGGAATTGTTTATATTATAGAATTGTTTGAATTATTAGAATTATTTATTATTAGAAATTATTAGAATTATTTATATTATTGAAATTTAATTTTTTTTTTTCTTTGTTTTGTTTTGTTTGTTTATTAGGTAATTTGGGATTTATATTGCAATGTTTTTGTATTATTTCGTTGTGGTATTCAGGATCAGTTTGTTAGAGATCTACGGATCAAGTTATTAGCACTATTTATTTATATGACTGAGGTTGTTTTGAATTAAAGTTGATCATTCTATCTGAAGCTGTTGGTTTTTTATAAATTTTAGTTTTATATTTCCATTACTATTTATAACAATAATAAAAGGGAATTTTTTTATCTAATTCTTTTTCTATTGTAAATTGTATTGCACTATCATAGGAATTGAATAAACTTAATAACTTATCTACAGAATCTTTTTTTATTATAAAGAAACTATCATCTACATATTTTTTGGTAAAACTAATTTTATTTTTATGTTTCTTTAAACATTTATTAAAAATATCATCCATAATAATATCAGCTAGTACCAGACAGAGGTCCACCCATTTGGAGGCCACTCTTTTGAAGATATATCTTATTATTAAAAGTTAAGTAGGCATTATCTATACATATTTTAAATAAATCCATAAACTGTTGTTTATTAAGATTTGTATGGTTCTTAATATTTTTCCAATTATTACTAATTATTTTTATTGCTAAATTGTTAGGGATAGAAGTAAACAAGGAAACAACATCTAACGAAATCATGACCTCATCCTCTGCAATACTAATATTGGATAATAATTCTTTAAATTCATAGGAATTTTTAATGTTATATTCTGATGACATTCTTAGGGGTTGTAAAATATTTGCTAAAAATTTGGCTAATTTATAATTGGGGAGTTTTGAGATGATACAATTGGTCGCATTTTATTTCCAGGCTTATGGACTTTTGGTAAACAATATAATTTTGGTGCTATTGCATTAAATGTTAGTAAGGAAAATTTTGTTTTATTATCAATAACCTTTTTATTTTTTTTCTTGTTTAATTCACGAATTTTGGAATTAATTGAGCTTGAATTTTGTTAGTTGGGTCTATATTAGTTAATTCATAAACGTCTTTGTCAGATAACATTGATTCTACTTCTGTCTCGTAAGTGTTCTTTTCCATTAATACCGTCTTTTGTCCTTTATCTGCTTTTGTAACAATAACATTAGGATTATTTTTAAGAAATTGTTTTGTTAAATTATAAGAACGCATAAGGTAACTACTAATTGGATCCAAAAAAGTTTGTTTCTGTTTAGCGTTTGATAGTAGTTAGTTAGTTTTCCTCGTAAGGTATTTTTACTATTAATATCCAAATCAGTCTTATGTATAATAAATTCTAAGTCAGCTAACATATCACAAATCGGTATTTCGTTTTTATAATAGGGAAACAAAATTTGGGCCTAAACTTAATATGTACATAATATCTTTTGGTATAGTGAGACTAGTTTTATTAAGGAACCATTTTTCAATGCATTTATCAATATTTAATTTTTCATATAAAGGAATATTTTTCTTTTTCAAAATATTATCGAATTTTTTAATATGTCTATTTTTAATATTATCTTTCTGTTATGGCAAATATTGTTACAATAAGTTAAAAATTCGTTGAACAAATCTTCATCCAAAATAGCATTTAGTCGGGCATCTTCCTGTGTTAATTCTTGGTTAAAGTTGTAATAATTATTATGCTCCATCTTGATATGAATGTTTAACAGTTTTTTACAGGTAGTGTGTTGCAAATCTTTAAAAAGTTTTATATGTTTTTTACAATCTCTTGGTAAAAATTCAAACATTTGTCTTCTATAAATCTAGGAGTGAGATTGTGTTTTTACATTTAGTTAAGAAAGTAATATTTTCTTTTGTAGAGATTTGTTTCTTCTTTAAATAAAATACACGTTTAGCTATTACCTTAGTGTGTTTAGAGTAGTTGTCTTGAATTTTCTTAAAAATATTCATATTAGATTCAGGGTCAACCATTTTAAAATTAAAAAGTTTCTTATTCGTGGACTTGTAAAACAATATATAAATAAAAACAGATTAGTTACACAAAAAGTCCTTTTATTTTTTAATATATAATAATAACTAAGCTTTCGAATGAAGTAGTCTAGAAAATGAAAGAAAATGAAGTAGTCTGTAAAATTGTATTTTCATTTTATATTTATATTTGTTAAACTCTGATGATGACTAATTTTAGTCGAAAGCTTAGTTATTATATATTAAAAAATAAAAGGACTTTTTGTGTAACTAATCTGTTTTTATTTATGTAATTAGTTAAGTTTTACTTCTTAATTTTTTTAGCACAATCCTCTATTAATTAATAATGTTTACCATTTTTAAATGATTTCCTATACACGTATTAAAATGATTTTGTATAAAGGATGTCAAATTTACACGCTTATTTCTATAACATAATAAAAATCGGTTTACTTGTACTATAATTTCGCTAACGTAAAATAATATCTTGGTCTAAACATAAAAGAACACAAGATGAAAAGGAAATTCAACTCATTATTTTTACAAAAACGAACTCATGAAATAAAAATAGGAAAACGTTAAGTTAAGATAAAAACAAACTTGAGGGTAACGAAATCATAAAAAGGTAGCCCGAGTTTGTTTTACCTGGGGCCGAAATCCCTTATTTCTTTTTAAATGAGATATAAATAAACAAAAAGCATTTGTTTAAAAGAATGAGGAAAAACGAATGGAAATATCAAGTTACTCTGTCTCTATTTTGTATTATTAAAAAAACTTTTTCCGGATGAATATTAATTAAACTTACACAATGTGCATGAAATATGGGAATTGAATATTTATTAAAATCACTTTTAAAAATAGTATGCACTGATAAGATTTTAATAACTATATTTGTTATCTTTATCTACTTGTTTATTTTTACTTTTCCTTCATTTACACTGTAGTGAATGAAATGAAATAACAAAAAACACAATAGAAAAAGTATTGTGTTTTCGAATAAATCTGAAACCGGGATTTCTCCTAAATTTTTCATTTCATGTGTTTTTAAGACTTTCTGAGTAGGTTTTTTATAGATGTCTGTCTTTATGTGTCAGGGCATGTTTATGTATTTGTCTGTTATTATTGGGTCATGCTAACAGTGTGTAGTTTTTATAGTAGTCTGTCTGTATCTGTGTAGGTATGTATGTGTTTGTGTCTGTTATCATCGTGTTATGCTGTGTGTGTTATAAGTGTGTTTATGATTGAGAGTTGAAACAAGTTACAAAAATCAATCTTTAGGTCTAGTTGTGCTGTACGGAAAATAATTTGTGGCTTCATAAACCTGCTAAAATGACTCTACGAAAATTTTGAAAATGCAGGAACAAATTTTTCGAATGATTCAAATTTAGCTCGATGATTCAAAATCATCTCATTATTAATAAGGAAAAATGAATTGTGGAGTTTCAAGTAATGAAATAAAACAGAGTCTCTCCACTAATGATATATATTTGACATAGCCAGCTTTCAATCTTAACATATCATCATCAGTGCCAAACCAACAAAGTAAAAAAGTAAAAGAATATATTACATAAAATACTAGAGTATTTTATGTAATATATTTTTTTACTTTTTTACTTTGTTGGTTAGGCACTGATGATGATCTGTTAAGATTGAAAGCTGGCTCTGTCTAATATATATCATTAGTGGAGATACTCTGTTTTGTTTCATCTCATTATTAGATCAGTACCTGGAAGGGTGACTGCTTGGTACAAAAAGATTTTCAATGTCTGAGGACAAGCGAAGTGAGTCCAAGGACGAACTGAAATATAAATTAGGTGGTTTAGATATTCTGATGAGCTTAGCGATTCCGATAAGGCAAGGGAAATTTCCGAGGTAATCCGTACCTGATCTTTTTATTACAACAATTTGGCAACACGAAGCAGTACAACTGAATTTTATTGATCCTTTAAAACAATAGGTTACCTTTTTCTAAATTAATTATTTGTTCTACTGCCCAGTCATTCCTGAAATATTACTTACATTCTTTTTAAACAAACTTAAACAAATTAAGTTTGTATCCCTTAGAGAAATTCTCTAAAACATATTAAAAAGTTTTACTTTTTCTAAAACTTATTTTAACTATTTAAGTTAAGTACTCTTTTTAGTTTCTTTCTGTTTATTGCTTTATGAAACACTTTGGTGTTTATTACTATTTTGTGTCTTTATTTTGGCTTAGTTTCTATTATATTATGTTGTCAATTATTGTCACGTGGGTGTTTTATAATATTAAATATTCATCAAGCGTTTTATATTAAGCCAGAAAAAGTGAGCCTTTTAAAAAAACTTTAATAATAAATGCTTTTCTGTAACCGTGAAAGTTAACTTACATCAATCGTTTAAGGTTATATCTTCTCTATATTAAATACCCACGTGTTTTTCTCTAAGCCTTTATTCCTATAAAGTGAAGGTCCGCAAGCCCCGCGGAATTTCTTGAAATCCGTTCTTTCTTGCTTATCAATCCCTTGTTTGCTGATAAACTTTATAAACAGAGCAATAGCGTCACAAATTGTTGTTTAATTTTTTTGATTTATTTAAGAAAATGCGCACATGCGTATATTTATTTCATAGATTATATAATACACATCACAGCATTATTCACACGCATTTAAAGCTCTTTTGTAGTGTATTTTACTGTTAATATGACGATAAAAAACTATAGCCGGTTTCAAGATTTAAACTTGGGAATGCTGGCTACTTTGAGCGCCCGTATTGACACTGGACCGGCTTTATTCGATTTAGAGCCCCAAAACACATAGAAAACGACATCCCATCTGAAGTTTCTTGTTTACCGATTTAGTAATTTAACACAGATTTTTCAACTTTTTGGTCACATAGAATATTCGTATCGACTCTGGACTGGTTTCATTCAATTTAGCTTTTTTGTGATCAGGGACCTCTAAAAACGACTTTTGGTCACATTTCCGGGTCCAAATCTTGCCATACAAGCCACCTCATTAGCGATGTTTTTTAAATACAATTCGCTGAACTATGTATTATGAATAAATAAATAAATAGCCATTTATTTGCTCATAATAATTATACATTACTCTGAAAACAAATAACATTAATTTTTAAAAATAGGCGCAATTTCACCAACAGCCGTGAACCTCTTTTGAGGTCAATATTTGGTTGGTAAACTTTGTTCCTTTCTTTTTTTATTTACAAAATAAAATAGCAATATTCATCCGTGCTTTTAATATAAAAAAAATCGGGTATAATGTTCTTCGAAATTTGCCTTCGCAATATCGAATTCTCTACGCATATCCTTACCATTTCAATATCATCCACCCAAATTAAGTTATTATCTGACTAAAACTATTAATATTCTATTTTTGTCCGAAGTAAAAAGTATTGTTGTTGTCATTAATGACGGTTAATAACGTCATTAAAATTGATGTTAGTACCAAATTTAAGTCTCTAGTATAATTACTTTAGGATCTACAATAGACACGCGACAGCATATACATATGCACACACATACAGATACAGGTATATATATATATATATATATATATATATATATATATATATATATATATATATTATATTATATATATATGACACAATATAATTGTGCGAGACACCTAGGTAAAGTAAAAAGCAAGATGCAATGCTACATCTGGGAACTATTCCATAAGTCATGTCCCACTCTGTTTCGTACGTCTAACTCATCAGGGCGCCGACAGAGCCTGAACTCACTCTGACCTTTAATTAATTCCGAAGAATATAATCTGACGTGTGAAGTATTCATGTTTTACAAACTCAGTAGTATCAATTTTATATATATATATATATATATATATATATATATTATATAATATATATATATATATATATATACATATATATATTATTATATATATATATATATATATATATATATTATATATATATATATATATATATATATATTATAAATATTATATATATATATATTATATATATATATATATATGTACACTGGAGTGGTAAAATCCACTCTGGAGGTCTTAAAACACCTGAAATAAATAACCTTTGAGAAATGTTGGC
This sequence comes from Microvelia longipes, assembly GCA_018340805.1. Taxonomy (NCBI): domain Eukaryota; kingdom Metazoa; phylum Arthropoda; class Insecta; order Hemiptera; family Veliidae; genus Microvelia; species Microvelia longipes. The sequence continues at coordinate 33,438,864 of JACMZG010001863.1, forward strand.
TTCGAATTTATATTTGATACTAATTTTATTTATCAAATATAAGTAGTATGTTTTACTTAGGTAATTAAATTATGAATTTATTACTCTGATTCGGTCTGTGGTAGGTAGCTCTATTTAACTTTTATAGAAGCTCTTTTTGGGGGAAATTTTTTAAACGTCTAAGAAACGTGTTTAAAAAAAGTTGAATCAGTTCTGCAGGAAATGTTTCTAAAAGTAATTCTCGCTCTTCTAAACGACAATCAACTCCAAGGAAAAAACTTTTTCCGCACGGAGATTATTATGCTTTGAGAAACTCTTTAGGAAGCTTTTTAGTTTTCTTATGAACTTTATGTCGCTGCATGATTAGAGACAATAAAAAGTTAGGAAAGAATTATTGTTATATTGAATTGAACTAGATCACAGGTTGTTTTTTTTTGCCAAGGGAATGATTCTTTGCTCACATATGGTTTAATGCGATGCAATATGACCTGTCATATCGTAACAGTGAAGAAGCCGTTGTAACAACTTGATAGTTTGGATACATCCTTACCTTCAGCGGGGTTTTTAGTACCCTCGATTACTTGAAATCATATCAAATATATATTAAATATAATAAGATATAAGTTTAGACGACGCCTACTTTAAATTAATTAAAAAAGATATGTAAGAAATATTTAAGATACAGAAAAACAAAGAAGAAATATTTAAGATACAGAAAAACGAAGAAGCATGGCCTGTAAATCTGACTTACAAATTTACAGGCCATTATTGCGGGTTAATGACGTCATAAAAAATATTTTTCTGGATAGCACAACTACACCTGCAGACTGATTTTGTACAAAGCTTCAACTTTCTAGCATAAATACTCAGGAAGCTAAGATGATAATAGACATACACACATACAGACAGACAACTTTGTAAAAACCACTCAGGAGACCTTAAAAACACCTGAAACGGATAATTCAAGTGAATTTCACTTTCATTTCATAACCGGATAATCCCGGTTATGAATTTCATGCCGCTATGATTCTAGAGTTAAAGCGGGAGTCCTAACGCTCGAGCAAAATACGCAGCGAAATCTTTCATACGGTCAAATTGATTCTAACTATTACATTATTATTTATTTTATATAATTTAATTTTTGTATTTTTATTTTATTTAAGTTCTAAACTTTATTAGACACTTTTAACACTATTTTAGCCAGTTTTAATAACTTTCATGGGTTTTTATTAAAATTTAATGTTAGACTTCTGTTAAACTTGATAAGTTGTAGTTAGTTACTGTGAGTGAGATTTATACAAACCTAATGTGAATTTCGAAATTGATGACTTAACATTTTATTATAAATTCCGTTTTAAAAAGAGAGGTAAGCAAGATTATTGCAGCGGTAGCAGGATCCAGCAAATGAACATATATAAGCTTTATTTTGGAAATTTAAGGGACACGCTTATTCTGAAAGAAGTAGCACCAAAAATATTTCTTTATACAGGCATATTTTTGTAATTTAATGTTACTGTTATTACTGTATGTAGTAAGAGAATAGTAAAACTATTCCGGTATGGAGAAGAGGAGGGGGCAAATAGTTGTAAAATATTCGAGTGAATAAGAGGAGAACATAGTTGAAGAATAGGGACTAGAATTGCCTTTTTTCCTTTAGTTCTCACAATATTAAGATCACCTTATTTATAATAAGGTGATATTGTGCATATAATTCGAATCATATAATTAATATATAATTCGAAGCATTGTTTATTCTTAAGTTTATAACTTAAGAATAAACAATGCTTCGAATTTTTGACATAGAACTCGCTTTGGTTTTTCGAATAAAGTTAATATTGAGTAATTCATGGAATAGTTGAGACTCGTTTAACTTTTCATCAGAATGAGCAATAATATAATGTCAATAGTAGTATTTACATCCGACTTAAAAAGTAAATGAAATAAATGTATTTATTACTTTATTGTCCACGAATAAGCGTTCTTTAAACTAAGTAATACATGTGTCGTTATAGCGGCTGACTTGACAAAACTAAAAGGTTATTCTGGTATCTTATTTATTGATCAAAATAAAACATCTAACTTCGTTGGTGTGAATATAACTACCGCCATGATACTGACTAATTTAGATCGTCAATCATAGATCGTCGTACGTTGGATGATCTTAAATCATCCAATCCATTCTCAGCGGTCATCCAAATAGCACTGACCAGGCTCAACGCCGCTGTTAACGTTTATGATCCAACAAAAACCATAGTTAAAAAAGTTACATAAAAAATGTTATGCGGAGTCTCTCCGCATAACATTAACTTTATTTACGAAGCGCTTTTAACCGCTCTTTTATAAGGCGATTAAAAATTGTCTGTAATTAAATTTATGTTGTGAGGAAAGACGTTTTCCTTTATTCTCTTATAATGAACATCTTCGCTGATGCCCATTTTAATTATAAAACATAAATAAACTTCTATCTGATAATATTCCTAGTATTGTTATAAAACTAGTATATAACAGAGTTCTGTTCAACATTGTTCGACTTTTAATTAATACAATTTAATTACTTCTGTTAAACTTGATAAGTTGTAGTTAGTTACTGTGAGTGAGATTTATACAAACGTAATGTGAATTTCGAAATTGATGACTTAACGTTTGTTTTACATGCTAAAAGTCAACTAAGCATAAAATATTTATATCTAAAATACAGACTCTAACTAAAATAAAAACTTTTTCTATTAAGAAAAAGTATTTTTGACTTTTTTCCAACCCAGCAATGTAAATAAAAAACGACACTTTCTTGAAAAGGACACATTCTTAAAAAGAAGGAATATTTTGAATATCAAAAGAAAAGCGTATGGAGAACATTTCAAAGAAAATTTCAAATAAAAGGAAGGAAAAAATAAAATGTAATAAAAATAATATTTTACAGCATTCTTTTTCTCGTCTTATAGTTTCTTTTCTTTATAGTCTTTTAGTATGTGAGAAATCCAATATAAAAGTAGTATAAATAGCATCTTTTGCTCGGCAGTTTATCTGTATTTATTGCTAGGTGTGTTATAAGAGCACCGTTTTCATTCTTTTCGATAGCTTTTATGTTATTGTTCGCTTTTAGATAAAAAGAAAATATTTAAATAGTTTACTTATACTGTTAAGGATAGAGAATATGCATTAGGAACTGATAAAAATAAGACTTTTTATTCATTTATATTTGTATTTTTATGTAAACTAAAAATATCTATTATATAATCAATTTTTATTCTCTATCCCTAGGGTTCCTCTTCCTAGTGTTCCATATATAAAACAGTGATAGCCCCAACCTAGCAGGCGTTCGGCAGGCGTTTGCATTGCTAGTGTCAATTTCGCCCTTGTGAACCTTTAAAAGAATGAGGCAAAATGAGCAGAGAACTATAAAACTCAATCACATTAATGTTCTGACAAAATGGCCATAGAGGCGAGATCACCTAGCAAGTGTGCCACGTTGAGATTACTGGCAGTATTGATAAAATTAAAAATTCCCTCAATAATTCCTCTTGATTTTGCTTTAAAAATTTGCAAAAATAAGAAAAAGATCAATTTTTTTAGAAAAAACTTAATATGCATTGTCATTTTAATGTTAAACTGACATTACCACCTCCTCCGACATTACCATTTACGTGTGATTTTCTTATAGAATGATGGTCAAATACCTTCACTGCTCGAGAAATACATATAAACTTTCTAATATGAATGCTTTTAAAATGTTTGGATTTTACTCGTGACGCAAGAAATAAATAATAAACTTTATTATATCTTTAGCTGCTTTGCTAAAATACTTCGTTTTTACAACTACTTGTAATGACCCACTCATTCTCCTTTTCAATATAATTATACAGACTAAATTAATTAAAAAAATAATAAACTACAAGTGCAATAACCTAAAACGTCAGATGAAAGTAATTGTTTCAAATATATGAGAAGAGTTAAAAATGTAAATAATTAAATGCAATTATGGAGACTATGTGTCGGCTCATATTTATATATTTTACTCTTAAAACTTGTTATTATGCTTTTAAATGTTAGTTAATGCTTAGCACAGTGTTATAAAGGTTTAAAAGAAGAATGCAAAATATTTTTGTGATAAGAGAAACAATTTTATTTGACTTTACTTGACGCAGGATATTTTTAATTTAATTTTGTTTTAGTCTTTTTGTTATAATTGTTATGTTTTGTTTATACTTTAAACTGTAAAATGTTTTAAAATACTTAAAACATTTGTTTTATCGACTGCTTAGTATGTATAGTTTTATTTTGCTTGTATATACTATAGTGAATTGTCATCTTAAAATAGTTTTGAAAGATGATTAATTTTTCTCTGATTTTAAAAAACTGTTTCTCAAAAGCTAGAGTCAAGTTTATGGAGTATTTTAACACTACTTACTTATGAAATATATGTTATTTTAATTAAACGTTGTTTTACTGTATTAAAATATATTTTTTATTTAAATATAATTATAAAAGGTGACCATTTTTATTATTATTAAAGAGGTGGGCTGGGGTCCAGGATCATTTCTACAGTCCCCCCAATTATTATAAGTCAGGATAATTCTCTTCCCCCCTCTAGGTCAAGAGTTTTCATTACCAGTTATCCATTGATAGTGTCAGTCTTGGCAAGAGTGCTGCTACCCACTTAAGTGACAACCATTGATAGGCTAGAGCTATACATCACAGAAGGATGTGAATAGCGTTTCAAATATTTTATTCACAACGCCTGCATACTGGGTTATCACTAAATAGACTGATGAAGGTGTTTGCCTAATTGACAGTCACCACTAATATTCCAGTTACTGATTGTTTATCCTTTTTGCTTAAACTTAAGGGATCCTCATATAGCTTGGTATTGTCCTTTATGACCTGGCACCTATGTGTATGGTATTGTCCTTATGACCTGGCACCTATGGTATTGTCCTTTATGACCTGGCACCTATGGCATTGTCCTCTATGACCTGGCACCTATGGTATTGTCCTTTATGACCAGGCACCTATGGTATTGTCCTTTATGCCCAGGCACCTATGGTATTGTCATGACCTGGCACCATGCCAGGCACCTATGCATGACCAGGCAACATCTGACTGTAGCATCATTATTGAGCGACAAACTAAAAAAGTTTTGTACGCCCTTCCAGAATTAAATTTCTATAAACTGAGCGCTTTCGGTCAGCTAGGCAGTCTGTAAAAATATGAATAGAAGTTTGATTAAGAATCTTTTTAATATTTCTATTTAACAAGCATTAATAGCAAATAATCTTATAAACAAACAATATTATAATTAGCAATATCATTAATATAAAACATTTTTATTAATTATTTTATGAATCCATAAACAATCTTATTGCATGTTTCTTGTAGTTCTTATCTACTAGCATTTTTAATTAGAACTTTGTTTTTCCGTATACTTTTTTTTTTAATTTGGCAAATGTTTGATATTATTTAGAATGTTAGAACTATTTATAATTTTACTATTTTTGTATGGTAGGTTGATCCATAGAAAAGTTCATATACATTACAAAATATTTTATGACGCAACATATTAGTGCTCGAGACCACATGCAAAATGCTACGGGAGGATTTCTATCATTCGATATACGTCCATTATTGATAACTCTACGTTATGTAATTTCATACTCTGTTTCCATACATCATTAGATGTATCAGGACCCCGACAGAGTGAATTTCACCTCTGAATTGACTCAAGATTTAGACTCTGAATTCATTCAATGATTTTAAACTCTGAGTCAACTTGTGAGTCTGTATTAACTACCTGATCTAATTATGATAGTTCAGGACGGTAATATGTACTAATTAGTATATGACATAATGTGGAGTCATGAATAATGACCGATGTCGAATAAAGCATTTTCAACTGTAGTATTTTTGCGATGTTTTTTTTTCTTTTTGACGGATTTCTTAAAAATGCAGCAAAAATATAATAAATATAAATTAGCTGTATTTCTTAGATACAATCCCCTCGATTATCTCGGCTATTAAAACTACCGTAATCTAACATTTTTTCAATATTTACCACCTAAACTTTAGAGGAAGCCCCTTTCGAAATGTACCGTAGTTTACTCCGTTTTTCAATTTGGCCATTCTAAAATTAATTGATCTTCATCTAACATCCTTAACTAATTTATAGAACCCTTATCTCTTGTCCATAACTACTAAAGGCTTAATCGTTTTAATAGTTCCAAAACTGTAAGTGGCAAAGCCTGTGTTGTAACTTTATCCCTTAACTGTTACAAAGTAGTAACTTGATTTGTAACAATAAGTAAACTAATGGTTACATTATTATTGACTTTGTTACAGTGGCTAGCCCACCGGAAAAGCATAAGGAGCCGAGCCCTTCGAGGCCTGCCCCCTCCGCCCCCACTACTAATGGCCAAGTCAGCAGTAAGTACACATTTATATGATAACCTTAAAAATACCCCTATACCTAATGCAGAACTATACCGGGATATATTTTGTTTCCTAGTCCCTTTAAAAGTTTATTTATTTTATTTACATTACTTCATCTATAATACCTAAAAGTACGAATATAAAATTATTTACACATAGCATGTTGCATGTATTAGCTTGCTTCTAATAGACTCTGTATATTATATATGTCGATGTATTTATAGTGGGTGGTACACATCCTATAATAAAGTTTAGCCTCATGCTTTTCCAGAAAGATTTAAATTATTAACTATTTTTTAGTTATAATTCAGTGAAACACTCCAAAATTCGATGATATAGATATTATCTTTTTAATAGTATATTATACTACAAAACTGTGAAGAAGGCCTTTTTTACCGTGGCGGCTATATTTACTGTCAAGCAAACGAGACCGTGGAAGAAGCCGAGGTAAAAAAAGCTATTCCTGTCATGTAGCAGATGCTATTGTTTCGGGTGTTGTAATAGTAAACAACTATTTAGAAGAAAAACAGTATTGTGTAATAAAATTCCCCGGTACACTTTTTTTGATCGCCTCGTTGGCAAAAAGTATGAATCCTGGCAGCGTAATTTCCATGTCTGAATAACTATCTATGATTAAACACTTGATGATAAATAATTAATAACTCCTTTCCGAAAATAACAAAACTTCATTATCAAAAAAGTTCTTTTAATTACTTTATAAACAAAAAAGTAGGAAGAACAAGGAACGTTATATTATAGCCTTAGAGTAAACTACTAGTACCTACCTAGTGGACAAGTCGAGAAACTTCACCAGCGATAGTAAAAACCCCTATTACTGTCGCCCACAGTAAAAAACTGCGAAACTGTCGCAGTTTTTTGTGGATGTTAAGTACCTACTTTATAGCCAACTAAAGAAAATAATTATTTATCGCATTAACATTATTTTATTTCCCTTTAAGAAAACGGGATGTAAATTCAGGCCGGAGCATGTTGGAAATGTAGACATATCAATATGTGATCGAACATTTTGATAGCTGGGACGATAGGTGACAAGCTGTCACCTGTAAATCACTTATTTTAAATAATAAATCACATATTCTAAAAAGATTTCAAATATTTCAATCTGTATTTAAAATTTGATGAATTTTACATTTTGTTAAATTTTGTTACTTTCGCTAGCAGGGTAGTAGAAGTCGATTATTTTATACGGGATACTAATATCCTACTGTCACAATAGCAACTTTTCTGCCAAACTGGCCATATAAGCTTGCCTTTTAAGATTTTCTCACAAAAAAGAATATATATTTCATAAAGATTCTTTCCAGATATGATTTAAGCAAGTTGCTATTGCACTTGCTATCTAAGAAGCAAAATTATAAAATGTAATTAAGCTTTCAAAACTTTTTATCGTGGTATAAAACTTGACCATGCTAAACGTCTTCCAGTTAACTATTTAAAGGTATTAAATCTGGTAACCCAAAGTTACTATACTTAAACAAAAACGTAACATAATTTTACTCACACGAGTCGACCTACATCTTCCTCTTGTAGGTAGTGACCAATGTTAAAAGACAAGTACAAAGTTTTCATCATATTTTAAGGCTTTTATGTTGGTACATCTGAAATATTCCAACCATTACTCAGTACACACACTGTACTTGTACAGTATAGATAGTGTAAAAGTAATCCAGAAAAATAAATTGTTGCTGGAGACACTTAACCTTTAAGTACATTGTTGGTTACATATATGTATAAAGTTCAGCTACGATAAAAGTACTGGCTGACTATAATGTATAAATCAAAAAATTGAGCTAGAAGGAAGGAAACATTTTTAATTAAATTCGTTTGGCTTGCGGCCTTCTGCACCAAATGTTTTACACAACGTTGATATAATTTGATGTATTGCAATTTTACTTTTGCGCTTTAAACAAATGTTTCCTTAAATACAAGGAGTGCGCAGGAGAGCGCAAGTTAAAAACACTTGTTGGATTCTGAACTAAGTTGTACATTCCACCTGTTGCTATGGTAGAGGATTTATCATCTGTTTCCTCATCCCCACTTCTGATATAAGGGGGCAAGTTTTGATAAGAGGGACCCGGGGGACGCATGACTGCCCCCGTTGCCAATCAATACAAGCCTCCCTTAGCCTCTTGCCTACTCACTATAGCAGCTGAAAGTCTTTCAAAAGAGCAAATTTATCGCTCTAGAATTTCCCCACTGAAAACAACCCCTTCCATCAATTTCCTAATTAGAACCTTTTTGATTCAATTAGTGTCTATCAATAAAGTTGACCTTTCTTCCATACATGGCTTCGTTTTGTTTATTTACTTGTAGTACATTTAACTACTAGTAAGTATATAGTTTATATCCTTTATATAAGTTTTACTCGTCTCGAGGATGATAGCTTTTAGATTTCTCATTAAAACTTGTTAATAGTTTGGCTTCTCTAGAAAACTTTACTACTTCTCAAGTGGTCTTGCAGAAATATTATTCCTATCACCGTTATCCCACAGCTCATCATCTTTGGTCGTTATAAAACTATTTATTTCTTTTTATATTTTTCCTTTTAACGACCTTTCTCCTAACGTTCCTTTTAGCGAATTTCTAAAGAAAAAATGAGCTTATTTTAAATCATCTTGTTTTTACTTGTGTTTTATCTACTTGTGGGTTCTATATCATTTAGCATTTAATACCTTCTACCTGGGGCTGCTACCTATTAAAAATATCTGGTATACACACTGCATAATATCCAAGATATTTACTAATCCGTAAATATTACGATAACTCCGTGACAGATATTCTATAAAAATGTTAAAGACATGAATTGAAATTTTGTTCTGTTGTTTACTTTATCTTTTATAGATTAGAGTACAAAGGATTAAAAAGCTTGTATGAATATTTTATAAAGATTTTAAATTTCTTCTACAAAATTACCTTTTTAGAATACAGACAAAATTCTTGCATTTTAAAATAAAGCTATTTTTAAGTTATAAATAATTTTACTATCATAATGTTCTAGTATACTTCGTGATTTAATACTAGGCTGCTAGAGGGTCAGCTTATATCTGCTACATTTGTATATAATAATTTGTATATCTTTGGCTCATATCAGTTCTCTTCACTTTTACTTCAAATTTACTTATTTGTTTCTCGCTTTGTTTAAGCCCCCAGTTTTTTTAACTTTTTTGATAGGGTTGAAACGCAAACATTTCATGAAAAATAAACGGGTTGCTGTGGGCTTGTCATACTTCTCATCTTTGTAGAGTCCTGATACTACCTTTAGTTACCAATGAGGTTAATATATTTTCGTGTTGTACGGTTGGTAACAACTTTCGGTGGAGAAAGCTTAAATAGCGATGGACGCATTGTCTCTTCCGTTCCGATAGTGGCTTGGAGGTCGAGAATTTAAGGGTTTCCGCATCTATATGTATAAACGTATTACTCCAAAGGAGCTTTACAGTGTCCTATTTTTTGTAATATCTAATAGTCCAAGAGCCAGGCCTAAAAAATGTGACTCATTTTGTACTACTTCTAACCAAATTTTTCTGAAAATGCACCTTAAATTATGAAGGAAAAGCATAGTCTGCCTATCCCAAATGGTGCCCTTCATACGAATGCGCTCGCTCAAAATCGCACAAATACCCGTTTTCTTGCAGTAAATGGTTCCCTGTAGGTCGGGTGCGAAACATAAAGAGAACATTTTTAAAACTGATTAAATCTACTATAAAACGAGTGTTTTTTCGTCAAAATTTGATAACTACAACTAAAGTTATGGCATTTGTTAAATAACCAAAAAAATGCACAAAAAGTCGATATTTTTCTAAGAAATTCGCTGACTTAGCAAAAATTAACCATTTTTCGGTTAGCAAAAATGTTTTTGAAAGAGCCATAACTATATAAATAATAAAAGAGGAAGAAGTCTCTCCACAAAAATATATTTCTTTTTAGCAAAGCGCTTTCAACCTAACAAGAGGTCATCATCTATGCTAGCCGTTGAATAAAGAAGAGGGTGATAGATGAGTCTTACAGATCAGATATCAAAGATAGACTATCTTTGATAGATAGTCTATCTTTGACATCTGATCTGTAAGACTCATCTATCACCCTCTTCTTTATTCAACGGCTAGCACTGATGATGACCTCTTGTTAGGTTGAAAGCGCTTTGCTAAAAAGAAATATATTTTTGTGGAGAGACTTCTTCCTCTTTTATTAAGATGAACTCCATTAACGCTCACCTTAGTTCTTCAAGCCATAACTATGGTTGTAGTTATCCGATTTTGATGATAGAACACTTGCTTTATTGGACATTTTATCATTTTTAATAAATGTTTTATTCATGTTTTGCACACGACCCACAGGGAACCACTTATTTCAAGAAAATTGAAATTTGTGCGATTTTATAAAATTTTGAGGAGACACAATCATATGAAGGGCTCCACTTTGGATAGGCAGACTATGTTTTTTCTTCATAATTTAAGGTATATTTTCAGAAAAATGTAGTTTAAAGTAGAACTAAATGAGTCACATTTTTTTCAGGTCCGGCTCTGGGACTATAATTATTATGAAGAAAATAAAATTACAGTGCGAAATCTGCGTTATATTTTTACTTTACTTAGTATTTTATATTATATATAACTTATTGCAAAGTTTGAGAAACAGAAATAAAATCCTTTTTTTTGTTATATTATATACCTTTTGTAACTTCTATACAAATGATCGAATTTTATATTTTTTGTGTATATTTTTACCTATTTTTATTCTTTTTTATAAGAAAGCAAGAGAAGTATTATATTTTTATATTTGTATGTGTATTTTTTATCATTGTGGAAAAATTCTGTGAAAAGTCAGCTAAAAGGGCAATATCATATAGAATAAGGGAGTTCAGTGCATTGGCTCTATTTTATATCGCATTATACTACCCTGGTCTCTCCACTGTCCCATTTAGTTTTTTATTTCAGTTTTTTTTATACAAGACTGATTTTCCCCAATTTTACGGTTTGCTTAATATTAGTTGTAATAGTATTACAACTTTACAATTATTAGACTTGTTTATGACATTTTCGACGCATCGGTTATTATTTTACAAAAAGAGAGAGTTGAAAGAGTCAATTGAAAGCCTATTTAACATAATATATTACAGTTAATTTAATAAAGCAAAATTGCAAAACTTACCTTTTGGGGCCTTAAAAAGTAAGATACCGATCTTAAAAAATGTCTGGAAATCGTCTTAAGGCCCTATTAGACACAAATTAAGTATTTATCTAACATATTTTTTAGAATTTGGGGTTCCAAAATGCTACTATCGTCTCAGTTTGTAACTTTTGAAAAACTAGAAGCCTTTGGCCTCTTGGCCACTTTGCGACGACATGGTTGTTGTCCTATATCAGTTCCTCGTATTAATTAGTTTAATACTGCCTCGATATAAGGAAATCTTCAAATCTATTAGTCAAAACGTGATTTGTTTGTATTATGATATATATGTCAATTAATAAAATCAGAACTAATACGGAAAATAATTAATTAATCAATAGTGTTCAGGACATTAATAAGATTTACTTTACATATATACACACACACACACACACACATATATATATATATATATATATATATATATATATATATATATATATATATATATATATATATATAATATATATATATAAATATATATATATATATATATATATATATATATATATATATATATATATATATATATATATATATATAATATATTATATTATATATATATATATATATATATATATATATATATATATATATATATATATATATATGTATATATATATATATATATATATATATATATTATATATATATATATATATATATATGTATGTATGTATGTATATTTATATAATAGTTTTGCTTTGAAAAGAACATGTAAGATTTAATGAATTTATACAAGCTTAATTTCAGAAGTCAGAAGTAAGACGATTAATATTATAAAAATGCATGTACTGGAATTAATTTTGTCTTTTTTATCATTTTTTCACCCTTTTCCCCTTTCTTTTGTTTAGTTGTATATTTTCATTATAATCCGTCTTATCATTATTCTGTTTTAAATCTCTTTAGACATTCCTGGGAAAGCTGTTAAATTTTCACCTGGTCCTTTAATTATGTAAATTTTGACCTAAGACTCTAATAGCCCTTCTACAGCTAACGCCTACACTTTTAGGTTGTAAATCTTTTTAGAGATTATACTCTACAGGTAACTCAACAAATTAAGTCAAAGCTTTCTCTAGGTGTTAGGCTACAAAACCCTATTTTGTTAGTTTCTTAAAACTTTCTGACTAAAGAATAGAAATCGTAAATAAAGTGCATGACTTATAGAAATAAAAATGCCCAAATTCAATTCCTATTCAAAGAATGTTTTTTTGTTATTTTTACTTGTTAATTAAAGATTATACGTTTCCCTCTTTTTAAAATACAAAGTTTGATGGAATTTATTTTTAAAATAAATATAAACATGTTGCTAATATAAGAAACAAAGTTTCTGTTATGGCATCAGTATATGTGACATAAGTTATAAAACATGTCATGTACACACAATTGTTTAACTCTAAATATTTGCAAGACAATAAGTATTACAAATAAAATTCACGGAGTGCAATGCTTCATTTAAAAAAAGCTATAATCCTTGCTAAAATGATCAAAGCTTGAGGTAAAAATTGATAATTAAATAAATTACATTTACGAGACACTCATATTTACGCTTCTATCGCTTAAATGTTTAAGTCTGGTGAAGTTGCTTCCTACTCAGTGTCACATAAATTACTACTTCGACGCTACCCAGTGCTGTTGTATCCTCCCTTTAGGTATTAGACTCTTTGTTCAACAAGAATGTGGTGGTCTTCAGCTCTTCTCACGGCAAATAGATGAACTAACAGCTGTAAAAAAACAGTTTTTTCAGTGAATAAAGATTTTTTATTTCACGTTCTGTACAACAGAAAATAAGATGAACCTGAGTGAACCCCTACCTCAGAAAAAATAAATAAAATTAGATGACATAAACTTTGTTGATATTCTATATGTCTACATTGTGTATTTACACACCTAAGGTTATATCAGTCTTTGCCCAGCCCTGCCTGGGAACAGGTCGGGCTTAAAAATGTTTCGCTCACTTGAGGGCTAATAAATAGCTTGCTATTATAGCATTAAAATTATATTTGTATGCTGAGGGTTGACTTGACTTAAAGTTTCACCCTTCCAAGAACTTTAAGCTAGATAAGCAGTGTTAATCGGAAGTAACTTTAATTTACTTTTAGTCTTCTGTGAATCTAGGGAATATGAGTGAATTTCATGTAAGATATAATTATCTAACTCATTTTACCACCGAAAAACTCATTAAGTTTTTGTTGTGAAAATTTATCTGTAATAAATACTAATAATGTATATTAATTAAACATTGTTTATTTTAATTGTTTCAGAACAAGGCTGCTTGACCATTGTAAGGAGGTCTAGTGGTAAGAGGCGAGGCTCCAAAGAAGATGAAATAAGTTCAGATGAATTAGCTACCGATAACCTTCCTCCCGTAGACACCCCTGATGCCTGTGATAAAGCCGCGTTAAGGTAATTTTTTTTCGTTATATCTTTAAACTTAAATGTATCCAATAACTTACATTTTTGATGTTGGAAATACATGTTTAAGTTTTGTTTAGGGGGTATTTTTGCTTTCGTAATTCCAAAAATAGTAGAGAGAAGAATTCTAATAAGAAAGAGTGTGCACTAGGAGATACGATGATAACAGACACTAACACACACACATATACAGACTGACAACTTTGTGAAATCCACTTAGGAGATTTTAATAACACATGAAACGAATTATTTATGTAACATCCCGATTTCGTATTGTTTTACTAACACAATACTTTTTCTAATCACCTACGGTATGAGGTTAAGTAAAATTGTACGAATTTCTTATGCATTCTTTTGATGCAAGTTCTCGAGCCTCGAGCTGCTTGTTATGCCATTACTTCAAATGTTAAACCCATAAAGGTGTGCGGTATGTTTATTTCAAGCCGAATAATCTGACTTGTTAAGCTATCTGACTTGTTAACCTATCTGACTTGTCTGACTCCAAGGTTGAAGGTCCGCACTACGTCGTGTTCAGCTCAGGTGAAGGTTTTATCGTTAAACTACTTAATAAAACAAGGCTTAAATCTCCTTAGCTGGCAGTGATCCTGATTACTGGGCATTGGCTTCCTTAAGTTGCATTCTAGAGAGATGTTACTGGTTTCAAGTTTTGAACTGTAATGAGAAAATGCGGCAAGTAGTCCGCCTTTTATACTTTTCTAAAATGGACGCGCATGCGCAGTAAACATTTTCACAACCATATGATTTATTTTATCAAAACAAACATTCAATCTTACATATTCTTTGGTTATTTACAATGTTACCTTACAATGTATTAAATTCATACTATATTTAATATTTACAGAATTTAATACGGAAAATTTGATAATATATTCAATACATAATTTAACAAAAAATATTTTGTATTTTTATATCGAAAAAGCATTATTTTAAGTAAACAACTGAAGGTTATGATATAACAGGTTATAATACTATAATTTGACGAAAGTTTTATTACTTACATATTAAATGAGTATGAGTATTCTCATTAAACTAGGTTATATTTATACCAATATTTATAATACACAATTGTTTCACTTAAGCTGAAGCGTAATGATTACAAAATTCTAACGATATCGTGTCAACAAATCGCGGGTCAGTACCGGCAGCGATGTTGTTGACAAGAGCCGTAATATTTATTTGTTCATATTATAATACAAGTTAATCATGAACAAATAAACTTAAATAAAGATTAATATTAAAGTGATGTAGAAATTCATACAGTTGGGGTCGGGGCGCGGGACACAGTGGTCTAACTCCCTGGTTTTAGGTGGCTCCGAAAAAAACTGAGATTAGTTGCATCAACTACCGCACCGAGCGCTAGTTTTCACCTTGTTCTCTTATCACTATTGTTATCAGTTTAAATCGATACTTCTATTTATGTTTATAAAAAATGTAAACAAGACAATTTTTATCTTATTCATTGACTTTTTTTCTTTTTTAGTAGCTTATAAGATAATTTTTTAGAAAATAGGATAACGTGTGTTACGAAAGGTGTGTTATAATGAGACAACGAAGACGTAAATTAAATTTATAATTTACCGGTTTGATGTTTGTTTATTTCTACAAATCATGGTTATCACGATATCAGGTCTACTTAAAATTAACACAGCGTTTATATTTTTATAACATTTTATGAAAATTATACCTTTAAAATAATTAATACAATTTTTAACATTGTTAAAGACCCTTTTAAATAATTTTAACCTTAGAATTGAAGAAATAATTATTTTATATATAGGGAACAAGGTGAACTGACCCGCCACTAGCGGAGAAAGGGTGAACTCAGGGCAGGTCATCTAAAGCAGCTTATTTCGGGGAGTTAGACCACTGTGTCCCGCGTCCCCACCCTACTGTATGAATTTCTACATCACTTTAATTAATATTATAAGCGGAAAATCATCTTAGGTAAGTGGGTAGTCAATTAAGCTAGAAAGGAGGCGTCTGCCGCCACAAAGGTTAACGATAAGTGTACGTTACAGATTTATTGAGAAGGGAGAGATATGGGGTCCGCCAAGTACTCTGCCCTATGTGCTATCTCTTAAGTCACAGGGCTTCATTTCTGAAGGTATTGTTTCGCAGTGTTAATTCACAGATTGGAGGTTTAACAAAAATTAAATTGCATTTAATATTACTTCACAATTAATTGATTTGTAAATAAATACATACTTGCAGCAAGTGCAAGTAAATACTTTCAACATATTGCCAAAGAGAAAGCTAAGCGTCCTATTCGTTATGTTTTCTACGCGGTCATAACTTAAAAACATAAACCGTTATCATAATAACTCCTAAAGCCCAACGAATTATTATCGATTATGAAAAATCTGTATAGTTTTACATTTAAAAAGTAGATACGGCTAATTACAGTTAATTTTTCACATTTAAAAATATGGCAATTTTATTGGTTTAACTTCAACCTATATTAGGCGTTATTAGACCGATTTTGAGAACGCTACTCTTCCCGTATTGTTTCCTCTTCATTTCAGTAAACATGTTTTACATGAAAAACATGTAAAACATGAATAACATCTTTTGATTTGATTTTCTTTTGAAGTCATTTGGTTTTGTAAAGAAAATTGACAAAACAATACGATCTGAAATCACTTAAATTTTTTTTATAACTTTCCATCCAATCAATTCAGTGTTATTCTAAACCTAATTCGTGTAATGTTTTTAATTATTTCGGGGTGATAGTATGTAAAGCTCAGTCTTAATTATAGTTTATTAGTTTACTAGGCGATAAAATTACATTTTGCTTCTGTGAAAATGTGTTTTGACGTGCAAATGCGAAATTAAAATAATTTCCAAAAAAATGATACCGCCATGTTAAGATATACAAGTATTTTTATTTATTTATTTTTTTTTTTTGAGAGGGTATTAAAACAAACAAATAAACAAAAACAAATAACAAATAATATTAAAATTATAAACTGTTGTAACCGCTAGATGAGTTAAGAGACTAGTTGTTATAGTTATGAAAAATAAAGGTATAGGTATAGTTAGGTAAAAATATGTTCGCTACCTCGGGAGTTTTTTGCTCTCCCCTTTAATAACCAATTTTTATTTGATCTTTAATATTAATTATGAAATATATAAAACTAGGCGAGTTTTATACATAAACAAATAAAACAAATAAATGGTGTTTGAATACTTTAAATCGGTCAAATTACTTTCAAAACTTTCATTCTTCTTTATCTTCTTAGCTTTCGAGTGAAACTCGAGTACTTACTTCACTGTGGCTATCAAATAAAAGGTAGTCTTCATTTTTTCTAAAAATTTCTATCATGTAATAACATTTTAAATTATAGAGAATTAATAATACGTTAATCACTTGAGTCTTAATTACTCTATCTAATATATGTATGCGGTCTGTTGAGGTAATAATTTTTGACCTTAACCTTTCTGTTTTTTTTTTTTTTTTATTTATATCTCAAACTTTTGGCTAAGTAACAACGGATTCGTAAAAAAGGAACTAGTCAGTGAAAATTTATAACACATGAATTATTTTGGCATATGTGTTTTAAGGTTTTTTTCTCTTAAAACTACAGCATTAGTTCAAGCGTTGCCCATATATTTCTTGAAAATGTTGGAACAGCATAAGATATAATGAATTATATTCCTCTTAGTGTATATTTTAAATTGTTTTTATGCCAAGAAAAAATTAATCGATAATAGTAAAGAAAGGAAAATAAATGGGGATAATTTGGAAGTGTGTTTTAATGCTTTTGTTTCCATTGAAATAGTTAGACGGTTTTATTTTTGTTAATTTAGTGAGAAATTTATTAGTTGAAATTAACTGGGCCTGACCGAGACAAAATAGAATGAATTGGGATGTGCTTATTATTTTTTTTATACTAAGAAAAATAATATAAGCCACTATCCAAATTCGTTCATCAAATTCCCACAATGTTCTACAAATCACAAAATTGTAAGAAATTTAGTATCTATATGTATTGATGTTTGTATGGCCCAAATGCATTAACCGTATAAGATGAAACTTACAAAAATCAAGCATATCTAAAGAAAGAACTGATAAGGCGAGAAGGTTTTAGATGCTTATTTGTTTATTATTTTTTAGTATATTAAACTATTCCAATGGGCGATCAATCCATCAATGTATTTCTGTGTCAATTTGTATGATATTGAGTATTGTTTTAAACTTTCTCCATTAATAAAGTAGAAAATATCTATAAAGGATATATACTTGTTAGAGAGGAAAATGGTTTAGACGATAAAAGTAATAAATCAGTGTTGCACTTGGCGTGTTAAAGTACAAAATGAATAAAAAATAGGAAAAAAGAAAAGCCACGGGTTTACGTCATTTAAACTAATTGAAACTGATGTGGCGGAATCTCACACCAAAAAACCTTTTTGTTCGTATAGAGTGGACAGTTAAAAGGTTTAGTTGTGAAAAGGGGTTTGAGCTTGACGAATGGCAACACTAGGAAACATTACAAAGCAACGCTGAAAAACAACAGACTACACTGACAAAATAAACGTGGCAACCCTGAAGCTTTACACTATCGGGATAAAGACTGAGGGTTAAAAAACAAGAGTTGCCTCTAGACTTTTACATCGTCCGACATAATTTTTAGAGGTGTTATATCTCTCCAAGATTTAAGCTTTGATATTATTCATGTTGAAAATGGCCTCTTTCCTCTTATATAAAGACTAAAAGCAAATCTGACCATGACCATCCCTAGAACTATTGACATGTTGACTCTATAAATATACCACTGTTGCATATGATTACAATTAAAAAAATATCAACTTGATTTAAGTAGATGGATTTTTCGGATGGACAATATTAAAATTGACTATCTCATAAATGTCAGTTTTTTATTTTTATTTGAACGATTTCGTTTGTTCCAGAAGCATTTTTGAATATGCAATTATTAGTTTTACTTCCTTCTATTACAGAAAGATCGAGCGTTGCTGTAAGAAACATGTTACTCCCTCTTTCGTCAAATGTTTTCATTTCAGTACCAACCTCTTTTCTTGAAAAGTATGGTTGCCGTATGTATGATTGGATGCATGAATGAATGAGTATTTTTCTTGTTAGCACAGTGCAGGTTCAACGACTAAACTGTTTCTAATAGAATTTAGCACTAAATCAAGTCCTACGCGGCAAGAAGAATTAATTAGAGTCTTGGCTTAAATAACCGAATAAATCAGAGATGCCCGTGTTCTAGCCAATTTTCAATATAAAAAATTCGTAAAGAAGTGGGTGTCGTGGCAAGAGTACAATAGGTTTCACAAAACTTATGTAAAAGTATGTATTTATTTTTTTGTTGCCAGTTTTTGTAAGCACGATCGCGCTTGTGGGAATAAGTATTTTTAAATGATACTTGACACAAAATCAATCTTCATATGTTGTTTGTGACGCTAGGTCAAATGAAATCGGTCTAAAGTCGATACAATCACTCCAATTGGCCGAAAACTGGAACAACTGTTATTAAATCTTGTCACCAAAAATACGCTCGGTATGTATGAAAACTTCAATGGGATGTTGTTTTAGACAGACTTTAAGTTGAATAAAAAGGATGTGAACTACTTAAAGTGATCAAATAGTTGAATAATTCTGGCGCGGTGGTCCGCATGTTGAGCGAATTTCCTTTGGAATGCGTGTTTCCGTGCTAAGAAATTCATTTTATGTCTAAGAATCCGATTTATCCTTTATAACTTAAGCAGTTACCAATTATAAAGCTCTACTTGTAACGAAATTTTTCTGTATTTTTAAAGGAAAGGCGCATAATTATGCCGTCCGTCAGTTATACAAAACTATACCTCTAAAGTTGGAACTGCACACCATTGTTTGCACTTGTTTAATGCTCAGTTGGTTTCATGGTAGGTTTCTTTAAAGGTCTTAGCGCATTTCCTTAGCGAATATATTTCCAAAGGAAATTCGCTAAAAACGGTAGAAAATTAGAAGAAACTGTACCATTTTCAATGTTTTTTGTGGCTCTCTCTTATAATACAACACATGGCTAAAATCAGTTGACGTGGGGAAAAAAATGCGCGGGAGCCAATGAGGTTAGTTCTGGATGTAGGACCACGCCCTCAATTTCAAATCAGGCCATCCTTATTGGTTCCTTAACACTATTTTCCCGCGTTGTCAACTAAATTTAACCGTGCTATAAATCAAAACAATCCAGAGTTGATGCGAGCATTGAAAGTACTTAAAACCAGGGTTCTAGGTTCGAAATGTGGAAGTTAATTACAGTTCACGCATTCCGGGTGAATTTTCTTAGAAATACGTGATTCCGTACGCAACAATCCTTTTATGGCATATGTTTCCTGTTATTGCATTATAACTTGAGCAGAGCAAATAATAGTGTGCTCTCCTAATTTCGGTATAGGGTAAAAATAGTTTTGCATAACCAATGAGACACGTACGCGCATTTCCTTCGAAAAATCCAGAAAAATTGAGTAACGAGTCGTAATGCTACAGCTCAAGTTAAGAAGCACAAACAGGACATGTATGCGAGAAATGGATTTTTATGCACGGTAACAATCCAATGAATTGTTAGCACGCAATTAAAAGGAAATTCGCCCGGCATGCGGACCTCCTCGCCAGAATTATTATATTCTTGTAAAATGAAATAGGGAAGCACAACCTTATTTTTAGTAGCTTGCTTTTTATATATCATTAAATTTTGACATTAATGTTTTGTTTCAAGTCATCTAAAATAAAAAATCCCATCCTATCCGACTAGAAATAAACTTTAACCTATAAAATCAATTTTAAAATGTTAATGACTCAATTAAAATTAATAATGTCGATAGGTCATCATCAGTAGTGTAGTTAAATGAACAAGCGATCTAAGTTGTTGTTACCTTGTACGAAACAACTCAGTTGTAATTAAAATTTTATTCTTTTTAATGAACTTGCTGACTTTTAAAAAGTTCATATTTGGGTTCTGCAGTATTTTTTCAGTTCATGTTTATTTATTATTATTAGAAACTGCGGTAGTTAATAAAATTGGTCTATACTCTTTAATTGTTCTAGTCGAGTAGTGGAACTTAATTACTATTTATTTTTAGATTTAATGTCCGTATTTAGTTAATAATTTAAAATTTATGACGGCCGGACGCTGTTTTTATCTGTTAATTACAAAAAGTAAAAGTTCGTTAGAAGCTTTTGGATTTTATCTGTTGTTATGCCTTAAATCTTACTTGAGCCATGGCAATATTTATTCGGAGCTTTCAAGTATGTTTCGTGGTCAGGTTTCGTTAAACATTGCAATGAATACTATTTGGCAGGCTGATTTTGCAACGAATTAAGTTGAGAACTATTTTGAATGATGACTTTGGTACTGTAATATCCATGTTTTTTTTTTTTTAATTGACCTTCGTCTTATTTGACGTATTATAATAATTATTCGGTCGTCTCAAATATATTTCGTCGTCAAAGTTCGTACTACTAATAGTATTTATAGCAAGCTGATTTTGCAACGAATTTAGTTAAAAGCCCTTCCCATTTGGAGTTTGGTTGATTTTGATCTATGTTTTTTAGTCAAAAATATTGTTCATTATAAAAGACGCTCAAAATATCTTAACACCTTTGTTTGTTAAAGTTTTATTATAATTCTGTTTATAAAGCTTTAAAGATGAAACGGATTTTACCTTTTTTTGACACCGTTTTTAATTTATAACTTGACTTAAAAAAGGTGTAGGAAAGAGGGAGGAAGGAAGGGGTGGGTTGCTCCTGTGGTCCCACAAAAATACTTACGAAATACACTTTTCAATTTCAAAACAGTAATGTTTCCTCTGCTTACGTCGCTTGTATTATGGGTTATGTATTAAAAATAGAAAATTTCATTAGAATATATAACATGGAACCTAATTGTGGTTATGCACAATTGTGCATAACCACAATTGTGGTCGGGCACTCTCTATCAGCTTGTCATTTAATTCACCTGATAATCAATTGCTTAGTTGGAGGTGGGTCAGTGGTTGATAGAAAAAGAAGGAGAAAAAAAGCCAAGGCCCGCTTAAAAGCAGGACTTGTAGCGCGTAACGTGGGAAAGTTTCAATATTGTTGGTACACAGATACATCAAGCCGGAGAGGTGAGTAAAAATAGTGAACCTCTTATGTTCCGTCAATTGTGAAGAGAAGAAATCAGGGAGGAGACCGGCAAATTAAGGCCTGAGAGGTATCGCCACTAAAATCCACCATTAAATTAAAATACCGCCATATAATCCACCGCGTGACGTTATTCCATTCACCAGTGAACTTGAAGTGAATTAAGAAACAATCCGTATAAAAATAACGCTAATACCTTTTCTGCCCCCTCCCCCAGCTCAAAAGTATTAGTTTATAGCTATATTTTCACAAAAACTTTATAATCTATGTTACAATGTTTCTATTTTTGATATCATTTAGTCGTAGAGTTACATCAAGATGTTTGAACTTTGTAAAGTGATTAAATATGATGTTAACAAACTTTTGTATGAATGACGTGTGACATCTTTGCAGGAATCGATATAGGCGATTAACATTTTTTTTTTATTTATTCCTGCAATGACGTCAATGCCGGACTATAACCAAAAACCAACAAGAAAAAATTGATTTCATTAATAAAACCCCACCAATTGAATCACCTTATAAACTCTATTAGCTTGGATTTACTGGACTAACGTGACACGTATTTACTGAAATAATAAGCTAATCTAATATTATTTGTTTATGTTTGTTTCAGATTACGTTGCCTTTTACGTCAATTACAACGCGGTGAAGTTTCGGCCGAACTCTTACAACAAAATATTCATTACGCGGCTCGAGTTTTAGAAGCAGTTTATATTGATGAAACTAAGTAAGTCGTATTCCACTTTTTGTACGTAGTGTTAAGCATATGCTTTAGTATAAGTATTTCAGTTTCAAGCAAAGAATCAAGCGCATTATGCTTAATTGTGAACATTATTGCTAAAAGCTTTATTGAATTTGGAGTCGTAAACATCGTAAAGTATTAAAAATCAGAATTAGGCAAGTGGATTAATGAAGTGCATAAAGAAACAAATATCGTAGAACCATAACAATATATCATCTTGTATAATAATTGAACGCAATGAATCATTTTTAATTTTATGTTTAAATTTATTATTTTTATAGTTTATGTTGAAATTGATTATTTTTATGGTTTATATTGAATTTTATTATTGTTAGGCGTTATATTTAAATATTTTTTAATCTCTTAGCCTGGTTTCTAGGCTCTACTCGCTTCGCTCGTCCTCAGATAGTGAATGCATCCGTTTCATTCTCAGCGGTCTCTGACCATGCTCATTGCTGCTTAACGTTTATAATCCTACAAAAACCATAGATATACTTGTATTAAAATGAAACTTTATTCTATTACGTAAAGGTTTATACTTGTACTAAATTTCAACACAATCGGATTATTTTCCGATTTTTTACAATTTTTTAAAAAACTTACCCAAGTCATTTGATAAAAATTGAACTAATGCTGTTATTTCCCTACGTTTTATAATTAATTGACATTTTCGCTGCGTAGTTTTGCGGGTTTATAACTCTGTAACATAAATACAATACTAAAACTTTGCTAAAACCGATAAATAACACAATAAATAAATAAATACAACTTTGCTAAAACCACTCAGGAGGCATTAAAAACGCCTGAAACGCATAATTCCTGTGACATCCCGATTTCATAGGAAAAATTTGTAAAATTTCTTAACAATTGTAAATTATTTTAAAAAACTATTTTAAGTCATTTGATAAAAATTAAACTAATGCTGTTATTTCCCCGCGTTTTATAATTAATTGAAATTTTCACCGCGTAATTTTGCGGGTTAGCGACGTCTGAAAAATAATATCCAAACAGCACAACTACAGCAATAGACTGATTTATGTACAAAGTGTCAACTTTTAAGCATAAATACACTAGGAGCTACGATGATAACAGACAAACACACACACTCACACTCACATAAAGACAGGCAACATTGTGAATACCACTGAGGAGGTATTCACCTTATATTAAGAAAACCTAAAACGGATAAATCTAGTGACATCCCGGTTTCGGATTTTTTCGCAAACACAATATATTCCTATATACTTACGGTATAAATGAGGAAAGGTAAAAACTGATCAGTTGAGTTACTCCAGTCAACAAGAAACAACACCAAACCTTTCCACAAAATCTTTATTATTACTAGAACCCGCATTCGATCACACGACCATCATCAGTGCCAGAAAGAAGAAATAAGGAATCCCTAGTCTTACCATCACCGAGATGGTAGAAAATGGTACCTATTGAAAGAAGTAGTTTATTAACTATGATAAAGAAGTATAAAACTACAGTTGAATAGCTTAAATAATTAGCCTAGCCACTTTCAAACTTTTGGCACACCCTTCATAAGGTCGTAATACAATATTTAGAATTAAATAAACCTTCCCCAATATGGTAAATATGATAACCGAAAAATTGAATGAAATAAATAAATATCTATGTAATTCAAAAATTTTAATATTTTTTGAATTACAAAAAAAATATATATTTGTAGTTTAAAAAGCAACTTATTCACCTAACTTTCTGAATGGATTCCCTGGGGAAAAAGTATATTTTTGATTGATTTATTTCTAATGGTTCGTGATTAAAAGTTTATTTCAGAGCTTTTATTGATATTTAATATTAAAGGGTTATTGAAGCGTATAAAGAATCTTATAAAAACTTATTGATTTTTATAAGAGTAAGAAGTTACCACAAAAGGAAATAGTATTATGAGTGCTCTTTGGGTGTACTTGACGCATTTATATTGCTTAAGTATTTGAGCGCTTAATTAAATTTATTTTATAAATGTTTCCTTGTTTAATGGAAGTAACAAAAAAAAATCGAGTTTAAGGTACCTCAGAACTTTTCCTAATTACATCGGATTCGTAACGCTCATCCCTCCGGCTTCGGACTCGCTTCGCACGTCCTCAGATAGTATATACATCCGTTTCATTCCCAATGGTCATTCATCCAGTCACCACGCTCGGTGCTGCTTAACTTTTATGATTCACCAAACATCATTGATATACATGTTGTATTAAAATGAAACTTAGTGTACGTATTTATTACTTATTTAGTACAAATTTTACTTGTACTAAATTTCAACACAATTGAATTATTTTCCGATTTTTTGCAATTTTTTAAAAAACGTATGCAAATCATTTTGATAAAAATTGAAGTGATGCTGATAATGATATGAAACTTGGCACATAAGTTAGTCTTATACATGGCTACATGCGTGCATCGCATCGTTTTTCCATGTTTTATTATTTTTTGAAATTTTCGTTGTCGTTATTGCGGATTAATAACGGCATAAAAAATATTTTCTGAACAGCTATATAACTACAGCGATAGACAGTAGATTATATCTTTTATTTTCAGATATTTTTATATGGTTAATTTCTTATTTCATCTTGTCAATTTTAATGTTTATGCTAATGATTGTTAAGATGGAATCGCTTCTTATATAAATGCATTATATATGATGTATGTAAAGAAGACAAGTGTTTAGAAACAAAAAGATTTTTGTAATTTACTTATAAACATATTTTACCTGTATAAATTCGTTTTCTTTTCTAAGTTTTGACAGTATTTTATTACTGAATTTAACATGACCTCTCACTAATTACTCGAACGAATCTCTCCTGTAAAAGGAAAAAAGTAATCATTATTTTTTATAAGTTTCTAATTAACTACAACTCTAATAAGTTTTTAGAAAACATTTTATTTCTATAAAGAAAATGTAAAAACAATTTCTTTCAGAGAAAAGCTGATAAAAAACTTAATTAAAGCAAATATTGACTTTTCCTCTTAAGCTTGTATTTAAAAAGGCGATATTATTAATTAGTGAAGAAATTATATTTTAGCGAGTTGTTTATTTGAATTAAGCCTATCTCGCTATTACAGTTAATAAACACGACTTTCTAAATAAATTTTCTTTAATTATATTGCTTTCCTATATCATTTAAAGAGACAAATATTGTGATAAAAAATGTATATTTCTGCCTTACTATTAAAAATTGTAATTTATTTTGCATTATTAAAATGATTAAGTTGTATAATACTCTTTTCTCTGAAACTGATTCAGGACGATTACATAAAACAAATAACAAATAGGTTTTATTAAAACTTTAGTAGGGAGTTATTGATATTATAAATATATTTTATTGTTATCACTGTGCAAATTATTGTTCAATGGTACATGATTTACTGTTTAGAATTAGAAACCAATAGCAGGGGAGTAATCATTATCAAATGAGTTTGTCAAATTATATATATATATATATATATAATATATATATATATATATATATATATTTATATACATTTACGTATGCATATTAACCCGCAATATTGAATTATAGGACGCGGTAAGAATTTTGCGATCGGGTTCACTTTGACACGCATGTAGTCGTATGAATACCTAACATATGTTCCAAGTTTCACGTCATTATCAACATTTTTACAATTTTTATAAAATGCCTTGTGTACGTTTTTCTACAATTTTGTAAAATAGGAAAATAATCTAATTGATCTTTTTCGTTATAAATAATAACATTAAGTTTCTTTTCAATACGTCAAGGGTATCTAAGGTTTTTGGTGGATCATAAAAGTTAAGCTGCATCGAGCTTGGTCTATGCCTGGATGGGGGACTGCTGGGAATAAAAATAATTTATTTACTCATTTAAGACAAGCGAAGCGAGTCCAAAGTTGGGAGATGAGCGAAGCGAATCCGATGTCTTAAGGAAAATGAGGTACCCTGTACCCGATTTTTCGTTTGTGTTGTATACCATATAGAATTATATGTATACCGAGTTTAGCTAAATCGAAAATGTTTTTATTTTAGTGAATTTTTGAATTCATATATGTCATACATATTACATAAACAATACGGTACTGTTATTTTATTACTATTAGTAAAAGCTATATAGTATGTTAATATACGATAACTGAACATATATTTTTAATTAAATATAACAATAACATTTGTCAATGAACTTAATCATAACATTTTCATTTTCATCACCTTTTTTTAAATATGTATCTTTTTAAGTGGCCGTAAAAATCTTCTATTTGTTTTGTATATGCGTCCACTAGGAGTCTTGACTAAGAACATCCCGTCTCCACTATCTCTCCAACTCTGCTCTATAGCTCTAGTTAAAGCGTCCTGTATCAAAATCTTTGTTCCTATTGGTTGTTTTAGTATTTCTATCAAAGTAATTTTTCATTATTTCCTTTTCAGCCTTCTTTTGGTCTTACTCTCTTGCCTCTTGACCCAATCTTACATTAAACGCCCTGGTATGGGACGGCACCAATGCTCTCAGATTTTCACGGGCGACTTGCCGCCTTCCTTCGTACTTAACGACATTCTAATATCCTTACTTAATACGCGCAGTTTTGATAGCTTTGACTGCTGCTTCAGCATTCCTATTGCTTCGAAAATGGTAAAGCGTTGACGTGTTGCTCACCACATTCCATTATCCGTTCTCTGCGGTACACCCTTGTCCGAAAATATTTTGCGCAGGCACGAGATCACTCTCATAGAGTCTGCTCATTTTTGCCGATTTAGCACACCACTGGCCAGCCCGATTTGCAGTCTACATTAACCATGAATCTCCACCCTCCGCTGGAAAATAAGTCGGCAGAAACATCTTTAGAAAGGGTCTGGTTGGTAGTGGTTAGACGATTAGTGGTTCATTCGATACAGACGATTTGAAACGTTGACAGCTTTCCACCATATTTTTAATGTCACTAGTCATGCCTGGCCAATAGACCAACTGCCTGGCCCGTCTTTTTGTTCCTTTAAGACCTTGATGAGAGTCATGTAGACGATTTAAAACCTTTATTCTAGAAGCCTGTGGATAACTATTTAGTAGCCCTTTAAAACGAAAATTTCTCCACAAAACAGCTCATGTCGTACCTTCTAGTAGCATAGCAGTTCTGGTTCTAACTGATCTTTGCTACTAGGGAAGTCTTTCAGAATACGCTCTCATAGCAATTTGTACGTAGCATCTCTCTCAGCTCAATAAAAGATTAACCCTCTTCTTGCGTTCATTGTAAGAATTGTGAACCTCCTACACTTACATTTTCTTTCTTCTTAAAATAATCCTCGATATTATCCAGTACATCGCAAAATCTACGGTCTCTAAGGTTTTCAATTTTCA
This sequence comes from Microvelia longipes, assembly GCA_018340805.1. Classification (NCBI taxonomy): domain Eukaryota; kingdom Metazoa; phylum Arthropoda; class Insecta; order Hemiptera; family Veliidae; genus Microvelia; species Microvelia longipes. The sequence goes on from JACMZG010001863.1 coordinate 33,467,104, forward strand.
ATGCGACTTAGAGAATGTCCTCCAAAGCTTGTTTCATGAAAGATGAAAGCTAGATAGACACCTGACCTTTGTCTTTTATTTTCAATCCTTAAATAGTGTAATGATTTTCCACCTTTTGTCTCCAGTCTGAGTATTGAGCCTAAGACGCCTCTTCGTTCAGCTTATCCGGAGGTGGTATTCCACTACTCAGTTCCAAACCGTGCTCTGCATCGACATTTTTCCGATCTGTGCCAAGTTATGTTATCACTATTAGCAAGAGCTATATAGTATGGTAATATACGATAACTGAATATATATTTGAAATTAAATATAACAATGACATTTTTATCAACATAATCATATAAGTTACTTCTCTATTTTTATATGATTGATTTTATGGAGCAAGTTTGATAGCGATCCAAGAAAGCGTTCGAATTTTATCATAAGATAATTATACCTCTAGGAACTTTTACATAGATCGTAGATTTATTGTTCTTAAATTTTTGGTATTTTTTGTGTACAAAATAATGAATGGTGAAGAACAAGTGTCTAGTAATGGGTAGTTATTTAGACACTAATAATATGACCAGACAACCTAATAGGTTTTCTTCTTATTAGGTTTAAAATTCTAGGTTTTTGAATTTGATCAAATAATCCTTTATTTTTATTCGTATTTTAAATAAAACAGTTTAGAAGTTGACTTAGACGAAACAAAATGTTTTTATCTAAAAGGCACTATCGTGATAGGAGTGTAAAGAATTCTAAAGATAATAAGACAGAAAAAAGGAATAAATTCAAAATCTCTTTCGACACTTGAATAGGGCTTATGATAAAAATCTCAGCAGTTCTATATTTTATTCCTTTAGTCTCACGTTTCAAACATACATGTGCCTACAGCATTTAATCTTTAGATCTATTAGACCTGCAGTTTAAGAAAATGGAGAAAACGCTCCTTCCTATTAGCAGTTATATCATATTTTAAAAATAATACCGTTGTAAGTTCTACAACCTATACTAGAAACTTACAGCAACTTAAGCCTAGAGAAATCGACGATTTCTTTTAAAAAATGATTCGTAAATTGTTTTACTGCTGTGCTAGCATATTTATAAAGATGTGCAATCTTTTATCATCATTCACATTATCATGGGAAGTTTCATATAAAAATTATACAAAAAATTAAGGTAATCCTGATTTTTTGCTATTCTTTAGCAAGCTAATTAAAGGGGTAAGAGACGGAATATCAAGAATGATGATAACAAATAAATTTCATAATTGATCTTTCATAAGTAGCAAATTAACTCCTTTACATGGTAAACACTACTAAAGTATAACGCACAGATTGTGTCTTGACAATAGTCGACAGCGTGGGAAAATAGTGTTGAACCAATGAGGTTAGCCTAATATTAAATATAAGGTGGGCGTGGTTTAACATCCAGGCGTAAACTCATTGGCTCCTTCCTATTATTTTCCCTCGCTCTTAACTGATTTTAACCGTGTTTCATACTATAGTTCACCTTGTACCTATAAGGGCTTTCTTGGCCGTGAGTTAACTAACCATACAATTTTTAAAGTTTTATAAATTTTTAAAATTTCCTTGAAGTCATTATTTCGAGTTAATGACGTCACGCATATTTCATAAGCGATTGGACAGGGGACAATAACAAGGTCAATGTTTGTAACAAATTTATTTCGATCCGAAAAAGTGATATCTTGTCTAGATAACGCACACACACACATATAAATAAATAAAAAATATATATATATATATATATATATATATATATATATATATATATATATATATATATATATTATATATATATATATATATAAATCATGAATAGTTGACACAATATAATTGTGCGAGAGATACCTAGAAAATGTAACAAGCTGCAATGCTACATCTAGGATCTGTTCCATCATTCGACATTCGTCATCATTGATGGCTCGACATAATGTCATGTCCCACTCTGTTTCGTTACGTCTAACATCAGGGCGCCGACAAGCCTGAACTCACTCTGACCTTCAATTATTTCCGAAGAATATAATGTGAAGTACTTACCAGAGACGAGCGGTGCTCTCTTACCGCCATCATGCATGGCAAGTAAAACATATATCATTTGATACTACCGAGTTTTGCAAATCATGAATAATTAACACAATATAATTGTGCCAGAGATACCTAGGAAATATAACAAGCTGCAATGCTACATCTAGGATCTGTTCCATCATTCGACATTCGTCATCATTAATGGCTCAACACAATGTCATGTCCCACTCTGTTTCGTTACGTCTAACTCATTAGGGCGCCGACAGAGCCTGAACGCACTAGTCGTATCAAATGATATATGTTTTGCTCGCCATGCATGATGGCGGTAAGAGAGCACCGCTCGTCTCTGGTAAGTACTTTACATTATATTCTTCGGAATTAATTGAAGGTCAGAGTGAGTTCAGGCTCTGTAGGCGCCCTGATGAGTTAGACGTAACGGAACAGAGTGGGACATGACATTATGTCGAGCCATCAATGATGACGAATGTCGAATGATGGAACAGTTCCCAGATGTAGCATTGCATTTTGCTTGTTACATTTCCTAGGTGTCTCTCGCACATTTATATTGTGTCAACTATTTATCTTTTGCAAAACGCGGTAGTATCATATGATATATATATATATATATATATATATATATATAAATCATGAATAGTTGACACAATATAATTGTGCGAGAGATACCTAGAAAATGTAACAAGCTGCAATGCTACATCTAGGATCTGTTCCATCATTCGACATTCGTCATCATTGATGGCTCGACATAATGTCAGTCCACTCTGTTTCGTTACGTCTAACTCATCAGGGCGCCGACAGAGCCTGAACTCACTCTGACCTTCAATTATTTCCGAAGAATATAATGTGAAGTACTTACCAGAGACGAGCGGTGCTCTCTTACCGCCATCATGCATGGTAAGCAAAACATAAATCGTTTTGATACTACCGAATTTTGCAAAACATGAATAGTTGACACAATATTATTGTGCAAGAGACACCAAGGAAATGTAACATGCAAAATGCGATGCTACTCTGGGAACTGTTCCATCATTCGACATTCGTCATCATTAATGGCTCAACAAATGTCATGTCCCACTCTGTTTCGTTACGTCTAACTCATCAGGCGCAGACAGAGCCTAAACGCACTAGTAGTATCAAATGATATATGTTTTGCTCGCCATGCATGATGGCGGTAAGAGAGCACCGCGTCTCTGGTAAGTACTTTACATTATATTCTTCGGAATTAATTGAAGGTCAGAGTGAGTTCAGGCTCTGTCGGCGCCCTGATGAGTTAGACGTAACGGAACAGAGTGTGGACATGACATTATGTCGAGCCATCAATGATGAGAATGTCGAATGATGGAACAGTTCCCAGATGTACCATTGCATTTTGCTTGTTACATTTCCTAGGTGTCTCTCGCACAATTATATTGTGTCAACTATTCATGTTTTGCAAAACTCAGTAGTATCAAATGAGATATATATATAATATATATATATATATATATATATATATATATATATATATATATATATATATATATATATATATATGAAATATGTGTGACGTCATTAACCCAGAATAATGTCCCTCTTAACATTTCAAAAAATCGCAACTCTTCAAAAAGCGTTAAATCAGGATGTACATGTGTAAAATTTATTCACTTATACCAATATGTATGGATAACAAAAATACGAAGTTACTTTTTATAATAGTTTTATAATCTGTATTAGTTCAGGTTTATTTTATTGATATATGACATCATCTAAAGAATCACGTTTTTTGACTAATACTATTAAAAATTTGCTTACATCGTGGCAATGTGCACTTATATAAACTAGTAGTATGACGAACTGCAACAGACATGAGACCTAAAAGCGGCCACAGAGAGGTACGGGTGCTATGCTGCAGCTCCTAGAACCGACGCCGCGTAGCTGCTGAGGCGCGGAGTGGCCTCAAGAGGTCTTTGGTCTCTTGGTTTATACTTATAGTCAATAAACGCTATTTTGTTATTGTAATATTTCATTTTAATATGACTACTATATCAGGGTCTTTTTGTTGGATCATTACGTGAATCGGTGACTGTTGAGAATAAAACGTATTTTTACTGTCTGAGAACAAATAAAGCGAATCTGAAGACTTAACGTTTTATTTACCTTACGTGCTTTTCGTATTCACACCATGATCTAAGCTAAGCAAGTCCAATGCAGTAACAATGAGCATAGAAAAACCTATATGTTGTAAAAAAACTTTCGAGGTACCTCGTACCCGATTTTTATAACATTAATTTTAAAAATATAAGAAATAGAATAGCAAAGTATATTTTCCTCATTACTTAGTTGAGTGGCTTTTTGTATGTAGATTTATGTTAAAACTTAGATATCTCAATCCCTGTAGCTCTTTGATGATACTTGGATTTAAGTGAAAATATAACTTCTTAAATTTGTCTCTATAAAATATCTTTTTAGTACATCTTTAGTATTTTATATTCCCTGAGCTAAGCGAATTTCATAGAATTAATGCGTATACATGTATTATATTTATTTCTACCTTAAATTATGGTCAGCTTTAACCCTAGTATAAAATAACATACGAAAATCCAGTCATATGCTGATATTGGCTCATCTATTATTACCCAATAACAATCATATTACAGAGCAGGAATTGTCAGACATAAAATTAAGATATGAATTTGAGACAGAATATTGGGACCTTAAAAACAATACCATACTTCGGACTTGCTTCGCTCGTCTTCAGATAGCAATAACATCAGTTTTATTCCCAGCGGTCCCCATTCAGACGCTGACCTCGCTCGGATACCACAGCTAGACCTAATTATTGAATTGTGGACCAAGTTTCAATTCTTTAGTTGTAACGCTATAATATCTGATACACACAGACAGAGAGACAACTTAGTAAAAACCACTCAAGATGTCTTAAAACATCAAAACATTTAAGTGAACTAAAGTTCAATTTTCAATTTTAATTTCAATAATTCCTTTATTTATTGATAAATACAAAAAGAAAAAACAAAATTACAAAATTTACAAAAACAATAATACAAATGTATACAAATTTTGATACTCATACTAATTAATTTATCAACAACCAAAAGATCATTAGATCTGAGTGTGGGGACAGTCTGAAGAATATAATATGAGCAAAGAATTAAGTGGCACATAGCAACTGAGAAGCAAGTAAACAAAAATATGTAAAAAAGAAAAATTGATTTAACATACAAGATTAAACATAAAAGATTAAAACAATAAAAGGAGTTATCTAAAATTTTAAAGTTTTCCATTTGAAAAAAACTAAAATGAGTCGAATAAGAAACGACTCAGGTGAAATCCTGGTTTCAGAGTTTTGGTGCAGCCCAATACTTTTCCTATATACTAAGATATTAATAAAGAAAAGTAAAAACAGGATAATGTGTTTGCTTATTGGAATTTCTTTACCACTCAATGTTGTGATAACTGATTTATTTTTGTTTTTTTAATTACTATGAGTAGCCACTTTTCTGCGAGTGGGGGTATACAGTAATGAATTAGACTACTCTGATAAGTTCTTATTTTAAAGCTGAGAAAGTAAAAAGGTGCTCTTTAGATCATATTTATCCTCCTTTATATTCATATCATCCTTTAAAAGCCTAGTGACGTACAAATTGTTATAAGCTATTTGAGTAGCTGGACCTTCAAATTTTGCAATCGTTGATGTCATCACTTGTTGTCCTTGTTAGTCATCACCATTTGTTCTACTAACGCTTTGATCATAAAGGAATTTAATGCCTCATTGGGTTTTGCCTGGGGGGATAACGCTGGTTAAAGATAAAGGCAATAATAGTCCTTTGTTACATAAGTACATTTGCTGTTAAGATATTTGTTCTTTCTGTTTGTATTAAACCTATGCTTTTGAAAATTGGGACTTCAATGTATCTTCTGACTGCTTCGGTCTTTGAATCAATTTTGAACCGAGCAACAGGTTATTTGAAAATAATACGACAGCCTTAGGGTTTAATTAAATCATGTTTCGTGTCCCTTATTCTAGTTTAGAGGCACCTTCTAATGGTTTCGTAATGTACTTGAAACACACTGTTGGTTTTTAACAATGTGAAATGTGTCAATATGAATATTATACATCTTAACGATTAGCGGAGGATTATTGAAATTTAATATTCTAATCAACTCTTAAATTTAAAAAACTTTATTTCCATTCGCTCTGATCTTCGAACTCGCTTCGCCCGTCCACAGAATGATATGATTATTCAAAGCTCAAAGTGGTATTACTTGGATATTTTAAGCTCGACCTCAGACTAAAATAATTTTCGAAGTAAAGGGAGTTATGACTTTGAACTCACATGTTCGTCCTCAGTGTACATGGCTACTCAAAGTTTAAGGTGGTATTACTTTGGTTTTGCAACGCTCAACATCAAAATTATTTGGTAACCAAATTTCTAGATTTTATTTTATTTTTAGATTTTGAGGGTAGGTATAAAACCCATGCATTGCGACTTTAAAAAGTCTTTTGTACCGCGTATTAACTTTTTATAGAAGATCTTTTCTCTTGATTAGTTATAGGATTTTTGTCACTAAGTCCTCATCGCTCATCAGGGTTTTCAACTCTGTTTAAGGTAGCTTTCCCAAATAACATAAATCTCTTATATACAAGGGCTTCAGATTCATTATATGATGTGTGTTTCTGATTCAGAGGATTAGTCCACAAAGTCTGCAGACCAGGCTCTCTTAAGTATTTTCCTATGTTATTCATATGTTTCCGTATGTGACTAGTTACTAAACTTGGTTCTTCTTCTATAATTTTGGAAGACTTTCTGTCAACATGGCTCGTGGACCTCTCATCATGAGTTTTCTGTGTCTTAAGCCAGGAGCATTGTTTCAGTGTAGCTGATGATTGGTTCTCGGATTTTAGGGCCAACACAATTATTTTCCTATGTACATGCGTTAGTAAAGGTGACAAAAAATAAAAATACACTTAAATGTCATAATAATTTTTTCATGCTCTTCTAATAAATAAAAATGATTGGTTGCTGTTGATGATAAAATTAATGATTGATCCTGTTCTGAAAATTAAAACAAATAATTTAAGTGCCAATAAGTTTATATGTTGTTTCTCTTAATTTTTGTTTGCTCTGTTTACATAGTTGTATAGTAAATTATAAAATATAAAAGAAATTGTTGAAAAATTTATGTAGTCCTTACTTTATTATTTGTTAACTTCTATTATTACCAAGTCAAATTACCAATATGTAGAGTAAGTAAGCAAGGCTCATTATACATTTGATTTTCTCTTGAATAAATATTCTGTTGCTTAACTCAAGTAAGACAAATAAAATGAGTAAATCTATTAGTATAACATTGTACAATAATGTTTCGACCCTCTACCGTCCGTATTTTTAGTTCCCTTTTTAAATGGTTAAAAATACTTGACCCTCTTATGTTTTATGTTTTAATTATTAAGTCATTTAAATACTCCAGAAACAAACCTACTAAAAAAACTAGAAAAGACTCTTTAAATTTATTTTAAACGTTTCACCTTCTTTTTTATTTTATCTGATTTTTTATACTTTTTTTAATTGCGCTCACGTAAAAGTTTTTAATTTTACTTTTTAATTATCTCTTTTTTTTTCTTAGTTTTTCTGTTTAAACAAATCTAACGCGTCTTATCCTTTTGTAAGTAAACGAGTTTTATTTACTTTAATTTTTCCAGTTAAAGAATAATTTATTTTTGTACTTTTCATTTTCTTTAGAGTTAACTGTGCTTGATGAGGGTAGAGCGACTCCTTCAATAATATAATTAATTGCTTCGAATTACATTTTTATCTTTTGTTTTATTTTTAAATTTATTGTTGTATAAATTATTATTTGTGTATTTATCTCTTTTTTATTTTTTATTTTATAAATTCTCATTTTTTGTAATACTTATACAACATAAATAAACGTTTTTATCCTTTTAGCGAATTTCCTTCGGAAATTCGGCTAATGGGATAGGCGTCATGGCGGAATTCGAACCTCGAACCACGACACAAATCCGTTTCAGAGGTCCCTAATAACGAAAAAATACGTTTCGCGAGACTTTATATATATATATATATATATATATATATATATATATTATATATATATATATATATATATATATATATATTTCCAAAGGAAATGCGCTAAAACCTTTAAAGATAACTGACGAAGCTTAAAGATAAGTAACTAAGCTTTAAACTAGTGCAAATAATAGTGCGTACTTCTAATTTTAGAGGCATAGTTTTGTACAACCAACTGGAGAATTATGCGCATTTCCTTTGGAAAATACAGAAAAAATGAGTTACGAGCAGTGCTTGACAATTGAGTAACTGCTTAGGTTCTAAAGCATGAACCGGAACCACGCAATGGGCATAGTTCTTGCATAAGCATGAAATGGGCTGTTTAGCACGGAAACACGCATTCTAAATGAAATTCGCCCGACAACGGACCACCGCGCCGGAATCATTTATTTAGTAGTTGTAAACTTATATAATGTAAAAAGCACGGAAACACGCATCCAAAGGAAATTCGCCCGACATGCGGACCACCGCGCCAGAATTTTTTTGTTAATGAGTTTTTCAATATTCAATGTTATAATTTGTTTGAAATTATTGACATTGTGGTTTTCTGAAACAACAAATATAATATAATATAATATTTCTATTGTAAAATTTGGCCCTTATTAAGATTTCATAATTTTTTATCTGCTGGCACATGTTATTCTCCTTTGATAATACTGTTCCATATGGAATCAGATATATTTCAGAAGCGAGATCAGACGATGTAGAGTAAGGCGTATATTGTTGCTTCTCATAGAATGTAAAAACAACATAGAGTTTTGATATCCTTTAGTCTGTAAATAAGCAGGATTTTTTATGCCGCTGTTCCTATAAATTAATTCCGATGGTCCGCTTGACCATTTAATTAGAAACTATTTAAGGACTGCAACAATCGTTATATTTTGCTCAACTCAACAATAAAATATCTTTTTGCATTGTCATGTAAATCTATTAATTTTTCGTTTGGGTTTTGATGATTGCTAATGTCATATTATCTTCTTGATAATACAGTCTCAGTTGTATGAATATTAAGTGCACTACTTCATAACCCAACAAATATTAATGTATCATTGATAAATAAAATATGTTTTTCAAAGAACGCATGTTACCCTGGTGGAAGGTTACAAACAATATAAGCTTATCTAGTAATAAAACCCCTCAAGTAATAAAACCCTTTAATTCAAATTAATCTAAAAAAAATACTGGCGCGGTGATCCGCATGTCGGGAATTTCCTTTGGATGCGAGCACTCAAACCCAGAGTACCTGGGTTCAAATCCTAGTAGGGACAATAATTTTTACCGTTTTTTTTACCTAATATAAGTTTACAACTAGAAAATAATTCTGGCGCGGTGGTCCGCATGTCGGGCGAATTTCCTTTGGATGCGTGTTTCCGCCTTTTACATTATATAAGTTTACAACTACTAAATAAATAATTCCGGCGCGTTGGTCCGCTGTCGGGCGAATTTCATTTAGAATGCGAGTTTCCGTGCTAAACAACCCATATCTTGCTTATGCAAGAACCATGCCCATTGCATGGTTCCGGTTCATGCTGTCAAGCACTGCTCGTAACTCATTTTGTCTGTATTTTCCAAAGGAAATGCGCATAATTATCTAGTTGGTTGTAACAAACTATGCCTCTAAAATTAAAAGTACGCACTATTATTTGCACTAGTTTAAAGCTTAGTTACTTATCTTTAAGCTTAGTCAGTTATCTTTAAAGGTTTTAGCGCATTTCCTTTGGAAAATACAGACAAAATGAGTTACGAGCAGTGCTTGACAGCATGAACCGGAACCATGCAATGGGCATTGTTCTTGCATAAGCAAGATATGGGTTGTTTAGCACGGAAACACGCATTCTAAATGAAATTCGCCCGACAGCGGACCACCGCGCCGGAATTATTTATTTAGTAGTTGTAAACTTATATAATGTAAAAGGCACGGAAACACGCATCCAAAGGAAATTCGCCCGACATGCGGACCACCGCGCCAGAATTATTTTCTAGTTGTAAACTTATATTAGGTAAAAAAAACGGTAAAAAAATTATTGTCCCTACTAGGATTTGAACCCAGGTACTCTGGGTTTGAGTGCTCGCATCCAAAGGAAATTCGCCCGACATGCGGATCACCGCGCCAGTATTATTTTCTAGTTGTAAACTTTTATTAAGTAAAAAAAAAACGATAAAAAATTATCGACCCTTCCAGGATGTGAACCCAGGTACTCTGGGTTTGAGTGGTCGTATTGACTCCGCACCACTGGCATTCAACTCAGAGCCCAAAAAACATTGAAAACGACACCCTACTCGAAATTTAATTTTCAACGACCGTAATTTTGGTTTTCTATTATTTTTGTGGTTTTTTCGACTTTTTGGTCACTTAGAGTGGTCGTATCGACTTCGGACTGGTTTCATTGGATTCAGCGCCCAAAATTACATAGAAAACGACACCCTACTCGAAAATTATTTTTTATCGACCTAAATTTTGGTTTTTGGTAATTTACAATGGTTTTTTCGATTTTTAGGTCACTTAGAGTGGTCGTATCGACTTCGGACCGGTTTCATTCGATTCAGCGTCTCAAAAAACATAACTATTGACCTTTTTCGCGGCAAAAAATATTAACCCTGAATTTTGCCGATTTTTCAAAATTTCGCTGACACAGCAAACCGGGTTAATGACGTCACAAAAACCTGGTTTTCAATAGGGTTCGTGTCCTCCCAAGGTTGATTTTTGTACCAAGTTTGGTTAAAAAATATTAATCCGTTTGAAAGATAGAGTGTTTACAAGAAAGTGTCTAGAAATACATATATATATATATATATATATATATATATATATATATATATATATATATATATATATATATATATATATATATATACATATATATATATATATATATATATATATTATATATATATATATATATATATATATATATAATATAATATATATATAAAGTCTCGCGAAATTTTTTTTTCGTCATTAGGGACCTCTGAAACGGATTTGTGTCGTGGTCCGAGGTTCGAATTCCGCCATGACGCCTATCCCATTAGTCGAATTTCCAAAGGAAATTCGCTAAAAGAAAATTTCAACAGAGGGTTTACTTAAGATTTAAATCCTAAACATCGCCCTACAAAGAAAAGGCTACTAAATAAAATTGGTTAAATAGATTAAAACATTTTCATAAGACTTGTCTATAAGTATCATTTAGTAAGTAAGTAGTCTCTTCGTAAGTCTGTTACCCTTAATTTTCGTTAAGAATTAGTCTAATCGTAAGTTGTTTCTTAAAATATCCTAAAACCAACCTAAAATCAAAATGAGAAAAATAAACTTGTTAATTTTTTTTATTATAAGATATTTTTGTTATTACTAAAAATGAATCTGAGCTGTTCAATTATTATACTGATGAATTGGTATTATAATTATGCTTTCTTGATCTTTTTAGCAGTAATATATTACACGTACTTATCTAAACATTATCAGAGGAGTGAATTTCACAATTTTTTCCAATAAATTTCGTTTGCTTGAATAGGATACTGTAAAACTTTTTGAAGTTGCAAATAATGCTTACATGTAAAGGCTTCATTTGCTTGGCAATTCAAAATTATGATTGATTTTACACTTTACAATTTGCATTATGTTGTTGAAAAGTTGTATTTGATTATTAGTACACTTTACAATTGGCATTATGTTGTTGAAAAGTTGTATTATTTGTGCACTTACAATGCATTATGTGTTGAAAGTTGTATTTGACTATTAGTACACTTTACAATTTGCATTATGTTGTTGTAAAGTTGTATTTGACTATTAGTTCACTTTACAATTTGCATTATGTTGTTGTAAAGATGTATTTGACTATTGGTACACTTTACAATTTGTATTATGTTGTTGTAAAGTTGTATTTAAAAAAATTAGGAGAATTTTTAATTTGCATTATGTTGTTGTAAAGTTTTATTTGATTTTACGAAGAATAATTAATACTTAATATGATGCACTCCAATAAGCTGTTCGTTATTTCAATTATTTCTCTTAGAAGCTTGATTAAGTTTGTTTATTATTAAAAATGATAACTGCGTGTATAGAGATGGGTTTAAAATTATTATAACTGGACTCGGATTTATTTACGCAACCATTAAATACTTGTATTATCCTAGTAACCCTTTACTAGGTTGCTTTCCTGATTGAATGTATCCAACAAACTATGAATAAAGCTTGAATAGTAAGCGTGGTGTTGCATCATATATTGTTTAAAAAGATTAAAAAGTATCTAAAAGTAAGACGAATACACAAATCGTTTTGTAAAGTAAATATTATGTACACTCTTTAAAAGGAGCATGGAAAATATTTTCTTCTGAGTTTACCATTATATTTACGTTTTGCAAACATGTCAAAATTAATATAATGTATTTGCGCTTATTGGTGTTCGTTAGTTTGCTTTATTGATGATTTTAATTAACATATCAAACGAATTATTAATTTTTATTTAGACAAGCAATAGGAATTATGGTTTGAATTTAAAACGGATTAACAGCTTTAAAATGCTTGACTAAGTTGCCTATGCTAAATTTTTATAGCGGTGATTTCTTATAAATCATCTAAAATGCATAATATATTATGCAATAGTTACAACCATAGCTGCGTGTAATTGAGAGCATAGTAATTTAGTTTTAACCACTTTTAAGAAATGGCTGAAGATAATATAGATTAGAATAGTGAACAAAAGCCCCTTTGTGAACCACAAATGTTTGCTATTGTTTGTCTCTGTATCAAGCTAGAGGAAATCACACGTATGAAGCTTCTTGTTTTTGTTATAGATGTATGAACTTGTTTAAAATAATAGTAACTGTTAAGCGCTTAACTAGTCCCCAAAAAACTTCTAGTTAATTAATTATAAACATTATTTGAGTATAATTTTACTACTGTGTTAATACTATGTTTATTATGTTAATAGGTTTATACTATGAATAAATTTATTTTATGTGATGGTTTAAGGTTATTATTTTTATTAAAATTGCAAAAAAACAGGTGCATAGCTTTTTTCTGATTGGTAGACGGTATGTTTGTTTCTGTGTTTTTATCTGCTTTCGAATCTGATGAATCAGGAATTGTAAGGATCTTCGAAGACAAGAATCAGTAGCTTCATCAGGGCAAGGAGGAGGAGGAACGGGGAGACCGCCTAGACGACGACTCAGAACCCCAGTTTGGGCAAGGTTCAATCTCATCATAAACACATCCAATACTACCCCTCAATACAATTACACTTTTCCTTTGTATTCCCCTTAATCTATTCGTGCTTGTGATTCATAAAATTGATCTCAAGTTGAGTAGATGATAATGTACCTGATATCCTCTGATAAGCTTTTCAAAAGTACCTTTTCCTATTAGATAGAGATAGAGTTAGTGAAAGTAAACTTAGATTTATAAAGAACAATTTTATAAATACCCACTGTATTTAAGATTTTTAAACTAAGGTCAGATGCCGTACTCAGCATTGTGTTAGTAATTCTTTACATAATTAGGATACTCTGCACTTATTTTTCAGTTCTAACTCTATTTTTTAACAATAAAAACTGAAAGTTTATCAACAATTTTCTAAAAACTTTTTCAGAATTAAAAATTTAAGATTGAGGTTATATTGATGTAAAACTTTCAACATAATATAGATACTATTTATTCCCCTAAATTATATTTTAATTCCTTATATAATATAATTTAATTTTAATTTTTTTAATTTAGTATCCTTATTTTAAATTTAATTATATAATTATTTGTTAAATTTATCATAAATTCAAGTTAATTCATTCCAAAAATTTTGATAACAGTTTTGCCATGCAATTAGTATGTTGTACTTATGGGGTTAGTAGTAGGTTTACTTTAGTCCTCTTCTAAATCTGAACTCTTCTTATTTATTTTTATTAAAGAAAATATTTATTTCTTTTAGAAAAAACACAATTTTTTTAAATATCTTATCTTAAATATCTCTTTAGAATTATGTTTAGTTTTAGCGTTTTTCCCTCTTCAACTTATGATTAAAAAGTAACTCGACCTAAAAGTAATCAGGTACAACTGTTAGGCAATATAATTGCCTTCTTTACACTACGTGAAAGGTGGAGTCACCTACGTGTCTTTCTCGATATAATTTTAAGAAAAATATCATTTTTCTTTTTCTTGTTTTGTTTCCTTATTATGTCACTACTGAATTTATTTAATATTTAGAGTTTCAATGACTTTTTTAGATGTTTATTTTGCTTACCAAATGTTTATATTTGAAAAGCAACTTACGGGACGAAACTATTTTTTTGTATTATATCATACTTTATTAAAATGTGAACGATATCAAGAAATTGTGATAAAAAAAGTTTTACCATAAAAAATTATATCATGCATCTGTATAATTAAACTCGGTCCTGTTTTATATCTAAAATATCATAAGTTTAACATTTAGATCCTATTAGTATTTCTAAATAAACATATTTTTAACACCCGAGTTAAACAATTAAATAACTTAATTTAGCAGATGTAGATATTATAAGTTATATTTTATAATAGCATTTAGTTAATTAGGTTTCATTCAAAATTAGTTTACAATGCCTGGCTTGTGGACCTTCTTGCCAGAATAATTTTGTAGTTATGTACTTTTATAGTGTAAAAATAACTATACAATTTTTGCCAGTACCAAGGTTCGAGTCTAGGAACCCTAGCTTTGAGGACTTCGAGTACATTTATCGTCTCGGAGCCGGTTTTATTTTTTTACTTTATTTAATTCTATAACTCCGTAAAACCTTAAAAAGACAACCTAATTAAAATTTTGTTTATACTCTCCATATTTCATTGTTTCTGGTTATTTACTGTAGTTTTTTTTTTACTTTTAGCGAATTTCCTTTGAAAATTCGCCTAATGGGATATTTAGTCACAAAGTGGTCGAACCGACTCTGGAACAATTTTATTTAATAAAGATCGATAAGTATTATTAAAGACTCCTAATTTTACTGATGTGTTTAAACTTTTGCTGACTCAGCAAAACAGTTTGATTTTTGTACCAAGTTTGATTTAAATTTATTAATTCATTCGAAAGTACTAGAAGGCAGAGTTTACAGTTTTCTTGGTTGCTTATGTTTTACCTCTTGTTGATGCTCTAGATTTATTATTTTGTTTGTGTGATAAATATTCAATACTGCAGCATTTTTTCCATCATTATTATAAGTACAAAATATGCAGTTAATAATAAATTGGACATTTTCTCAGAAGTAGGTTAGATTTAGGTCAGATTAGGTCAGATTTAGGTTAAGGTATATTACCTTAACCTTCGGTTAACTTAACGTACCTGCATAAATCTGTAAGGCTTATTAATTATTTTAAACTTCCTTTAACTCAGTTCTGAATTGTCTTCTAAAAATGTTTATGTATGTACTGCAATTTGAATTAATATAGTACAATATAGAATCAGTATAGTACTCCATTCAATCTCGAACAACATTAGTTGTTCAAACTATGTTCTTGGTCTTCAAGAAGAGCTGAATTTTAAAAAAACATGTTCGTTTCGATAATGTAATTAAAACCCATTTGCTAACATACATAGCAAAACTTTCTCAATAAAGTCTCATAAATTTCTGAACAATAATAAACTCTTAAAGGTTCCGCTTAATTTAAAAATTTCCCTTATAATTTAAGAATCCTTTTACGCTTTCTTCTGAGAATAATGCCAGCTCATTTTCCTTAAAACTTGAATCCCTTATACTTTATTTTAATATAATTTATTTATGATTCTTCTTTATACTAAATTAAATTTGTAAAAAATAGACCTTTTATCATAAAGACAAGGCACGACATTAAGGCTGCTTTTCTCCATTATTAAATCTACCTGAGTTTTCTATTTTTATATTTGAAAGGATAATTTAAATTTTATGTTTTTTTTTATATAAAGCTTACCGTTAAAGTAAAATGAGGAAGATTCTTAGCATGCAGCTCAGCCATTTAAAATCTTTATATCTCGATTCTTTAACTTTTCTTTGATTCTTACGAATTTCCTTTGGAAAATATTGCTAATAGGGTAGCCCGCGTAGCAAGCTCAAGAATATGAGAAAACGTATTTTAAAGGTCTCCGATTACGGAAAAAAAGGTTTTGGGAAATATATAATATTATATATATATATATATATATATATATATATATATATATATATATATATATATACCTAGTTTAACATTTATGGTACACAAACATTAGATCCTTAGATCCTAGGCTTATAGACTTTGATGTATTTCAAATAATAGCTTGGTGATGAAATGTCTGAATATGGTAATGTTTGTATTAAATTTCTTAGGCTGTAGTGTATATCCCAAACAGTCAACATTAGGGTAAAATCTAGTTTATTTTTTTATAGTTACCGGATATAGTAACGAAATGACCATCTTTGTGTAATATTTACCAAACAATATGATATCTCGTCCAGTGTAGCATTAGGCTAACCCAAAATGTTGTGATACAGAACTGTATGACTAGCATAACTGAAGTGATAGCATATTTTATTCAAATCATTGAATATACAGGGGCATTCCATTTGAAAAATCTAAGAAATTTGACAAAGTAGTAAATGTGTTATTGTTGCACCTGTGAAGCATAAACCCAATACCTGAACAACAAAAGGTTTGATAAGCAAGAAAGGAAGTATTCCAAAGGAAATTCGCCCAGCTTACGGACCCCCACACCAAAGATATTTTTTATGAATTTTCTATTTTCAATTTTTCTCTACTCCAATTAAATATGATAAAGACATAGTTTTTAGTACCAATTTTTAGTACATTTATATTTTCAAATAAAAATTATTTTCATTTTCCCATTAATAACTTTTTTCCTGTATCATATTTTTAATTAATATAATTAGTACTTTAAATAATACCTTTTTCAATGAAATATATTAGTATGCCGTACACAACTGTACCTACAATATTAATCAAAATATAAAAGCTAAAGTCAGTATGTATTATGACAAATATTTCTACTTATTTACTAAGTTTGTCTTATGAATTTAATTTACTTAATTATTTAGTTCGAGTGTATCTATTTATAATGTCTTAATTGACTTATATCATCTGTTATATTTTTTAATTCTTTTATTTCTCTTTGTATTTATATCACTGTATATTTATTGCACTTAAATATTGTACTGATATTTTCTTAGTGATGAATGGTACACCATGTACCTATGTACGTCACTGCATGTTGCTGTATTAAATTTGCAAAGACAATAGGTTCACTAATGTTTTTGATTCATCAAAGTCATATATTCATAAATTTAAAATACATTATATATTTAAATAAAATAAACGCATAAATGTATTATATATTATTAATGCAATGCAGACTTATCATAAGTTTTTGTTAACTTTTTAAATTTAACAAAACCATTCGTTAAATCCAGCGAGTGCAATCGCTGGATTGTTTCTCTTACCAGACTTCTCAAATCTATAAAACAATATGAACTCTAATGTTTGTAGCAAAAATTAATATTGTATTACTCATTATAAAATTCCAATAAAACCAAACCTTTTTTTTTTAATTATTGGTATTCCGTCTTATTGTTTAAATGTTTTATAGTATAAAATAAAAACACCACTTGTCCACTACATTTTGTTCATGCTGAGAAATATTATATATATTATATATATATATATATATATATATATATATATTATATATTATATATATATATATATATATATATATATATATAATATTATATATATATATATATAGTGTGTGTGTGTGTAAAGAGAGAGTGTGTTTATATATTTATGTATACAAACGAAGATTTAAACATTGTAAATATAAGTTTGAGACCATTGTACCTGAGTACCCTTGTTGTGAATTTTTCGAATCATCATACAATTTTACATTTGAACCTAAAATAAATAAACATAAACAAGCCTTCAGCTTTAACAAAATTAAAATTTAAAATCTAAGTAAAATGCTATACAGTGGGTAATTCGTATCAAAAAGTCAACATGAAAATCTCTCTTTAAACTTTTCCTTTTTACCCTGCTTTCCTTATTTCCCTACAGGATTTTATAAATTTTCATCCAGTATATAAAG
Source organism: Microvelia longipes (assembly GCA_018340805.1). Taxonomy (NCBI): domain Eukaryota; kingdom Metazoa; phylum Arthropoda; class Insecta; order Hemiptera; family Veliidae; genus Microvelia; species Microvelia longipes. The sequence continues at coordinate 33,485,314 of JACMZG010001863.1, forward strand.
AAAGAAATGCGAAAACAACAACAATGGAAATTTCCCAATAAATATTAATGCTTTAGAGTTTTCCCGACTATATGTGTGGTTCTCTTATATTTTCCACATTTTCTATACAGAGGAATATTTCATGGAAACGCTCGTGCTTTTAAAGCCCTCAGGTTTTTCATTAAACAGGATTTTCAATGTTCATTGTCTTTCCATTTCAACATTTTATTTATTTACTATTATTATTAATCTTTTGATCCATTTATTTATAAAAAGTTTAAAATTATTGAATTAAATTTAAGTTTAAAAAATATTGGAGAAATGGATTTGTTTCTTTTTCTACTTTATTTGATTAAAAACATCTTTAATTTTTTTTCTAGTATGCTATTGCTGTGCTAAGAAATATTTATTAAATATACATATGCATAAAACAAAAATTCGGAATTTTTAAAGATACATTAAAAGTACAGATTATAGGTGTTTATGAAAGTACCTGAGGTATGTTTCTGTAATTTGCTTTGATAATAAAATAGATTTTTTAAGTGTGAACGATTTTATGAGGTATTTTTGTACTCGTTCACACTTAAGAGATGTTTCCATGTCGAAATCTGTCGCTAGTTTATTTTCTTGTTATATAATATATTCTGCGAATATATTCTCTTCTTGTCATCTGGGGTTAATTATGAATAATCTATCAATTATTGTTTTTAGGAGATTGACTATTATTCTTAAAGGTATAATTAAGTAAGTAATTCAAATTAAAATGAAGAAAATTTAACTTAAAAGGTTTTTGTCTTAAAATGGGTTTTTTAAATTAATATTGTTTTCATTTTTTTTTTAATTAGCAAATCCTCTATTAACATTTGACGACCATTTGCTGATGTAACAAATTAATTGAAATAATCTCCTTATTTCTGAGCTTATTTACCATGTCGTATCCTCTCGCAGAATGAAGGATTCATCTCTAAGATCATAGTTAAAAAAATACGAGTTTAAAGTTTTTTTAACAGTTACGTTTCTAACGTTGGGTGATTCTGCTTAAAATTAGTGATTAATAACTGTATTGTTATACCGAAAAAAAATATGGAAGACAATTTATTTTCCGGAAATCTCAACTAGACCAAAAAATTGACTTTTATACTCTTTTAAACGCTCTGGGAGCTACGTTGATATAAGACTCGCACACACATTATATAAACACTCACAAACACATACGCTCTGTCTGCATACAACACATATGCAGACAAAGAACATGGTAAAAACCACTCAGGAGGTCTTAAAACAACTAAAACTTATAATTCAGTTAAAATCCCCATTTCAGATTTTTTTGTGCAAACACACTAATTTTCCATTATAACTACGGTATAAATGAGGAAAATTAAAAGATGCTCTTTAAGCCAACAGGTGTATTATTGTTAAATATATTTCTCTGTGTTTTTTTTATGTTTATTTACGTATATTTATGCCTGAGCTTCAATTATTTTGTCAAAAGTTTTCCTCTTTTCGTCTCTTTCTCTTTATCCCTCTACCTCTGTTTAGTAATACAATTTTCCTCATGCACAAAACGGGATAAAAACAAATTATTCGGTGTTTAAAAATATGTGCATATTTAATCATTTATTTAAATAATTTAATAAAAAAATTTTCGGTCTGTTTAACATGTTACTAACGCGTGAAAATTACTGCATTTACATTTTATTTTTTTCTATAACAGTTTTTACTTTTGTTACTAATGAATTATGTATATACAATCTCTATTTCATTATTTTTTCGTAGTTTTACAACTTTCTAAAGATCAAGTTTTTATTTATTCTCTCTAATATTTGGTTGTCATCTGTTCCTGCTAAGTTGAAACAACAAAAATGTCTCGAAAATTAGAGTAAATGGAAACTTCGGTGATTGTTAGACGATCAAACGCACTTATAGTATAAGACACGGCTAAAATCAATTAACAGCGTGGGAAAATAGTGTTGAGGAATCAATGAGGATAGTCCGATGTGACATTGTGGGCGTGGATTAACATCTAAGACTAACCTCATTGGCTCCCTGGTATTATTTTCCCACGCTGTCAACTGACTTTAGTCGTGTGCTTTACTCTAGTGATATTATTTTTTTAGTAAATTTGTTTGAGTTGGACGGAGAGAAAAAATATAAAAAGGAAATATAAAAAGCTATTTTTTAAGACTGGATTTCGATTCTATGACTTTAAATAAGAACTTTTTACTCTTAGAATTTGTTCCATCCGACCATTAGTTTAGCCTCTGGAAACACTGAACCAAAAACTGACATAATTCAACATTAAATAACTTCTAATCTATTGGGGGTAGAAAAAATCATTAATGGTCAAAAGTTATTATTTTTAGCCATTTTATCGAAACCTATTGCTCTCCTTTTGAAATTTTGACTTCTGTAGACCACTGGGCCAGTAAGGTTGAATTAAGCTTTCTCACTTAATGGCACCTTACGACCATCGAGGTCTAAAGTTTCTATCTGCTCTATTAAGTTAGCTGTTTATACTTAGCTTGTACAACTTGTACATAGGTAGGTAGACATAGATTTATATTTGACGTAAGCAAATAGAATTGTCGAAAACATTCCAGAAAATTAGCAGAAGAAAACTTTTGATTAGGTAAATAACATTTGATTAGGTGACAACAGTCTTGATTTCTCTTTCAAACTTCTTTCGTGTAAAGAATGAAGCACAGGAGGAAATGTTGTGAAAGAGTATTATTATTGTGTAGATCAAATATGACCTGAACCTTGAAGCATTTCTTCTACATGACCTTTTAGTTTACGTTTGATCTGGGTTTCTCCTTTTTTCAATTTTAAGAAAACAAAAGTTGTCCCCCAGAACCAATTTAGAGGATAAAGCCTGATGCTGTATTAATCTCATGCGACATAACGTATGATTTATAATTATATATTATAATAATACATACCTCTGAAATAATTGTAGCTTACGAATTAATAATATTTAATTTTATTTAATATAACTGCTTTTTAAAGTTTTTAAAAAGAGGATGTATTTAAATTAAAAAAATATTCCTCCCTAATTTAATTATATAAAGTCCTGCATTTACAGTTATACAGGTTACAAGAGGGATTTATTCTTACTAAATCCTTACCTTTATGTAAAGTTTATTTATAACAATTTATATTTTTATTTGTATTTAAGATATTTTGTGTGATTATTTTTTATTTTTTAAATTTTAAGTTCTGAGTTATTTTAGTATACCAAATATTAGTAAAATATTGAGTTCATTTTAGTATTCTATGAATCTATTTGTATATTAAAAATGCTAAAGATATTTTATATTTGACTCTAATAAAATTAATAACAACGTAAGAAAATATCTGTATTCTTAGAATATTTACTTTCAAGATTTATTTTTAGTATTTTTCGTTTTTATTCCTAACGTGTTCTTTCTAACTTCTACCTTCTTTGATTTGTATTCTCAAGATTTTTCATTTATGAAACAAAATACTTATAAAAAGTAAAAAAATACTCATCGGTATTTTTTGTTTTCCATAGGAGGTTGGCAGAAGAAGAAGATGAGCTGTCAGAAGTTGAACCAGATGCAGTGCCTAGGGAAGTCAGAGAGTGGTTGGCTTCTACCTTCACACGCCAGCAGGCCACTCAAAGGCGGAGGCCAGACGATAAACCTAAATTTCGATCAGTGGCTCATGCCATTAGAGCTGGAATATTCGTCGATAGGATATATAGGAGAGGCGCCTCCGCTCAGACCATGCAATTTCCACCCGAAGTTGTTAAAGTTCTAAAGGTAATAGGATTAATAGGGCTCTTCTAGTAAGATATATCTATGATGTAAACAAACCAATCGCAGTCGGAGGTTATAACCTGACCTTTTATGAACGGCGCGTGACGTCATTGCTGGAATCGGTGTAGGCGGCTTATAATGAAAATTGTCTTTACTTATTCCTCCAATGACTTTACCGCCGGACTGTACCCTCACATGGAAAAAATATTAAATTCATAAAAAAACCTCCAATTTAATCACCTAATAAATTTTATCAGCTTGGTATTAGTGTTTTAATGCTTCATAGAAATCCGAATTTAATCAATTAGTAAATTTACAAATAGAATAAAATGAACCTGAGTTATTTCTCCTTTATGTTTACCCTTGTTATTCCGTATTAAACTATTATTGTATCAAAGCCCAATCCTTTGAATCTTTTCTCTTCACTATTCTCTCCCTTTGAATCTACTCATTCACTTAGACTTATAACAACAGAAATGGAAATTTATGAATAAAAGATTTGTAATGGAGGAGCATAGACCCTATACAGAGATGTACTTTATCTATAGATAGTACATAGAATAGAGGTCTAAAAACGCAAAAATAAAATCAAGAGAGATGCTTTCTGTTTTATTATTAACCCAGTACCCAGCTGTTATAAATATTTATTGACTTTTATTCATACAACAGTTTGAGCTCATTTTATTAAATGATATTTATTGTGAGATACAATAATTCATTCAAATAATTTCTCAATAATTAATTCTATTTTTTCTTTTATTATTATTATATTATATTACTAGCAGTGATGCCCGAGCTTAGCTCGGCAAATATTTATCAAACAACAAATTAATAATTATTCCTTTGGGGAATACAAAAAACAGCAAGAAAATTCTTTGTCTAAGATGTTTTTGTCTATCTGGCGATTCTCGAGCCGTGTTTTATGATTGCTTGGTAAGTTCCTTGTGTCGATATGTTGACGTTCGGAAATGGAATTCTTAAACCGTGTGTTTTAACTTTTAATGAGAATACAATAATATTCTCAACAAAATAGGCCATGAATGAAACAATTAAATAAACGCCTACTATTTTATAACACAGAGTAGTATTATTTAAGATATACAAATATAATTTTGTATATCATTTTAGACTCAAATAGTGTTCATTATAATTAGTCAGGGGTATAATTGAAAGTTAGGTCAAGATCCATCGTTTAGATTCTATCTGTTAGCTTTGAACATTTTTACACTTATCCCTATAATTATTTTAGAAAAGATCTCGATGACGCATAAAGTGTGTTCATTCTGACCTATGAGGATTCTAAGTTTAATGTTTAATCAAGCTCTAACGATAAAATTCCGAGATATAGGAGTCGATATGTTCTTTCTGACCCATGAGTAGTATAAATTTAAAGTTTAGTTAAGATGCATAAATTTTATTCCGATCTTTAAGCATGTAAAACTTATTTTTTATTTTAATTCCCTGTTGTTATTTGTGAAGGAACTTTGTTGAGATATATAATGTAGTCAATATGACCTATAAGACATAGTTTATGACTCCTTCTGATGTATGATTAGTCTAAGTTTAAACTTTGGTCTAGATCGTAAAAGTAGTTTTCGAGTTATAAACAACCAAAATTTTGAACTTTGGTTATATATATATATATATATATATTATATTATATATATATATATATATATATATATATGTATGTATGTATGTAAGTATATGTATATAGATATTCACCGAATCGGTTTAGTGGATTTTAAAACACGCTATTCTCGACGTATCTAAAGCCAAGCTGTGCTGAGCTCTGCTAAAGCAGGACAGCTGGGCCTCCCGAATTCTTCTTCTTAGTAGTAGTAAGAGTGGACTGTTGTAAAGCCTGGTGAATAGACCACTCCTTTGGGTCTTTTTCACTAACCCCGAAATCAACGCACTGTTCCTCCACTACTTTATCCTCGTCAAACCTCCTCCTACTATGGATGAAAGTATGAATGTCCAGCCATCTTAGAGACTCCATTTCCTCTTGCCCGAACCCATATGAATTCTCTTAATTTCTTCCTCCTTATTTGTTGTTGATACTTGGAAATGTGTGCAGATGCTCAACAAATAATGCTGTTGAGTCTATTTAGTTAAATAAATATTACGAAACTGGACCAAAATGTGCAATAAATATGCTACGATTTATTTCAGCCTACTTTTCTTTTCCCGCGTGTCAAAGAAGTGGAAGAGATGACCAAGGAGAGATTAAAATAGTTTAAGTACTAAAATGAAAATGTTAGTTTGATGATACTCATGAAACTTTCGTTTGTAACATGTCATTAATTTGACTTTATGGAAATTTATTTCACCGTCTGTTTGTTAAATATACGTCACACTTTGAAGGGAGTTAATTTCTGCCAAACGTAAATACCAAATTAATAGAACCGTCATGTAATGGTCTAAATGAGATAAGTTAGTTTACTATAATGTATATTTTTAATCTCTCTAGTTTCAACCTGCTTCATAATTATCTGATGTAACGGTAATAAACTCGTGTTAGTGAGTAAATATAGTTTATTACAGTAATTTCACTTGTGTTGGACGTTTAATGCGGTTTAGATATGTTTAGAATGATTATTTTAATTTAGATAGTTATTACTTCTCTTTGCCATTACCTACCGGGTTGGTTGATAGAAAATTCAGTAATTTTAAGGAAAAACAAACGGAACTAAGTTTCCCTATCTTTATCCACTTTAAAAAAATCTCAACTTCGGACTTGCTTTGCTCGTTCTGAGTATACCGTGTTTGCCTTACGCTTAAATTCTTGCTACAATCAACCTCAAAAAAAATAAAATAACCCATAGCGTATGTTTTTCTCTTTTTACAGTGAGGTAGATGCAAATTTAATAAGTTTTGTAAAACTCAATTGTCATCAATAGTATGATTAATAAACACTACACAGGATAACTTTTTTTTTTTTAAAAATCTCTCATTGGATAGGTTCCTTAGTCGTTAGACGTCCCAGATGACAAAAAGTTTCTTTCACGAGATATCAAAGATATATTCATATTAATGTATGTTTTGTATAAGTGCTCAAAATTTTGTGCATATCTTATTTTAGTAAGATGAGCTTTTTTATGCGAATTTACATTAATTTATAATCTAAAATTTTGCTTCCCCCTCTTGGGCCCTTTATTTACGCTATTGAGGAAAACATTTTTCAATGAAAGAGCCACAGAATACGCTACTTATTTACATCTGTATGATACAGTTCTCTAGTTCGATACCCAGGTTAAGAATTTGTAATTTCCAATTGAAATTTCGCAAAAACTTACGAAGCCTCCGAAAATGTTTTTTTAATGAGGTTAATATTGCACTTCTTCTAGGTAGGCAAACAAAGTTTGCCTAAACAAAGTATAAAGTTTAATTAACGCAGCTTATTTCATTACCCTATGCTTAAACTATACCCCAACATTTCAGTTAATGCAGCGAAAGATTGCGTTTTTTTAAATGACTACTGAAGAAATATAATGGGCATACCTACCAGATATAAATCATGATTCTCTCGTATAGCAATTCACAAGGATTCTTACACCAAAAATGTCTCTCTTAGGAATCATTATACAAACATCTCAAGACGAACCAACTACTTTATTTTATATTCAAGCTAACGACCCTCGAGAATTAAAGCTCACGTAACGACTTCAGGAATTTAACGATCTTCCAGATTTTTACGACTGTATGAACGACAAAATGAAAAATATTGCTATTTTTTCATCTCTAATTTCTAATTTAGTAGATTCCAAATATTTTTTTTATTGCCAAAATATGTACACATTATTTGGCTGAGGCGGAAATATACTTAATGTTTCGATCCATACCTAGTAGGTTCGCTAAGGCAATGGCAGAATAATTTTACATTTGTATTTCTTATTTATAACATTTGATGAAAATTATTAATTCTCATTATGTTCTATTAACATAATGCAGGTTAAAACGACTTTTCATCAGTAGTGTTATTTGAAGTTGTTCAGATGACTAACCTCATAAGCATTCCCTTAAATTCTGTGCTTGTTTATGTGGTGGCTCCCGCTCTCTATTTCTAGTGTGAATACTCCAAAAGTTCGCAGAACGTCAAATCAAGGCATCGTACTATAACTATTTCTGTTTGTTTTGCAAAAAGTGCAATCTTTTACATATTTTTTTTCGTCCCGATTGAAGTTACAAGGTTTCAAGGCATTAAGGTAACACAAAGGAATAGAAACTTATCAACTTTAATGCCACTGTGTTATTTTTTCTTACTTGGCAAGAATATTTAATTATTTTAAATAAAGATTGTCAGGCCCATAGGGGTGTCATACCCTGGTATGGCAAACCTGAAGAGGCAAAAACGAAGGACCAGCCCAACCTCAAAACTCAGCGCTAACTTAATCCTAAAATAAGGTAGCCAGACACAAAATTCATTTGAGCAAAAGCGATTTATTACATGCAAATAGGGCATACCAGTGAATATTGATAGTTGTAATAAAGGAGTTAAAGAATAAGCATAAATACGCAAAAGTTAAAATATAAGCTAAATGGCGGAGGTAAGCGATAGCGTCTACCATGAAGCCCTGCTGGTATAATGACCAGGATAATGAACTGATATGAATAAATAAATATTAAATAATGTTAAAACAAACAATTAATAAATAATAAACAAGGCACATGCAAAATGGCATAAACTAATATAAATTAAAAACAACCAACCATTTGCTAAAAGCACGTAAAATATAACCAAGCCCAAAGGGGGAGGGGCGCAATTTAGCTTATACCTAATGAAAACTGACTCTAACTTAATTAAACTCATACTATTAATTATCTTACATAAAATTTGGTAATAATTGAATAATTAATAATTATTAAAATCGAAAAGTAAACCTAAAATGGTGGCATGCACAACCATAAAACGCGTTATTTTACGTGTTTTAAATCTAATTTTGACAGCGCTAAATTATAAATTAATAATACTGAAAAATATAAATAAATAAATAATTATGACTAGACGTGTAGAAATCCTAATAATAGGCGTAAATTATTATTAGTGTAATGTAAAGCGTGTATTTACGGCCCTTAAGCGAAGGTGATGAGCGAGATGGTGAGTGACGGTGATTATATGCGATAACCAGTCCATAAACTGCACACACTTTATAAATGCAACGTCCCAGTTGTAGCCAAAGAGACTAAAACTATAGTTTTTATTATTAAACAAAGTTTGTCCATAAACTGCACAAACTTTATAAATGCAACGTCCCAGTTGTAGCCAAAGAGACTAAAACTATAGTTTTAGTCTCTTTGGTTGTAGCGAAACTGTTCACTTAAGTGGTGTTACAGCGAAACATCACTTAAACTTAATGAAATTAATTAAAACTTAATTAAAATTTGGCATCACATGCACAAAGCCAGCATTTTTGTCACTTACAAAAGATAACGAACTCTTTCATCATATTTCGAATGGTGATAGCGAGTTACGTCATTTAATTAACAAAATTTAGATGATAATTAATGAGGTTCCGTGCTGAAACACTGGTTTCAGCGATAATGATGAGCAATTTGAAGCAAGTTGTGTGAAACAGGTTGGTAACACTGTCGGAAGTTTACGAAACCTTCCCGAAGGTTACTAGATGAGGTTATTGTTGTGTGATATCGAAGTAACGGGTCAGGTCCTTTCCGTCGAATGACCATTCCGTCGAAAGTCCCTTCCGTCGAAATTCGACGGAAGGGTTTTTCGACGGAGTGTCAGGCCTTTCCGTCGAAAAGCCCGTCCGTCGAAAAGAAGTTGTTTTCGACGGAACGGTTTCAAATAGAAAACTTGGACCACTCCGTCGAAAAACCATTCCGTCGAAAAGCTCTTTTTGTCAACATTTCGACGATTGGGTTTTTCGACGGTATGGTCAAGCCATTCCGTCGAAAAGCCCGTCCGTCGAAATTAATATATTTTCGACGGAACGGTTTTAAAACGTAAAGTTAGGCCGTTCCGTCGAAAATATTAATTTTCGACGGAATGGCTTTCGACGATTGGGCTTTTCGACGGAGTGGCTCGTCTCTACCCACGACAGACCGTTCCGTCGAAATTAACAACGCCTGCAGAATATAGTCTTATAGAAAAGTTAGCCAGCTATACAGTATTGTATTGTTAATTGCATACCCACAGACGTAAGGCGCTACAAAGTCTTAAAGTATTTACGGTTTACTTTCAAAAATAAAGTTTAACATAAATCTTTTTAATAAGATCTGCTAACAAATGGATCTTTGCCGCCAAATGGCAATAACTAATTAATAATGTATTGATTTGACCATGTTTGGCACCTAAAGATTAAAAAAGTTAATGTAATCAAAAATAGTTCACTCCTGTTTATATATTAGTGAATTACCAAGGAGAAATGATCTTGTAAATTGAGAATATATATATATATTATATATATATATATATATAATTATATATATATATATAATATATATATATATATATATATATATTAATGTGTGTGTGTGTAGTGATGAATATATATATCTATATATATATATATATATATATATATATATATATTATATAATATATATATATATATATATATATATATATATATATTGCTCTAAACGTACAACGAATATATGCTCCTAATTTCACCCACCCCATGTATATGACTTAACTTATAAGCTTGATTTTCAGTTTTAAAAATCTTTTATTAAAAGACGCCTTTAGATTTTTAAGTATGCAAAACCATCAATACTCACATGTAAACCTAAAAAGTAATCCGATAATATAGGATTTTCGACGGAATGGTCTTTCGACGGAAAGGCCTTTCGACGGTATGGTCAAGCCATTCCGTCGAAAAGCCCGTCCGTCGAAATTAATATATTTTCGACGGAACGGTTTAAAACTAAAAAGTCAGACCATTCCGTCGAAAAATATAAATTCGACGGAATGGCTTTTCGACGGAATAGTTTTTCGACGGACGGGACTTTCGACGAATGGTCTTTCGACGGAAAGGCCTTCGACGGAATGGTTTTATTTTAAAAAGTCAAGCCATTCCGTCGAAAAAATATAAATTCGACGGAATGGCTTTTCGACGGAATGGTTTTTCGACGGAAGGGCCTTTCGACGATAAGTTCCATTTTTTTCGACGGAATGGCCTTTCGACGGAAGGGCTTTTCGACGCTTGTGTACTGACTCGAAGTAACGTGATTCGATGTGAGCAGATTGTCTTTAGAATATCAATAAAATGAATAAATGTGATAAACGATGGCTAAAGATGTGGCGGAAGAGAAGAAAAGAAAGTGTCTGTGTGTCTTCCAAACAAGATATATTTTTTTATTATATTTATAAGAGATCAATTTAAGAAATTTTAAAAAGTTGTTGTTTCTCGCTTTGAGCCAATTATTTATAAAATTTAATTATTAATTTAAATTGTAAATTCAAGTGGAATAATTCGACATTTTGGTTCGAGATAAGTGCTGAGATGGCTATGCCATATCAGCATTTTCCATTCTTTGGGAGTCTTGTTCGTGCCTTTTTATGAATACTTGTACTTCATTTTTGCCATTTCTCTTGTTTCAGACGCTAGACGACTGGTGTTTCAATGTATTTGCTCTAAATGAAGCTGCGAGCGGTCAACCAATCAAATATCTTAGTTATGATTTATTCAATAGATATGGTATTCTACATAAATTTAAGGTTGGTATGCAAATTTAGTTTTTGATATTTTAACATATTAACTCTTAAGGAGATAAAGAATCCTTAAGGAGTCCAAAAAAAGTCTTCCTATATAATTCCTTAAGAAATAGGTAAAGAAAACGTCTTTGAATTTAGCCCTAAGTCTAAACTAGTCTTAACCCTTGGGTAGAAACAAAAAAGTATACAAGAAATAACAAAATTAATAGAAAAAATAACATATTTACAAAACAGTACACAAGTAACCCACAAGACGAAGCCTATGTGTGGGGAAATTTATAACTTAAAGAGAAAATACTAAATATACTATAAATGCTAATTAAGGGGACAACATGTACCCCCAAAGAAGTGATTTACAACTAAACCCGTTAAAACATGTTCTACCGTGATTAATGGTCACATGAAATTGTTGTACAAAATTCTATACTCTGGTAAGTATAAGAAATTATAATTTTAAACTCCACCTGTAGATGAATGTTCTGTTAAATGATAAAATCAATGTTTTACCGTATAAAATTCTACTTAAGAAGTACCTCTTGACTAATAAAAGTTTGCCTTAATTACAATTCTTGCAAGTTTCGCGTGATGCAGACTTTGTTAAATAGTCGATTGAAGTGCAAATGCATTCCAAACTAATTAATTATTTTATTAATTGCATACAATTAATACTTTATTAATATTTTTATTAATAAAATATTAATAAAAAAATATTCATATTTTTAAAAAATATTTTTATTTTTTCAATATGTTTTTTATTTCTTATTCCCTAACTTTTAATATCTATTAACCTTTCTATCAATTCCATCTTCGGTCTACCTATCTTTTGACATCCCTTTTTAAATTTTGTTAGTTATCCGAGTATTTGAATACCAGTTCAATTCTATTTTCATTTAATATTCAATTTTATAATACAATTCCAATGTTTCATAGTAATACTTTATTTTTAACCCCAAGCCAGATCAAATACCTCAACCTTTATGTTGTTTATCTTGCTTTGTTATTATTACACGAGTTGCGTGTAATAAAATTGTAATTAAGCTCTACAAAAAATAAAAATAAAATATTCAGGGAAATATAAAAACACATTCAGCTTATAAAATGTTCAGTTTATTTTAATGTCACAGACAGCTTAATTTAACCAACAACAATAACTTTCTTTGTAAACTTAGTGTTATATTTGTATAAATGGCTTTGGATTAGTTAATTCTTTGTAAATTATACAAATATTTATGAGTCTAATGACAATTGTATTGTCTAAATTTAATTATGAGATTTTAAAGAAAGTTTTATAAACTATAAGTATGGTTAGACAGTTGTACCATTATATATCAAATTGTTTTAGTGAAAGTTCTCTTTATTTTAATGCTGGTTTTTGCTTTACTTGCTGGTTATCTCTTTTCATGATTAAATAAATGTGATTCCTTATATATGATTCATAAGAGAGGGGAAGCTGTCTATTAAGTAAATTAATAATATTTTATGCTTCATACACTATGAATGTAATAATATTTTAATTGTTTCACATCTTTATTGTTGGTCCCAACAGCTTGCATCAAACTCTCAACTTTTTCCTATTCTCAATTTTAAACAACAAAACCAGTGTACAGTAGAGTTTGTATGCAATATTTATTATGACTTTACCTTAAAGTATGCTATGTAGTTTAATAAAGAAAAAGAAATATTCAAGAAGATATTGAAAAAGCCAAATAAAAATTCAATAATGACTTTACGGGCAGAAAAAGTCCTGAAGCTTTGTAATCTTGCGTGATTTAAAGCAACATGGTGTACTTGAGTACTCAGGCCTTGCATGAATATATCTTAGTATATCTTCTTTTGACGTGCATGAATAACTGAGTGCTATTCTTAGCTTACTCACTCGCCCTATCTTTAAACACTTGTTAAATTAATTTAAATAATGAAAGGAGTAAAAGTAAAGGATTGATGTCTCATGTATCATTTTTGGATGTAAAAAATAACAATTCTGTATTCCATTTAACTTAAAAAATGCATATACTTGGTTATGTTGGACAATAGATATTCAAGTAAATTTACCATTACATTAAACTAAAAATGTAAACTTCTTTTAATTTTATTTTCTTTGTAGATTGTTCCGGGAACATTAGAAAATTTCTTAACTAAGATTGAAGAAGGTTACTGCAAGTATAATAATCCATATCATAATAACCTGCATGCAACTGATGTTACTCAGACCGTCCATTATATGCTCTGTCAGACAGGTCTCATGGTATGTACTTTTCTTGTTAATTTTGTTTACTTAGTATCGAGTAAGATACACTGTGTTACAAAAGTAAACTAGGTCAAGATGTGGGGTCTTTCACATGTTTCATTTCTTAACCTAAGGTAAAGGTTGTTTAATTCTTTTCTATCTCCAGACAGTATATAAGGCAGACTAGCTTTAAAGGAGGAAAGAAGCACTTTTCACTCCCCTGGGAATAAGAAGTAACTTTTGCTCCCTTGGGAGTAAAAAGTAACTTTTTCTCCCTTGGAAGTAAAAAGTGACTTTTTCTCCCTTGGGAGTAAAATGTGTATCCTATAATTGGGTTAGAGCCTCCAAATCTTAATAGCAGGGGCATTTATAGCAACTAAGGGTGATACCGTATAAAAGCACTGCTCAGGCTCAGGTTATTAAATATATACTGGAAAATTAAGCGAACACTTTCCTGGAGGCACCCCCTTAATTTATAAAGGGGGTCCAATACAACAAAATGTATGGGAGAGAAAAACAATTTGATGACGTATAAAAATTACAAATAAATAGATGTTACGTTGTCCTTACAAATATCTACTACAATATACAGCGTGCTAATCAGTCATTGGACATCAGTTGCAAAATAAAATTCTGGTGCGATCCATAACCTGGGTGGATTTTTGAAATATGGGCCTTCTTGCTTATCAATCTAATGTTTGCTTAATTTTTCGGTATATATTTAATAACCTTATTATTTTATACATATTTAATAACATAACATCAACTTGTTATTTATTTATATTTTTTTAAATAAAATGGGCATATTTATCCAATATATGTATACACTACATGCCATGGCATTATTTGCACTCATTTAAAGCTCAGTTTATGCTTAGTTAAGTTTAAGCTCAGGTTATTAAATATATACCAAAAAAATTAAGCTAAAATTAAATTGATTAGCAAGAAAGCCAAGATTCGAACCTGGGAACCCGGTTCTAAGATTTGAAGATACAAAGATACTTATTGAATCCAGATTGGTTTTATTGGATTCAGCAAATCAATAAACATCACAAGTGACACTCTTCTCAAAAATTATTTTTAATGACTATTATTTTGGGTTTCTGTTATTTTTCCCCGGGTTTTTCGTCTTTTTTGTCGCTTAGAGTAGCCTTATTGACTACGGACTCTTTGGATTCTGCGCCCAAAAAACATGGAAAATGCTACCCTACTCAAAAATTATTTTTACCGAACGTTATTTTCCACAGTGTTTTCCACTTTTTGTCCTCTAAGAGTGGTTGTATAAACTTTGGAGCGGGTCCCCCAAAATAGAAAAATTATGACCTTTTTTGCGAACAAAAATTACAACCTTGAATTTTAACAATTTTTTTAAAAAATTGTTGACTCAGCAAACTAGTTTCATGAAGTTATAACAACCTGGGTTTCAATCGGGTTTTTGTTCTCCCTAAGGTTTATTTTTGTACCAAGTTTTTGTACCACAGCTTTGGGAGTTAATTGTCAAAACTTCCTCAGAAGACAAATAACTATTGTTATCTAATTTTGTAATTTCATAGATTTCATAGTAATAATGAATGGTTGAGGGGTTTTCCTGGATCCTCTCATAAGCTTTTTTATATTTTGCTGTATCCTTCATAACGTAAAACATAAATAAATTCTTATTCTCCTTTTATTCTACCTTTAATTTTACTTTTAAAGATTTATTCAACTTTTTGGATCGAGATTAATAATTAAGGTATTTGAAGATGATTATAGGGAGTATAGTAGAATTAAAAGATATTGTTTCTTTAGAAAATAAAGGTGCTTAAAAATCAAAATAAAGACTTTCTAAAAACTGATAAAACTTTTCCATGATGTTTAATTAATTTAGCCACTAATTTTAGCAAACCTAACTTAAAATGTAACTTGAGGTTGTGAATGAATAAAGATTAACTAGTGCAGCTACTTAATTATGAAATAATAATGTTCAGATAGTGAATTAATGAAAAAATAATAGGTATAGGTACTGAATTAATAAATAAATAATATATGAAGGTAGTCTAATTAACCTTAATACTCAGGTAGTGGTAGTACTAGGAGATGGACTTATTATAACTTATCCTCTTTTAGGTTAGTTTGAAAGCCCACATCTTCACCTAGTATGGCTAATTAGAGAGGGAGGGATTGCTATTACTTATAATATATGGTTTTTGAAGGGAAGTGATAATTCATTTTTATTGTTTTTTCAAAATCCTTTTTATTTTTATGCATTGAGGGCTTAGCATTATTTTAGTACATCATATAGTTAAATAAGATACATATTTTCATTCTTCACTGAAGTAATTAAGAATAAAATAACCATATCATTCTATTGAAATAGTTAACCCCCCCCCCCAAAAAAAAAAAACTCTGTGCATAAAAACTACTATTTATGTACAAAATAATATTCACATGATCTATTTTTTATTTTTTTTTTATTTCAGTATTTTGCTTATGGTATTGTAACTCATAATGCTAGAGAATCAATATGATGAACATTTTTGGTGTAAAGTAACTCAAACTGAGTAGCTTTAGATCGCAAAGTTTGTTTTGCCTCTGGCTAAATAAGTTGTTGGTTATAGGTTTATAGAACTTGGTTTATTTCTGTTTATAGAATTGGCTGACAGATTTGGAAATTTTTGCAACATTAATTGCTGCAGTTATTCATGATTATGAACATACGGGTACTACAAATAATTTTCATGTTATGTCAAGTTCAGATACTGCTATGTTATACAATGATAGAGCTGTTTTAGAAAATCACCATGTCTCAGCATCTTTCAGGTATGCTTAATTTTGCTTTGTTTCAGAAAGTGAAACATTCTCCAATGAAACCCTGCTTTTCCAAAAGTCTGGAAATCCTTAGTAATATAAACTTGAAATAATACTAATATAGAAGGAGCATAACACTGTAAACATGATGGGATTCCACTGATAATGCAAAATCCGGTTTACTGGTTGTCTTAAGTAGGGGTACCACCTTAACAACAAATAAATATTTCAATGGAGAAACATCAAAGAAATATTTTTAATAACATTAGAAACCAGCGAATTATTTAATTAATCGGTCTTATTCAGCAAAAGTGCAGCAGAATACGAGAATCTATATTTAGTTGACGAGGACTACTTTTAACATATTTTTAATTAAAAACTTTAAAATACAATTTAAAATGTTAAAAAATAATTAATGTACCCATTTTTATATTTTTATTTCACGTATAATCGACCATTAAGTAATAATAGAACATAATAGTCCAGTGACTGGAAGTATTGCCAACTTTGTTATAAGCAAATTGTATATTGTTATGGTGGCAATGGTACTAAAGGCCACCAGTAAACAGGCTTTGCTGTTGTCAGTTATGCTCCTTCTACATATAGTATTATTCTAAGGATATAAATGTTTTTCATGTAAAAATATCAGTTTACTTAACTATATTTATTAATCCTTGTTGCAAATTCTTGTACCAAAGACTAAGGCCCGTATTCAGAATCATTTTAAAAAAATCTCTCCTAGGTTGTTCCTAGCCTTCTCCTAGGTTGTTCCTAGCTTTCTCCTAGGCCTAGCGGTATTCAGAATCAGTTTTTGAAATCTCTCCTAGGTTGTTCCTAGCTTCTTCCTAGCCTTCTCCTAGCTTTTAAAAAATCAACCCTAGGAATGATTTTACGTAAATTTATTCGTGCTAAAACGTTAATATAACAAAAATAAAATAAAAACTTACATTACAGTTAATTATAACTTAATTTTATTAATTATCTTTACAATAATTTGAACCTCAATTTTACGTAAACAGACATTTTTTGACAACTAGCGCTACCTAGTAGAGAACTGTAAAACTAATAATATTGAGATATTCTACAAAAATAAACAAATGATTTGTAAACAAACCTGGCACAGAATAAACTCCCTTAAAATACGTAAATTTGTAATGACAACAAACTTATTTATAGTTGCCGATTATTTTAAAGTATATCTAATGTGAAAGTGCGTGACCTTGACCCAGTGAAGGTTTGAAACTAGAGAATGATTTGCATTTTATTTTCACTTATGAAGAAATCATTATATGTCATCAATGTACTATTTAAATGTTTTTACAATAACATAGTTAGTGATAATAGAAACAGGTTAAACTTTCGTAGAGTGTATGGGTGCCACATTTTTAAATTGTAAGTTTATAGAAGAAATTATTATATTTGACATAAATAAATCATCATATTATAGGGTTGTATAAACCTACAGTTGGTACTTCCATTTTTCACACTGATCTATAAAGTCATATCACGTAAAGTCAAATTAGTTTACGTAGCAATTAGTTCGTTTTAGGCGTTTTAAAAGCGGTTGATATTATGAACAGTTTAAAAACTACACAAAACAAACAAAATGTATAATATACTTTTCAGTCTTGTTTACCTTTATAAGTTAGCCAATTTACCCGTAATTATTTAGTTTAGTTTAGAACTTTCCAGTAATAATTATATACTCAATAAAATATACTCAGCACTAGTATTATTTTATTTATTTTCTATAAGGTTTCATCAAGTTTATGATACTTTCCATTTATAATATTTGATAGCATTTATTGCAAGGTTAGCAATCAAGAAGGCGGTCGCTCAAAACGGGGATTTTCAAAACAGTTAACAGCTCTACTTCATTCTAGATGGGAATATACAACACTACCACGCTAAGGCAGAGTTTTGAATCCCACATTTTAATGGGGAGATACATCAATAAGTATAATGTTTACTCTACCAACATAATGTAAACAATGCTTACTATCCCCGTTATGATTGTGACTTAGCTGATCTTTCTAATCAAATCAGCATTAAACATCTCTGAGTTCATACGTTGTGAACGTAGAGATCACGATTTTCTTTACGTCGTGAACTGTGTGTATTTTTTATAGTATTCATAAGCCTATTGCTTAGGGAAAAAACATTTGTTTGGACTTACAAAAAATTAAAAAATGTAAATGGAATGTAAAAACTTTGCTTCGGGTATATAATCGACCATATCAAATATAAATACGTCACGGAAGTTACGTTTTGTTGCAGAACGTTTCTTTGTTTACATAATAAAGCAATGCTATTGGTCACTTAGGATCACAAAAAATAAATAATAGGATCCTTTGTTTCATTTTGTTTTGATATGAGCCAATATGTATTTTGTGACGTCACACTTTCGCGACGATTAACATAGTGCTCATGAAGAAGATATACAGGGTGGTGCATTTCACCCTGCACTGGTGCATTTCACCAAACATCACTTTGATTAACTCAGCTTCGTATGGAGCTATCGCGATAAAATTCGTTACAACCCCACTAAGTTGACAACTGGAAGTTTGAATACCCAATTATTATGTTGTTAATCGTCTGGTATGTATGGTCATCATATTACCAATATGTGATTTTTTACAGTAACTTTAGATTATATTGGAGCAAACCTTTGCGTCATATTCTGAACATTTGATACTAATAAAATGAAATTCCGGTAATTTTTTTGTAATTTTCCCGGGGGTGGTACCCCAAAATTTATAAGGGGACCCGTCCAAAAAAAAACATTTTTTACTGGCGCAATATCCGTTTCAGGTCAAAAGAAGTTGTTTGGAGCAATAAAAAACAAATTTTTGATTTTTTTGGGGGCAACACCCCCAAAATTTAAAAGGGGGAGCCAACCAAAAAAATTTTTTAATGGCTCAAAATCCGTTTCAGGTCAATAGAATTTGTTTGGAGCAATAAAAAAAATTTTTGATTTTTTTGGGGCAGCACCCCCAAAATTTATAAGGGGGTGAAAACCAAAACATTTTTCGCCCTGAACCACTCTTGTTTACCCAAAACGGATTTTAAGCTCAAAAACAATTATTAAAATAGAACAAAAAATGACTAGAGACAATCTAGGGACGATTTAAGGTACCTCTCTACCTACCTTGGATCTTCCTAGGTTGTTCCTAGCTTTTTCCTAGCCTTTTCCTAGAATTTAAGGTGCAAAGTTAGGAAAAGGCTAGGAGAAACCTAGGAGAGATCTCTTCCTAGCCCTAGGGACGGTTAAAAATGTTCTAAAATGGACACTAACGCTAGGAAGAAGCTAGGAAAAAGCTAGGAACAACCTAGGAACAACCTAGGAAGAACCTAGGAGAGATTTTTTTTGAAACTTTTGATCATTCTGAATACGGGCCTAAATGTAAAATTTTGTAATACAATTCTAAATGTTACATTTTTTACTGAGAACTTGGATAATTTTTGTTTTGTTTTTAATTTGTTTGTTTTTCATATTTTAATGTACATACACAACATAATGATACAATATTAAAATAACAATAAAAACAAAATGAGAATATTTAATATTTGCGAACCATTAATTACTCCGTCAATATAAACTGGTGGCCATCTTGTTGTAAAAAAAAAAAAAAAAAAAAAAAAAAAAAAATAAGAAAATTTATTGTTTCCATTAAGATTTACAAACAAACAATAGGAAAAAGTCAGTTACACATTAATAATATAAATAAATAATACAATTAAATTTACAAAGTTTTAAAAAAATTAAAATATTCATTCATGCTATAAAAAGGATTTGCAATAAGTAAAATTTTCAATTCTTTTTTAAAGTCAAAGAACTCCAAATATTTTAAAAGGCTGGGAAGAGCATTATATAATTTCACTCCTAAAACATTCTGTCCAACTTCAGATTTTTTTAATCGATGAGTAGGAATGACAAGTAAATCCTTACTCTTTGTATTATACTGATGATAGGAGCTATTTACATCAAAACTATTTACATTCATTTTTATATACAAGAGAACATTAAAAATATACAAATTATATATGGTCATAACACTCAAGTTTTTAAAAATATCTTTGCAGTGAGCATCATATTTGGCCTTAGTAATTATTCTCATGCATTTCTTTCTGCAACAACAATAAACTTGTTATATTAGCATGACCCACAACGTGATACCGTAGGCAAGCCTGCTCTGTACCATGGCTAGATACACAAGACGAGATATCTCTCGTGGCAGAGAATTACTCAGCTTTCTTAAAGCATAAATATATGAGGAGACCTTCTTATGCACCATATTTATATGAGGAATCCATGTTAACTTGGAGTCCAAAATTATTCCTAACAGTTTCACAGGAGCCTGTTCTGCAATGTTGCGTAGAGTAAATGTAATTTTCTGCGTTTTTTCTTCGCTAACCTCAAAGTTATTAGCTTGGAGCCATTCATTGACTTTAGTCATTCTCTCTGAAGCAACTGCTTTTAAAGCTATTAAATCTTTGCTAGAATGGATCAGGTTGGAATCATCTGAGAAAAACACTTTGTCTTCCTCAAAGTAGGGTGGAGCACTACTATCTAAGTACTCATTGATGTCATCCTGGTCCATTACAAAGGCCAAAGGTCCTAAAACCGATCCTTGTCCGGCTCCGTCTAATATTTCTTCCACATCAGATTCCTCGCCATCATAAGCAACAAACTGATACCTTTTATCATAAAAGGACAAAATGAATGATTTTGAATTTCCTCGGAAACCAAAAAATCGAGCTTATAATGAAATATTCTAGTGGCATGGTATCAAAAGCTTTCCTCAAATCTATACATGTTAACTCAACATATTCCCCTTTTTCTAAACCATCTATAGCTCTATTTATAACCTTCATCACTGCTAGAGTTGTGGACCTACCAGGTCTGTATCCAAATTGATTGTTACTAAGTAAGTTATTACTCTCTAAATAATACACCATTTGCTCCTTAACTATAGTTTCCAACAATTTAGAAATTACAGGTGTTAAAGATATCGGTCTATAGCTCGATGGATCCTCCTTGTCTCCTTTTTTGTACAAAGGAACTACCTTCGTCATCTTTAAAATTTCAGGGAACACTCCATTCATTAAAGATTCGTTGACCAACCAGTGTAAAGGGGTAAGTATAATATATATAATTCTCCTTAATAAGTTATTTGAAAAGCCAAAGCAATCTTTGGTATTAGAATTCTTGAATTTTGAGACTATATAAATAATGTTTTCCTTTGTTACAGGTGCCAGAAAGAAAGCTGTCACTGGATTTTGCTTACAACTATTTATCATATCCTTGGCATCCAATCTGGAGTTATTCATTATTTTTCTTTTAGAAATGTCAATATAATACTTATTAAATACTTCAGGCTTGATATTAGCATTGTTGTGTATTTTATTATTTCTTCCTGTTTCTGAATTTACTAATTCCCATGCTTTCTTGGACAAGTTAGATGCAGTTTTTATTACATTAGCATTATATTCAAGTTTCACTTCTTGAAGATGCTTGAGGTAGTTTTTCTTCTCTATTTTGTAAAGTTTCCAAAGTGGACTCTCTCTGTTATTTTTGCTGATGTCGTAAAGCAAAGTAACTTTATCTTTCATTTTCTCTTCTCGCAGACCATACCAGGGACTCTATAAGTTTTGGGTGTATCTATTTTCTTTATTATTTTTTCAGGAAAGCAGCCTAAATAAGTATTGTACATAGTCATAATGAACATTTCCCAAAGGTCATTGAGAGGTTTAGGTTGAGTCACAAAACTCCAATCAATAACATTTAGAGATTCAGCAAACTTAACCATGCCATCTTCAGAGATTGGTCTGATAATCTTTTCTTTTCCTTGTAAATGCTTCTTACTTCCTAACAGAGTAATAAATATGTCCTTGTGATCAGCAGTTTCATCGCCTACTTTAATAATCAGTTTTATTTTATCAATATTAGAAAATATGTTGTCTAAATTATTGTTTCCTCTTGTTTCTTCCAAGACTCTTTTTTCCAATCCAAATGACCGAAATAAATCGGTAACTTTATTGACTGAAGCTGAGTCTTCATTAAGAAAGTTTAGGTTGAAATCTCCTCCTACTATGAAATTATCATAAGTGTCCATGAGTTTACCGATCGTCTGATCAATAGTGTCCAAAAATAAATTAATATCTCCTCTGGGCGGCCTATATACATTGATAAATACAACATCTTCTTTGACTATATACACACCAGCCATCTCACACTCATTTTCTAAAGCCATTTTATTTACAAAGTTAACAGGTCTATGTTCTATACAATTATTAAGCATGATTGCTGAACCTCCTCTAGTCTTCTCTGTTCTGTAAAAAGCTGAACCCATTACAAAATTATTTGGTAAATACAGATTTTCTTCTTCTTGGCTAAGCCAGTGTTCACTAATGAGAAGTATGCTAATATTGTTGTCAGAAATGACACTCTCTAAATAACCCACTTTGTTTCTTAAACTCTGAGCATTAAAACACAAGCAGTTTAACGCAGACGAGTCCTTTTTAGTAGCAGTTATCTTAAGTTGACTGTTTCGGGGCCCCTCCGAAAAAAATACTTTTTAATTACTACATTATGAGGCCAAACTTCAGGATTCATTAACTCCATTCTGATATGTTCACTAGCAGTGAGTTTAAAGCACGCACTTCTACCCCTGGTCTTCAAGCTTTCACATTCAAAGTTCTCTTGGGGAAATAGGCCTTTTAAATGATCAATTATAGCAGATTCAGGTGTATTTTCCTCAACTCTCCCAATAAATAGCCTAACTTTTCTAGAAACGCCCTTAAAACTAATTAAATTATTGATACCTCTCACTTCTATTTCCTTTTTAGTAACATTGGTCTTATGTTGCAAAGGATTTGGTCCAGATGTTTCAAGGACTTTTTGTTTGTTAAAGTTCTTCTTTACTGCTTTTGAAAAATTTAAAGCATCAGTTTTTTTGTTATTACTAGAGATAGCAGCGTCAGTTTTTGAATCCATTCTTGGTTTGGCGCCATTTTGATGTTCCCTAAAGAGGGAATCCTTTAAACTGTTGGCAGCACTGTTTCTTTGGATTGTTTTTGAATTTGGCGCCAACTCTGTGTCTAGAGGCAACACTGTTTCTTTATCAGTTGAGTCATAATCAGCTGTTGCATCAACTGTCATTCCCGCGTATGATAACAAACTATTGTTATTTTCAGAGATTCGTGACTTAATTATTGAGCTAAGTTCATTTTTTTGATCCATTTCACTCACCGGGAAATTCAAATTTTCACTGGATGCATTATTCAAATCACGATTTACGGGTATTAAATCATCATTAGCAGTTAAATTTTGTGCATTTGGGCAATTACATTTAGAACCTTTGTCTTTAGAGTTCAAAATATATTTGTTCACCAAATCTTGATTCTGAATTATTGTGCTAATATTTTGTTCTAACCCTGCTATTTCTACCGATTTCTGTACTGTAAGTACATTGTCAATTTTGGAATTAATTGTCATTATTTCAGTTTTCAGTTCGTTAATTAGTTTAAGAACGTCAACCATCCCAACTAATGGGCATTTTTTGCACCATAGTTTTAGTACACGGTTTTTTCTGAGTTTGCAAGCACGTCGTTCAGTCTCCTGAATATTAATGCAAGTTTCATGCATATCATCTTGACAAAAGTCACAAGTAACTATTTCACTTCCTATTACAAAGTCAACATTACAAATTACACAGTAATGAGCTTCACTTTCACTTCTCATTTTAATGCAAATTAATTAAAATATTAGAGCCTAACTTAACACTTTCTTATCACTCTTATCACTCTGCTGTTGCAATAAATTACGGGAATCTTTCCACGTTTAAGGCAGAAAGCCCTAAGTTGTGGAAGAGTTTACCTATTTAACTATTTTACTTTACATAACATACTCCAAAACATCTACTCTAACCTGATGCTTATATTTATGTGTATTGGGTGCATATGCTGTTCTACATAAAATGTTTTATAATTAAATAATTTAAGTTTATTTATTTTTTAACAGTTGTTTTTATGAATAAAAGACTATATAAATCTAAGTTTTCTTTAAAAAAAAATCTTTATCAAACTAATCTATTGAATAGTACATTGCAATAAAGTTATAAATAATAAAATAGAGCATTAACTCTAAGCCTTGATTAAAAAATATGATCTCTTAAAAGTATTAACTCATAAAATAGAGCCTAGTTATTGTATAGTTGCGATGCAATCACTGTTATGACTTTTATTTTCCATCTATTATAAAACTAGAAGATGAAGTTCTGTAAGGACTAAGACCTAATACTCTTAAGGTATTATAAAAATACTTCCATATTGCCTCAGGGAATAGGCCAAGGCAAGAAGTCATAAAACCTTTGTAATCAGGTGTCCAAGTCCTATATTTAAAAAATAAACAGCTCTAAAAGAACTTTTTATTTGCTTGAATCATTTATTTACAGTAATGAACTCATGAAATTTTTACGATTCCTTCTTAGGTTTTATTAGGATTTTAAACTTCCTTTCCAGTTTTGATGTAGCATCTTTTTTAATTAGATCCTTAATTACTCTTGTTTTATTTTTCCTAATAGGGTGCATAAATTATATATATATATATATATATATATATATATATATATATATATATATATATGAAACCGAAAGCGCGATTGCGATAAACACTATATATACAGAATTTAAGATAGGAAACACTAAGAAAATACTTACATAAAATTTGTAACGTTTCGAACTATGTTCTTCGTCTGACAGAGAGGGACTGAGTCCCTCTCTGTCAGAACATAGTTCGAAACGTTACAAATTTTATGTAAGTATTTCTTAGTGTTTCCTATCTTAAATTCTGTATATATAGTATATTATATATATAATATATATATATATTATATATATATATATATATATATATATATATATATATATATATATATATATATATATATATATATATATATATATATATATATATATATATAATATATATATATATATATATATATATATATATATAATTTATGCACCCTATTAGGAAAAATAGGGTAATATATATTTATTTATTTATTATATATATTTATTTATATACTATAGATAATAATTAGATATTATTACAAATTATCATAGTATGTACATTGTTTGGTCTATGCATAATATAGACATAGTATGTCAAGGATCTTAGTTGTAGAAAATATATATATGATTTGACACTACCGAATTTTGCAAAATATCAATAGTTGACACAATATAATTGTGTGAGAGACACCTAAGGCACTGACAGAGCCTGATGTGTAAGGAAAGAGAGTGGGACATGACATTATGTCAAGCCATCAATGATGACAAATTAGTTACATTTCTTAGGTGTCTCTCGCACAATTATATTGTAGAAAATATATTATATCATCATAAACGTGCTCAATTTTGGCACCCGAGGTACGAGGTTCACATCCCACTTTATATGAATAGTAGTTGTAATTTAAAGACTTCACCAACTTTAATAATTATTTTGTCCATGGTAGAAACGACCCATTTGAATAGGCTCCTGCAGGATGAACACCCTGATGAGCCAGAAGGGCCTAAAACAGGCATTTATTTTACTTATTTATTTATAGAACAATATTTTACCATTTTTTCCAAGAGTAATATAGTATTTCTTGAAATGGTGTTGGGAAAATCATTTCAAAGTGGTGGGTCACTTTGAAATGGCTTTAATAATGCTTATCGGATAAATAGGAAAATTGTGATTGTTGGGGAGAAACATTCAAAAAATTCCTAATGATTAAAAATTCATTATAGAAAATAATTAAAATTCATATTGTGTAAATAAATCCCCCCACAACCTATTTTTCTTTAGTGGACTGTAGTATTTAAAATGAATAAACTCTACTAATTTTGTGAATTTTTGTTTGGAAAATTCATGGAAGTGGATCAATTCTACTAGGCCTCCAGGTATTAAAAATATATGTATTTGTATTTAATGTTATTAACAGGGTTGTTCGAGAAAGTGATTCAAATATCTTACAAAATTTATCTAGAGAAGAATACAGAGAATTTCGGACATTAGTTATAGACATGGTTTTAGCTACTGATATGAGCTTCCATTTTCAACAACTTAAAAATATGAAAAATTTATTAACTTTACCCGAACCAAGGTAATTATATTACCTACGTCTTATATTTTTATTAATTTAATTTTCTACTTTTGTTTGACGTATTTCTCAAATTTAAATCCAATATTAATTTAGGCATATGTTGTAAATGCTGTCATTTTAAATGATTTGTCTCTATTAAAATAATTTTTTATGTTCCAAGGGAGAAAACAGAGTCATTACACTCCTATTTGTTGTTGGTTAAAGCTGAGGGATGTAATGGGGTATTGTTGCTTTTAAACCGAGATGTTTGGGCGAGGGGGTTTGTAGAGTTGGTTCCTAAGGCGCAGCTGAGGGAGGGAACCAGGTAATTTATGCCCAAGGGGTAATCAAAAGGGGTATAATGGCTGTTTCTCCCATTGTACATACATTTTTATTCAATTTTATTTATAAATAAATACTGAGTTATGTTAATTTAAAATCTTGAACTAGTTGACCACTACAACAACTCTAATTTCATCAAAATACTATACAACACATGAAAACCTCAAAATTCATGCTTAGTCATTCAGTTTAACAAAAAAGAAAGATTATTACCTACTAAATCTCTTTGTTTAGTTTAAAGATAATACTGATTCATTTTTAAAGAATGCCTTCCTAAAATATTAATCAACTAATTATATAAACATTATCTTGGTTTTATTTTGTACTTATAGTTGTATCTTTTCTTGGTTATTTAAAAATAAGAGTGTGAAGTCAAAGTTTAATTACGGCACTGTTAAACATATCTATTTTTTACCAAAACAAATATGAATAAACAAAATGAACTATTGGGTCAATTACTAGTTTTGTTGGATTACATAAAGTAATAAACTTTCTGGCCTGATTTTACTTTTGGTTTGATTTTTGTTTCCTCCCTTATTTTCACAAAAGGCCGTAACAGGATTCTCTTCTCTCTAAAATCAAGAGCAGTATGATCTGGGTATCATAAGTACTGCTTAACTTTATAATAGTATATTATACTACTGGCTGTGAAATTCATATTTCTTTTACCAAAGCGACTACTGGCCACTAAAGGGAGTCAGTAAAAGTAGCTCAGTTAAAAAAAAGTAATTTACAGCCATGTAGTTTATGCTACTTTTGAGGTAAAGAGTAATAATAAAATAAATAACATTTACAAAAACACATTTATTTATCGCTTCAATGGCTTAAGTTTTTATCTCTAGTGATATTGCTTCCTACTTAGTGTTACTGAAATCACTATAAAATATTCTAAAGAATTCTTTCTATTCAGTAAATACAAATGCTTAATTAATTTAAATTTAATTTTGATTGTAAAGAAATTGATAACAGAAACAAATATATATTGATAAAATGTTGCCATCTAGAAGAACTATAGCTGAACCAAAACAAGAATCTGGTCTTCAGCTCTCCTCGCAGCAAGTAAATGAACTTCCAGCTGTACTAAAAAAAAAGTTTTTTTACACCATCCTTAAAAATTTTGCTTTTTACAGTGGATACAAATTTTATATTTCAAGTTCTGTACAACAGAGAATAAAATGAACTCCAGCTCCCTACCTCAGAAAAATAGACTAACTCTGTTTCTATTCAAAATATTTACATTCTCTATTGCATTTAAGGAAAATTGTTGTTGTTATTTCTGTGCTCATTATGATTACCCTATTTCTTTTTCAAAGTGTTGACAAATCAAAAGCACTTTCTTTGGTACTTCATTGCTGTGATATTAGTCATCCTGCTAAAGAATGGAATTTGCATCACAGATGGACAACAAGTTTATTAGAAGAATTCTTTATGCAAGGTGATAAAGAGAAAGAATTAGGATTACCATTCTCACCTCTCTGTGATAGGAATAATACACTTGTAGCTCAGTCTCAAATAGGTAAGCTATTTTGGTTTACTCAAATCTCTTAAAATGATTCAAGCATTTTAGATTGAAAGCAATTGAAATATTTCCCAATAGAAATATTTTTTATTATTTTAGCAAATTTTCATCAGAAAATTATTGCATATGAAATATCTTCAGTGAGTGCTGAGGAATAGTCAACAATATTAACATCACCATCTTCTTTCCACCTATAAGTTTGGTTATATCACACTTTATGCAACACAGATATTTAAAGAATATATGCGATAGATTATAATTAAAACTTATGTTAAATTCATTTTAGTTTATTTAAGACAAAATAGTCGAAAATAGTATATTATGCTACTAGGCAGCAAAATGGAATTTTGTAGACGAGTTTAATAAATTAGCCCCCGAGCCGAAGGGAGAGCAGGCTATTGACATTACCTAGCTGAGGCTGGTAATTGGCCGAGTCAGGCAAATGGCGATTTGCCTGCAGAGGCGGAGCAGATGCAGACAAATGATAGAACGAGTCAGCAATGTTTCCTTTGCTGCATAGTAACATCACTAGTAGCATATATTATTTTATCTACTTACGGCAGACACATTTTTAAATACTTACTGCGAGATTTTGCTGGCAGTAAAGACTGTTTTGAAGTTGATGCAATACATAACATATCAGGTGGCATGTGGTCCAATAAATCATCAATGTAAAATAATTCATCAATGTGAACAATGTTTCTATGTTCATTCTCCTTATTATTTATCTGATTCATTATGATTATTACCAACTTATCGTTTGTTTATAGAAGTTGTTAGTTTGTTTATCAAAGTTATATAAGTTTTATAATACCTACTGCCTTTATTTAAACAAAGTAAATGAACAAAAAATAAAAAAAGCCGATGACACAAATATGACAACTCATGGTAAAAAATTAAAACAAGCTGTAAATATCAGGGTTGCCAACTTAATTTTTTTAAATTATATTATAATGTTTTTTTGTAAAAAAAATGTTATACTCGTATTAATAATAATAAAGTATAATACTGTAATATATTGTGATATTATTAAAAAAATATAAAAAACAAGCTCAAAGAATCATTGCTGACAATGTGAAAAACACTCAAATAATTTCATTTCTCCTCCTTGGGAGTTTTGACTTTCTTACCATTATATTTAAATGTACCATAACTCCTTAGGAGGTTTTGTATTACCAAGCAATTTTCCTGTACTGTTTTTAAATATTTTGTTGACAGTGTAGGCAAAACGACATTTTGCAGCTTAAAAACATTTCGCTAATGAGCAATTTTGCAGCCATAAGTAGATAAATAATATAATAGTACAAGAAAATGTAATTATTATGAAAAATAAAAAAATTATGTCACCAATGTACAGTTATGGTACCATGTTAACCATGGAATGATAAGAGCTTTTGTGTTTTCCCCCGAATTATTAGTCTTCTTTATATAAAATGCTATAAAGAATTATAGTATTACACAAGGTTATAATTAGTTTACAGTGTAGGAACATAATGTGTGGGAGCCAATGAGCCCAGTATACAGTATAGGGTCTTGAAAAAACACCCCAGAATTTCATATTGGGCGAGCCTCTTTGGTTCCTCAACAATATTTTTCCATTCTGTCAACTCATTATAATTGTGTTTTAAAGTTTACTAAAATAAAAGATATTTATTCTAAACTTCCATTAGTTTTAGATAAGATTACAAGTTTTAAATAAAAGAGGTTTAATCATATTAAAAATTATTATAATAGCATGCATTAGGTTATGCTATATATTACTACAAATACATACATTTTAATTCTTATCAATAAATTATACTTACTGGGTTCACCAGTTTAAGTTTATTTATATCCTTTGAGCAATCTTTAAGGATTTCGATCTTTGACCAAGTGCCTTAAGTATTTTTTTTTTAAATGAGAAGGTAACTTTTTTAATTCAAACTTATTAAAGTTAATGTAATTTAATTAAACTTGTTAAAGTTTAGGAAATGTAAATATAAACTCCATATTAATAAAGTCTTTGACATTTACTTACATTTTTTCCTTATTCTCTTTAAAGCTTTTATTCAAATGTGTTAGGAATGTCCTTAGGAAAAATTATCTTATGAGTTTGGGGTTATGAAGGGAGGAGGAGCTTGTACTATTGTCCATGAAATATATTTGATATCATTAACCCACATTAATTACTCAGAAAAAAATAACTTAACTCAAAGCAAATGTTGGATTGGGGTGAACATTAATATGCTTATATTATGGTGTTAAGGTTTTACAGGGGCAAATTTTAATATAATTATTAGTGATAGTTCTAAGTTTATCAATTGATATATATATTTTTATGTAAGGAAATCACAGTTTTTGAGCCATAAATTTGGAAATTTGCTAAAATGGTGGCAGTACGCCAATTAAAAATTAACAAACTGCTAGTTAGGAAAAACAAGCATATAGTTTCTTCGTAGCCCCATGGAGTTGCAAGGCCCCAAAGTGACCAAGAAGTGAAAGGCCTCTTGTTTTTATTACTTTTGTGTGAAATCCTGTACATGTCCGCCCCTCTGACAAATGATTTAGAACTTAATTTACTTTAAAATAATACTTGATTTGTGTTAATACAGGTTTTATAGATTTTATAGTAGATCCAAGTCTTGCTGTTTGTGGTGATATGTTGGAATATATTTTAGCTCCCATAATGGGAGATAAGACAAAGGAATGTCCACCTCCAGGTAATTATATATTAGGTTCTAATCTTTACTTATCTATTAGAAATATTAATAAATTGCATATATATGGTTTGATGTGAATTTTATTATAGAGTTTTAATTTTACTACTTTAGTTGAAAAGTTTTTTTCATTTAAAAGTGTTACCATTTACCTTGTTTGTTGCAAATATCTCATCAAAACTTCCACAGAGCATAACTAGACCATTAGCCTGATTTGTGTACAAAGTTTCAACTCTCTTGTGTGAACACAGTAGAAGTATGACATAAGCATTCACACACACACCACTCAGAACAGAAGTTCTTGAAACTGTTGATTTCAATGAATTCTTGATTTTGTATTTTTAGGGTGAACACAAAACTGTAGTACTTGGCATTAACATAAAAATATAACTTTACTTTAGCTTATTTTTTATTTTTATAGATGCAAGTTTTGATGAAACAGAAAGTACATTTGAAATCAAGAAACCTTGGATTGACTGTCTGGCTGAGAATAAAAAGTTATGGAAGGACAGAGCTGTTCAGGGTAAGTATCTTATACATTCATAAATTTAAAGGTGTATGTTGAATTAAATTAGCTATATTAATTAATTAAAAGGTTTATTAATTAATATATTAATAGGTAGGTATATTATTAAGTTCTAGTGATTTTGTATTCAATGTTGACTTATAAAATAAAGTGAAGAAAGTACTAAAAAATGTAACTAGTGCTGTATGTGTATTTTTCATTTTTCTAGATGAAAATAACAAAGTAGCTGCTGATGCTGCTGCGGCGGCTGAAAATCAAATTGAAGCTTCAGAGGGAGAAAATAAACAAGAAGAATAAAATATGTTTTATCTTCTTTTACCAGCTTCAACAAAAGATTATTCCTTTCTGCCTGAAAATATTCGACATAATTATGACTTTTCAAAAGCTTTAAGTAAGAATTTCAGCAAATTATCCCTTTACAAAAAAATTATGTTTATTTTTTTCCTAAATTTTTCTGTAGTGGGTTTTCAATAAATTTTTCAAATAAATTTTAAATTTTCTTCATAAATAAATAGCTTTTGGCCTATTCTATTCTTCTTTCTACAGACCTATATCTTTTTAAAATAAGGGTAGTTCCTTGAATTGTAAGACATTTAATGTTATTATTTATAATTTGTTATTTTTTTACAATTTTATGTTGTTGTTTTATGTTAAGTTACCAATAAGTATTTTCTTAGTATTTTTATTATTATTTTATAATAAATTTAAAAAAAAAGTTGTTTTGTTTAATACATGCAGATTTATGCATTATACGTCTAACAAAGCGTTACAAAATTATTTTAACTGCTTGTACTATACATTCATTTTTGTTTGTTTGTTAAAATGTTTGTTATAAATTTAGTCATGATAGAAGAATAATAATTAACAGGGAATCCCTTTAAGTAAGTTTTTAGATCAAAATAAATAATATCAAACAATACTTATGCCAGGTAAAGTATGAATAACTTAAATATGAAATTTATAATTACATGTTAACTCTTCAGATGTTACAAGGAGACCAACTGTGGTAGAATTACTTGAACTACAGACAAGATCAAAATTTGTGGTTAGGTCATAAATCCCACTTTACTAAAACCTTTATAACTGTCATTTTAACCTTTTAAGGTTAAAAAAAATATTTATATGTGCTTAGGTCAGTAATAGTAGTAGTAAGAATGGGAAAGCCAACACTGGTGAGTAGACCACACCTTTGGGTCATTTTCACCAATAGTGCTAAGATTAAAAGAGTAGTAAGATAAGATAAACAATCAAATAACTTACCTTTTTTCTGAAAATAATTCAACATATATAATTGAAAAAGGACCACTAAAACTTAGTAAAACATTTCTAAATATTTTAAATAATGATATATCTCCTTCAAACTAATTTTTTTGTCTAAACTTATTAGCATCAAGTTTGATCATACCTTACCTGCTTATTTACTTATTTGTTGACGTGGTTTCTTTTTATTCAAATAAATAAATAAAGCGAGATATGAGGTTTCCAGTTATATATGTAAAACAATCCAATTCAAACATCAAAATTCACTTCTTAGGACTTATATTAATTAATTTTAGATATCTATGTATAATAGTTAATTAATCATTGTTAAACTTGTTATAAAAAGAGCACATTTCATGTTTCATTTCTTTTAGTGTGCTCTTTAAAAAAATTTGGTAAAGAGGCTTTAAGTTTTGTTAAAAATGTTATTGACTTTAGTTACAATAAGTAATTCTTTCCTAATTGTTACTGTACAATTGGGGAAGGCTGCCCAAATGGGTGGCCAATAGGCTATGTCTATTGTTATTATTAAGTGGCTGCCTTAACTTCAATGTTGTTCGCTTTACTTACTTATGACTTCATTAATTTGTTTGTGAAGTTTTCTATAATTAATGTTTTCCCTTTGATTAAAGAAGTTATGTTTCTATTAATTATGTTCTAACATTCTTTGATTACAATTCGTTGTTAAATATAAATATTACTGCAATAATATTTGTCATTTGTGTTATGAAGAAGTCATTTTTTTTAAATTTGATTTATATTTGTTGTTGATATTAAATTCATGTGTAGCATAGTTAAAAAAATCTGTTGTGTGAATAATCATTATTTTAATTGGTGTTTAATTAAATCATAAAACAAAAGAAATTATTGTATTTATAAAAATATTTGACCAGTAAAATTAAATTAAAACTGACATAAAAACTAGATTAAAAAACTATTCATGAAAAGAATACACATTGGTGCATAGTAATTTTGTGTAACATAGCATTATTCTTTAAACTGGCCTCATCTTAAAATAAGCAATTTATGTTATAAATGTCCTTAATTTTAATAGTTGTGGTGCCACTAAAAATAATTGCATTATTTATGGCAATTTAAGTTCAGAAACGGGTAATGACTTTTTTATATTAATCAGATTTATTTGTAATTGTTTTTTAATCAAAAATCAATGGTATTTTTATTGATGTGTGATGTAAATGGGTTTGAATTTGTTTAAGATTAAAAATATTTAGTCAACATTTTTTAAATAGATATTTTATATTTACTTCAATTTATTTGCTTTATTTTTCTTATCTATCTAATAATGTTTAAAGCTGTTTATCTTTTTGAAGATCTTAAACCTTACCGAGCATGCCTTGGAAAGTTACAATACTGGGTGTACTGCTGGGATTTCCCTATTGATATATGTCACACGATAACTTGTAAAATGTTTACCAATAATGAGTAAAAAATAAAAGTTATCTTTTAAGCATATCTGTTTCCTTAATAGTTAAAAAATATGGTTTTGAATAAATAAAAATTTAATGAAAAAACAAACATGCATCTGCTACTTTCCTAGATATTATTTCTTGGACGTTACAAAAACATCATATTTATATGATTTAAAATAAATATGGAGGGAGGGTATTTAGGAATAGAGAGGGGTTATGGGAGGGGAGCAAAAACGATTAAATTTATTGAATAAAGTAAAAAATAAATGGCGTAAAGCTACATGGTTAAAAATAGTATAAAAATTCATACATTACTGGGCAGGTCCCAGGGATTTAGCCGCAAATCAAACTTTCAATTTTTTTTGTGTAAAAATATTCATAAAAAATTATAGCACTATAACAGAACCAATACTGATGTTTATTGAGCCTCCTAACCTTGACCAATCAACAACAATTTTATTTAGAAAATAATTAATTTTCGCAGGTAAATCCGTGCCCAGTAGATGGTTAGTATAAATTACATAAAGTAAAACAAAATTTTCATGAAAAAGAGGAAAAACCTTACTTACCTTACTACTTTACCATTCTTATCACTCTAGAAAACATATTTAGATTGGTAATTAAATGTTCTATGTCATAATATACAAAAAAAATTGATCAAACCAATCTGAACTTCGCTTCCCTTAAATTAAAGAAAATATTGTACTGCTTAGTGGAGCTACTTTACTACTTTTGCTACTAATATTGTTGAAAATTAATTTTATATCTGTGTTTTTTAAAAAATTGTAAATTCAACTTTCAAGATAGTAGATAAGAATTTAATGGGTAATATCAGTCATAATTTAATATGTATACATTATTTTAGCATTTCATTGACTTTAAAATAAGCGATTTGTTTAGACAGAATTCTTTATGGTCAAAAAGTTATTGGGAAAGTCTATTGACATAATGTGTATTATACCAATCTTTTCCTGTCTATATTTGATCCTGGTTTGGCACATGAATGTTTTAGTGACTTCCAATATTTTTTAAACTGTTTTTACTTTTCCCAATTTATATGGTAGGTATATAGGAAAAATATTGTGTTTGCAAAAAAAAATCTGAAATCGGAATATTACCTGAATTATCTGTTTCAGGTGTTTTAAGGCCTCCTAAGTGGTTTTCATAAAGTAGTCAGTATGTATGTGTGTGTGTATGCGTGTATCTGTTAGACTTAAAATTTTGATCTTCAAATCAGTCAATAGATGTAGTTGTGCTATCCATAAAATATTTTTTTTATATGCAATTTATGATAAAAACACTTGATGGGACGTTAATTACTAAATTAAATGACTATATTTCGCTACACATTACATAGCATATTCATGTCTATAAAACCTAAAAAGAAAAGATAAACATTAAAATATAGCAATAACTACAACATTCAGAGAAATTTAAAAATAAAAAATATACATAATTTCAATACAAAAAATATAAAACTTACAATTAGTGGTTACATGTTAAGATAATTAATGCAGTCAATAACATTAAAAAGTAACTTCTATAAGCCATTCTTACAAAGAAATTAAAAATAATTAAAAAGTAATTAAAATATGAAGTTAAATCTAAAATCAAGCATTAAAAACTCAAAATGAATCAAAGAAAAATGGTACGATAGAAGTATGAACTTACAGTATTAGCGGAAATCAAAATGTATTATATTGAAAACAGTATAGAAAAGCATTAAAAATTAAAATATTACAACACCAACAATCAAATAAAAATTGAGAAGAGACTAGCAAAATGAACCTTACAAACTATAACATAATGGAAGTTAATAGATATTAATAATCATTTCATTGTTGTTCTCAGAATCAATAATCTTGGCTTCTTCCAAATTAAAATGATGGTTAAGTGTAGTGGCATGGGCTGCTAGTGCAGTTTTCTTACTTTTTGACCTGATATTTTGGTTATGTTGTTCTTTTCTATTATGCCAGGTTTGTCTAGATTCTCCTATGTATTGTCCTGGGCAATCTTTGCATGGAATTTTATACACGAATCCCATGGTTTCATCTTTGGTGGGTTTATCCTTCAAATTAGAGAAAAAACTACGTCCAATTTTGTTTATAGATTTATGTCCAAAATTGATTTCAGGACAATTATATTTTTTGAAGGTCCTATTAATGGTCTTTTGTACCTATTATAAAAAATTGTCAAAAATCGAAAATGATCCAATTGAGTTGAAGATACAAGTGAATACCATTATGTAATAAATAAGTTGCCAAGTTTCATTTCAATATGATAAGTACATCTATGATTTCTGTTCAATCATAAAAGTTAAGCAGCTTCGAGTGTGGTCAGTGCCTGGATGGGTGGCTGCTAGGAATAAAGCTTATGTACTTACTATCTGAGGACGTGTTGCTGTATAAATTAGAGGATTGAAGCAAGTCAGAAGTAGGGAGGATGTGATTAAGAAAAATTCCGAGGTACCCCGTACTTATTTTTTTTTTTAATTCTGTCTTTTATTCTTTGTAAATAGTGTTAATATTTCACATCAATCAGTCATATTTGTTACCTACATTTTGATCAAAATATTATTGCAGTAATTTTTCTTTGTTGTTGCTAGATAGAGATTTATTAAGTTACTAGTTAAGCTTATTGCTGTTTTAAGAGTTAGAGATTAACTATAAAAAGTTTAATGCTTTGGTGTTAAAATGAATAAAACTTAATACTTTATTGTTGATATTTAATGTAATGAAGTATTTATTTTAATATTTACTATCAATTATATATTAATTGTAACAATTTAAGATATTGGAAATTAATTCTGTTTTATCTATGTTGTTCATTTGGGTAATTAAATATTTAACCTCATCTTTCGCTATCTATATATTTTTAACAATCCTTATTTTAAGATTATGTTGACCTTAAATTTTTAACAGAAAATTCTCCTTGCATTGTGAGATTAATCTACCACAAAAAAACTATTTTTTCTTTGTCTATTTTTCTGAAAGTACATCTATTGTTTAATCCTTTTTTACAAGTTTTGGTCTTTGATCCAAAACACCTGTTGATTATGTAGAATGTAATCAATGTTTTAATTAATCAACAAATCTATGTAGAGATGTACCTATCTCAATCTTCCAAATTTACTGTTTTCTCCTGCTGTTCCATCTTGCATTGGCAGTAATCTTAACAAGTATATTATTATCTCTTCTATTCTTTTGAATTTATTTATAAAACTTTTAAATGCGATATTCACTAAATTAATTGCAAAAAATGCAAGCCTAATATATTGTAAGACCTAAAAAAAGTAATGTATTCGTGCCCTCTGCCTTGTAAATATTAAAATTTTAAGATATTGCATTGTTGGCATTTTATATAAAATATAATGCAATTTAAATATACTACAAATATAATACAAAAAACATTAAATTTGCTTCAAGCTGGATTTTTACAATATGTATTGTCCAAGCTATGTTTTAAAATAATGTAAATAAAGTAAAGTGTAAATTTTGTGAAAGTATAATAAGCTAATTAAAAAACTGGCCTTTTAAAAGCCGAAAAATATTTTAAATATTATAGGATACAAAAAATGTTGGTGAAATTTTTATTTTTACTAATGATTTGTGTAATGCTGATTGGTTGTTTATATCAAATGTTTAAAATGAAAATAAACCTTATTTTATTTCTGATTGATTTTGATCTACTTAAAATGAATTTAAAAACATTTTGTTTATATATTTGCTTAGATATAATACCTTGAAGTATTTTAGAACTCTTTACAGTTTGAGTTGAGATGTTATCTCGAACCAACTATTACTCAAATGATACATTTAAAAATAATTAATTATTCAAGGTGTTGACTAATTTATGAAAAAATCGTAGATGATCATGGGCTTGCATTACACAAATCATTTTTTAACTGTGTATGAATAATAAAGTAAATATTTCCATGTATATTTTAACTATATGCCTGTTTTGTAGTAGTGAAATCCCTGATTATTCTTAATTTAAGTACAAAGTATATATTAAATAATTAATATTAAAATACAAATAATTTCATAACTTAATTTTTTAAATGATGAAACATTATTATTAAGTTTTAACGCTCTTAGTTTACTTCTTTCTTCTTCGTGTTAACATCTTGAACCACTGAGCAGAATGCAATGTGGCAGTGGTATGGACGTAAAGTATGTAAAATTACTCGTACGTTTAGAAAATATTTATACCACAATAATTGCATAGTTATAAAATTTATAACTGTTTCAATGGTACTAAACTTTTTTTGCACTGAATACTTCACCTGAATTATTTGTTTCAGGTGTTTTTAAAAACTCTCATTAATTAATTTATTTGTTATTAAATAATATATTTGCACATTTTTATCAAAAATGCTTTTCATAGAGCATTTGTGTAATTTTATTTTTCTTTATTATATTTGCACAAACATAAACACAAGTAGATCTTTATTATTATTTTTTTAATTTCCATTTTTTTATAGTTTATCTTGTGCAAAATGTTAAGTATATTGTAGGATAATCTCTGTGCCTTTTTCATAGCTATTACTGAAATATGTATTTCTTAACTCCTCTTTTATTTCCAACTGTAAAATTTTGTAAGTATTTGGACTTATATTTGCACAAAAATTTCCCTGAGGTACTTGCATTTGTCTGATATATTTGATTTATTTAACCTTCTAAATGAGCTAATGTTAATTCCTATAAAAAACAATATTTTATCATACATTAATTAGTTAATGTTTAAAGTGAGTAAGAAGAGTTATAGAATAATCAATATATCACACTCATAGTAGGTCTTGTTTAGTTAAAATGGCGCACATTTTTTTTAATATCAGTTTCTATCTACTTTTTGATACAATATTGCAATAAAATTTAAACATTTTTTATGACATTGCAATAAAAAAAATACTTCTATAGGTTTAGAGAGTTGAAATAATTTAAGGGCATTTTAAAAAAAGAATGATGAATGAAAAAAGAATGTCAATTCGATTTCATGGATTAGTTCAAATTTTTGCTCCAATATGGTCAATATAAATTCTCAGAAAACTATTTCATTATTCCTTTTATATATTAATCTTTTATTCTTGAAAAATAAACCAAATACATGCAAGTAACTCATTATCAAAAATTTAAATAAGATTTTTTTTTAATTTATTTAATAAATCAAAAATAAAAGGTTACTTTATTATTTAAACTGATTTTATTTTTAACAATTGACAATTTTAACAATTAATTTTTTTTAACAATTTAACAATTGATAAAAAAGTTAATATCATTCCCTAAAAATTGTTTTTGAATAATTTTATTATTATTATATTGTTTTAATGTTATAATTGCTTGTTTGTCATAAATTTATTTTAAAGATTAATAAATCTGATCTAAATAAAAAATAGTATAGCCTTCCTTTATTGTAAAAATGATATATATAAGTTATACTTAAACTTAACTTACTTATGGGTAATTGTATAACCAATTTCATGTAGAACTATTTTCATCGTTACCAATGTATATTCTGAATTAAAGTAACTATAAATAATTTTGAGGTTGTAACTCTAGTAGAGAGTTATATTACACAATTGTGTCTCTCATACCCCTCCCAGATATTCAGGACTTTTATGTTTGCTTTGTGCAATATTTTGCCCCTTTTTCCTTACATTAACTCTGAAAATTTAAAATTCTTAAATAATTTTTTAATAATTGTTAAAAAACAATATTTATTTACATTAAAAACATTAATAATAATACAAAAAATTGTAGAATGGTGTTCAAGAAATATAAGTAATTTCAATTCTTATAAATTAGTTATTCATACTTTTTATAGGTTTAACTAGGAGGAGGTCAACCCCCCCCCCTCCCCCAATCTTGCTCATATGTATTTAAGTCCAATTCAGTCTAAAAATTACTAAAAGCTGGCATGGTCCAATATCAGGGTAGTTTATTGAAATCTCTTTAACGTTATATACTTTATCTATTTAGTATTTTTTACTGTTTAATAAATATTTTAAAAATTTCATATAGAACTAGATATCAACTTGTTGAACCTTCATATATAATCTACAATTATAAATTATATTAACATAGAGAATCTTTTCCAAAAAGTTGTAGATTTTAAAAATATTTAATCTAGTTGACTCTAAACTATTTTGATTGTATGTTGCCGTTTTATTTTAAACAATTTCAGTGTTGTTTTAAAATAGTTATCAAATAATAAACAAAGATATAACTCAAGTTACCAACTTGTACCAGGTTCTAATTTTTAAAA
Source organism: Microvelia longipes (assembly GCA_018340805.1). NCBI lineage: Eukaryota > Metazoa > Arthropoda > Insecta > Hemiptera > Veliidae > Microvelia > Microvelia longipes. Next base: position 33,525,934 of record JACMZG010001863.1, read on the forward strand.
ATGAACCATGTTTAATCTTAAAGCACATGCTCTGTTGAACAACATGATTTTTGTTTCCACTTAACACAAATACAACTCTGGAACAAGGTGAAGGCCTACAACAGTGAATCAAAAAGACATTATTTAATTTCTTATTTCACTTTTTTGAGGTTTTAAAATGTCTAGTTTAAGCCCTCAAAAAATAAACTCAATAACTCGATTAAATGGCTGGTTTATATTAGCTGCTATAACTGTGTTGGCATTGCTACCTCTGACATTCTTAGTTGGTCTGTTACTTCTAAAATTCTATTGTTATGTTCATTTTATGACAAATCACAACTTATTTATTATTTTCCTTGTACTCTTTAGCATATTCTCCTCATATCAACTATATACTATAACTCATATCTTTCTGCTATCAAAATATTACCAGAATTTATCCAAATTCAGAGAAAGAATACACTAATGCTCTGTAAAGCTTAGAAGCTTCTCTGAACCCTCATCACATGACAAGTCTCATCATACCACCCTAAGCCTTTATGTATCTCCCATGTTATGTATATACTTAGTTGCTTTTAATAGTATGGTAATTTATTGTGTGAATGGAGTGAAAGGCTTAAATGAAAGAAACCTATCTAATTATTCGTATTTTTAGTTCAAAGTGAATATATCATCCTTTTGTAAAGAGAGAAGATTTTAATAGTTATTTTATCATATCAATACCTTTTTAATTATTATAAAGGTTCTTTAATACCTACAAAAATTATTTTCTATGAACCAGACCATATTGTTGAATTCTTTTATTTATATAGCTCTAATTTTTATTCATATGCATACAACATTGTTACTTATAATAGAAATGAAGCTTCTAATGCATTTATACTACAACTGGATAACTAATTCTATCATTTTTGACAACATGTTTTTTAAATGTTTAAACAGCACAATTTAATATAATTAATAAATTACTTGTGCTAATTTATTAGTTTAATCACAATGTGACATTAATTTTCCCTGAATATGTAAATAGATTCTGTAACGTATTATTTATTATAACTGTAATGTTTTGTTATTTCTTTATATGAGAAAACAATTTATACATTCTTTAAAACAATTTTCTCATTATAATTCTTTACTTTTGTTTAGATCATTGCGGGTCATTGGATCAATTTTTATACTTATTTTATTTTTGTAATTATATCCAACTACAATGCTTTATCAATTTTTTTTATATATATATATATATATATCATATATATTTATAAATATGTGTTGTGACTGTGGGTGTGTGTGTGTTGGTTGTTGTGTGTGTAAGTATGTCAAAACATAATATAGAGTAGAACTTTAAAAAATGTTTAAATATTCTAGTGTGGTTGAAAGTGGAACAATGAATATTGTACAATTTAAAAAAAATTGGTCCCATGTTTTATTTAAGTTTTGTTTCAATAATTGTTTGTAATGCAAAGTATCCAAAGTAAAAATTAAATTTATACATTGCATCTTTTTTACATTTTATATTATAGTATATTATGTTAAATTGTATCATTATAGTCTAAATTTATTTATAATTTATCAGACTAATTTTTTATGTAATCGTTATGCTCCCTTAATGTAAAATGGTTATAAAACTTAAATATTTTTAAGACTAGACTTCTCTATAAGAAAATAAATCAATAATTCTTAAATGTGTAATAAACAAGAAGTAATTACGTATTAAAAGATATAATAATATTACAAAAAAAAATAAATTAGGGGACCATAATATAATAAATTATTTATATTATGTAAAAAATGACAAAAGATTGAATATTGTTATAAATACAGAAAGTTATAATAGGTAATCTATAAAATTAACTTTATTTTGGCACAGCAGCAGAAAAGTTTAATTTAGTACAGTAAATTGATAAGTATATTATATTTTGTAAACACTTGATAAGTTATGAAAATAAAAATTGTATTAATGTAATGGTAAACCTGACCAGAGAATAATGGAACTGTAAACATTTAGGTATCAACAGGTATTACAATTAACTCTGAGCCTCAGTCTGTAGCATCAGTAATATTAACTTGTATCTTAAAGTTATTTTTTTTTTATTAAAACATTTAATACTTTTTGTTTCCTAGTTCTATTTTATATTTTTCAGAGTGATATTGTAAAGAAAAAATAATATTAAAATATAGTAAAACAATTGCTGTTTTGCATAAAAAGCATTTTGTGCTATTAGGGCTGTTTATTTAAAATGTAAACAAATAATTCAAATAAATAAACAAAAATTAAAATATTAATTTTGAATGATCAGAATAAAGTTTACTAAGAATTTGTGGTTCAAAGTTAGTACACCAACATAAAAGAGACATAATAATGTATTTTAAAGACACTATAGGGAATACGTATAAAAAACACTCCTACTTCATATACTAGACTATATTTCGCCCCCTAGTCTAGTATCATATTAGTCATAGTATAACTAGGGGGCGAAATATAGTCTAGTATATGGAGTAAGAAGTGTTTTTTATACGTATTCCCTATAGTATCTTTAAAATACATTATAATGGATAAAGGGAACAAAAAGAATGTGAATAAAAGAGACAGTTAAAAATGTTTAATGTGTTCTTTGAATAGAAAATGAAATATTAAGAATAAATAAATATGAATAATTAAAGAAAAGTTAGGATATAATCTTGCTGTGACTTATTTTATAAAAAGTTAAGAAGATTGTGGTTTATTTTTACTATTATAAAACTTTACCTGTGTTTTTAGAAACACTTTATTAGAAACTTTGAACTTCAAAATTATTGAAAGAATGATTCTTAATATCATGTGATGTTTTAATGTCATTGTAAACAAAATATAAAAAGTATATTGTTAAACAAGAAATAAATAGAACACCTCATTTTATAAAAATAAATTAAAAACTTGTACAGCTAGTTTTGTTGATAGTATTTTTTTTTGAAATCTTACCTCTTACTCTAAATATTAATTTAAGTTGATATAGAATTTAGACTTAGCAGTGGCTTTATTTGTATTAGGCTTCAAGAATATTTAAATTATAAGATGTTCAAGAATGTTATTATAAAAGATACTGACTGGAAAAGTGTACAAGCAATTACCAGTAATCAGCTAATACTTTCTTAATTTTGTCCTATTTGAGGAATTTTAGATTTATAAACTCTTTTTGTGGGTATAATCGTAATTCTTTGCATTGCTTCAGTCAATAGTCTGTTTATTAACCGATAGACTTAACTATAGCATACCACATGGTTAAAATCAGTTGACAGCGTGGGAAAATAATGTGAGGGAGCAAATGAGGTTAGTCCTGGATGTTAAACCACGCCCACAATTTCATATCAGGCCAACCTTATTGGTTTCTCAACACTACTTTCCCAAGCTGTCAACTGTGTGTCATACTATAACTATAAATAGAGTTTTATTGATCTGTTCTCTAACCAGTACTTTGTGTTCTCAGCCAATAGGTTAACCACAACTGTTACAGTCATCAAACATTTCTACTGAACTAACAACTGAAAAGTTATTTTAATTATAAATAAAACAGAACAGTTTTTGTCTCTCCACACATTATTATATTAATATAACAGAGCCGGCTTTCAACCGTTAACGGTCATCATCAGTGCCTACATGACAAACAATTGATCAATTAATAAAATGAAAAAATAGAGTAAAAAATAAAATAAAATAATGCAATAAACAAAGAAATCTAAAATAAACGCGACAATAAGATGTCAAAATAATTAAAAATTCTAAAACAACATATAATTAATAAAACATAGCATACCGGTGAAAGTGAGGCTAGTAATCAACCAGTGTATTTAAAGGTGAGTACTTGACTGGAGGGCATGGCGCCTTTGCCACAGATTGAATACACACAGAGTTGCCCCCACCCTCACTCCTAGCATTTAGAAATTTGGAACTATCCTTGTCTATGAATCGCAGAATTTTTAGCCTTTAAAGGAAGTTCAGTTTACTACCCTTCACCATTTGGTGAAGAAAAGCAACTTGATATCCACTCATATGACCTTCTTCCATTGTATGCTTATAGAAGCAGCTGTCCATGCGCACTAAGTGCTCCGCAAGTCTAGTGGAGAAACTGTGTCCAATTTGACCTAAGTAGGCGCTATCGCAATGTCCGCATTTAAGTAAATACACACCGCTACGATCTTTTATCTCTACTTCATCTTTGTAACGCAATAAGGTGTTACATAAAGATCCTACACAGCTATAGGCGATGTTAAACCCATTAGATCGAAGAACGGTGCCTACTTTCTCTGAAATAGTACCAATGTAAGGCAAAGATCACCAAGGCGGAGGAGAGGGAGGTCTCGCTGAAACGTCAGATTCGTCGATACGATCAAGAACAGCCTTTTTGTCTTTCTTATCCATAAGACGTTTTATAATATCAGGCGAGTAACCGTTGTCAGTCGCAATATTCTTGATAATAGCAAGTTCTTTACTATATTCATCCGTAGAAAGAGGAACTGTTTTAAGCCTATTGATCAAGGAGTGAAAAGCAGCCAACTTATGAGTCCACGGATGCATCGAGTCAGCAGGAATGATATTATCTGTAGCAGTGGGTTTACGGTAAATACCATAATGAAGAGTGTCATTACTCCGCGTAATAGTAAGGTCCAGATAATTAAGGGCACCTTCAACTTCTGTGCATAAGCATGTCTTCTCCCCCCACCCATATACAGAAAATATCATCCACGTATCTACTCCATGACTTAATTACGACTACACTCAACTGCTAGAACACCTGGATTGGTGTTGTCATTAGGTTTATCGTTATTACTAAGATTTCCCTTAATCTTAGATATTTTACTGTTAATAACATTCTTCTTTTCTTTACAGCGATTTTTAATAATTATCTTTATACTTGTGACAAATAAATTAAGATCTTCTTGAAGTAACACATTTTTTAGCTTGTTAAATATGTATTTAGAATAATGCTTAACGCAACTTTGAATATTAAACCAACGACTTCTTTCTTTAGAAAGTAGGATGTTATTAAACTTATGTTGAGTAGTCTCATTGACATTTAACTTTTGAATACCATATTTATATAAGAAAATAGGTGTTAGATGTTCCGACATGCATCTGTTTATAAACCATATGTCATAATGGATTAACTCTTTTTTAACTTTAAGTTTAATATACTTAGATTTAAGTTCAGCTATATTATATCCGTCTATTTCATCCAGAACACCCATACTTAAGTAATTAAAACGACTTATATTATTTGCCATGATGTTGTTGTTGCTCAATAATGCTCGACAAGCCTTATTTATTTGTTGAATTGACCCGTGGAGTGCCAAAATAATGAATTTATTTCTCTATTTTAATTACATTATGAAAATACAATAAGTGAGCATTGTAACATTGGTGTGAATAAAGATAAAATGTTATCAATCCTATATTTTACTCCTGAGTAACTCTAGCTGACAAAAACAAAATGTTGAGATTACAAGTTATAACACTAAAGATTATTAAGTATACCTTATCATTATTATTATTAAATTTATTAAGTATAGATTATAAGCTATACCGCATAATCTTTGATAAATGCTTGATAAACATCCTGTACCTTTTCTTTTTAAACTGTGCAAGACTTGACTTGATTATTTTTTGCTTGTTAATATTTTTTTTTTAAAGATTTATTATTTTAAAAGCATACATACAGTATAATATAAATATCAGCATAAAACTTTTATAAGTAATATAATAATAATAATAAAAGTCTATTTGACAATGGAATATACAAATGAAACTATGAAAATAATAAATTTAATAGCCGCATAAGCTAGCTTGTGGGCGGCTATATATTTCTTTATTTGTTTTTCCTTATCATTTATAGATATTATTGTTATTTTTATGTTAATAATTTATAATAATTTATTTACAATATTTTGTTAATTTATAAATTTAATTACATTTCAAAGTGAAAATTCCATGCATTTTGGTTGATTAAAAACAAAACATATTTTTTTTTTCCTTTTCATTTTTTAAATAGAAAAAATAATACGTATAATACAAAAAAAAAACTAAGTATTTTAAAAGTAGATGGATTTAGGTTAGTTAAATATAAGTTAAATTTTTTTAGTAGGTGGCGAATTTTAGCCACAGTTAACATCTTTTTTGTATAAAGTAAAGATTAGATTTAATATTGTTAGGTAATTGATTAAAAATAACAGGACCTCTTGCTGCAGCGTGGCATTGCATGAGGGATGTTCTACATCTGTAAGTTCTCACAAGTCTATTTTGCTTATTTCTGGTGCTTAAATCATAGTTTTTTGTTTCGTTAAAATATTTTAATTATACTTGTTTTGTGAATAATTGCTTAACAGTAAGAACAGGGAAATCCAAAAAGAGTTGTTCAGTTGAATAGAGTCTAGGCTTCCTTAGGATTGTTTTAATAACAGCTTTGAGCTATTTCTAATGAAAGTAGATGAGTTGGGTGAGAACCCCACCCCACTATACCATAACTGATAATTGATTCCACTAACGCGTGATAAATTGTTTTCATTAATTTTTCATCACAAAAATCTCTGAGACATCTAAAATAATATATAAATTTACGTATTTTATTTGTTAAATTCTTAATTTGAGTTTTCCAAGTCATTGTTTGGTCAATCGTTATTCCTAAGTATTTTATTGAGCTCACTCTATTTATTGATATGCAATCACAAGGTTGATTTACGTTTATTTTTTTTGCATTTACAGTCATGAATTTTTAATTTGTCAATATCTTTCAGTTGTCCTTTTTTAGAAATAGAGAAAGTAATAAAGTTTGTTTTCTTGGTGTTTAGGTATAAGAGAATAGTGTGAAGCCAGTTACTGATAAGAGATAACGGTTGTTCGACGTTAGCCAACAATTGTTGCCATCAGTATCTGAGGAGAAGAGCAGACACGTATCATCAGCAAACCTATTATTTCTTCTGTGAAGTTAGGGATAAAGTAAAGGTCATTTATATAGGCTAAAAATAATTTGGGTGACGTCACTGTGCTCTGTTGAGTGCCTGTGGTCAGAGTGGCTGCATCACTCAGCTGGTTTAACAGTCTAACTTGCTGTTGTCTGTTAGTAATGTACTGAGAAAATATAAAATATAAAACTTATGCAGTGAGAATTAAAGTATTTTGTTCAAATACTCACATGTTGACTCTTTATAGGAGATCTTTTCCTTTGATTAGTTCTAGGATTTAAAAAATATGCCCGAGGCTTGCATTTTGCCTTTTAATTATTTAGTTACTATGCTCACGAAAAATGGCATGAGAGTATCTCTAGAGGGTAAAAGAAATAAAATACAATTAAGTCAAATATCGTTTATCAACATTTATAATATTTGTATACACCTGAACACTTTTATAAATTTACTTATGAGAGCAAGAAAAATTTTAACCACATTAAAACATATTTTTAAACCCTATTAATCACAACAATAACACTTAAAATTACATGTTTCTTTAACAATAACTTCTGAGTGATTAAAATTATAGAAATAAAATAAAAGTATTAACAATAATATATTTTGCTGATGATCCAAGTTGTCGAAGCAGTCCGGAAATAAATAATAATAATAATAATAAACACAAAAAACAGAAATGTTTAAAGAATTTGACCTTATCCTGGCTTTATTATTGAATAAATCTTATCTTTAGCTACTTATTTAACAAACTGAATAATCAGCTACTGTCAAAACTTGTTCTTACATATACTTCTGGACGGAAGCTGATTCTTCAATTGCTTTTTTAACTTGCAGCAAATCCTAAATGAATATATTTTGTATGGGCCTCATAAGGACATGTATTTTAATAAAATAATGGGCAAGTAGATTGGGTTGAAGCCTTATTCATGATACTTTATTAGAGTTGCTGATTATCTTGGATAATCAGGATTCTGTTTTAGATCCTCATGAAATTACTATTGCAAGTAATACTATTATGAACAAAAGATTAAAATAAGGAACAGTAATTTTTGAGGAATATTGATTTTTAATTTGAAATGCTATAATTGTTATTTAATTAAAAAAAAATTCTTAATTCTTTAAGAATTAAAGAATATAAATTCTTTCTTTTCTTATTTCTTTTTATATTTCTTATTTTTTTTTTCTTTATAAAAAAATTTCCATGATCTATTATTGATTTCAAACCAATCACTCTCCTTGAACATTGTTATTTATAGAAACATATTAGATCCTCACACATACAAGTACAAGTAAATTCCACTAATTATTAACTTTCATCAAGCAAGAATCTATAGCAAATTGTGTTACAAATGCGTTGCATGAAAACATAATACATAGTAATCAATTAAGAAAATGGTTCATCAAATTAGACATGAAAGTTGTTGTAGTTAAAACTTCACTTAAAGAAGCACAGCTGCCTAGCTATTTAAAAAGAAATCTACGTTAAAAATGTACTTAGCCTACAACCAGGTAAAATGCAGGTACAACCTGCTACATCTTTGTTAATGTCATTTTTTAAATCGTTAAAAAATAAAATTTGAATCCAATTAAAGGTAAATTATATTAAGTATATGTATAATTAGTGAATGTAATAGTAAAATTTAAATATAAAAATGTTTCTTAAATTTAATCTGAAAGTTAACTGTGTTACTAAAAAGAAAAAAAATGTATTGGATAAAAAAACAACTAAATTGAGTAAAGCTAAAAATCTCATGTTAATCAAATAATTGCATTATCACTCAAAAGTAAGCTAACAAATTTCACAACACAAAAAAGAACTGTAAAACAATAATAATGCTCTATATTAAATTAACACATAGTTTAAGACTAAAATTAAACCCTTGATAAATATTTATGAATTAATTTTGGCAATTTCTTATAAGTTATGAGGTGGATTAATTATTTTAGAACTTTTAGCAATTTCCATCCAGTTTCCCATGTGTGGTCTGAAAGTAATAACATCAAATTAGATTAAATAATGTGAAAGTTGGTTTTAATGTGATATTATTTGATATATTTACTGTAGGTGTCATATTTAAAGGAGTATTTTCAAATTTATTTAGAATGCGTAAACTTTAAACATATATTGAGTAATTTAACTTAAAATTACTTCAATCCTTGTGTACGTATGGACTGTCCTGGCGTCCTCCTTCTCTCAAAAGGGGTAACTCAGCTGTTGAGGGGTTAATCTTCTAGTGGCGGAGATTACCACAACACCAGACTCTTATTAATGGGTTTCTTAAACTTTGCAACAAAGAATATATATAAATAAAGGTGGCCCTGGGATTTATTATTTCTGATAGGAAAAGGTTAGTTTTGTAACCAGTTAACAGGAGCTCTAGTATGTGATTTGGTAGTTTCACCATTTCAACCCTAAGAAAAAGCCATTATTTTAATTGGATCATATAAGTTAAGCAACATCGATCATGGTCAGTGCCTGGATAATTAAGGACTATCTAAGAACTAGCAAAGTGAATCTGAAGACTTGTTGCAGTATAAATGTAACGACTTGTATATTTTGAGGATGAGCGTAGGCATAGGGAGTTCAAAGCAGAGAGGATAAGCGAAGTGAATCTGATGTAAAATGGAAAAAGTTCTGAGGTACCCTGTATCCAATTTTTTATTTTATTTTAGACATTTTAGTTAAAAGACAATTAATTTATCATGAGTAAAAATTTCATTTATTTATCATTTTATATCTATTATATTCTTTGCTTAGCATGCCCTCAATTTTTTAATCATGTCTTCTAACTACCATTAAAGAATACAGACCTTGGTGTATAGGTGATGTAATTGGAGCCAGGTGCAGGTCCAGGTGGTAGGTTTACTTTGAATGCCTGTTTATTTTTCATATTATAAGTATGATTATCATCTCCACTATCTTCCATATATTCTTTTTCAATACTATAATCATCAAATTTCAACCAACCTAAAAAATATTAATATATATAACACTTAAAAATTGAGTTCAAAGTACATCAGAACTTTTTCTCACCTTATCGGGTTCGCTACATTCACCACTTTATATGGAAATCACCTAATTTATATCGTAGTTAGTCACTGAACACGCTTGGCTTGTTCTTAGACATTGTCATTACCTGCCCATCCAGGTAATGACCTCGCTCAATGCTGCGTAACTTAGGTGATCCAACAAAAAGGGACATTAATGACATCAGAATTCAGATGAAATCCTGGTTTCGGAATTTTATCTGAATTCCTATATACTTACATTATAAATTAGGAAAAGTAAAAAGCAAGGAGGGATTGAGTGATTAAAAGTTGATTATAATATCTTAAAGCGTTATACTTATAACGTTAACTAATAACTTTATAAGAGCTCTACGCCACTGATTAATTTCAACTATGTTCGTCTATGAGGCAAGCTAGAATTTTAGTCAGTTTAGCTTGCTTTTTCTCATCATTATTTTTTTTAACTGCACCACTGACAAAGATAATCAATTTTGTGATACACCAAGAGTTTTCTCAAACGATATTCCATCCTTAATAACAAATAGTCCATAAATAAAAAGTAATACTTACTTGGATTAATATTTCCAAGTTTTTTAGCTGTTGAATATAAGAGCTCAGGTGACCAGAAATGAGGTATTCTAGCAAAGGCCTTACCAGCATCAGCCGGAAGATGTAAACCAAGTTTGTGAAGCAGAAGTATGAAGGGTTGATACTGCATAACGGCCGATTGTTCACAGTTCCAAGCGACAAGTGGAATACCTTCCTCAATCACTGAAACACCCCGGCCATCTACCCAACAATTATCTTAACAATGATATGATTTAGGCAAAGAAATAAGTTAGTCATGAAAAATCACCACAATAAGTATATTGTGTACTAGGTAAAGTAAATAAATTAATAATTATTCTTGTTTTATGTATGTATGAATACAAAGGTATTTGTAATCCTTCTTATATTTTTGTAAAATATAAATTGATATTGTTTTACACATGTATTTACAATAAAGGTTATTATTACATACTAGAATGTAAATTGTAATGTATACACAATATTTTGTTCCTAAACATTTCTACGAGACACGATAACTGATCCTTTTTGGATCAGAACCAATCTTGGTACAAAAATTGACCTTATAAATGTCCAAAACCCTATTGTTTATGAAATAATGACAATAATGATTCAGGGAAATACCCAAAACTTGAAAAAATATCTGATTGGGTTGAAATTTAAGTCACATATACAACTATGTATGTTACACACAAAGTTAAATATTATTATCAGTATTAGCACTGACTTCATTATTCAACGAATATGACCTTCTGTAAAGAAATCAAGGTTTGTGGCAACTACAGTTGATAATTTGCTCGTATTTTGACAGGATGCCTCTTAAAAAATTACTTATAAGAACAACTCCTGCAGTACAGCAACCACAGAAGCAGCCCACAGCGCTGACGCCATGTACCTAACAAGCAATTTTTAATTTAATATATATTGTTTAAATGAACGCATGACTTTGAAATGAATAATGAATACCCTATTATACTTGCTATGAAGGTTTAACATTTAGAGAGTACTTACAAGTTGAGTAGAAAGGAACTGGCTCTACAGGTGCATTAGTTTTTATTTTGGTAGCTAATTTAGCATGACAAGCTTCCAACAGAACCTTCTGAACCCAAAACACTATTTCTGATTTATTATTTTTTACCAGATGGCCTAAAAATGTAAGAATAAATTTATTAGTGCATAAGTAATAAATACTGTTCAAAATTAATAAAGCCATAATGAAGGTGGTAATGATGGAATCATGGTAGTTTCTATTTATTTATTTATTTATTTATTTATTTTTCTAAGAGTTAATACAAATACATAAAATTACAAAAGTAAAATTACTATTGTGTCTCTGAGTCAAAATCTTAACTTAATTACAAAGAACAATTATTTATAAAATCGTTTATAGAATAAAAAGCTTCCGTAATCAAATATGTTTTTATTTGCTTAGCGAATGCTGTTAACTCTAAGTTTTGAGTTTTAGGCTTCAGGCAGTTATACATTTAATGGCAACTATTTTAGGCGAATTAAAAGTTTATGAAGTCTACAGTGAGGTACTATTAGCATATGGTTATATCTAGTATATATGTTATGATATCAATATTTCTATGGTGGTTACTTTCCGAGTGAATAAATAAAAGCAAGTTATAAATAACAAAAGATGGTAGAGTCATAAGAGAGATTTCTTAAAATAGGGCTTACACGATTCAGAATATTGTAAGTTAAAAATTATACGCAGGGCCTTTTTTTGGAGTAGAAAATATTTAGAGCACTGGTACTGGTTCCCCACAAGGCAGCACAATAACATTCTTGAAAGAAGTAGGCGTAGTACACTGATATCATGGTTTTCACATCCAATACTTCTGATAATTTCCTGAGTAGGAAAGAACTGATGATAGCTTCTTTGCCAGTTGAGAAGTATGCTTCTCCCAGGTGAGTAGAGAATCCAGAGTAACTCCAAGGAGCTTCAGCGAATTCTCTCTATCTGGCGATTTCAGCAAAAATATCAACACTTGACTCTTCTCATCATTAAGTGTCAGTGAATTGGTTGAAAACCAGTCTTTAGCTCTACTTATAACTACATCTTTCTGATTCAATAGAGTCTGTCTATTGGCGTTCTTGATTAAATACGTTGTATCGTCTGCAAATCTAATGCACCTATGGCTGAAGTCAGGAAGATCATTACAGTAGATAAGAAAAAGATAGGGCCTAGAACAGATCCTTGAGGAACTCCATACTGTAATTCTCTCGCGTCAGATAGTTTTCCGTTAACGTGTACCTGTTGAATCCTTTTAGTGAGATATGACATAATGAGCTCCAGAGGGAGACCCCTTATCCCACAACTCAGCAGCTTAAGTTTCAACGTCTGAAAATGAATGCAGTCAAAGGCTTTTGAAATGTCACACGATAGAGCAAGCAATTCTTCTTTGTTTTCGAAAGCGTCATAAATGTCTTCTGCTATTGTTTGAAGTGCCTTATAAGTAGAGCGATTCGCTCTGAATCCAAACTGTTGGTCATGAAAAAAGTTATTTTTGTTTAAAAATTTTAAAAGTCTATTTTTTATGATTCTTTCGAATATTTTTGAAAAGATTGGAACGATAGATATGGGCCGAAAATTGTTAAGATCACTCACAGGACCTTTTTTATATATTGGTATGACTCTACTGACTTTAAGACAAGAAGGAAAATAACCTAGGAAGATACAGTTATTAATTAGATGACTTAAATATGGACTTATATAAGAGATAATTTTTTTAATAAAATTATTACTAAAGTAATAAATGTCAAAACTATTTGAATTCTTTAACAAGGATGTAATCTTTTTAACTTCCTCACTGTCTGTGTAATTAAGATAGAAGGATTTGGTTTGACAAGGAGGTGGTTGTAGATGCTGTCTAGGAGTAGAGTTAGATGGCTTGGCCAGGTTAGCATGAAGCTTATCTGCAATACAGGTTTCACAGGTAATTTCCAAAAAAACGTCCATCAATTTAACTTAACCTAACTTTTATGATCTAAGATTTTGCCTTCCATTTAGCTTGCTTGTTAGATGGATTTTTCTTTTTTTATTTTAACAGGATGATAATTAGCTTTCTTGAGGTATGTTCTACGAAATACTTAATTTGCACTGGGATTATTACCGTTACAGTTTTGAGATGTTATGTGCAGAAGTAGCATTAATAGACTTATTTAGATTATCCCATAGTTAGATAAAGTTTTTAATTTTTATTTCTGTTTGATACTCATACATTTTTGAGCCAATTTTCATCATGAAAATTTTTCTTTTTTAAAAAAAGGATTCCTCAATTTTTATTTCAGGATATTTGCTAATTTATGGCAAACACTAAAACATTGTTTTATTTAATCAACCTAGTAAAGAAATGCCAGCCACAATCATTTCATGAAAGTAAGTTGGCAGATGCTGAAAAATTACAAAATATGACCCTGTGTAATATTTATAAAAAACTGTTTTCTTCTTTATCACCGTTTTTATATAAATAAAAGAGCCCACAAAAAGAAAAAGAGTTTAATGTATGAAAATGTATGTATTAATAAATATATTCAGTTCTTTATATTTGTAACAGGAATTTTTATGCAAATGACAGATTACAGTTATCAGCTAATCATGTAATACTTACTTCTTAAGGTTTCAATTTCATCTTGAGGAAGAATTGTGGTTCCATTTAATTCCTCATCATCATCCCACCCTGATTCCTTGATGGTCTGAAAAATAAAATGGTGTTATGATTTTGAACTTTATATTTAAGTTGTAATGTTTTAATTTATTATAATTAACTAAAACCATGCGGACAAAGTTACATTTTGCCAATCCAGTTACATAGGACCCACCAAGTTTACATTAAATTTAACCTTAAATAAGCCAAAAATAATTAATACTTGATAGATTATCTACTAAGAGATCAATAACTTACAGCAATGGGCTCCTTCTCAAGTAACTCTTGGTACTGATATCTTGTAATAATGTCTTGTTGCAAAAGTTTCTCGATTACCTTTAAAACAAAATATAGTTTATAAGATAAAATGTACAACATAAAATGTTTTTTATTATAACAATCTGACATAAAAACGAATTAATATGATTAAAATCTGATCTATCATCATTATAATATAATTTGTCATTATAGTATAACACACAGTTAAAAACATTCGACAGCGTGGGAAAAAAGAGTTGGTGAACCAATGAGGTTAGCCTGATTTGAAATCGTGGTCATGGTTTAACATCCAGGAGTAACCTTATTGGTTCCCTTCAAGTGTGTTATACTATAATATGATATAATAAAACCTCATTTAAAAAAATTGCAATAGTTTATTTTTCACACCATTTATGATAAGTTTTTACTAATTAATGCTATAACAATTTTTTTTACAATTATTGGTGCAAATATTGTTTTAGAGTCCAGGTACCTGGTGTTGGTAAGACTGTTGGAGGAATAATCTAGAGACTACATTTTGGCATTGATACATATAATTGTACAGTTCATTAGAATAATTATTTTATTACCTCAATTCTTGTTTTATTAAGCACTCCATTTTCATTATAAAGTTGTAGAACTAATCCCACAGGGTCAATAGAATTGGAACTTTGAACATAATACCAATATAAATTATGGCAATCCTCTTCGGTCCAACCTTGATGAGGTTGAAGTCTAGATGTGTTCATTAGCTCACTGCATATCGCTTTCTGTTCAACAAGCAGTGTTACTGTACGAGGAGTCTTTATGAATTTGTTTATGACAAACTCAATTAAATCCGACCAATCCTGTTGACAAGAATACACAAATTAACTTTTAATTAAAAATATTTTTTTAATACGAGTTTCTTCTAATTGTGTCCAATAAAATCAAAATCCAACAATAAGACACCAAAAGTCATCTTTATAAACTAAGAATCAAAGTATAAGAATACCAGTTAAGAGTTATCAAGTAAATAATACATGAAATCCCTTCACCATGAATAATAAATCTCATTCACAGCCTTTAACGACAAATAATTATAATCAAAACTGAATTAATTAATCTTGTTGATGCCAATAAAATCTAAATGAAAGAGGATAAGAAAAATTCCTATATGCATCAGAAAGATATGTAATCTTTTACTTTGGAGTTTAATTCGTATTAATATTAATAAATTAGTATTGCACACAAATTAAAAGTATTTAAATAAATAAATACCAAGATAATTGTACTCGTAGATTGAGCGTGAATGGAGTCCTTTATAAGTAATAAAAGAAAAGAAGTCTCTCCACAAAACAAAACTTTATTGGCAAAGCGCTTTCAACTTAACTAGAGGCCATCATCAGTACAAGACCGTTGAGAAGTTAAAGAAGTAGAGAAGTGAGTCTATGTTTTCTTACTAGGTATTAGAGTCAGACTCAGTCTGACTCTAATGATGGCGCTGATGATGGCCTCTAGTTAGGTTGAAAGTGCTTTGCCAATAAAGTTTTGTGGAGATACTTCTTTTCTTTTTTTGAGATAATTGTATTTTCTGTTGTGTTCTCAAAAAAAAGTAGCAAGTCCCCCTACTCCTTCAGAAAGAACTCCTGACCCCCTCCATTTCACCAGCCTCATTTTTCTTTTGGAAATTTGCTAACATCAAAGGCAATATAATAAAACAAAATTTTAACAATTTTAACATTTATTAAAATAAAAAAAAATTTCTTTCAGTTCTTTGCTTAAAACTTAGATACAATATAATACAAAGCTTTTTAACAATTATTTAAATAAGACATACTTGTATGAACTATACAGAAACAATTCTGTATAGTAAATTCTTCTGAAATTTAAGTTTATCATCTGTTTTAATAATTGATTAAAGAGAGAGGTTTGCACCTACAGCAGTCATTAGCATGATATGAGTTCAGTACAGTCATCTCCAATAACACCTTATAGGTTAACAACAAAATTTTCTGCATTTGTTAACCCCTTTCCAAGGAACATTATGAAAAAAAAAATGATTCCATATTTCAAATTGCTTCAGCAAATACTTGCATGTGAAAAATATTTTGTTGTCTTAGAACCCATAGTGCCTTTATTAACATATTAAGTAAATGTACAAAAAGTCAACAATATTTGGAACATAAAATGACTCAATAAAGTCTAAATTTATCAACTGAGTACTGAACAGATGTTTTTGAAGTTAATTTTGTTTTTAAAGAACCAGTCAATAATTTATAAAAATGTTGTAATTCTTGCATATTAACAACAATCGAATCAACAAGTTGTTTTAACCTGACTAGTCTTTTAACAACATCTTCATCTTTAGTCAGTAAATACTCTTGATAGTGCGCATCAATTAATAATGTTAACCATTTGATTGTGTTTTCATTTTCTGGTTCTCTTTCAACCAAGTCTAATAAAATATCCATTAACCTAGAAACTGAGCTGTAAGGCAGTTTTTCTCTCAAGTAACATAAGGTTTCATTATCATTTAAAACTGGGAATTTTAATGATTTTACAATTAAATCATTTTTATTTTTTAAATTCGAATTTAAAGTAGTCACCAGAGTATCTATAACACACTTATCAGGAACATCAGAGAGTCTACTTAAACTGTCAATAGCTTCTTTGATTTTATTTTGTTCTAAAAACTTTGAAGTAATGTTTTGACTTAATATATGTTCAGGCAAGCTATCATCAATTTCAGATGATATCATGTTTTTACAATGATAATCATTTTCCCAATTAATCAAAGTTGTTTTCATTTGGGTGGATTTTTGAGCAGCCAATACAGAATCTAGAGTAGGTGAGTTTTTAAGTTTATAAGGGATAACAGTTAAATAAAGACCAACAGGTGTTATGAGATATGAATTACTTATTTTCCACAACTGCGGTGGATTACAATATAATTTAAGGTGAAGAGAATTCTGTATTACACCATAATTAACTTCTAACCAAATAACTTTTGCACCTTCGCCGTTAGAATCGGCACCATATACAGCTACATGGTTATTATCAAGGGCTAAAATGGTACAAGGTAATACACAATTTATAACAGAAAACTTCATAATGCAACGTCCAGGAAAATCATTATTTTGAGATGTTATGTCTAGCTCAAGAGAAAACAAACATCCATCAGACCACAGGGTCAGCAACAATCCCTTGTCTTCTACAACGGTAAAACAGGACAGAGTACTGTCACTACCTTTTCTCAATAATTCAATCTCGAACGATTGATCATCACTAACAGATGAGATTACAGAGAATTTTAACTTATGCACACCCTCCTCTTCAAGTCGAAAACATAAGAAATGGTATCCAGAGAAGCTGAAAGCTCTAGTCTCAATTATTTCTCCATCAGGCAATGCATTCTCTTTTATAGCATCAATAGCTTTTTTCTTTTCAAGTGCTAAACATGCTACTGTTCCATCTATAAATAAGATGATCGGCCTGATTCCATTTAAAACATGAACAGATTGGACAACACAGGGTAATTTATACTTTCCTTGATTATTTCGTCTGTACTTGTCTTTAGACCATTGAGATAGCAAGTCACCATTGTAAATACAAAAATACTCGTTTCGGTCCTTATCATAATAAACAGGAGAAGATAATTTTTCTTTGGTTGTCCACGAACTTAACTGCTTTTGATCAGTAAGTCGAAATCTCATTATGATCTTCTTACCGAGTGAAACTATCATGCAGTTCGGATCACTATCATCACTCACGCCGAGAAAAGTCCGAGTGTCTATTAAAGGGCAAATTGGAAACGAAGCCATTATAATATAAACTGAAAACTTAATTAAAATCTATAATTAAAATACAAAGAAAACGAACAATTTATAAACAAACGTGTTTTGGTAAATTAAAAGGTTCAAGAAAGGTTATAAAATAAATTCAATGTTGCCAACAAAACTGGATTTACAAATAAGTTTCTAGTTGTAGATCTATGACGTCACTGAGCGATATCCTTCCCCTACTGCTAAAAACCCCACAATATCTTCACTTCCCACACTTACCGAGTTTTGTTACATAACCACTGGCACACTGGCACTTGATCGATCACTTATCTATTCTAATAATAGTGTAAACGATAATGTGTGGAAACATTTATTGAACATTGAGATTAAAACACCATATTCTCCCGAAAATGACGGACATGTGCGAACTATCTCAACGGCTAAAATTTAGCAGTTGAGATCGTTAGCCAGTAGGCATTATGCTGTTATAACTCAAAAATTAAGTCTCGGGTAAATAGATTGATGTTTTTTGTTTATTATATGTAAGCAATTTATATTAAATAAAAAATGCTTAAAAATAATAATTAATAAACATCGATTCATTTACTCTTTTATTTATAGCAGCATAATACCTACTTAGGATGTTTATTAAAAATCACTAAAATATAAATTAACATTTATACAAAATTAAGACATAATAATATTTTATAGGTATCTATACTACTACATGTCTGTAGTAGAAAACATGACTTGTGTAATATTTTATTGTATTTTGTTAAAGGACCTATATATGTACAAATAAATAAAAGTACAATCACAGTTTAATGCGCTTAGATCAATTTACCGCGAAACGGAAGCGTGATTCTAAAAATCACAAGTTACTTACTAAAAAACTTTATAGGGATCTCTATTTGAAATTATTAATGGTTTTGGACCTATTCCTCCTCAAAACCATTAGTAATTCTTTACAGCTAAAATCTCGCCCTATTTTATATGTTATTTCGAGTTTCGTATCGCCCTTTATTTCGCCCCAACATCCTCTTTTAATTATACATACTTTCATCACAAGGTAACAATTTAAGTTAAAGAAGGTTGTCCTTTTCACATTTTAAAAAACTATAAAAACATACTCTGCGTAATATAAAGCCTTCAATATAGTTTTATAATTGACTAAGAATCAGTTATTGGGAGAAAAGGGTTGGTGAGATATAATTAAAGTGAAACAAAAAATCAGAGACATGTTTCCTGAATGTTTTTGCTAATGTTTCATCTCATTTTCCCGTTAAATCAAAAGATTGTATAGCCAGTTATAATGTAGCTACTCTTGGCACCAGACGTAAGCGAAATCAGACAGACTTTAACTGTTTTTGTTTCATTACAACTCTGGAGTTAAAAAAATTTAACCTAAGGAAGATATTGGGTGGTGGAATGTTGGTGAAATTCTTTGAGACACCAACCAGACCGATATAATATTGTAATACACATAGTCATTTTGAGATATATTTACAACAAGAAGTCTACAGGTAAAACTTACGTCGCATAGTTGAAAATCAGACTCACAAATGAGACTGAAAGTTTTGAGGATTGGAGGCTGAAACAATGTTGCCACTCCATCAACATCAGATGCAATGTGATGCATCATTGTAAAAATACAATCATTAACAAACTGTCCATTTTCTTGAAATTTTTCCAGTAAGAGGCCATACTGCCTCATCACATCAACGTGAGCGAACCTATTTAATAATTAATTGAATTATATAGAGAAATGCAAACAAGATGAACCTAACCTAAAATATTATATATGTTCCATAGTTGCTACAGTGCACAGGTATACCTATATATACTAGAGGGGGCATAGCCCATCTCAATACATTTAGATGCCTGAAACATCTTTTTGGGGCTCTAAGGATCTCTGCGTAACCTCATTGAAACCTCCTTCAAAAGTGAGTTAAGGTTAAAATAAATCAATTAATTTCGGCTTCCCACACATTGTTTGTCTTTGGTTTGTACTTTAACGTTCTTACTTACTTTTACTATGTAAGTCATTGTAATATGGTACTGATTATTTGATTATATTTATAAGCGAAGGTGGTCAGGTTACTTTTTCGATGTTTCACAATTTAACCTATAGGGCTCCTCTAGTAATAATATCTCTATGTTACAGCGCAACATATAATTATTAATATAATGGCAAATGTGTCTGATTCACAATAATGTATCGTATATTTTAGGGAATTGAATATAAAATCATGAATATATAAGTTAAAATTCGCTGATTGCATATACATTTTATAATATAATTTTAAAAAAAAGTATTAGAAAAAGAGTGACCTTTCAGACTATTCATGAGCGTAAGGTAATGCTCTATTTTTCATAACAAGTCTATGTTTGCATTCAAAACAAACCGAACACTGTCATCTACATATAAACTGTTTTTCTTTAGTTTATACCATAGTTCATACAAAACGATATACAACGCGATTATTTCACTCAAAGTTTTTCATTTAAAGAAACTATATGGAATATGACCAACAACTATACAGCTCGGAAACATAATTTTCAAAATGGTATCAAAATCAGTCAAATGTTCGTACAAACAAACATACGCGCCGTCCTAATCTTCTAAAATGCAAGAACTTACTGACGTTCGTTCAGTTAGGATTTTACATCAGGAACTCACGTCAAAATCTAATCAAAATTAGTCGACCATATTGGCTGACATTTGAAAAATATCGGTTATTTTGATAAGTTAATGCGTGTTAAATATATATTCTTTTTCTACTCTGCAAGAGCAGATATGCATCACGATTTTTTCGCTACAAATTTTGTTTCAAATGGTCCGCCATGAACATTTTTAAAAATATTAGAAGTACAGAAGACTATTTTTAACTACATGCATACTTAGTTTCGTTAACATCGGTTAAAGTTTACGGCAGTTATCGTAACGCATACATACATAAATACATAAACGCCATCCCAAACTTCTAAATAATAAGTACTCCCTAACTTTCACCTATGAAGAATGGTTCTTACTGTTTTATATGTGCAGGAAAGATAGCCTGTGTAGATGGTTGCGTGTTAGAGTCCTCAATAAACTTGAGCAGAACGTGGTTAGTCACGATTAGATCTTTCAAATACTGCTCACTTTGAAGGCTGGGGTTGAACTGCCGAAGCATTAACACAAATAAGCAGCGGACATCTTCAGAGCAGCATATTTGTCCTGTTAAAAACAAAAGCCAGGTACAACATGAAATTATTTTTAGTTTTTTTCATTTATACCGTAAGTATACAGGAAAAGTATTGTTTTTGCAAAAATATCCGAAACCAAGATGTCACCGGAATAGATGTACCCGTTTCAGGTGTTTAAGGCCTCCTGAGTGGTCATCATCGTAGCTCCTAGTGTATTTAAACTAGAGAGTTGAAACTTTGTATAAAAAATCAGACTGTAGCTGTAGTTGAGCTTTTCAAAAATAATTGTTTAAGACGTCAGCAGAACATTCGAAAAATTATAAAAAGCAGTAAAATGTTGCGATTAGTTTGAGATTTGGCACGCATGCAGTCATGTATAAGACTAATATATGTGCCGAGTTTCATCTCATTATCAGCATTACTTTAATTTTTATTAGATGACTTCTTTAAAAAAGTGAAAAAAGTCGTAATATAATCTAATTGAGACAAAGTATTAAGATATAACACCAAGTTTTCAAAATCAAGGCATGCTTTATCCCACTTGTAGGATTAATTGATTAATTGGACATATTATAATCTTTACAATAATCTTTACTAAGTGCGTCTCCACGTATTCATTTAATAGGTCGAGGATATCTACAGTGTTATCCATATTTATTATTTTATTTATTATTTATTTTCAGTGCAAACACATTATCCTAAGGTACAATGAGAAAAAATGAAAATTTCCTGAACTATAATATATGTACGAAGTACTCTTAATAAATATTCAGAGAAATAAAATTACTTTGTATATTATTAAGATGTTGCTTATCATTATCATTTTGCTGAGGTATTTTCTTGTAGCTTTCAATAGCTTGAATAAGTTCTCTCATGGCCGTTACAACCTAAAACAAATAAATCATGAAAAATAAAATAAATATTTAGTTTAGATAAAAAACTTGGCGAATAATTAACTCCAATTTGGCTTATTACAAACTATCCAGATTAACATCTGAATAGTTAGCCAAATTACAACTTTCAAGAAATGGAAGTGGCCTAAAAACACCCAATTCTTCGATAAGGAGAAAATTGTCAACAACCAACACGACATCAAATATTCAAGTTACTTGCTTACCTATTACTAGTTTTACTAGTTTTTACTGTTGTTACTTAGAGGTGGTGTATGACGTAATTATATGATGTAAAATCAGAAATAAAATTATTTGGGTAAGCAAGTAACTCCAATGCTTGATGTGGTCGTCTTGGTTGTTGACAATTTTCTCCTCATCGAAGAATTGGGTGTTGAAAGTGGTCACTTTCATTTTTAATACTTAACCTAAAGAGAAGTATTAAATAATATTACATGAAGAAGTTAAGAACAAGAGGTTAAGAACATGTTTAGTTCATAGATGGTGTTCCTTCCAGCGTCTGTCTTTAATATGACTTCCATAGGAAGAAGGCGTTCTACTGGCATCGTGAGGTAACTTAAGGTTTAACCAACTTAAGAAAAACCAAAAACTTACTAAATGCATCCTACGAACACACGGAGCCAACTCGTAATCCGATTGTTTTGTCTTCTCGAGTTCAAATTGCTCGCAAAGCATAACTCCTTCGTATGTTAAGTAAAAAATGATGTCAGAAGAAAGTACTGGGCTGAAAAATACAATATTTGAGATATAGTTAAATAATATTGAAATATAAATAATAGTAAATAAATGTTTGTAACAGTAAATATTCTTGTACTATCTGTCTCGCAGGATGTATGTAACCTGCAAGACAGATTGCCATGGACTATTAACTTTAAAAAAAAAGAAAATAAGTATTAATTTTTTAATTAGTAATTCGGGGCTAATTATCTATTATATTGCAAATTAATAATAAGTTCCTACCCAATGTGTTCCAAGTCAATTTCTAACTGAGTTGCGAATTTTAAAAAGTATGTTATAAGCCAGAAGAAGTGAGAAGAATCCATTTGCGTTTTAGTTTGAGAATTATATAGAAGCTGACCCAAAAGCTCAATAACGAGACCGCTATATCCTTTTAGCAAGAAATCAACAGTGAACTCCTTTAGTAAATGGGTTATATCTTCATCGCTCGGAGAATGGTGAAGAAGAGCTTTCACCCTAAAACAAAGAAACAGCAGTTGTTTTTGCGATCTATTAAAAATGAGGGTATTTAACAAAAAACCAAATAACTTGAAAAATAAAAGAGTTCTGCTATAAAGGCTAGGAAATTTCATTTTTCTTGACGTAATAATATGATAATGATACAACATTTTCCAAAATGAAGTTGCTTTTCTTATTTCCGCTGAATCTTGCTAGCGCTAAAGAATCTCGTTTACCTCTTTTTGCTAAGAGACTTATACTACTAGAGGACTAGAGTTGAATAACACAGTGATAAGGGGTGAATATTGTGTGGCAACATCAAAGAGACTTATACTTCTCTATGTCTTTTTGGAACGGAGGTTATTGTTATTTGAGGTTATAAAAACATTTCTGTTTTATCTTAACCTCGTGATTCATTTAGGTTGTAAAAAAACCAGCATGTTAAACATACGCTTGTGCAGCAGTGTGAACAAAGCATCTTGAACATATTCGCTCGATCTAGCTTCGTGTTTTGCTCGAGCGTTGGGATTTCCGTCACAAAGTTAATATTCCAGCAACCTTCTTACTGCAAACTAAAGTGCCTGTACAATCATACATATATGTATGATTATACATATTGTATAATTACATACAGGCACTCTACTGCAAACCAGCTTCGTTTTGGAAAATATTGAGAGACATTCTGTTTCTATTAAGTAATAAACATTACTTAAAAAGCGCTTAACGATAATTATTAACTTCATAAACATCAAGCGCTTAACTATCATAATTACATTCTTTAACCCAATTTATGAAATCTCAACGACAAAACTTAAAAAACTTGGACTAAATCTTAATACAGAAAAATATAGCGCGATAAAGAAAAATATTACGAGCTGAGACGTCTTCTTCTGTTGAGCTTTTTCCTTCTTAGAGCTTCCTTCTCTTCAGCAGTCAAAGTTTTGTTGTTCTGCTGACGAGCTTTCTGAATCATATTACTGGGCTTCTGATGTACCGGTTTTTTGTCTCTGAAAAATCAAAATCAAAATACGTGGAAAAAATTAGTTTTTATTTAAAATGGACTCACAGGGAAAATCAATTCATTACAAAATTCGTTAAAGCCAGTCATAACCTGTCAGGAGAATCGTCGTCATTGCTGGATATGGAAATTGATTCTTGTGTCTCCAACTGAGTTCCGTATCCACAGTCAGAATGTTCCGACAAGCTGGGCTCTGTCTTCTTCTGACTCTGAGGCGGCTGTTGTCCCGTGTCATTATGGTTTTGTTGGTGATGGGAATGTGGAAATGAGCCCCCGTTGTTTTGTGAATAACTTCCCTAATAACAAAAATGTTTTTATCAACAGCAATAATTTATCAATAAGTGTTTTTTTAATAGCAATAATTTATTCTGAAAGATATTAATATAGGTAAAATAATTTACCGGTTTGTCTGTGCCGGAAGTGCTCGACGATGTCGAATCTTGTTTCTTTACACTCTGCTTATTATTTTTATTTTTATTATTATTTTTCTTTTGGTTGCTACTGTGTTTATTATTGTTGTGGTTCTTTGGTTGTGGGTGGGATTGCTGGTGTGCTAGGGATTGTTGGTGGGTGTGTGTTTGTTGCTTGTGAGGTTGCTGCTGGTGTGTGTGAGATTGTTGTTTATGAGCTGTTTGTTGGAATGTATGTGCTTGTGGTTTTTGATGGATTGTTTGCTGACTATTGTTAGGTTGGTTGAACCCATTTTGGTTTTCTTTATATTCATTTTCTGTTACTCTTGATTCTCCCATGTTATTATCAGATGAATCTGAAGTCGGGTCTGATGTTGCCATCGATGAAGAGGAATCACCTGAATCTCGCTCCTATAAGAGAAAAACCACGATAGCTATTATTATAAATAAACTAATTTAGAAGGAAGTTACGGAAGACTTAAGAAGGTACATCATTATCTTATGATACGGGGAAAATTAATTAAAATTAACATACAAAATTTAAAATAAAGATACGGGATATTTTACAGAAAAACAACGTATTCCAAAATAAAGCTACTTCGCAGCAAATAGCAAGTTAGAATCCTACCTTTGTGGTGGGAATCCTATAAAACTCAAGCAAATCGAAATCAAGCATGTAATCGATATGTTTAATTCCGCTACACCTATATCCGGCATATTTCATTTTTGAGTTATTTTCATTTCAGCTCAATGGTATATTAAGTTCTGATATGCACTTTTAATATTATTTTAAATGACTTTTATATTTTATGAATTACACGAATCTTACCTGTATAACCTCTGTTTCAATAGCATAGATTTGGCTTGCAGCGGGCTCTTTTTGCATAAAGCGCTTGCGAAAGAAGTAGCTTCATTTTGGAAAACGTCGACAATATATACACATCAGCTAAAAATCTAACTTACGGGAGGAGAAGTATTACTTTCATTGTCCTCAGAGCTCTCACTGTAAGATGTTTCAAACCAGAGGTTTAACAATTTTTGCAATGTTGGTACATGTTGATCTTTATACATCAATGCTATTAACTGTGCTAAAGCAAGGCCAAGTTGCGATTTATTTTCATTTTCGATTAGACCCAACATCACCTGAAATATTTCAAAGGTCAACACTTTTTCATAAACTACTTTATACATTAAAAAATTTCATTTTTGAGTCATTGCTTCTTTAAACTATGATCTTGAATAAATAGGAAGACACGCTAAGTTGATTTGCCGTATTACAAAGTCATCCCGTAAAGGATAACAAAATAGAGAAGAATCAAAAACAAACTGCGCAAGCTTACATTAACTTCGCAGGCCTTAATATATATATATATATTATATATATATAATATATATATATTATATATATAATATATATATATATATATATATATATATATATATAATATAATATATATATATATATATAATATATATATATATATATATATATATATATATATATATATATAGCTATGATCATCACAGACAGAAAACAAAAATTGTGGGTTTTTAACCATTTCATACTATATTAATAAACTTATTATTGAGTAAATTTTTTTGAAACATAATCATTTGATATACAAACTTTTAGTATTAATACACCTATTAATTTCAAATTAGTATTAATACACCTATTAAGGACAAGTTATTATTAATTAGTTAGTATTAATATGAAGTATTATCCATCAGAATACCTACGACAAGTATGGACTTCGTTAACAACTGTAAGATTAAACATTATACTTTCAAAGAGACGATATTAATATAATTCTACCAAGAGGTAGAATCAGGTAATAGCAAGGTAATAGAATCAGGTAAGGACCTGAGGCAGATGTAGCTAAAGTAAACGCCGATAATTTTTACTATCTCGTTTATGATTTATTATTTTTATTAGTCTCTATTTTAATTTTATAATCCACTGTCGTATTACTAGTAACAGACGCCACTGCTAATAGAAACATATAAACAGTTCAAATTGAAAATTAATTCAATATATAGTTTTTGTCACCTAGCGTCTGTTATTACGGACGCTAGGTGGCAAAAGACAAGCTTTGCCCCTGCGGAAAAAGGGGGACTCAAGCTTGGCCTCTGTTCTCGAGCAGAATCTAGACCAGCCACAAGCTTATAACTATAATATGTTCTCCGGCTTTCTGATAGCTAACCTAAATCACGAAGGTAAAATATTTGTTTCTCAATTAAAATAAAATAAAAAAACTACCTTATCTAAATTCTGAGCGAACATATTCCACAAGATTTGATTTTGAGTAACAGTTACTGGTGCTCCATTTTTAAATTCCGGTATATGAAGAATGTTCCGTAGAAGTATAATAGAATCATTTAGAACTTCGAATGGATTTTGTTTTGGTACTGTCGTTTCTTGCGGCTGAAAAAAAACTAATAGAATTAATATGCACTCACGTCATATAAAAATATATGGACACTTGACAAGCCAATTTCCCATAGGTTTTAGAATCTACAGGTGCTTGCACGTACCGCGAATAGCAAAATAAAATAAACTTTATTGAAAGCGTATGAAATTACTTTTATCTCCAGACGGTATATAATACGAAATTTAATGACTAGATTTAAGAGAGTAAAGAATCACTTTTCACTCCCAAGGGAGTAAAAAGTACTTTTTACTCCCTTGGGAGTAAAAAGTAACAGTTGCCAACTTAACTTAATAATCGACAAACTGAATAGTGTATAATTATTTTTATTTGAAAACTAAGATACCTATAAATAAGAAGATATACAAGAATAAGATGTATAAAAAAAAGAATATAACATTAACAATCATTTTAAGTAGAACTAGTGTAATGCCAATAATAATATAAGAATAAATAATTTAAAAAATAAAAACTAGTTCTTTATTTAAAAGTAAAAAAAATTAAGTTGGCTATCCTGATTTTTTAAAATCATTTCAAGATTTGCATACTCATTGTTTTTTTTTTTTCGACAAAATATCATTAAATCAAAGTTTTTTTTAGTTTAAAACCTTAGCTTTAACTGTTTAATCTGTCTTAAACTTTAATAATTAGATTAAAATATTACTTATAACTGCTCTAATATTCTACTCTAATATTTCAATTATGTCAGATAATATTGTGTGCGATATTGACGATCTTTTTAACAATACACCTCCTGACATTGCTATTGAAGCGAACTTGGTAAAAGAAAACTTGTTACCGACGAAATCGAAAAAGTTATATGACAAAGCATGTAACAATTTTAAAAGTTGGTGTCATGATCATAATTTACAAAAAGTAAGTGAAAATTCATTGCTTGTTTATTTTAATAATGAATGAAAAACAAAGTCTGCAGTCACTGCATTCAATGATCAAATCATATTTGCTTGTGAGAGAAAATTTTAATATCAAAAGCTATGCATCACTAATAGCATTATTAAAAAGAAAAAAACCGAAGGTTATGTTGCAAAGAAAGCAAATGTTTTTACTAAGAAACAAGTTGACGACTTTTTGCATATTTCATCAAACGACGAGTTTCTTATAATAAAGGTAAGATAATTTTCAGTTAAAAAATCTTGAAAAAAGAAATGAAAAAAGACATTCTTACTTTATTTTCAATGTCGACGTCTGGAGATAAAATCTTGTATGCACCTTGGGAGTAAAATGCCATTATTCCCTCGCAATAATTTCCTTCCTCGGCTTTGCCTCGGGAGTAAATAGCTATAACTCCCTCGGCTTCGCCTCAGGAGTTAAACAACTAAATTCCTCGGCTTCGCCTCAGGATTTAAATCCTTTGGGCCTCAGGAACCAACATATAGCTCAGGGTAATAATGACATTCTTTACTCCCTTGGTGCATAAATAACTATTTTCTTCTTTTACCGAAATTTAAGTGTTCAAAAAAGAAAATACAAACCATTACTATGGCCTTTAGTTGGCTAAAACGCAAGTATTCAAGTAACTTAATAAATGTTTACTTAATAAATCATAACTTACTTTTGTTACATTATCCAATGTAGTTTTTATATGGTCTAAGACTCGCTTTGTAGCTCTTGGGTCTAAAAAGGCTTCCTTACAAGAAGTTAAGAACATGTTTAGTTCATAGATGGTGTTTCTTCCTGCGTCTGTCTTTAACATGACTTCCATTGGAAGAAGACATTCTACTGGCATCGTGAGGTAAGCTAGTATCCTGCCAAAATATCTCATATAAATTGTTAACAACACCTCAATAAAAAAGATTAAGTAAAGTGTTAATTTACAATTTCATGATATAATTACATTTTTTTATTTTAAATTTTTAATTAACAATTTGTTAGTTGCGTTCGTCATAGCAATTAAATGAAGTTATAACAAAAACTTATTACAAATATAAAATTAACATATTAGGACATAGAGCACTCATGTTAAAAGCGTGACTACGTCAATTGTCAACAGCGAGTTTTTCCTTTCTTCAGTTCACACCTAAGGCCTTAGAATTAAGTAAATATACTGCTATGACAGCAAAATACAAAAAGCAGGTTATTGAGAGGTCAGTTTTTATAAAGCATATTGATATCAGAATGCATTTCGTTAGTGTTTCGAATAATCCTAGTAAAACAAACAGTTTAAATCTTATGACATATCTTGAGGGTATGTCGATTTTTTCTTAAGATTTATACACATTAGAGTTTCTAAGAGACCAAGCTCGTGTCTAAGCAGCTAAGGTCTGTTAAGTCTAAACGTAGGCCTGTCTAGGTATAAAATGTTTTTATGTTGTGTTATCAGAGATATAGAAAAGAATGGGCCCTTCTGTGCTTTTTCTGAATAAGTATAAGGTGGTAGTTGTCAAGATTAATATTTTGTAAGTATATCATTTGATACTACCGAGTTTTGCAAACATGAATAGTTGACACAATATAATTGTGCGAGAGCCACCTCGGAAATGTAACAAGCAAAATGCATTGCTACATCTGTTCAGGCTCTGTCGGCGCCCTGATGAGTTAGACGTAACGAAACAGAGTGGGACATGACATTATGTCGAGCCATCAATGATGACGAATGTCGAATGATGGAACAGTTCCCAAATGTAGCAATGCATTTTGCTTGTTACATTTCCTAGGTGTCTCTCACACAATTATATTTTGTAAGTCATTATGGAATTCCATTGTCCATATAAGCGTTTTTGCAAAGCCAACTTACTTTATAGTGAGATCAGTTATTCTGTTGTCATCTTTACAGTTAATTAACAGCGGTAGAAAGTCCTGAAAAATATAAATTAATTTATACATAAATATATTTTAAAGTTGTCATTACATTATTGTCAAATAGTGCCACTGCAAATATATTTATCATAACAATTATATTTATGATTATTCATAGTTACAAAAATATTTATGAATCGCAATTTCAAACTACGGTAGTTGGTGAAGAAAAGTAACGTATTTGGTAGAATAAAAAACGTTTATCTCCAGGCGGTGTAGAAAGTAAAATATTAACACTCTGTCTGGGGCGGCACCGCCAAAATTTATGAGGGAAACCGACCAATAAAAAATGTTTACTGGCTCAAATTCTGTTTCAGGCCAAAAGCAGTTGTTTGGATCTATTCAAAAATTATTTTATTATTTGGGGGCACCCCCTAAATTCATGAGGGAGATTTTGACCAGAAACAAATTAATCATTTTAATTTTTAAAATCATGATTCATTAAAATGAATCATTTCAATACTCGGCTTTGTGTCAAAGCCGAGACAAAGCATCGGCTTTATCTCGAAAGTTAATGGTTGTAAATTCCTCTACTTTTCCTCGGGAGTTAAAGACATAACCGCGGGAGTTAAATGCTTTGTTTCTCTTAAATGCTTTCGCATATAAGAGAGCACTTCATTTTTTGCACTCGACCTACAGGAAACCACTTATTTAAAAAGGAACTAAACTTTACAACTTTATTTTGCAACTTTACAATTTTAAAGTTTACAAAATAAACTTTAAACTTTATTTCGAGCAAGCGCATTCATATGAATGGCTCCACTCTGGATAGGCAGACTATGCTTTTCCTTTATAATTTAAGGTATATTTTCAGAAAAATTTCTTTTGAAGTAGTACAAAATAAGTAAAAGTTTTAAGCCTTGCTCTTAGACTATTAGTCTTAAACTTACACTTGTCCTTGTTTGGAATTTGGATTCTAATATCATAATCGATTGTTCGAACATTCAGATTGTTCGACATCATTGAGTTTTTTTTTACAATTATCTAACTTGTTCAACATATTGACAACTATCAAGTTTGACAAAGACGGACACTATTGGCCAATGTTTATCTCAATAAATATTCCTCGAAAAATGTCCCTCTCTTTAGAGAGAGTATAATAAGCCAATTTATATCTAATATATCTTATAAGTTAATATATGAAATGCAGCTTATAAGATATAAAAAGATATATATGCTAAGGTTTAGACCCTAGCTTGAATTTAATTAAAATAATTCAAGTAATTAAATTTAATTTAATTATCTTTACTCTTATTACTTCTGTGAGTTGACCTTGAAAATCAAATATTTGTTAAAGGTATTATTACGTAACTAAAGAAGAAATATAGAAGTCCTTTATCATTACAATTATGCAAACCTATAGTCCTGCACTATAGTAAGCTCGAGAGCGGCTTAAAACTAGCTTTAGGTGATGTATGAGCAAGATATGTAAAAACAAGGTCGCCTCGTGCGGGTGTAGTTGTAGCCATAGCCAACTTGACTAAGTATCAAGTATCCTTGGTTTTCTTAGTGTGTAGGCTTAAGGAAAGGATAACGGTTAATGTTAACGTATATCTAACGGTTTCATATCTATCAAATTCCATTAAATTCTATTCTATTGAATATCTATTACAGTCTAAACATCAAACCTTACACATTCTCTCTTATATAAAATTTACATTTATTTAGTAGTCATAAAAATAAAAATATAAAATAACTGCAGTCATTTCATTCACCTCGTTGACAGGTGAGTGAAGTTTATATCCCTAAAACTAGAAATAGATACTAAAAACAACATTGTCCAGGGGCGGACTGGCCATTGAGGGCGATAGCGGTAGCCCTCCTTGGGCCCCTCAGCCAAAAATAAACATAAAATTAAAAAAAAGATTGACATATTTAATATCTTATGTATTCATAACACGAGAGTCAAAGGGGCCCTTTCTCAAAGGTAGGGCTTAAAGAGCTGCTAGAGACAAATGTTCTTAAAGTACTTAAACATATTATCAATTTGTTACCTATATTTAGGTCTTTTAAAACCTCTATTATTTATAATTCGGCCTCTTAAGGTCCCAAACGAAAGACCAAGGCCACAAATGGCCCTTTACGTACTGACCAAGTTTAAAACCAAGCATTAAAACTATTTACTGCTTAATCTCTAGGACTAAAGATTAAGCATTAAATAGTTTAGTTCAAAATTTAATTTAAATTAATAAACTTTCGTTTTACTTAAGTTTATTTCATACTTATTTATTTTATTTTCTTAAGTTTATTTTAATTTATTTAAATAAAATGATATCGTTTGATTTGATTATATTAAATATGCAATTAAAATTGAATAAATTAAATTAAGCTTGATATAATCATTAATACTACCCTAGTTAAAATTAGACCCCCAATGACGAAGAGCTTTATTCTTTTTTTAACCAATGACAAGAAATTTGCATAAATATTTAAAAATTATGAGTAATATAGCTTGCTCAATTTCGCTGTATTTTCAATAACAAACACGTAAAATATATTTTGGTCATATTTGACTTATTACACCCCCCCCCCCTTAGCCCAGTTGAACAAATCATTTCATATAAATTTACATCCGTCTTGCTTAAACTGTTTATAAGACCAATCACGTTGTTTCCATAGAACTTTTCCGCCCTCACAATTTGTATATTTAAATCAAATAGTGATATAGTATATATATAGTTATATTTACGCATTAAAAACAATTAGTTTTTTAACAACTTGCCAACGCAAAGTTTTTGGTAAGGATGAAATGGAATGCAATGCACGGTACTGCTCGAATTAAATGAAACGAATTTTATCAATCATAGATTGCACAAAGTAGTATGAGTATAAATTATCAAACTTTGCAAATCAGTGGATTTTGTATATAAGAAATGAGAATTGCAAAATCAGTTTATATTTGTATTATCGGTTTCATATAATACACTGAAGTGCAAAAATACGCTGCGTATTATATAGACAGGCGTAAAAGAGTAAAATAAAGTTAATAAGTTACCAAGCGAGTCAGAGAATTTACAAAAAAAGTCATTAGTAATGGTATAAGATTGGTGTGACAACCCTCTATCAAATGAAGTATAAAGTATTTCCTTAGTTGGTACAAAAAAGTCACGTGAACACAAGTTAACGTGACTACACACACACTGTCGAGCTTTATATTTATGCAACAAAGTGTGTTATAACGGAGCCATATACAAGCGTACAAGAGCTGCTGTAACCTCGCTACTTTCTATTACTTTATTTTTTATTTACTCTTTTTTATGCTTTTTATATTCCCTAGTTATAAGAATTTTAGATTACAAGAAGCACTCATTTAAGCCCAGTCTCACAAACTTCTCTAATTAAGAATCTCTATGCCCAATTCTTTTTTCACTATTTTGTCTCGCCTGCTCTAGAAGCTGGAGCATTGGCGAAAGGTCATGCCTTTACTTCACATAATCAGCAATCAACCGGAATTTATAACCACATGATCAGAATTTTATTTATTATAGATTTTCTCGTTGTTTATTTATACTAGAATTTATTAAAGAAAATTTATTATGAATTTTAGTTTATCTAATTAAGCTATGTCCATATAAACACATTAGGAGGACATTAGGTGTTCCCTAAATTGCTCTGTCCCTATTTGGTGCTTAAAATTATTTAGATAAAACATTTTTTTTCAAATTGTCGATATCATAAATAAAACCCCATTTTTTTCTTTTTAAATATATTTATTCTGAAAGAATTCATTCTGTGGGATTTAATATTAAGTTCACCAAATATGATCTGAGTCTGATAAAGATTTTGGCTGTCGTTTGGGGAATAAAATTGAATTATTGCCTGATAGAAAAAAGGCTGTGTAACGCCGCAAGATCAATACGTAAACATTATGAAGTAAAAAGATGATAAGATAACGAGGTTGATAATCCAAGGTCAATATATAAAATGTTTATTTACCCATTATTATCGAAATTAAAAATGTTGCACTTATTGTCGAGGTGTTTTCCTTTTATTGACTGTGCACCCTAAGACTGCGTTTATATAAGTGACAGCACTTAGGGGCGGAATGATAATAAGAGATATTTAACGCCGTAATAAAATCACCTTCTTGAAATACATCGTTTTGAAATACCCAATTCCACTTTCATCTAGCTTAAATGCTGGACTTAAATGAACCATATAACTCTACTTTGCTGATATTAATAGTTGGTCTTATCAATAGCGCTAAAACCCATAAGTAAAACGGCTCTACTAGATTTGACACAAAAGAAACTTTAAGGTCATTTAGAACACGCCATTTTTGGATTTGGCTCAAAGGCCAATATAGTTGTTTATCTTACTGGGTATTCGCGTCATTGATAATTTTAACTCTTGAAATTAGTTCGATTTTTGTTGTTATAAAAAAAAACTTTTCACTTAAATTATAACCAATAATTTATAACTTTAAATAGTAACTGTACTACTTTTATAAAACGACTTTAATTACTAAAAAGCGGAATCCATAAACAAAACAATTACTAATTTGAGTAAAATCTTATTAGTATACTACGTACGTTCTAATTATTTAAAATTAAGGGATTTATTAAATAAAGATTAAATTAAGTCATTTAATTTAAGTCATTTCTTATATGAAATGAAACACCTCCATATGTACTTAATGTTAGAGAAAATCCTTAATTTATTCATATTATATATTATAAACAATATATTACATAACATATTAATATTATTATTATGGCTCTTATATTAATGAGAGCAAGACCTGGAAAACGGGATTTATTCTGTTCGCCTTTAAACTATTTTTTACTGAAAATATGCCTAAAATAATGAAGTAAAAGATAATAAGCCTATCCAGAGTCTCAACTTCAATATTCAAAAATTCATTTTTTTCAAATAAATTCGTAATCTTGTACAAAGCAGCCATTTTCCAGTGTTTTTGCTAACGTCTTAACTTTGCAAATATCCGATGTTGACGAATAAACACCCGTCTTTTTTAGTACTTCGCTCAGAAACAAAAAATGTTCTCTTTAAATGTTTTAGAATGAGCACAAGTTTTACACAATTTTTAGAAATGTTTCTCTTCAAGTTTTACTCTTAACCAACACTTAGGTATGTAATTAAAATAAAATTAGTATGATTTTAAAAAATTTTGATCGTGCGCAAATATGAAGTACTCCACTTTGGATAGGCAGATAATATTTTATTTAAATGTTTTTAGATTCGGCTCTAAAAAAGTATAAAAAATTTATTGATTGACCTATAAACAAAAAAAATAAAGGAAACAAAAATATTATTTTAACCCGAAACTAATATAATCGATAAATATTTATAAATTTACTAAAGGAAATGAAATGTACAAAAATAACATGTCACAATCCTATATTTAGTCAAAAAGAGAAGTAATTTTAGAAACTGAAAAAATAAAATAAAATTGCTCTGTATTTGAAATAAAATGTCTTAGACAGATTCGTTTGATCTAATTATAAAACTGTTATCGTATCCTGCAACAATCCATTATGTTATGTTCAAAATATACGTAACAACTGAATTAGACATTTTTTGCTCCACGCAACAACTAGAACGAACATTAGTGGAACAAGGAAAAGGACATAGAGGTCACAGTCTATTGACGATGTGTGGCTTCCACGATAGCTTTTCGAGGCACAAAAGCTTTAGTTTTCGTAGGAGAAAAACTCAAACCATTATTTTCAGCTCAGCTTCAGTAAAGATTTTTTATAGTTCTCCATATGTCTGGTGTTTTAGTTTATTGACAATAAACATGTAGGACCTTTTTACATTTGTTCTGA
Source organism: Microvelia longipes (assembly GCA_018340805.1). Classification (NCBI taxonomy): domain Eukaryota; kingdom Metazoa; phylum Arthropoda; class Insecta; order Hemiptera; family Veliidae; genus Microvelia; species Microvelia longipes. Next base: position 33,561,839 of record JACMZG010001863.1, read on the forward strand.
ACTTGTTTAAACTTTAAAAAGTTTTCCTGAGTTGAGAAATTTTTAAAGCATAAAAGGCTTTGCGGCACTTGGTTGTCCACCAAGGTACTTTTGGTTCTTCCTTTTCCTAAGAACCATCTAATAGCAGATCACTGCGGAATGGCAGATTTTGCTGCTTTGTTTATTGAATAGATAAAATCTAAAAGTTGATCGAAGTTTTCAAAGTTTTCCTGATATAGAATCTCATTGGAAATAGTTTATATAAGTGTATTATGATTTAGTAAATACCCCCTTAGTCACGGGATTTCTTACCAAGGATCCAGTGTATCCAAAAGGGAAAATGGTCACTGCCATACAGGTAAAGAGATGTATTAAAGTCAGCTATTCTCACCAGCTGAGAGGAACTTAGGGTAGATAAGGTGTTAATGTTAATTTTATGCTAATAAAATGTACCAAAACTTTTAAAAGCATACATATCAACATTAATACTCTATTATTACTCTTCATTAAGCAAATTATGTTCAATAATTTATAGACCTATCCATTATATGTCTTTAAAATAGTAACTACAACAGACCACATTATTAAAATAAGACAATAATAGGGCCTTCATCAGGAATCCTTGCCTCCTTGGTTCCTTAGCACAGAGATAAGCAAACTTGAGAGTCCCACGGACCCCCATTTTAGATCAATAGTACCTGGCGGACCCCTGTCCGCTTCATTACCCTCCCCCAACTAATATATTCAATAAGTTGTACTCATCACTGATTTTTTTGTTTTTAACGTTATAAATGTAGGCTCGCGAAGCTGCTAATTATAGCATGTGCTATCATTTGCAAAAAAAAGATCTTGGGAGTTTGGGTATTTTTTATTAGTTTGATTTCATCAACCGTTATCACATTCAAGACTTCTGACAAATCTATATAATTTTTTAGCTCCCAACTCGCGATGATCACTTAAACAAAACTTATTTCTTTTACAGCCTTCATTTTGATTGGTTCCATAAAATATGTAATGAAAACGTCCTTAATCGTATTTTCAACAAATAAAATCTTTGTAATTAATATTTGGACGCTCATTTTTTCGCCATCTTACAAAAAACGAGAAAAAGACGTTTATCTTTGCAATAAAAACTTGGACAATAAATTCTTGATTCATAGACTTTTCTAGAACATTCTCGTAATTGCAAACAATCTCATAAGCATATTTGTCCTTAGGGGAATCGGTAAAAGGTAATTAGAACTAATATAAGGTAATTAATTACAATAGCATTAAACTTCATTAATTAATAATTACATATTTGTTATAATAAGTAAATATTAAAAGCTCATGATCCCCCAGGGCCCAGGGGTCTGCGGACCACACATGTTAATCCAAAAATACAATAAAGAAACTGCGTAGGCTTCCGCGGTTGTTGTCATGAAGATTTAGGTCTTCCGGTGGTGACCGCGTCAATGTAGATGGAGAATCCGACGTTTCGCTTCCACTGTGGGAGGCATCTTCAGGGATGTAGGACATCATGGATAGAAACACAATGCTCTACAAAACTGAACTGTTCAGTTTTGTAGAGCATTGTGTTTCTATCCATGATGTCCTACATCCCTGAAGATGCCTCCCACAGTGGAAGCGAAACGTCGGATTCTCCATCTACATTGACGCGGTCACCACCGGAAGACCTAAATCTTCACAATAAAGGAAATTATTTTATACAAATAATTTCCGATTTTTTTTTGTAAATCCATATTATCATTAAAAGCTGCATAAATAGTAGCATGAAATGATTTAAAATCTAATGTCTAGGTTATTCCATTAAAAAATAACTAAGTACAAGGCTTTCAGTTACTGTTTAAGATTTTTCACTAAGGCTAAAGAGGCTTGATGAATTCTACCCATGACAGCGTTTCGAGAGCACTAGAAGTCATGTATGTATGAACATTGTGTCACGGATATTAATTTATAATAAAATAAACGATAATAATAAAAAGAACAGATTCTAAATCTTTAACAGATACTCAGATATCTCCTTCAAGGATAATTAAAAGACAGGTGTCTACAAAATAAATGTTACAGCCTAAACACAAAATAACAAAATATTTTCTAAAATTTAATAAGTTTGGTAAAAACTAGTCAAATATTTGCAAGGATATAACATCACCTTTTTCACAACCTGTGAGAGACCTATAGCTCTGCGGAATGTCCTTAGAGTTCCATCCTCTATCGATAGTCTGTTCCATATTTCACCCAGTGTCACTACAAGAAAAAAATTAACCAATTAATAACTTAGTAATTTTTTTGGTCAGACCAACAATAATAATGTTTTTGGCTCCTTAAATACCAACAGACAAACAAACATTGAGTTTAAGCAATAAAAAAAATTCATCGGCCTAAATTTACGAGAAAAGCGAAATTTATTGGGTCTCCGGCGAATCCGAACCCACTGGATCCCTTCTCCACAAAGCATGATTGGCAGATTATAAGCTAACACGTTGGATTCAATAGGGCTTGCATTTTCACTTTTTGTAAATAAATCAATATTTATCCAATATGTTTTTAGCCTTATTCATTACTATCTCGAATACCAACTACTGTTACCCTTTTTACCAATGAATCTTAATCTGGCCAAATGAACTAGAGCTTTTACATAAACCTCCTATTTTATTGTTTATTATTAAACTAATTAGTTTAGTAGATTTGTTTAATAAACATTCATATTGATAAACGTGTTATCTTTTATGAACTTTCGGAATCTGTCTTATAAGAGTAATCTCAATTGTTTAATTAAGTGCTTTGAATTACTTTTTTTACCAAAATTCTTACGTCATTAAATCTATGAGTTATTGTTTACTTACAAAGACAATCTGGGTTGATAACGTAGATGTCTTGAACAAAGGATCCAAGTGATGCGAACATTGAATGTATCTGTGGATTGACCAGCATCCATTCCATCTTTCGTTTCGCATCCAAGCCCCCTTTAAAATAAAATTAAAATATACATTTATAGTAAAATACATATTCACTTCTTCTCACCTACTATCGTAGGTATATAGGAAAAGTATTATTTGGTTTTCATAACGTTGTCTCTTTGTCTGAGTGTGTGTTTGTGTACGTCTGTGTCACGCTCAACACCTGCTGTGTTTAGGCAAGAGAGTTAAAACTTGGCACAAAATTCAGGCGCACGGCCTAGTTGTGCTGACCGAAAGAAAATACGTTTAGACCACGACAACCTTATTTGCTGAGTCATCAAAAAATTGACGCAACAAGTTAAACTTTGACGTAAATGTACACTTTTAAGTGATACATTAACAGAGCTTAAAATGAGTGCAAATGCTGAGTAGTGCCCATTATGGAATGATGACCATAACCTATAAAACTATAACCTACATAATGAATATACGCATGTCCATTAAAAAATCCGAAAAAATTGAGCAACAAGTAGTTATGCAACTGCTCAGATTATGAAGCATAAACCGGAATAAACTATGCAAGGCTTGGATTGCTAAGTAAGAAAACACAAATTTCAAAGAAAATTCACTCGGCTTGCGCTAAGCTAAATTAGAATTTCAATTATAAATATTATAATTTTTAGAAAGAAAAAACAACAGAAGTTTCAATCTTAAAAGAAAGCCTTTACACAGAGAGAGCTGGGGTTGCGTAATAACGAGTTTTGCGTAATCCAGGACACAGCTAATTTTCATTTAGTAAGATCATTTGCATTGTTTGCTCTACTAATAAATAGAATAAAGGTTTACTTTCTTACAGTGTAAACTTCTATTCGATACATTTTTATTACAAAATGGACAACAAAATAGTCTATTTACCCTGCTCTTCCTCTATTGTAAATAAATGGGAAGAAGAGCTAACCATAAATGAGAGCTACGGAGGCAGTTCCAAGTCTGACTTCTATCCGATTTATTTCCCTCAAATAAATATTTGTAGCATCAAAAAACCAATGGTACCTGGACCTGCCTTGTTAGCATAATTCAAAGTAAATTAACAAACCTTCCAGACTATCTGAGGATGAAAAATACGGCTATATATACGTCCACTTCTAAATCTAAACTATAATTTGTTTTCTTATCTTTTTTCTTGATAAAAAATACAACCTTTTACTAGATACTAAATATAGATAAACAGGAGAAGGATTTTACTACACAACTAAATAAAAGATCTGATACTAAAATTATATTTCCTTTATCTAAATTTAAAAAGAAGGAGGCTTCACCTCCCTTATAGGGTGGATTACTTATCAAAATAAATATAGATAATTATAGATACTACAATTGTCCTGGACAGACATAAAAAATAATGCGGGAATGAAGGATATTAGTTTGTTTTAAAGCCCCACGTGATAGGGCGAGCACGTTTTAGTTGGGTTTACCTGGCCAACAAATACAAATACCCGACTTCTTACAGAGTTAAAGCCATAGGCCTATTTCTACCTTAGCTAACCCTTGTTATGCAAGCGTAAACTGATATTTTTGATTATTGTACCAAGGAGTATGGTATGAGTATTAAGTATAGTATAGGAATAACATCATTAAAACATTAATTAACATCAATTAATTATCAACTAATAAGGTTATTTATGGCTTAATGTGATTATAGCAATCTCCTCGCACTATTATATTATGTCAGCAATTCATGTTTTGAAAAACTCACTAGTATCAAATAATATAAAATTTTATTATGTTACGACAATGTTTTATTATACATCGCACTTTTATTAACTACATAAAAGATTTCTCTAAAGCTTTTTTTCCTAAGCTTTAGCTCCATCAAAGTAGTACTAATACTACAATCTATCGTTTAGTTTAAAAATCTTGACAGGTCAGTTTAGACACCACTGATTCTTAAGAAAAAAAATCCCTGCAAGAAGGGAGCGGGAAAAAACTATGTAAACAAATCAGGTTATTTTACCCGTATTTTCTTGGCGATGTTTTTTTTACATTTCTTTTGTGTAGTTTTATTTTAAAATAGCATTTTTAAAATTAATTTGAAAGTAGTTTTCAAAACGATGTAATCAAAAGAAGAACCACAAACAAAGTGAACGATTGCCGGGAAGAAGGTTTTTTCCCTACAGCGGTTATTGTGGTAGGATTTTTTCTCTCTTTTTAAGTGAGAGGTTGGCAGCGGCTTCTCTGATTGGTCAATCCCCAAAATACTTATGACCTTGGGGATTTTTAAACTAAACGATAGACTGTATACTCGTTGATTGTACCTCCTATTTTAATTTGTAAAATTCTTCAATGTGTGGCTCGTGTGGCAGGAAGTGGAACCGAGAGAGTCACCAAAATCCGTTTAAGAAATTTGTGTTTTTAGGACATTGGATCGAATGAAATGGATCCAGAGTTTAAAAGACCATTTTAGTTGACTAAAAAGTCAAAAAGCTGTGGTGAATAACCGGAAAACTGAAATGCAGTTAGTAACACCAAACATTTTGTGTAGTTCAGGCTAGACGTTTTTAATGGATTTGGGGCGCTAAATCGTATAAAACATACGTATTTAAAGCCAAGATTCACAAGTTAGAAGCTTGGTGCCTAGGATATTTTAATGTCATTTTACATTATATAAGTTTATATAATGTAATTCTAAACTTAATTTATGTATATGTTATAATTTATTTCTGGCGCGGATGTCAGCAGGCCCGACGAATTTTCTCTGATGGGGTATTTCTTCCATTTCATGGCTAAGTTTTTGATTTAAAACCGAAGAAGTAGCATTACTACTTGTTATTCAATTTTATCGGATTTTTCAAAGTAAATGCACTAAACATTTTAAAATTATAAGCGTTGCCGGTTATAGAATAATGACTATAGTTTTGAATATCCTATGGAAAAATATGCGCATTTCCTTTGAAAATTCCGGAAAAATTAAATAACAAGTACAGCAAAGCTAGTGCTCAGGTTAATGTATAACTAACTACCATGGGCGTCCACAGAAATTTTTTCCAAGGGGTATCAAAGCTTCCTAGTTCAGTAATCAATAATGTGCTGCAGGTTTAGTTTTTAACACCCTTTGACAAAAATCTGAGATAGGAGTCCAGTATACCACTGGAGTGGGGTTTTAATAAACTAAATGTTAATGTATTGACAAAAATTATGTAATATATTACTTATTGTGCTTAAATAAATATTTTAATTTATTTAGACCTTTAGCGAGCGAAGCGAGTTCGTTCAAACACATTAAGGTTTTATCAACCTAGCAAGCAAAAGGAGCTCCTTTCAACATATCTTATAAGAGTCGTGAGTGTAAGTGTTGTGAGTCCCTTTTCCGACATTCACGAATATATTTATTGCAATCTAGTGAGCAGAGCGAGATCTTTTCAGTGTTCTCTTTTCAATTTTGCAAGCGACGCGAGTCTCTTTTTTGACATTCACGCATATTTACAGCCAGAGACGGACGTCAGTCCGTCTCTGGCTGGTCACAGTGAAGGCGAGAGCGTCAGCCCTCCTTGGAATCATCAGCCAAAAATAAACATAAAAAAATAACGAAAATTAAAAAAATGATTAAAATATTTTTCTTTATATTTTTAAACTTATAACACATACATATAACCATTTATTGTAATTATGTATTATATTCGTAACACCAGAGTCAAAAGGCCCAAAACTCTGAGGTAGGGCCTAAAAAGCTCGTAGATACAAACGTTTTTGAATCAAGGGTTTTTAAGGCCCCGTTTTATTTTACCAGGACTTTTAGGGGCCATATACGGAAGACAAAAAGACCCTAGCATACTTGATCAGGGCTCTATAGCAGCATAAAAGTACATTTATGTGTTTAAAGTAATTAAACATATATTTTAAATTTTTACCTAGACGATTAAAGAAGAGTAGAGCCAATGATGGCCTTTAACATGCTTGATCAGGGCTCTGAAGCGATTCAAAAGGGCCTTAGAGATTGATGTTTTTAAAGTACTTATAATATTCTTAAATTGCTACCTAAATCTAGGTCCTTAAATGCCCCTATTCTATAAACATGGACCTTTAAATGTCCCATACGGAAGACTAGATCCACAAGGGGCCCTTAACATACCTAGATCAACAAAAGGGCCCAAGAGATAAAACATAAAATAGTTTCATTAAATATAACATTTAAATTAATACACTTAAGTATTCTTCCAGTTTATTTTAACTTTATACTTATACTTTTATACTTAACTATTTACTTAATTTACTCGGAAAAGCCATATAGGAATCCCCCCTCTTATTGGGTCCCTTGAAATGTAGGTTTGGGCACTCCTAGGCCTAACCCTCTTTGGCCCTTTTTGGTTCAGTCCGCCACTGTTTACAGCAATCTTGCGAGCGAAGCAAGCCTCTTTATTGACATACAAAGATTGTGACCTTCCTCCACTCTTACCCTCCATGACCCCAATTTCATAAGCTAATTTTCTTTTTCTTTAAAAGTTCAGTAAACAAATTTCAATCTGATTCGCTACGCTTCATCACTTGGGACTCGCTTTAAAATATTAAAATTGCCTAATTTTAAGATTTTAAGAATTCGAAGACGTACCTAAAGTACGTCTTCGAACTCGCTTCTACCGTCCTCAAACATAGAGGACGTGGATAGGTCGCCTATCCATGTACTACCTCACTCGATACTGTCTGACATTAGTGATCCTATATAAACCAAAGATATACTAGCTGTATTAGAATGAAGTGTGTACCAAATTTTTTGTCAATTAGATTATTTCTTTATTTATTTACTAGCAGTGATACCTAAGCTTCGCTCGGCAAATAGTTTTTGTTATTTATCAAATAACAAATATTTAATTACTCCTTTGTGGACTACAAAAAAATGTTAACAGCTGTAACAGTAAGAAGTTCTTTGTTTAAGGTGTTTTTATCCCCCGGCGATTCTCAAGCCTTGCTTTATGATTGCTAGATAAATTCCTTGTTTCGATAAGTTCACTTTAAAAAATGGAATTATTAAATCGTTTGTTTGGACTTAAACTGTGAATATAATAACATTCTTAACAAACAAAGTAACTTAGCAACAAAGTAGGCCATAAATTGAACAATTCTTAGGCAAAATACAAAACTTTAGAGATTTTAATTATAGGGAAATTATTTCCTATGTATTAACATATAACAAATATTTATGGATAAATAACATGCAAATTTGCATAGATCCTAAATTATTTTTCAAGATATAATTGTTTCAAACAATTATATGTCATGCAAAAACTGATCCTTAAGTAAATTTAACAAATTTTAAACAAAGTTACTTATTTCTTTATCATAAATATTATATCACTTATTTATGAAGATTGGTAGCCTAATCATTAAACTCTCTTTCTAAATGAAACTTAAGTGCTTTAAGTAAAAAAATTTCTATATAGTAATGATTCATTAAGTAGATTCCAAGCTGAAATCAATAATTCCTGTAATAAACATTTTATTTAACTTTACACCATATATTATTTAGGAACAGATCTAGATAGTCTGTTCCTAAATAGTCCTATATATTTATATTAATAGTACTATATATATCTAGTCCTATATAGATAGTCCTAGATAGTCCAGTCTACTCCTATATTGTCTAACTCTTACAAATAAGTAGTTGTTAAAAGTTTTCATTCATTCAAAAGTCATCATTATCCGTTAATTAGATTATGAAATGTAAGCACTCAAAATTTTGTTTACACAACGCCTATTATCTTAAAACACAAAATAATATTTGAGATGTACAAATATTATTATTATTATTTTAGACATAAATGGTGTTTATTGTGCTAAATGAGTAGTGTAAATTGACAGTTAAGCCAAGATCTATTTATCAGATTTAATGAGTTAGCACAGAACAAGGATTTTAGAATAGTTTAGCAAGAATCAAGATCTGACATAGTTTATGACTTTTTCTGATAAAAATTTGATCCAGGCTCTGTAAGTGGTTTTTGAGTTATAAGTAACCAATTTGTTTTAAATAACCTTATATATATATATATATATATATATATATATATATATATATATATATATATATATATATATATATAACTTTGTAATGATATATATTGTTGGTATCAGGGAGCTTAATTTAAATCGATTCCTTCTACTCTCCTTTTGTTGGCAAAACTAATGGCAATTGCGGAGAACAAAAGGGTGATAAATAGTTGTGTGTGTGTGTGTACATATATTGTAGAGCTTAATTAACAATCATTAGCTCAGCCAAACTCGTATAGTAATAATACAGCAAGATAATCAACATAAATGCAAAGGTATTTGATCTGGTTGGGAGTAAAAAACAAATTGCTATGATTTGGAGTAGTATTATAAAACTGAATATAAAATGAAAATAGAATTGAACTGGTTTTAAATTTTAAAAACGTTTACATGTCATTCGATAAAAAATTGGACTAATTCTGATAATAAGATGAAACTTAACACATTTGTTGGTCTTATACAGTGCTTCCAGAATAAATATGTGCTGAGTAATTAATGCCAGTCAATGAAGAATTATTTCACGGATAAGTATAATAGCAATCAACTAAACCTAAAAATTGATTTTTGTGAATACTGTCGCCAACGTAAAGAAATTAAAACAACAGATATTCTATCCTATAGCGTTGGGCATGTTCCGCGAGGCCCTCCATTTTTCTTAAAAACGGTGGCGACAAGATTATGGGTTTATGCTCACTCCCTTTATAAACTCAAATATTAGATACTTCGTTTCTAATATGTAAAGTTATGTTGTAGACTCACATCTTTTCCTTTTATTTCCTCAAAGGGTTTGCTCTGATATGTCCTCTCTAGAAATTTTAAAAGAGCTTTACCAATAAATACTTTATATATTGGAGAGACTTTTCATTATTTAAAATGAACTTCATTTTTAAGACGTAAAAAGTTTATGTTTGTTATTGTTAATCAAATAAAGTTCAGAAAGAGAATCGATTTATATATTTATATTTATTCAGTTACTGAGCTGGACCTGTGAATATTTGTCAAAAATAGAAGATAATACTCCCAAATTTAATGGAAATTTACACATTTCCATTATACTACACTTCCTGCTAACATCTGGTGACCCTAACGATGGGTCAAGCTACTTTGACTACACGCTACACTCGTTAATTTAAAAAAAAGACGCCATAAATTAAAAAAAAAAAAGATAAACTTACTATGATTTGGGTGACGATAATTTTTATCATGTTTGTCAAATTTAAATCTTACAGTTTTCTTTTTCCCTTTACATTTGCTTTTTATTTTCCACGTGGGGTCGCAATTTGCATTGTCATCGTCGCTGCTTGCAATTCCATAATCGGTAGAGCCAACATTTCTCTTGCGGGATTCATGCAGGAGGATCCTTTGCTGAAGATCACTTCTAGGTACGACTTGGCCAAACACGGAAAGAGTCCAATCGCTTTCATTATAGTAATTATGATTAACTTGGCTGCATGGTTCTATCTCTGATTCTTGAACACTTTTCTTTCTTCGAATCCATCTTTTCTTGACGACCAGATTAGTGCTGTCATCTACATGATTCTCGTGATTTTTGGTTTCTCGGATACAAAGATTTTTCAGCTTGTTCATAGAATGAGATAAGTCATTTGAGTAATCGTTTATTCTCCACATTGTTAGCTTTAATGGGTATCAATAAATCATTGTTCGTCAAATTATTGTTTTCAAAAAATAAAACTGGCCGGATTTTCTACAAAAATTTCTTCGATCAGTAATAATATATGTATCATAAACCATTTTAATTCTTTTTATTAAAATGTGTACAATTTTTTATTGTATGTTAAAACATAATATAATGGACAACACAATGAATAAAATTAATCAATAGACATGACATGAATCAAGTTATGTTCAAAAAACTTCACACTAAAATTTTAAAAATAAAATGCGCATTCCTTTCTCTTAATTTTAAAAAATCAGGATTTTCAGCTGGCACAGCTGTGCAGTGCAGTTTTAAACAAACTATTAAACTATTGATGTTACAAAAACTTTATATTGGAACTTATATACTTCGAGCTAATAAATTTTAAACTTATTAAAAACTTTTTAAAATTAAATTTTTTTTAAATTATCAATAATTAAAAAATGAATATTTATTTTAAAAGATAATCGTGATAAAAATTTTAAGAAATAATTAAATTAATTAAAAAATATATGATATAAAGCTAAATTCATTATTTTATTAAACTTAGTATACATTTGTATAATTTAGAAGTATTATTATCTTATGAATAGCATTTTATGGCTTCACATATTTTCAATATAAGTTGAATACCGCGACAGCCGATATGTAATTTAACACGCACTGATTGAAGGTAAAATGTAACTGCAGAAATAAGAGAGCGGTGAATGTACGCATAGCAGAGAAAAGGAACTTGCACTTGAAGAAATAAGAGTAGGAGATTATATTACTACTTAAAAAGATTAAGTACGGACTTAGACAAATTGTACTTCGCATTAAAGGAAACATTTACTTCATATGTCACCTCTTATTTTCCTTAATTGTTGTAATAATTTGCTTAAAAGATTACAGAATTAATTGCATGTTGTCTATTGTGAACGACACATAATTATTAATGATATTTGTTTAATTTTTGGCAATAATATATACTTTTCTAAAAATTTTATTTTTTCCTCACTTCATCTCTTTCTTCTAGAAGACTTTCTTGACACGTTGCTCGGACACACCTAACCGTGAATATTATTAATATAATAGTGCTGCAGGCACATAGCTACTTTTAAAAGAAAATAAAAACGTAAAATGGAGGCACAAAGCAAGGGAAACTTTATGAAAACAACGTGATTTTCTTTCATAAATAGTCGTAGGAATTTACTTTTTATTTATTTTATTATAATCTAGAGAAGTTAAAATCAAGAGTCATTTGGGCCTCTACGTTGAGTAGCCGTTAACAGACGCATCGCGGCCAACGCTTCTTCATGTAGCTGCTTCGCGGCCAAATAGTTGTTGTCCTAAATCAGTTGGTTGTATAAAAAGTTTTGCAAGTGGCACACTGCCACAATATCAGCGAATTTCTAAATGTATTAATAAAGAACGTAACTTGTTTACATACAGTTATAACTTGTTTACATACAGTTATAATGTCACACGATGAAACCGTAACTAAGACTGATACCACAAATTTAACTTCGATCGTGTATTTAGTAGTATATGCGAGTTAAATTTTAGATCGATCCGATAATATTTCAGAATTTCATCTCGATCCAATTACATTTCGAGGTTGAGTGAGTTTTTTAATTTTTTGGTGGGTCATAATTGTCGTTTTAATGATGTAATAAACATTTCATGAACAAGAAGCATTCGAAAGTTATCGTGGTGTGTATAAAAATTCTGGCGCGGTGGTCCGCATGTCGGGCGAATTTCCTTTGGATGCGTGTTTCCGTGCTTTTTACATTATATAAGTTTACAACTAGTAAATAAATAATTCCGGCGCGGTGGTCCGCTGTCGGGCGAATTTCATTTAGAATGCGTGTTTCCGTGCTAAACAACCCATTTCTTGCTTATGCAAGAACCATGCCCATTGCGTGGTTCCGGTTCATGCTTTAGAACCTAAGCACAGTTACTCAATTGTCAAGCACTGCTCGTAACTCATTTTGTCTGTATTTTCCAAAGGAAATGCGCATAATCATCCAGTTGTTGTACAAAACTATGCCTCTAAAATTAGAAGTACGCACTATTATTTGCACTAGTTTAAAGATTAGTTACTTATCTTTAAGCTTAGTCAGTTATCTTTAAAGGTTTTAGCGCATTTCCTTTGGAAAATAGACAAAATGAGTTACGAGCAGTGCTTGACAATTGAGTAACTGCTTAGGTTCTAAAGCATGAACCGGAACCACGCAATGGGCATGGTTCTTGCATAAGCAAGAAATGGGTTGTTTAGCACGGAAACACGCATTCTAAATGAAATTCGCCCGACAGCGGACCACCGCGCCGGAATTATTTATTTACTAGTTGTAAACTTATATAATGTAAAAAGCACGGAAACACGCATCCAAAGGAAATTCGCCCGACATGCGGACCACCGCGCCAGAATTATTTTTAGTTGTAAACTTATATTAGGTAAAAAAACGATAAAAAAAATTGTCCCTACTAGGATTTGAACCCAGGTACTCTGGGTTTGAGAGCTCGCATCCAAAGGAAATTCGCCCGACATGCGGAACACAGCGCCAGAATTATTTTCTAGTTGTAAACTTATATTTAGTAAAAAAAAAACGATAAAAAATTATCGACCCTTCCAGGATGTGAACCCAGGTACCCTGAGTTTGAGTAGTCGTATTGACTCCGGACCACTGGCATTCAACTCAGAGGCCCAAAAAACATTGAAAACGACACCCTACTCGAAGTTTAATTTTCAACGACCGTAATGTTGGTTTTCTATATTTTTTGTGGTTTTTTCGACTTTTTGGTAACTTAAAGTGGTCGTATCGTCTTTGGACCGGTTTCATTCGATTCAGCGCCCAAAATTACATAGAAAACGACACCCTACTCGAAATTTATTTTTTATCGACCTAAATTTTGGTTTTTGGTAATTTACAATGGTTTTTTCGATTTTTAGGTCACTTAGAGTGGTCGTATCGACTTCGGGCCGGTTTCATTCGATTCAGCGCCCAAAAATACATTGAAAACGACACCCTACTCAAAATTTATTTTTTATCGACCTAAATTTTGGTTTTTGGTAATTTACAATGGTTTTTTGGACTTTTTGGTCACTTAGAGTGGTCGTATCGACTTCGGACCGGTTTCATTCGATTCAGCGCCTCAAAAACATAAATATTGACCTTTTTCGTGGCAAAAAATATTAACCCTGAATTTTGCCGATTTTTTGAAAATTTTGCTGACTCAGCAAACCGGGTTAATGACGTCACAAAAACCTGGTTTTCAATAGGGTTCGTGTCCTCCCGAAGGTTGATTTTTGTACCTAGTTTGGTTAAAAAATATTAATCCGTTCGAAAGATAGAGTGTTTACAAGAAAGTGTCTAGAAAATACATATATATATATATATATATATATATATATATATATATATATATATATATATATATATATATATTATACTATATATATATATTACATATATATATATATATATATATATATATATATATATTATATATATATATATATATATATATATATATATATATATATATATACAAAGTCTCGCGAAACGTATTTTTTCGTCATTAGGGACCTCTGAAACGAATTTGTGTCGTGGTCCGAGGTTCGAATTCCGCCATGACGCCTATCCCATTAGCCGAATTTCCAAAGGAAATTCACTAAAAGGAACAAAATTTGTACATACTCGTACATACATAAAATTTCAATATATATGTATATATATATATATATATATATATATATATATATATATATATATATATATATATATATATATTATATAATATATATATATATATATATATATATTATATATATATATATATATATATATATATATATATATATATATATATATAAATTTGCTTTATCCAGTGAGTCTCTTCCTCTTTAAAAAAAACTAAGGTTAGTTTTTTTTATAAGTGAGGAGGTCTTCACTTATAAAAAAGCGATTAACTGTAGACAGACAAGGATCTGAACACTTGATTATCTAACTTCTAATTAAACTGGCTAATCAACTCATTAAGGATTATTTACGTTAGCTTATTATTCTTGGTTATCATTAGGTATTAAAAACTTTAGAATTAGCTTTTTTAATACCAAAAGACTGTTTTAATACATATATGACCGGCTATTCTTTCATGGTGATTTATATAAGTTGAATACGTTGTCCATACATCCGTTTCGCACCAGTTAGGCTCTAATATTATAACATTATTATTTAAAATAAATTATTTTCAAGTTTTCTCAACACAATGAGAAATTATTAAACACTTAAAATAAATTATTAACACTTTGAGCGTAACTCCTGCCACTACACCCCCACCTGCTATTGTTTCTATAGAGGTTTTCCAACCTGATGTCTTAAGTCTCTAAACAGGTATTCTTATGTTACCACTAATTCAGGAGCTTAAATTTATATATACTGAGCTATTGTATGATATAAGTTTTAACTCTCTAGCATAAATACACTGGAAGCTACAATATTATCATACAATTATATACAGACAAACAACTTTCCGAAAACCAGCCAGGAGGTCTAAACACCTAATCTTGGTTTCGGATTTTTAGTGCAAACACAATTCATTTCTATGATAAATGCGGAAAACTAATACTGAAGGCATAATGTCTGGGGGTGTGCGGCTAATGCATGTGACATAAAAATTGCAACAAAATCAAGACTAATTATTTAAATTTCTTTCAAATAATTATTAGACTTCTACGATTAAATTATAGATTCAGTTATTCAATACACTATTTCATAAAAGAAAATTATTCGATGCCGTTAATGCAATTATTAAATGTATAATAAATACAACAACAAAACTATTTTAAATGCACGCTAAGAACAGTTAACGTGAATGAAAAAAGCACGTTGTTCTGGAATCTCTTAATGAATCACTTCGGTACAAGGCTTCGAATATGATCATTAAGTAACGTCTTAACTTTTTCTTATACCTTTCAATCAAGATAAGTTTAAACTTGATAATCATACTTAGAACAAGTTAAAGTAAAAATTAAATAACTAACTTAAAAATATATTAATCAACTTAAGGATGCAAAGATTTGATTGATGTTTCCAATATTTATATATATAAATATAGTTAAATTTAAATATATTTAAATTAAATAGGTTCGGTTTAGTAAGCGCTTAATACCTACTTTAATTAATGCGTCTTAAAAACAAGCTTGCTTATATAAAACTAAGCAAGCTTCTCTATCATACTTCTCAATAGTTATAAACACATAACCATTGTTTTTCATCTCTATATTTCGAAGAATTTTTTAACCGCAAATGAGGTTAAGATCTTCATTTTTTTACAATATGATTTTTTTTAGGGGGATAATTTTAAACCAGAGCGGGTTTAAGCCCCCTAGCCCCCCCCCCAGATCGCCTTTGATTGAAAGCTTGCTAGATACTACCTTTAGTTTTGAATATTCTCTCAAATATTGACTATTGACTTGTCTTACTTGGCTAAATGCAAGTTGTTAGAAATTTATAAGGTGATTCAATTCGATGTAAACAAACCAAACACATTCGGATGTTATATCCTGATATTTTTATGAATTGCGTGTGACTTCATTGCAGAAATCGGTATTGGCGGTCATTGAAAATTTACTATTTATTCCTGCAATGGCTTCAATTCAGGACTATAAACCTAACAAGTCAAAAAAAAATGATTTCATTCATAAAAACTCTCAAATTGAATCACCTTATAAATTTTATCAGCTTAAGCTAAATGCCAGATCATCGTTTTCTCTGACATTTTAATTACAAGAAAAGTGTCTATCCATGCATGCAGACATACTTTATTTTTTTTTTTTTTTTTGGGGGGGATCTTTAGATGCTGAAATGTGGACATCTAATGAATGAAAGTGTCAATTTTTGTTCTGTTTACTATGCTTCCCCCAATAAAATAATAATTCAAAAATTTTCTTCTTGAAATAAGCCAACATCAAAACTTTTAAGGTAATGTATATTCTATATTCTATATTATGATATGACGGATAAACTTAACGTCTCGCGTCTCGGCCGCACTATAGACCGGAATCTACGCGAGCCTTGGGCGAGTTTTCTATTATTTGTCACTACATGGCATTTTATCTTCAATTTAGCGGTTTCTTAAAATTTAGGCCAGGAATATAAACTTCTGTTTAAAGTTAGCTAAAATAAATGTAGTTCTGAGATATTCAATACTTTTGAGATTTTTTTTAAGAGGTTAGAAAGAAAACGGAATCCGTATAAATGTGTTTGGTTAGCCTAGGCCAGATTAAAGTTTCTGTGGAAGTAACCTTGTATTAATTGTCTATTTTTTCCGGATTAACGGCTTCGATAACTTGACCCTTGTAAACTGAACAAAAATATAAACTAAAACTGCATACTAAACTAAAATTTAGTATGCAAATTTTAAATTACATATAAAAAACACATGCGTCCACATAGTCGAGCAATCGAAAAAAGTTGCAAGACCTATTATAATAAAATGTAATTACAATAATAAATAATTCAACTCGTGGGCTCCAAAAAGTATTTTTCAAACAATTTCCCATTAAAAAATTCCCTAATAGAGTGAGCATCATTAAAATTTCAATTCTTACTCCTATCAAGAAGTCCTAAAGCATAAGAAACCTTATATTATTGAACTTTTTATGTTGAATCACAGAAAACTGTTACTTAATCAGTAACAATTCGAATATTAGCCGGTTATTATTTTTGAACGCATCACAACCACAGCATAGTTGCTGTTGTGCCGTGACGTATTGTTATTATATTTAGTATATCTGCAAGATATACATATCTACAAGAACTGTTACTGCATTTAGACAAAGCATTTACTCTCGGGGTCAGATCAAACATTGAGAAATCCTCTGGATACTCTCAAACCTGAAATTAGGCTTTTATGTGACGCTTGTGAGGTAGTTCTGATATATATATATATATATATATATATATATATATATATATATATATATATATATATATATATATATATATATTTAACTAATGTTGATAATGAGATGATACTTGGCACATGTGCCAAATTTCAATCAGATTGCATCATTTTTTCGTGTTTTATGATTTTTCAAAATTGATGCTTTATCACTATTGGGGGTTCCTAATAGCACAACTACAGCAGTTTACTGATTTTTGTACAAAATTTTAACTCTCTAGCATAAATACACTGGGCGCTATGATGATAACAGACCCACACACACACATACAGATAGAAAACTTTGCGAAAACCACTCAGAAGGCCTTAAAAGCTTGAAACGCATAATTCCGTTTTCATCCTGGTTTCGGATTTTTTGCAAAAACAATACTTTTCCTATATACTTACGGTATAAATGAGGAAAAGTAAAAATTATTTTGTTAATTATAATTATGAATATTAACTTAGTAAGATTTAAATTTATATATTATATTATATTTTGGTTTTTTATTGATTCACTATGCTATTATGAGAAAGTAATTTGTTACTTTACTAATATATTTATAATTCTAATGATAATTAATATTTATCTGTTTATTAATGATATTTATAAGAATTATTTTATTTTTGTAGTTTATTTTATATAAAAACAATCTATTTTTTGCATGAGTCAATTATTTATTTATTTTTTGAGAAGCAGATGTAAATGAAATAATTTGGTAAAGTATTATATTAGATATGGGTATGTGGGCAGTAAAAAATAAGAAATAAAAAAAAATTATGCAATAAAAACAAATTTATAGCAAAAAAGAGTAATTTTGTGAGTGTGTGCAAACTATAATTATTCAAAAGTAAAATTAACTAACAATAAATAAAATAAAACACTATATTGTGATTTTCCCCTTATCAGTTTAAAAGGTGTCAACCCATTTAAAAGGATTTTTTCAATGAAAGAGAGACTTTAATGAGGTTAAACACCCTAAAATTATTTAAAATAAATCACTTCAAGAAACAATTTAAAGGTAAATCGTCAATATCAGAAATCCCGTCATGAAAGGGAAAACTGTTACGATATACAAATCATAACGTTGATGCTACAAACCAAAAAAAATAATAGATTTCTTTTAATAGTATTTAAAAGGTTTTTTATAAATACGTTAAGTTAAAAGAACAGTTTATCCAAGTAGTATCTGATATTACTAATCAAGTATTATCCGGGTATTATTTGATTAACTCATATAATACACAAGTTGTTTATATAAATAGATTCTCATTTATACATTTATGGGGAGATTCAAGACGGCCTTCAAATGATATTCCTAGGTTAGATGAAGTATTGGCAGACGAGAGAAGGAAAGGATATGCACAGGTTCCTGCTTTTATACAGTCATCGTGTGAAATATTTGATTACATAACACGGCTAAGTAAAAAATATTTGTTTATCAACAGAACAAGAAAATTGTTCATTTAAAACAAGAACCTAAAAGTTTGTTAGTAATCTTTAACTACTTTAAATAGACTAATTAAAAACATTATTTTTTTCTTAAAGAAAGCGCACTTTACTGTCGCAAAATTGACATTAAAGAACGATTTTATGTTCAAAGCATTAATTTTACAGCCGGTGACGTCTTACACTCTCTGAATGTAGTTAATTCTCTAAGCGAATTAATTTTAAGTTGACGCTATAAAACAAGTTGTGCGCGTAACATTTGTACATTTGTTGTGATTCGTATTGCTTTATTTGTTTCTTACCATTCTTTGGTCGGCAATAAATGAAAAAGTCAATTAACATATACGTTTTATTTGTATAACTTTAGAGCTTTTTGGACTATTACAAATTTAATATCAATTAAATTAAAGACTTTAGTCCTTATAAAAATTTATTGAAAATAAATTGTTGAAGAGCTTTCGCCCAGGGATCCTGAGTTTCTTCAGTTCTTAAAAAATGACAAAAATGAAAAAGTTGGAAAATAATAAAATTTTGAATGTTTTTTATGTCATGTGCCAAACTAAGTAAATTTAAAATGAAATTACAAAAAGGTAAAGGAAAAATTATGATTTTAAGATAATGTTATTATAAATACTCCTAAGATTGTTAATGTCTTGTTTTTTGTTCATACTGTCTTTGTCAGCTTTTATATAGAGCATTTCTAAAAATTTCCTTTTGTCTATATGTGGTTCTGTATGAAGTATACGACAGTTTTCTTTGTCTGGTCGGTGGTTAAGTTTTGTCATATGTTCTGATAAGGCTGTAAGGTTAGAGTTGTCAAGTATTTGATTGTTATGTGTGTCAAGTCTTTTTTTGAAGTTTTATATGTACGGCAATAAAATCAAATTTTAGAGTCGAGTCGGATTATAGATGATCTATTGGGCCGAATTCGTTATTGTATAAAACATGAATTTAGTATTAAGTATTACTACAATAAGGACTTAAATGTAAAATTGTACAACCACTAGGTACTTAACTTTACTTATTTATAAATTACTAAATTTATAAATAAGTTAAGCTATGCCAAGTTATATAGACTCAATACTTAAGTTATAGACATCTATACGTAAGGTTATCTGTAGATTTATATGTACCATAGATATGTGTAGACACTAAAGGTATCGGGAATGTGTATACTTGGTACCGCGGGTACCATAGGTATACCTCTAGATAGACATTGACAGGATATACCTCGGGAATATATTATTGGGAGTTTGGGAGTTATCAGGAATATTTTGGTAGACATTAATCTATCCCCTGGTAAAGCTGAGGAACATTTATCAAATTAGTCTGATGTCTAACGCAGTGTTGTCAACTTAACAAATTAATGTTTTGTAACGTATACCATATTCCTTCAGTGCAGTAAAATAAAAGGAATAAAAAATACATTATTTTTAATGGTAAAAGTTACTTTGTTTTGACTATTCAGTCCTTTATTTATGGGTTCTCCGTATTATACATAGGTTTCTGGTCGAAAATGCGCATAAAGAGCATTGCAGCAATAGATTTTAATGTAAAGTAGCCATGAACGACCCGGAGAGGTTATACGGGAATCGAATCCTCCGGCCACTTGGACGCTGACCCTATTTTTGAACTATAGAGACTTTAAAAAATTAAAATGTTTTTCATAACTTTTTACTCATCCTTTTCCACTACCGTCCGTACATAAGAAAATTATATACCCTGTCTGCTTACCCCCTAGAAGTATGTACCAGCTAAAGTACATACCCTATAAAGTAAATTACCCCAAAAAACGATACTGAGATTTTATCAAAATCATAGTTATTTCAAATAGATAAATATTATTATTATATAATATTATAAGTTAATAGATATATAATATATATCAACAAGTTGCTAAAAGTATACGACATCATTAATACTACGACATCATTAATACTTTTATAATATTTATACTTTAGAATGCATACATTATTTTATTATACATATAAATATGCTAAAGCATGTACTTTGTAAGACACATTCCCTGTCCTCGCCTTCCAATCATCCATTCATCCATGAGATAGATTTGGTGCACAATTTTTAATGCAAAACGTCTAGCAACTCTCACATACACAAACAAACACACACACACATATATATATATACGAGTATAAATATACATTATATATATATATATATATATATATATATATATATTATATATATATATATATATATATATTTATATATTTGTGTTGTGTATAGTTTTGTATTTATATTTTTAATATTAGAGAGCCTACGAAATCCCCCCCCCCTACTTCCGTTATACGAACGTCATTATAGGCGTTATTTTTATTTTGATAATTCGCTAAAATCCTTAATGGAACGGGGCTGACACCGCCAAGATGATTAGCAATTGCGCAGTGTTTTTAATGAGAATATATTAAACAGAAAAGGGCCTCAGTCATCTCAATAGCTCATTAATATAGTAAAATAAAACACTAAACAAACAACCGAAAGAAGTTTCGATTATAAACACAAACTTACTTAGACCTCGCTTATGTTATCAGGAAGGTGTCGCAGAATACGCGATCGCGTTACCACGAACATACGTCATACGTTTAATAACCAAATGCTGCCGAAAAGGCCACTGATTCTATGTTAAAATTCACGCTCAAAGCTATCAGCTGTGGGATTCTATACGAGCGCCCAGTCGGTAGAGTTCGTTTTGTCCTTCGGGAATCATCGTTAGGCCCCTATCACGAGGAGATTACACGTGATAGCCCACCTCGTGAAAACTTGTATCTTCTTTACATTACTCCCACCATTACAACTAGCGCTCTCTTAATTAACTTTGAAAACAATAGAACTACATAATACAAAGTGAAACCTGATTCATTCAACGGAAAAGTTTACAATAGGTACTTTATTACACGCACACTATGATGTAAACAATTTTGTACAAAAGATTTAAATGTCTCTTAAATTTAATCATAACTTTTTCAAATATTGAAAAGTCACGTTAATTTTAATGCATATAATCAGTTAAGAAATAAGTTTTGCCTGTAATAATCTAACACATTGATTATTGTTGATATTGACCTAATTTTAGAAATGCTCGCTTACATAAAGCTCAGCAGCCATTGAAATATTTGAATTGCCAGTAAATCGCAGAGACTTTAAATTGTAAACAGATTCAACTCTGTCCAACAAAATTTATTTTTTAAACAAGAAACGTATTTTAAAATATTTTTTTATAAAGTTATTTAGAAAAAAATTGACATTATTAAACATTTAATTTGAGACGCAGGGTTTTACACTGCTTTCCTCTCCTGATATATAGGAGGTATATAGGGAAACAAATGATAAAATTAAATTAAATTTTCACAATTTTTTTAAATTGTGATGACTCAAATGGAATGGAAAAGATGTTGCTGGTAATGATCAAATGGAAATTTCATCAATGTTTGGTAATTTAACATGTCAGACAGGAAGCAAGGTGGATTTACACAGGAACTATTAAATCGGTTACATGATGAAATATTTAGAGTGGGTTTCTACCAGTAGCACAGGTAGTCAAGTAGTAGATTTATAGTACATTTTAGTATATTTATATGCTGTATTTGTATAATTGTAGTGATTAATCGGATACTGGAACTTATTGGACTAAGTATATTTTATTATAAACCTACAACAATCATATTTATATAAGCTCAAGCAATTGTTTAAACTTAAGGCCATACAACTATAGATTATACACAAATTGTTTATGCTTGGTTACGCATATAACTGAGTATCCAGTTTATGTAATAGTCTTGTATTTTTCTTGATTAAAATCTATTGTATTAATGCCATCATTTTACATTGAAATCAAATTTACCACCTAATTAATTTAATTTCATAAGTTAAGTAAATTAATTTCATTAATTTACAAAGCACAACGTAATATTGTTTAGATTTTAAATTTTTAAATATGCATGATCATGCTTATTTAAATATATATATGTATATATATATATATATATATATATATATATATATATATATATATATTATATATATATATATATATATATATATATATATATATAATACATAAAATATAAAATGAGACTTTGCTCCCATTAAGAAATTAATCCATAATGACAGTGAAAATTTACAAATATAGAGACATTATTACTAGAGGTAGAGGGACCCTATAGGTTAAATTTTGAAACATCAAAAAAGTAACCTGACCACTTTTCGTTATAAATATAATGAAATAATCAGTGCAAAATTACAGTAACTTATATACTAGAACGTTAAAAATGCAAATCAAAACTCTATCAATGTGCGGGAAGCCGAAATCAATTGATTTATTTTAACTTTAACTCACACTTGAAGGAGATTTCAAAGAGGTTACACAGAGCCCCTGAGAGCCCCAAAAAGATGTTTCAGGCTTCCCAATATATTGAGATAGGCTATGTCCCCTCTAGTATATATCTCTATGTTGACAAAACTCGAAAAAGTATCTGATCGGGCTGAAATTGAATACACACACTGTCGCAGGCGTATATTATTATTTCTAATAGTCAAGGCATTTGACTAGTTATTTTATGTCAGATTTGATTTTATTTGTCAGATTTTATTATTCGTTTATAAGACATCAAGATAACGAGTCAAATACCTTTTACGTTCACACACAAGTTCATTTTCAAGTTCATTATTACGGTCATAGTTAAGTTCTGTTTTAATGTAATAAAATATATGATCAGTAAAGGGTTTAAATGTTAAAGTTTTATTAAAATATCCGCGTTGTCGTAAGGACAACGACAGTAAAAGGTTTTCGAAGAATAAAGCTACAATGAGTCTCAGGAGTCAAAAGGATGGTCACCAATCTCAGGCTGATGGTAAGTCTGATGCTCGATCATTACGTAGTCTTAGTCAAAGAGTTTTGTCTGAAAGGGGATTTAACAACCTGTACGTTGATACAGAATCTTCGCTTCGTCTGCTCAAAGTAAGAATTAAGAAAGGGCTGACGAGCGTAGATAATCTTCTCAAGAATCAAGAAAATTCTTCAGAAAAGGTTTTAAGTTCTACCATCAGCAGCATCAAACTTAACATAATTCAGTTTAATAAGTATCTTACTAAGTTTCAGTCTGAATACTCAAAGCAAAAAGAAACATCTGACCACTTTAACGATCTAGTCTCTGTCAACAACCAGTTTTTATTTGACCATAAGATAATCATTGCTGAAAAAGAGTCTTTGGTTGAAGATTTCATTTTAAATAAACTAGATAAAGATCTAGTTCCCGCTCAAACCCTAGGTAATCAGGATGGTAAGGGCAATTCTAGCAAAGTGGGCAAGGATAGCACAAGCCAACCAGGTTTTTGTGTCAATTGATGATTCGGTAGGGTCCTTTCATGACAGTGCTATAAGCGATAACGAAAGTGTCAAATCTATAAAGTTTGACAATGTCAGTGAATTGTCAGTTAAAAAAAATAAAGGTAATATTGCGAAACCCCCTCTAGTAAATCCAATAGACTCGCTGACTGTAATGACGAAAATTCAGTTAATAAATTCCTCTACTACTTACAAATTCAACGGTGACAGCTATAAGTTTCCAATATTTAGAGAGGAAATTAAAATTCATTTAGAAGATGGGTTACTCCCAAATCCTATAAGAAAGTCTTTGTTGCTTAACTTTCTCGAAGGTGAGGCTAAGAAAGTAGCCAATTCAAACATGTCGCTTACATACGAGGGTCTATTGGAGTTGCTAGAGGAGCGTTTCGGAAGTGGGGTAGCTATTACGGAGTCTTGGGTGAATAAACTCACAGAAGGCCCTAATATTATGTGGAACGATGTATCGGCCCTAATAACGTTCGCTGATACTGTCAGAACAGCTTGTAAAGTCCTCGATAGACATTCGTTAAAAGAAATAAACACGAAAATATGTCTAAAGAAAATTTTAAGTCGCTTACCAGCCAAAGTTTTTGATAAATGGATTCAAGTAGTAGAATATAAGAACGGTAACGAAACTATTGAGGACTTATCAAGAGTTCTTGACTCGTATATAAGACGCATTAACCATCCAGTTTATCATTCGCCGTCAAAGGGTTATAAAAATTACAAAGACGCGGCCAAACCTAAACAAGTTAATAGTTATTTCTTAGATTCTAATACCCCAAGCACTAGTAGCAATAGTAAACCAACTAACGAAAACCCCAAAATTCGAGAAATAAAATGTTTGTTTTGTAATAACGGTTCGCATGATTTTTATAAGTGTAAAGATTTCAATAAAATTAATTTGGACGATAGAATTAAGTTCGTACAAAACAAAAATCTGTGTTTTGGCTGTTTGAAACGGGGACACAGTAGCAAGGGTTGTATCAAACGACTCTCTTGCGAAAAGTGTCTAAAAAAACACCCGACTTGTTTTCATCGAGATTGTGACGGAGAAATTTCAAAAATTGTAAATAAAAGTGACAGCAAAAATAAAAATAATATCGAAAATAAAAATGAAAGTTGCACTCAAAATTTAATAGCTGACGTGCACTCAAGCGATTCTCGAGAAATTAAAGTATGCTTATCTACAATGTCTCATATTGTACCTGTTGTAGTCATAGATAAAAATAACCCGTCAAACCAAGTTGTCACCTATGCGTTTTTAGATGACGGGAGTGATGCTTGCTTTCTCAAAGAAAGTATCAAAGAAAAGTTAGGGTTACCAGGCATTGCTACAAGTCTAGAACTACGTACCGTGTTGTCAAAGAGTCGAGTCAATTGCTTTAGATTGACTGACGTCATAATTAAGGGTCTACAAACTGAGAAGTAGTTAAATTACCTTACAAATTTTATACACGGCCAGATATCCCGGGTTGTCATGACGACATTCCGAATCCAGACTTTATTAACAAGTTTGGTCATTTAAGTCGTTTAAAAGATAAAATTTTACCGGTTAATAAAAATATTGAAATCGGGTTGCTCATAGGAAACAACTGTCCGCAAGCTTTGTGCCCTTTAGAAGTCGTTAGAGGTGCTCCCTCTGAACCGTACGGGATTAAAACAACTCTAGGTTGGGGAGTGGTAGGTCCGAAGGGTCATGAGGATTATGAACTAAGCAATTCTAAAGTGTGCGCCCTTAGCAGCTACATGGAAAATAAAATTAAAGTTAAAGAACTAATAAACCCGTGGGTTTCATTAGATTTCCCGGAAGTAACTCAGGTGTCACAAGATTTTGCAATATCAATAGAAGATCAAAGATTTCTTAAAATATTAAATGAAGGCCTTGTTCATAGATCCGATCAGCATTATGAATTGCCTCTTCCATTAAAATATGAAAATTGCACTTTACCTAACAATAGATATTTGGCGCTACTAAGATTAAATAGTTTAAAATTTCGATTTTAAAAAAATATAATTATAGAAATGATTACGTAAAATTTATGAACAATATGTTTGAGAAAGGACACGCAGAAGCGGTGCCTAGTTCAGTACCTGAGGAAGGTCGGTGTTGGTATATACCTCACCACGGTGTTTACCATCCAAAGAAACCGGAAAAAATCCGGGTTGTATTCGACTGTTCAGCTAAGTACAAAGGACAATCACTAAATTCAAACTTACTATCCGGGCCAGATTTGACGGGCACCTTATTGGGTGTTATAATGAGATTCAGAAGAGAATTAGTTGCGTTCACTGGAGATATCGAAGGTATGTTCCATCAAGTTTTCGTTAAAGAGGAACATAGAAATTTTCTTCGATTTCTTTGGTGGAAAGACGGAGATGTTAACTCAACACCCCAGGAATACCGCATGACGGTTCATTTATTCGGAGCCACGTCATCTCCTGGGTGTAGTAATTTTGCGTTAAAACAAACGGCAAAAGATAACGTTCAAGAATTAGGATCTGAAGCTGCTGAGTTCGTTCTAGAAAACTATTATGTTGACGATGGATGCGCGTCAGTTAAGAGCGAAGAAGAAGCTATAGAATTAGTCGAAAACATAAGAGAAATGTGTGCTCGTGGAGGATTTAGATTTCACAAAATAATTTCAAACAATTCTAAATTATTAGAAAGCATTCCCGAATCTGAAAGAGCAATAAATAACGCTACACTAAAAGATCTATCTATAAAAAACGAATTTTCTATGGAGCGAGTTTTAGGTCTAGCGTGGGACACAAATAGCGATCAGTTTAGACTCAAAATAATGATGCCTGATAATAGAGCTACAAGAAGAGGAATACTTAGCTCAGTCAGTTCAATATATGATCCTCTAGGTTTCGTTGCTCCTTACATAATGAAAGGGAAGTGTATTCTTCAAGATCTTTGTAGAGAATCAAATTTAAAAAATCAAGACAACTGGGATATTGAAGTTAGCGATGAATTTAAAAAAAGATGGTTGCATTGGTTAAACGGACTTAATGATATAAGTGAGATATCGGTCAACCGTTGCTTTAAACCAGTAGGTTTCGGTTCTGTTTCGAGGGCGGAAGTGCATCACTTTAGTGACGCATCATTTTTAGGTTACGGTCAAGTATCGTATTTAAGATTAGTTAATAGTCAAGATCAAGTTCACTGCTCATTTATCATCGGCAAGGCGCGAGTTAAGCCTCTCAAAGAAATTACTATACCTAGGTTAGAGCTTACTGCTGCATTACTTGCTGCAAGAATGAGTAAATTTATCGAAAAGGAATTAAAATTACCTGATATAAATAATGTATTTTGGACTGACAGTAAAGCTGTCTTAGGGTATATAAACAACGAATGCCGTAGATTTCATATATTTGTAGCAAATCGAGTTCAAGAGATAAGAGAACTTACAAATATTAAGGACTGGCATTATGTGCCCTCCAAAGACAATCCTGCTGACATCGCTTCGCGAGGAGCTGACGCAGGGCAGATCATAAGTAGTATATGGCTAACGGGTCCTAAATTCATTTGGGAAAATTCTGAATCTTGGGGAGAAACAGAAGTCCCTTCTCTAGTCCCAGATGACCCGGAAGTCAAACCAGTTAAAATATTAGCGAGTTCGGCTGATCCCGTCCCAGATTTGCTAAGTCGTTTAAACAGGTTTCCGACTTGGGAAAAAGCTAAAATGTCCGTAGCATTAGTTTTACGGTATATAAATCAATTAAGGGCTAAAAATTGTAGGAAAAATATTTTTGAACACCCTATCACTGCTAGGGAGTTAGAATATTCAGAAATTCTTATTTTTAAGCACGTTCAATCGCTTTATTTCAAAGAAACAATTGATTGTTTAAAAAATAATATTAATCTGTCAAGGAAAGATCATTTGCGATCTCTAAATCCGTTCATTGATCATTTAGGTTTATTAAGAGTTGGAGGTCGTCTCGGGTATTCCGGTTTAGAGAATAGGCACCCTATAATATTACCTAAAAAAACTCATACATCTGAATTAATTGTAAGATACTGTCATGAAAGAATCTTTCATCAGGGTCGAAGTATGACACAGAATGAAATACGCTCACGTGGGTTCTGGGTTATTGACGCTTCATATCATGTAAGAAAACTCATATCTCAGTGCATGATATGCAAGAGAGTTCGAGGAAGATATGAAACTCCAATAATGTCGAACCTACCTGAGAGTAGGGTGGTAGAAAGTTATCCCTTTGCCTACAGCGCTGTGGATTGCTTCGGACCATTTTATGTGCGTCTAGGGCGAAGACAAGAGAAACGTTACGGTGTAATTTTCACCTGTCTTGCATCAAGAGCCATAACATTGGACGTCCTCGACTCTATGAACACGGATTCGTTTATTAATGGATTAAGACGATTTTTTATCACGAAGAGGTGAGATCCGGGAGTTGAGATCTGATCTGGGAACCAACTTTGTTGGGGCCAAAGAAGAGTTACGAAAATCGTTAAAAGAACTACAACTTCAAGACATTTCTAAATATTTATCGCTCCGTTCATGTAATTTTATCTGGAAATTTAACTGCCCCAAAGCTAGTCATATGAACGGTGTTGTAGAGCGATTAATAGGTTCTGTGAGGAAAATTCTCGAAGTTATGCTAATCAATCAACAAGGGTTGCTTACAGACGATAGTTTGCGCACATTTTTTTGTGAATGTGAGAACATAGTCAACGGGAGGCCCCTTACAATTACAAACATACAGGACCCTAGCTCACTTGAGCCACTAACACCTAACCACGCCATCTTACTTCAACCAAGACCTATATTGCCTCCTCCAGGAATATTTTCCGATAATTATGTTAAGAAAAGGTGGAGACACGTTCAACATTTAGCAGAAGAGTTTTGGAGGAGATGGAGGAAAGAATACTTAACTAATTTACAAAAAAGAGAAAAGTGGCAAGATAAAAAAAGAAATATAGCCGTAGGCGATGTGGTAATTTGTGAGGACGACCAAATACCAAGAAACCAATGGCCACTTGCTATAGTTGAAGAAGTTAAGAAGAGCTCAGATGGAACGGTGCGCAGAGTGACTATTCGTTACGGAAACGACAAGACACTTGAAAGACCAGTTTCAAAGCTTATCCTTCTATTACCTGCAAGTTAAGGTTCGATTCCCGTCGAGGAGCCATAGCTTGAAAGTTCAAAGAAGAACTTTGGGGAGCCATGTCGCAGGCGTATATTATTATTTCTAATAGTCAAGGCATTTGACTTGTTATTTTATGTCAGATTTGATTTTATTTGTCAGATTTTATTATTCGTTTATAAGACATCAAGATAACGAGTCAAATACCTTTTACGTTCATACACAAGTTCATTTTCAAGTTCATTATTACGGTCATAGTTAAGTTCTGTTTTAATGTAATAAAATATATGATCAGTAAAGGGTTTAAATGTTAAAGTTTTATTAAAATATCCGCGTTGTCGTAAGGACAACGACACACACACTACTATGTATGTAAAACAAATGCGATTTCTTTCAGACCTGGCATGTAGTTCACATTTTGTCCACCATAGAGATATTATTACTAGAGGGGCCCTATAGGTTAAATTGTGAAACATCGGAAAAGAAACCTCACCACATTCAATTATAAATCCAATCAAATAATAAGTACTAAATTACAATAACTTAATAGGAGAATGTTAAAAACAAATCAAAACACAAACGATGTGCTGGAAGCCAAAATTAATTTATTTTTTATAACCTTAACTCACTATTCAAGGAGGTTTCAATGAGGTTACACGGAGCCCCTGAGAGCCCCAAAAACATAGAGATATATTACTAGAGGGGCCCTATTGGTTGAATTTTGAAACATCGAAAAAGTAACCTGACCACATTCGATTATCATTTTCTTCAAATAAACAGAACAAAAAAACAGTAAATTATATAGTAGAATGTTTAAAATACAAATCACAACACAAACAATCTGCGGGAAGCCGAAAACAATTGATTAATTATAATCTTAAGTCCCTCTTGGAGGAGGTTTCAATGAGGTTACACAGAGCCCCTGAGAGCCCCACTAAAAATGTTTCAGGCCTGTCAATGTATTAAGATAGGCTATGCCCCCTCTAGTATATATCTCTATGCCCAAAAAGATGTTTCAGGCCTCTCAATCTAGAGATAGGCTATGCCTCCTCTATTATATATCTCTATACGCCAGGGAGTTGGCTTAAATTTTCCTGTGGGCGCGGCCATTTTGTTTTACCATAGTAAATGTAAACAAACTATTTATGGTACTTAAAATGTTTGTTTTTATTGCATTTATTTGAACAGTTTAGTTTAAAATGTTAATAATTTGTGTAAGTAATGCATTTTGCCACATCCAATAGTGGTTTAAGTGAGGATATTTAAATACTAGGTTTGTTTAAATTACTCAAAACGAGCGGCTATTTAAACTTTTTTTTCGTGTGCACTACTTAACATAGTACATTTTTGCAAATGATATTTGTTTTTTTTCTCCTTCAAATATTAATCGTAATTAGTAATTTAACAAATTTAACCTAATTTTTTTAATGTAATAAAAGCAATCGTAATTTTAAGGCAATACACTATCGTCTGCATTTTCATTAAAATATTAATAAAAACATGTGGTTTACCTTTACTATAGTTTCTCTTTTTCTTTAACTAAATTATTATAACTATTATTTAACAGAATTTAATACAAAATCATTAAATTATCACGTACATATTGAAGTACGAAAACACGATAAAATGTAAAACTCACCTAATATTATCAGGGTTGCCAATAAAATTAAATAAAAATACCTAAATCCGAAAAGGCGCATGCGCAGTTATTTTAATTTTAGCTATTTCTTAATTTCAAAGAGACTAAAACTATAGTTTTAGTCTCTTTGCTTAATCTTGAGCCAGCTATCAGCTGATCGGGCAGGTCTAAATTTTTTACATGTGTCAGTATAGGAGTTTCCCTACTTGGTTTATATATTACTTTACACGAATAATTATTGATAAATCTAGACAGCATAGGAATGTCTGTTATTAGCATACAGAATCATAACTATTTTTTTCTTTCACACTTACAAGTTTACGACACTCTAACAACCATTTAAGAAAACCCTTGTATAACTGTTCATATTTGACTAATTTCCTCTTCGCATAATTGTTGGTTGTTTGTAACATTATACCTCGTATCATTATTACTTTCAAACATATCAAATAGTCATTTTTTCAACTATATTAGTTGACAAATATATATATTTTACATAAGTAATTCTAGGTGTACCCCCCCCCCCCCCAAAAAAAATGATATTGGGTTTATTTTAGTAAAAATAATTAACAAAATAAATAATAATCCATAAATAATAACATTTTTATGTGTGTGTGTGTGTGTGTATATTATTTTACTTAATGGTGTGAAGTTTTATGGAACAATTTCCTATTTTGAAATAATAAAAATAACTTAGTAGTTTACCTTTTTAAAGAGAGCTGGCGGCTGAAAGCTTCATTTCATCTGATATCCATTACATAACTAGAAGTAAAGAGAATATGAGCTTAAGAGGGTCTAAATGTTGGTTTTTATGCTGGACATAATAATGAAAAATTTTAGCAGTTATAGATGTACATTTGTGTCAAATTTCAACTCAACTGGTCAAATTTTTGATGACTCATCAGTAATTCAAAACATATAATCTCCCAAGACATAGTTTAACACACCCAGGCAGACAATATGATAAAAACCACTTAAGTTGTCACAACAATACTGGGAATAGATAATTATGATGCAACCTCAGTTTCAGATACTTTACTCAGAAACACAATACTTTTGTGTTCCTATGACCTACAGTAGTAGGTGAGGAAAACTAAAAATCAAATTAATAAAACATAAAATAATAATAAAACATATAACGCTAAAACTCTTATTAAGAATGAAAATTAAACAAACTAAAGGCTGACAAGAAAGCACAGAGGAAGTAGTGAGGAAAAGTACCAAGGTACTGAATTATTTCACTCGGTAAAAATTGGATATATCTTTCCCCTAAAGCTCACCTATTATAATTAAAGGCAAAGCTCTTAATTAATAAGTAGCCTCAAAAACATTAATAAAACATTAAATTTTGCTCATAAATTAGGTAAGCACTGTTAGAAACAAAAAGGCAAACTAAGGGCTCGGATGCTTACGGTAATCCCAAGGCTTATCTATGATGTCAGGAAACTTTAAAAGTGCAGATGACTAAGTGTAGCTTCCTCAATACTTTACCGTTTTTATAAATCTATAAATCTATTTTTATCATTGTGGATTTTTTAAGGGAAATGACGTCATTGTAAAGCCTAGTAATTTAAGAGTTAAAGTATCCCAGTAACAAGGAAGTTGGAAAACTGGTTGAAAATTTCTACAACCTCATTTGTAGTAATAAACTCTAAGTAAATAAGAAATAAGAAAGTAAAACTAAGGAGTTTTATCAGAAATAAAAACAACGTAATTTATCAATAGCAATTTTATTAAACATTACATAATAAAAATATAGTTATATAAAATTATTCATGAATACACAATTCAAATATTTAATCATTTATTATAAATAGTATGTATAGCAATAATAAACAAAAAGCAAAAATTAACAAAACAATAACATAGAAAGTGTTTTAACAAGTGAGAACATAAATAGGTGCAGTCGAGTAACACAGTAAGACCCTATTATATATTCTGAAAATATTATATATATTCCTATTATATTCCTGACCCTATTATATATATTCTGAAAATGTCCATGTAGGGGTAATAATAATAGTGTAAATCACGAGTGAAGAGTATAATTGCGTATAAAAACAAATTACATTAAAGATGGCTGGCATAATACCAAGTTACTATACTACGAGTATGTGGCCCAATTACCAAGCCTAAAGGCATTGGATATACTTTAATACAGAAACAAAAAAATTGTTAATGTTTTTAAAAGATTCTTCTTCAATCAGAGAATTAGTACATACAGGATGGTACAGTTCAAATACATCGCCCTGATTAACTCAGCTTCATGTGGAGATATCGCATTAAAATTGGTATTTACCCCCACTAAGTTGACCACTAGAAGATCAAATACCCAATTATTTGTTTGGTAGTTCTCTGGCATGTATGGCAATCTGATGACCAAAATGTGGTTTTCTATGGTAACTTTAAAATGTTCAATTGGAGCATACCTTTGTATTAATAATTTCAGAAACTACGTCATATCCTAAACAATTTGATAACTATATCATTAAATTGTGGTAGTTTTTTCACAAGCTATCATTTGGCATACATAAAGACTATTACCTACTTTTTAATTATAAATAAGCTTATTGGTACACCAGAATTTATCACTTCTAATACATTGTATAGGAAAAATTAAAGTCTGGCAAAAATATTCTGTGATAAAATTCAGTGATATTGGTATCAAATTTGTCTAGGATATGACACTGTTTCATAAATGATCCATATAGTGGTATGCTCTAATTAATCTTTTAAAGTTACAGTAGAAAAACAAATTTTGGTAATCAGAATACCACAAATGCCAGATGATTACCAAAAAATAATTAGGTATTTAAACATCCAGTGGTCGATTTAGTGGGAGTAGATACCAATTTTATCGCTATAGCTATATTTGAAGCAGAGTAATCAGGGTAATGTATTTGAAACGTACCACCCTATAGTTCATATTTTAAACCTGGCACAACTCTTTATAATAATATTTAAAAACAATTTTAATATAATGGCTTTAGCACATATAGCCAAGGCAAAATCACTACAACTGGGATAAAAAAAATATAAAAATGACTTTTCAAAATAATTAGGGTGGTTAAAAAGTTTAAAAGGTGGTTTTATTTTTTTTTATTTTTATTTTTTATATATATTTTATATTAATATTTTTATATAATATATATATATATATTATATATATATATATATATATAATATATATATAAATATATATATATATATATAATATAATATAATAATATTATATTTTTATATATTTTATTTTTATTATTTAAAAGGTGGTTGAAAAAGGTTAAATTACACTATTGTGCCAGAACATCCACTCTTTCCTACTTATGAAATAAACATACTAAACATAACAACAATAAAATTATAATTAGTTATTCATACTATTCACAAAATTACTATACAACCTTGTTGGTCTTATTTATTCAAATAAATGGGTGTTGGTTAATACATATATGATATAAACTTACATTAGGGGGCTGATTGGTTATCAGTCTGCATAACTAGCCAGTCAAACCAATCAGAAAATAATAGTTTTCTTACAATTTTGATTAATCTCCAGACCGAATTTATAATTTAAACATCAAAACAACCACACCATCACAAACCCACATTGTTAATTTTCAGATATTTGGCACTCATATAAACTAAACCAAACGTTTAATATTTATACAAACCAAATACAAAGGATATCTTACAATCACAAAATATAAATCAAAGCATGAATTTTAAATATTGTCAGATTTCATTGCACTTGAAAATAATCAATAGGAATTTTTAATTATTACTATCACAATCTTGGAATGATAAAATGAAATCAATACATAGAATATCTTAAGATATTTATAGTATTTAGCAGATTTGTTAATTAATAGAAAAAAAATACATTATAAGTAATGTCTAAGATAAATAATCCAAAAATAAAGATAAATTCTTGGTGGGACTTTTCTTTAAAAACCAATTCATAGGCAAATGAAAATAAGTTAAAAACTTTACAAAATAGGCAAATAGAAGAAAAAATGGAGTTGTAAACTTTATTAAGTAAGTTTGATAAATTCCAATATTTTATGTTATATATATTTTATTTTTAAATATTATAGTTCTCTTTTACTGAGGAAATTTAACCATACCTTCAACTAGCATAAATATTAAATTGATTTAAATAGAAATTCCAGCCAACAACATCAGGACTGTAGTACCTGCAATACTTAAAAATACTGTAATGCAAAGTATGTTCTCAAAATAACAAATTTTATGCCAAGTAGACCAAAAGAAGCTTTAAAAAATGTATCATTCATAAGAGCAATGCCCTGATTAGTTTGTAACTAATTTATTATTGACTTCTTCAACAAAAATATCTAATTTAAAAATAGTTTTCTTAAAAATCTGATGGTAATATCCTAAAACCAATCCTTACATCTAAAATTTAAGTACATTCAGTCAAATAAATTAAATACAATTATAAATAATAAATAGAGTAATAAATAAACAAATTTTATTAACGTAACAAATTAATTATTGAAAAAGAATATTTCATTTTAAGTATATTTCATAAATAAATATAAATGTTAAGGACATGTTATGTAAGCTGAATTTTAAAAATGGAAAAAATCAAAAAATATAACAAAGGAAATTAAACATTTAATTGAATAAATATTCTTACATTTTAGGAAATTTCCTTCAAGAAAAATTCACTGATGAGGTGGCATGTATAGTGAGATATATCGACCCAGGAGTAAAACAATAATTTGTTTCAGAGGTCCCTTGTCTTAAAAATTCATTATATATTTATTTCTAGCGGATTTTTCTGAACAGATAATATTTTATACCAAACTTTATAAAAATAAAACAGCTTTAGGGAGGACAGGAACCCTATTGAAAATCAGGTTTCCTGTCCTACATCATTAACCTAGTTTCATGAGTCAGAATTAAAAAAAAATAGTGTTAAAGTTAAAAATATCTTGACAAGCAAAAGGTCTTAGTTTGTGTATTTTTGTTGGCTGAATTGATTAAAACTGGTCAAAATCTAGGAAACAAATTAAAAGTAACTGAAACCCCGCTGAAAAAACAGAAAATATAATAAGTGATATAAAAACAAACAAAAGTACTGTTTGTTTTCTGTACATCGGATGTGAACACCAATAAATCCATGTAAGAAAACAAAAAACCCAAAATAACCAGCTTAAAATATCATAAAATCTAAAAATGGTGAAAATTGTAGTAGAAAACATTGGTATTTTTAAAGTAAATATTATAAAACTGCTTATATTGCAGATAGTGCTACTCAAGCCTTAATGGTACTTGTAGCCGAGAGAATAACGTGTGGCTTCACAAGTTTAAGTTCCTGGGTTCAATGCCAAACAGGACCACCTTATTTTTAAAAGAAATTTAAAATTTAAATTAATTTTTGTTTTTGACAGATAAAATTTTTTACATTTATTCACTAATACTAGTCAACTTCCGGTAACAAAATATAAATAATTAACAGAAAGATATGAATTAGATTTCTGATGCAAAAGTCCTCAAGTGGGACAAATTTCCTTTGGCATGCTTGACTTTTTGCTCAGCAATATATTTCTTTCTTAATTTATTAGTTAATGCATTATAATCTGATTAATAACACTTGGAATTTTTGTCTGGATTTTCCAAATAAATTCCAAGGTAATAACCTTAGAATTTCATCTACCGCGTTAATTCATCTACATTAAAGCGGTCACCACCGGAAGACCTAAATCTTCAAGGTAATAATTATTGAGGTAAGGTAAGGTAGGTAATTTGAGGTAAGGTAGGGTAATACTTTTGGATACAGACTATACACAATTGAGGTGATTGTGTAAGCCCTGCCATGTTTTTACCCGTCAATAAAATCATCAACTTCATATTAAACAGATTATATTAAAATTTTTTTACTAAATGAAAAAAGGAAAATGGATTGTTCAGCAAGAAACCAAGTATTCCAAAAGAAATTTGCCAGGCCTGCGAACCGCTGGAAAAATTGTATTATACAGGATTTAAAAGGAAAAAAAGCTGTTTCAAAGGAACAAAAAATGGAACTTAAAAATGTAACTATTTTGACCACAGCAGTGGACCACAGTTTATCAAAATCAATTAATTATAACTTTTAAAGCTGTGCCTATGAAGAAAAGACTCATAAAATACAGAACACAAAATAATTTTTAAGTCTAAAAGGATAACAAAATATAGGAGGAGCATGACGGATAACAGAGAAGCCAGTTTTTCAGTGGTTTAAACTAAGACTGCCATTCTAATAAGATACAATTTTTTAGATAGAAAAACTTTTGGCCAGTGAAATTTTAATTAATTCATTACTATTCATTAGGCTATTAATGTTATTATTATAATTATTTATAATTTTTAAGTATATAAGAGCATTATAAAAATTTTCATAAAAATATGTTAAAAGTAGTCTTCATGTAGAATTCTTTTGGCATTCAAAAGTGTTGGTTATTAATATGACTTAATATTTAACTGTATATTTTGTATCAAATTTAGTATACCATATTACCATTATTTTATTTTCCACTAATGAAAATTTATGATACAGATATGAAAATTATGTTTTGTTATAAGTGGGTTTAAATTGTGTTTATGCTCCTTCTAAACTAGTGTTATTGCAAGCTTAGAGATAAAAATGAAACCAACAAAATTAACCATTCCAGTCCAATTTCTTACTGTTAAAGAATCAATTTGAATTTAACAAACTAAATTAAAATAAGGCTCTTAATGAAGGTGTAGAGCTCTTTTTTAACTCCTAAATATGAACTTATTAAATAAGAGATATTAGTGAGATCTTACTTCTTATACAACAGAAAATCACTAAAATAATATAGACATATTGTTAACATTGAAAAAAAAACTATTATATTAAGATCACACAATATTAGTTGTCAGGTCACTGATACATATAATAACATATAATATATATTTTTTTATGAGTCAGGTAAGGCATGAACCAAAGAATATATAGATAAAGAAAGGTGATCTCGGGATATATTATTTTGGACAAGGGAAGACTAGTTCCTTAGACAGTTAACAGGAGCGCTAGTATATTATTTGGTAGTTTCACTATACCATCTACTATTTATTATTAAATTACTCTTGGCACTTTCCTGATATATCCAAATATTTTCTTTATATAATAATGACCAATTTCAAGTACATACTTGTGCTATTATAATGGTAATAAATAAGGAAATGATATAATAATAATAATGAGGGTTAGTTTCAGAACTGCCACTAGAGATCAGCACTGACTTCCCTCTACCCTTTCATACCTTCGGACACTCTATACCTATTATATTCTTTGGTATGAAAAACTTCATAATAAAACTGCAGAATATGTTTCTAAAATGAAAGTACAAAACAGACTAAAACAAATCACTGCTCATTAACCTTTTACTTACTTTGTTAAGTTTCAATAA
The DNA here is from genome assembly GCA_018340805.1 of Microvelia longipes. Lineage (NCBI taxonomy): Eukaryota > Metazoa > Arthropoda > Insecta > Hemiptera > Veliidae > Microvelia > Microvelia longipes. The sequence continues at coordinate 33,600,346 of JACMZG010001863.1, forward strand.
TCTGTAAGACCTAAGTACCTAAACTTTTTAAAATTGAGATGTTCATACAATACCTGGCTTAGTATTTTTTTTAATTAATTTAATAGTAAATAAAAAATAAAATCACTCATATTAGTAAGTTGTTTTGTTACACCTAACAATAACACATAAGTGTTATTGTGTAAGGTGTGCTTTTTACATCATAGAGATCTTATTTTTATTTGAAAACCACAAAATGTTAAGAAATTAAAAAATACATACAAATTGTGTCACAAAAATCTAATTTATTTAATTTTGTCTAGAAGGTTTTAATTCATTCTCAAACAGACTAAAAGTATAACTTCTAAAATAATACTAATCAATCATAAATTTAAAATTAATATATTTAATTTATATCTTACTCAAATTCATAGTACATATCAAAATTATTAAGAAAGTAGATAAAAACTTTTATAATGGTTAAAAAATAAATTAAATCTACAGTTCAAATAAAATATTTAATAAAAAATTTAAAAACAAATAACATAATAAAAAGCAGTTTGATTCCGTAACAATATAAAATAATAAAATAAATAGGATTACAAACATTAAATTGCTTAAAAGGTCTACTAAACATACTGCATAACATTATTTATGTTCGAGGGAACTTAAGTGGAATCCAAACATCTTATGCTCTGCATAATTAAGTTTGTTAACAAACTTATAATTTAAGTCTGAAGACAGGCTGCCGTTAACTTGCAGTAAATATGTAATTAAAATTTGAGCATTTTAAAGTCTTAAAAGTTTTGAAATTTTTATAACTTTTAAAGATTTTTAATAACAATTAAATTGATGATGACTTCAGTCCTTTATAAATTTATTTATTAATTTATTAATAATTTATTATTATTTTATTTAAATTTATTTAAAAAAAATTGATGAAGATCTTTCACCCAGGGATCCTGAGCTTTGTCAGTTCTTTAAATTGACAAAAAAGAAAAAGTTTGATAATTGATAAAATTTTGAATGTTTTTTTATGTCACGTGTCTAACTATAGCTTTATATCTGGGCGAATGGTCTTCATCTATTTATTTTAAATAAATTTAAAAAGGACAGAAGTCTTCATCAATTTAATTTTAATTATAATTTATAACGGTCCAAAAGCCCTAAGTTATTTAAAGATTTTTAAAATTATTTAAAGATTTTTAAATATAAATATTTGAGATACATAAATTGATGTTTTTTGGTTGAGAACAAGACACTGGAATAAAATAAAGAACATAAACAGAATGAATACACGTTTCGGTAGACCTTTGTTTAATTAATATAATAAGAGAGAATAATGATTATCTAAATAAAGGCACTGACATTAAGTTAAAAATTACATTTAAAGAAAAGTAATTACGTTGCAGTGATCTATAATAAATTTATTTCTCAATACTAGTAATTTTACTTTAAATGAAGTCTCTTAAATGATCCATTAACAATTCAAAATAATTTTTAAAAAGTTTAAAATATATTTTTATACTATTTACTGTAATGTAATAATTTTATGAAATAAATAATATTATTATACTATAAAAAGTATTGCATATTTCTGATGTAAGTCAAAATGTGTTGGTAACAACCTAACTCAATACAAAAGTAAGAACAATGACTAGGTGATATAATAAATAATGTATAACAGATAAAACTCAAATATTTTCTCACATAATATTAAAAGAGACAATTAAATTAGAAATAAATCTAAATAACAGCTTATTAACTTAATGTCAGCTAAAGGTGGCGTTCAGATTGCTTATTGTTAAATTTACTTATGTAATAAAGGTGGGAAGGCTAGGACTTAGCAAAGAATACACCCAAAGAGAGAACGGCTTTAGATCGAACTTCTTTGTGTTGATCTGACACGAGCTGAATAAGCCTGCAAGTAACTTGATCCAGATCAACTAATTCCTTGCTATCACTTTTCATTTCTCTATACAGAACACCTATAAAAATCAGTAGAATAAAAGTTAAAATTGTATTTTGTAAATAACAAAATTAGAAAATATTATGTAAGTAATAAAATTAGTACATATTTTGTAAATAACGAAATGAGTAAATATTTTGTAAATAATAAAATTAGTATATTATTTATTTATTTATTTATTTTTGAGGTGCTCAACTCTTAGGTCATTAGCACCTCTACAATAGTCTATAATAATTCATATTTTAACAAATTAAATATTTGTTAATATTTATATTCTAAATAACAATTAGATGATTAATATGAGCTAGATTATTTAAATGATACTATATAGGATATAATTATTTATGATATAGAGGATTATGATTATTTAAATGGTCAAGATAAGCTAGATGATTTATTACTTAGATATATGAGATATAATATAGCTGATATTAAGTATAAGTTTAAATTAGATATTGAAAGATTTAAAATAAGACTACATTTTATATTCTATACGTTTAGATGGATAATTTAGATAGTATCTGGTTATATGTCTTGATAGAACTCGTTATCTGTTAAAAAGTTTAATAAATTTTGAATGGTTTGTTCATCGTCGCCTAAAATTTCTGCCATAGTTGTCGGTATTTGGTGAAATTGAAGTGAGTCTTGCAGCCTAATGCAGTCCATTAGGAAATGCTGTACTGTTAACAGTTCATTGCAGAGTCTGCATTTTGGTCGTTCTTTGTCTCTTGAGAATAAATAGCTGTGTGTTATTCTAGTGTGTCCAAGTCGCAATCTGCAGAGCACTGTCTCCTCGTGTCTGTTTTCTCTGTAGCACGTTCTCCATTCTTCTATCCTCGGTTTGATGGTTTTAAGTTTGTTGTTTTCTGTATTGTCCCATAAATTTTGCCATTCTCTTGATATACTCAATTTGAATTCTCCTTCTAGGTCGTTTGTTGTTATTAGAGAAAAGGAATCTACTCCATTCATTATCGCTGCTTTTGCCAGTCTGTCTGCTGTTTCGTTTCCCTTGATGCCAGCATGGCCTGGAACCCAGCAGAACTTGATGTTTACTTTATGTTGTACAATCATTTCCCGAATATCAATAACAATGTTGTTTTGTACAAATAACTTTCCTAATAAAATCAAAGCACTTGATGAGTCTGTAAAAATAATGCTTCTTTCTTGTGGTGTTTACTAAGTAGATAATTGCCTGTTTTATAGCTTCTAGCTCTAGGTTTGTAGTTGAGCTAAGACGATTTCCTTTAAATTTGCCCTCTCCCCCCGAGCTCGTAGTATACGCATATCCAGTTCCATCTTTGTTTTTGGACCCATCAGTATAAACTAGTTCAGCCTGTTGGTACTTATGTTTTATCCTATTGTGTACCTGAGTTATTTCTGAAATTTCATGCTTGGATTTGTACGGGTGCAGTTGTTGAGATCTGGCGTGTTTCCATGGGCTTGTTCGTATAAATTGGTAGTGTTTGGCGGCTGATGGTGAAGGCAAGTGATCCAATTGGTATGACTGTTTCAAACATCTGAAGCGTTCTCCCAATGGTTTACTTAGATTTGGTTTTTTCAAATTTACGTCTGTTCCTTACGCACAAGATTTTATTTGAAACGTGGTGCTTGGGGAATTGACTCTTACGGAAACCGTATTTCATCACTAGATAGTGTCGGCGTAGGTGTAGAGGTTCTTCGTTCGCTTCAACTAGAAGACTTGCAATGGGGGAGGTCTTAAAAGCCCCCGTCGCAATTCTAATGCCAGCATTATGGACAGGATCTAAGCGTTGCAATATTTTATTCTTAGCTGAGCCGTATACAATGGAGCCGTAGTCAAGTTTTGATCTAGTTATTTGTCTGTATAAACGTAACAATGTCTTCCTGTCTGCCCCCCATTTTTGAGCTTTAATAATTTTTAAGAGCTTTAAGTCCCGATTGCAGCGTGATTTTAGATCTTCTACATGGTGTTGCCATTTAAGTTTTTCATCTAGAATCAGGCCGAGATATTTTACTTTATCTACAACTGGTATCTCCTGACCTGCAAGGACAAGCCTTGGAGCCTCATTTCTTTTCCTTTTTGCAAACACTATTCCTTTGGTTTTAGATGGAGAGAAGCTGAATCCTATTTTAGCGGCCCAGCTATTTAGTTTGTGAATACAGCTTTGAATTACTTTTGTAGCGTCTTGGAGCTTTTTAGATCGAAAGAGCACAGTAAAATCGTCTACAAAAAATAGTGTCTCTACACAAGATGGCATCTCTTTAGCTGCACTGTGGACTGCTAGTAAAAAAAGTGTTACACTCAACACAGCGCCTTGTGGCACTCCGTTTTCTTGGTCATGAAGGTCCGAAAAATCACCTCCTACTCGGACTCTAAACGTCCGCTTAGATAGGAAATTTTGAATGTACTTAGCTATGTTACCCTTGAACCCAAATTCATACAACTGTTTTAGGATTTGGTGCCTCCAAGTACGATCATACGCCTTTTCGCAATCAAAGAAAACACCTATGGTTACTTTACCCTGAGCAAATCCATTTTTCACATACGTATCCAAGGCTACTAGGTGGTCGTGTGTCGACTGATTTTTCCTGAACCCAACCTGTCGTGGTGATAGCAGGTTTCGTGTTTCAAGGACCCATGTGAGTCTCGAGTTCACCATTTTCTCCATTAGCTTTCCTAATGCACTTGTCATCGCTATTGGCCGGTAGGAGCCTTCTTGACTAGGATCCTTTCCAGGCTTGGCTATTGGGATAAGTATAGCCTCTCTCCAGCTCTCAGGGTATTCATTTTTCTCCCACAATGTGTTAAATAGATCTAGTATGTGTCTCTGAAATGATTTGGGAGTGTTTTTTAGCACGATGTTAAAAATTTGATCCGGGCCAGCTGATGTGTTTTTTAGTGATGAAAGGGCTGTTTCCAATTCCCATAAACTAAACTTTTTATTATAGTCTTCCTTATTGTTTGAGTAAAAATTTAGATATTGCTCCTCGGCAGCTTCTTTAATTTTTTGGAATTTTTCCGAATAAGTGGTTGTCGCGCTGACCGCAGCAAAATGCTGAGCTAGAAATCTGAAACTTGTTTTGGATCTGTTATGACATCAGTCGCTTTCTTAAGTACCGGTGTTTCTAATTTTGGACGTTTACCCCATAATAATTTTACTTTTCTCCATATTTCTGTCGAGTCTGTGTTCTCATTAATGGAAGATATATTTTCTCCAGGACTCCTTTTGGCTCTAGAAAAGTTTTCTTGCTTTGGTTTCGGGCTTTCTTGAAAAGCTCTAGATTTTCTCTGGTAGGGTTTGCGTTAAATTGCCACCATGCTTTTCGTCGGTCTCTAAGCGCTCTCCTACATTCACTTGTCCACCATGGAACTTTCGGTCTACCATTTCCAATTGTAGTCTGGGGAATCGCAGCCTTGGCTGCGCTCAAAATAGATGATGTTATGAATTCTAAAAGTTCGTTAATGTCTTCCTTTTCCCCTTTGTAAGGATGATGTGCAGTCAAAGTTTTTCTGAACTGTTCCCAGTTCGCTTTCTTGAAAGACCACCTTGTTCCGAGCTGATTTAGTTTTGGCTTGTCAGGCGAGATGGTAAGGTATACCGGAAAATGGTCACTACCGTACATGTAGGGTGCCACTTTAAAGTCCGAGATTCTTACAATTGGGTTAGAGCTTAAGACTATGTCTAGTGCATCAAATTTACCTGTCCTGGAATCTAAATATGTGCTTTGTGTGTCATTATAAATAAATAAATGTTCTTCATCTATGAAAGTTTCAATAAGTTTCCCTCTATTGTCTGTTTTTGACGATCCCCACAATAGGTTATGTGCATTAAAATCCCCAGCTATTACTAGTGGACTTGGTAATTGCTGAAGTATGTTTTTTAGTTGCTGTGAAGTAATATTGTCCTCGCTTGATAGGTACATGTTGCAAACTGTAATTGGATGCGTATTACCAACTCTACAAGCCATAGCTTGAAGGTTTGTGTTAATAGTGACTTTGTGACTTGCTATACGCTCAGAAACTAAGATAGCCAATCCTCCTTTCCAAGTACCCTGGCGAGGATGGTTTCTGTAAGTTTTGTACCCTGGTATTCGTAGTGAAATACTCTCTGGTAAGTGTGTTTCCTGCAGCATAATTACTGAGGGCTTTGTTTCTGCAATTAGTAGTCTAAGGCCCGTATTCAGAATCATTTTAAAAAAATCTCTCCTAGGTTGTTCCTAGCCTTCTCCTAGGTTGTTCCTAGCTTTCTCCTAGCCCTAGCGGTATTCAGAATCAGTTTTTGAAATCTCTCCTAGGTTGTTCCTAGGTTGTTCCTAGCTTCTTCCTAGCTTCTTCCTAGCCTTCTCCTAGCTTTTAAAAAATCAACCCTAGGAATGATTTTACGTAAATTTATTCGTGCTAAAACGTTAATATAACAAAAATAGAATAAAAACTTACTTTAGAGTTAATTATAACTTAATTTTATTATTTATCTTTACAATAATTTGAACCTCAATTTTACGTAAACAGACATTTTTTGACAACTAGCGCTACCTAGTAGAGAACTGTAAAACTAATAATATTGAGATATTCTACAAAAATAAACAAATGATGTGTAAACAAACCTGGCACAGAATAAACTCCCTTAAAATACGTAAATTTGTAATGACAACAAACTTATTTATAGTTGCCGATTATTTTAAAGTATATCTAATGTGAAAGTGCGTGACCTTGACCCAGTGAAGGTTTGAAACTAGAGAATGATTTGCATTTTATTTTCACTTATGAAGAAATCATTATATGTCATTAATGTACTATTTAAATGTTTTTACAATAACATAGTTAGTGATAATAAAAACAGGTTAAACTTTCGTAGAGTGTATGGGTTCCACATTTTTGAATTGTAAGTTTATAGGAGAAATTATTATACTTGACATAAATAAATCATCATATTATAGGGTTATATAAACCCTACAGTTGGTACTTCCATTTTTCAAACTGATCTATAAAGTCATATCACGTAAAGTCAAATTAGTTTACGTAGCAATTATAATACGACACACGGCTAAAATCAATTGACACCCCGCCAAAAATCTGTGAGGGAAAGAATTCTATTGGCTCAGACCGACCCCGCTCTTTTCCCCTCCACTTTATGCCAACCTCGGAATAAAAAAATACCTTTTTCGTAAATAAAATCATAAAAAGGCAACACTGGTTGTAAATATTTGTAACCTCGCGTCGCTTTTATTTCCCTCATTGTGCATATTTATCTGTTCGAGTTCGTTTCGTTCCATTCCAATCTGTTGAATTCATCCAATTATTGCAGAGTTTTAATATGATCTGAGTGCCTATATTTGACGCATGGACATTGATGTATTCTTCAAGCATTTCTTGCTATTAGAGTTCAGCGCAGGGTCTGGGGTCTGTCAACCAAAAGACAGCATTTTTTTCGAAAATGCCAATGTCTTTCAATAGATGACATTCTTGACTTTTTTAAGTCATGAATGCATATTGTGTCATATTATTTTTATAATATGAACAATACGCATTCAATTATACAAACATAACACAAAAAAAGCTGTTTATTTTGGAAAAAAGTAATTATAGCTGACAATTTATTAAAATCGTCAAACTTTTATCATAGAACTATTATGATCCATTGCATTACGTAATCAAAAACTTTAACTTCACTTAATTCATACTTCCCGAACAAATTTAATGCAAACTTAGGTAAATTATAAGATACAACGATATTCCTACTTAAAAAGTAAATAAATAAATTTTTAAAAATAAAAAATACGATATCAAATAAAACAAATCATAAAATTCAAACATAACCTGACTTTCAGTGTTGCCAGAGTAGGGATTTTTTTTTGTTACTATAAGAAGGGATTTTTTTTATTTAAAAATGAGGGTTGAAAGCATTGAGATTTTGGCGGGGGTGTCAATTGATTTTAGCCGTGTGTCGTACTATAGTTCGTTTTAGGCGTTTTAAAAGCGGTTTATATTGTGAACAGTTTAAAAACTACACAAAACAAACAAAATGTATAATATACTTTTCAGTCTTGTTTACTTCTTTAAGTTAGCCAATTTGCCCGTAATTATTTAGTTTAGTTTAGACCTTTCCAGTAATTATTATATACTCAATAAAATATACTCAGCACTAGTATTATTTTATTTATTGTCTATAAGGTTTCATCAAGTTTATGATACTTTCCATTTATAATATTTGATAGCATTTATTGCAAGGTTAGCAATCAAGAAGGCGGTCGCTCATAACGGGGATTTTCAAAACAGTTAACAGCTCTACTTCATTCTAGATGGGAATATACAACACTACCACGTTAAGGCAGAGTTTTGAATCCCACATTTTAATGGGGAGATACATCAATAAGTATAATGTTTACTCTACCAACATAATGTAAACAATGCTTACTATCCCCGTTTATGATTGTTACTTAGCTGATCTTTCTAATCAAATTAGCATTAAACATCTCTGAGTTCATACGTGTGAACGTAGAGATCATGATTACGTCGTGTGAACTGTGTGTATTTTTTATAGTATTCATAAGCCTATTGCTTAGGGAAAAACATATGTTATAGCTTAACAAAAAATTAAAAAATGTAAATGGAATGTAAAAAATTTGCTTCGGGTATATAATCGACCATATCAAATATAAATACGTCACGGAAGTTACGTTTTGTTGCAGAACGTTTCTTTGTTTATAATAAAAGCAATGCTATTGGTCACTTTAGGATCACAAAAAATAAATAATAGGATCCTTTGTTTCATTTTGTTTTGATATGAGCCAATATGTATATTGTGACGTCACACTTTTGCGACGATTAACATAGTGCTCATGAAGAAGATATATACAGGGTGGTGCATTTCACCCTGCACTGGTGCATTTCACCAATACATCACTTTGATTAACTCAGCTTCGTATGGAGCTATTGCGATAAAATTCGTTACAACCCCACTAAGTTGACAACTGGAAGTTTGAATACCCAATTATTATGTTGTTAATCGTCTGGTATGTATGGTCATCATATTACCAATATGTGATTTTTTACAGTAAACTTTAGATTATATTGGAGCAAACCTTTGCGTCATATTCTGAACATTTGATACTAATAAAATGAAATTCGGTAATTTTTTTGTAATTTTCCCGGGGTGGTACCCCAAAATTTATTAGGGGACACGTCCAAAAAAACATTTTTTACTGGCGCAAAATCCGTTTCAGGTCAAAAGAAGTTGTTTGGAGCAATAAAACAAATTTTTGATTTTTTTGGGGCAACACCCCAAAATTTACAAGGGGAGCCAACCAAAAAAAAAAAAATTAATGGCTCAAAATCCGTTTCAGGTCAAAAGAAGTTATTGGAGCAATAAAACAAATTTTGATTTTTTGGGGCAGCAACCCCAAAATTTATAAGGGGTAACCGACCAAAAAAAATTTTTTTTTATTGCCTCAAAATCCGTTTCAGGTCAAAAGAAGTTGTTTGGAGCAATAAAAAAATTAAACTTTTGGGGCAGCACCCCAAAATGTATAAGGGGGTGACAACCAAAAAATTTTTCGCCCTGAACCACTCTTGTTTACCCAAAACGAATTTTAAGCTCAAAAACAATTATTAAAATAGAACAAAAAATGACTAGAGACAATCTAGGGACGATTTAAGGTACCTCTCTACCTACCTTGGATCTTCCTAGGTTGTTCCTAGCTTTTTCCTAGCCTTTTCCTAGAATTTAAGGTGCAAAGTTAGGAAAAGGCTAGGAGAAACCTAGGAGAGATCTCTTCCTAGCCCTAGGGACGGTTAAAAATGTTTCTAAAATGGACACTAAAGCTAGGAAGAAGCTAGGAAAACTAGGAACAACCTAGGAACAACTAGGAAGAACCTAGGAGAGATTTTTTTTGAAACTTTTAATCATTCTGAATACGGGCCTAAGATCATCCTTACGGCTTCTTACTCCTTTACAGTTCCAAGAACATACCCTTAAAGTGTCATTCATTTTATTTTTGTTTATTATTATTTATGTTGTGTTATTTATGTTGCTTTGTGTTATGTTATTATTATCTGTTATTAATTATTTAGTTTTCTTTGATTTCGAGTTGTTTAAATGTTGATTTGTCGTAGTTATTATAAATGCTAATAGATAAATTTAATAATTAAAAATAGATTATATAGATAGTATAGCTCACCTCTTAAATAATCAGTAAATTGATTATTTAAGTGTTATTAAAGTAATTATCTAAGTGTTAAAGAGATTATTTCTTCTTATTCTTCGTTTCTTCTTTGCTTGATATTGAACTATTATTAGAACAGTTAGTGTCACTCTTGTTATCTTCAGCATCATCATCAGAACCCAATATGTTCCAATCATCTGCCCACATCATCCTTCTTTCTTCCTGGGAGCTAAGAAATTTCTCAGGATCTTTTAAGTACTCTACAAATCCATTTTGCTTTTGTTTCTGTTTTTGTTCTTTTTTCTCAGTACTGCCGTTATTTCTTTTTGTATTGGAGTTATTATTATCTTGTGTCACCAGTTTTGCGTCCTTCTTTTGCTTTTCCTGTTTTTTGGTTATTTTCTTCTCAGCCTTCGATGATGATGGGGTTGGTACAGATAGTGGTGGTAAGTCACACTGTACTGCCATATCTTTAGTTATTCTTGGTTTGGGTTGGGCCTGGCTAGCATACGACTTAGCCTGGTTAACCTGACTGGTAATCACTTTTCTTTAGCTTCGATGTAGGGTATGTTTTCTACAACTTTTACTTCCGTCACTTTTTCTCCAATATCCATCTTGGGCACGCTCTGTCTAAAGTTGAATGGGCATCTCCACAATTAACGCATTTCTTAGGATTTGGGCATACATCTTCCTCATGCTTTATGTCAGAACATTCCGGACACGTGTAGTTTTCCTTAGGACAATTAGTTTCAATGTGATTAAATTTAAAACATTTTCTACACCTGGTTGGGAGAGGTATGTACGGTCTGATTGCCACTGAATAATAGCCGATTTTTACTTTTTCTGGGAGTTTAGCAAGAGACATTGTCAATACGTAAGAATTAGTTTTAAAGATGTCGCCATTACTTTTGCTGGTGATTCTGTAGATGTCAGTCACTCCCTGATACTTAAGGTTCTCCTTGATTTCCTCGAGGGGGACTGAATCTAGATCAGAGCATGTAATAACGCCTCTTACAGTATTTAGAGTTTTGTGAGGTTCGACTGTCAGGGGTAAATGGATGTTTCGAGGCAAATTTTTACATAATTTTTCTCCTTGCTCACTTGTAAAGGTCTGAACTATTAAACTACCGTCCTTTAATTTCCTTGCATTTTTGACGGCACCACAAGAGTTTACTATAAGTTTATCTATAAGGAAAGGCGAAACAGAACTAAAGGACAACCCATCGGCCCTCTTGACTACTAAGAAGGTCTGATTGGCTTTTGGGATCACTGGTACAGTACTTTGGATGCTATGTCTTCCTCTCTTTTTACCCTTAGAATTCAATTCATTATGACAGCTCTTGTCAAATTCCATAATAAAATTATCATTTACGGCCCTTGGAACCCCTAGTTCCCCAGGGTCTGGGGCTTAAAACTAGCCATTCTCACCTTATCTGTTCTTACACTGAAGATCAAGTACTATCTATTTGCTTCTAATTCGCTAAAAACTCTGCAAGAATCTCTAATATGTGTGTTTTCTTTTTTCCTTTCAAACTTCTATATTAATTTATCTTAATCTAAAATTAGTATATATTTAGTAAAAAATAAAATAAAACAACAAATTAATACATATTTGTAAACAACGAAATTACATTGTTTACAAATACGACTTTCCAATGCTTTCTGATCACTAAAAAACTAATTTTAATATTGTCAAGAATAAAACAGAAATAAAAAAAGCTTACCAGCCAAATAAGCAGCACAGCCTCTAATATTAAACCAACTACTCCTCGTATAAGTGATACAAGTAGATAAAAAGTTATTTACATATTCATCTAGTTCAGTCACCTGTAAAAAAACAGGATGGATTTCAGAGTAGATATACAAAGTCAGGAATAAACTCAAATTAAAAAAATTCCTTTATATAGAAGAGTCCTATTTGTGAGATTAGAGATTTAATCAGATAGTCTATTCAAATTTAATTTACTGTCTATTTAAATACCGAAATATTTAACAAAATTAACTTTATTTATATGGCAACAGTTATTATTATATGAGTTAATAAGTAGATTACTATTACAGGGATCCATGGGCACAGTATGCTTTTTATGATAACAAAGTGTTTTTACTTCGCTCTCATGTTGCTATTTGAGAAATCTAACCAAAAAGTTTTTTTCTAGCCTTATATGTAAGTTGTTTAAAGTAACTATTTGCAGACAGATATTTAATATAGGCCCAAAATTCTTTATATAAAATCAAAGCTGAATTGTCAGCATAACAGCTAGGCTTAAAATTATCAATTATTATATCTAAAAACTCATTCAAGTAAATAATGAATAAAAGAGGTCCTAAAGAGCTTCCATGTGGAAAATTAACTTAGATCGAGGCAGTATGTCACTTATATAAAGTGAGAACCAATAGGCCGAAGTCCTTTTGTTTCTTTTTATCAATTTTATTAATAATAGCTCTTAAAACAAAATCAAAAGCATTTTCTGTAAACATGTTCTTTAAAAAATCAAATTGATTTTTATTAAACAAATTCTGTCTATTAAAGTGAGATTCGATTCAGTTCTTCATAGTATTTTCTAATAACTTGCAAAAGATACATAAAATAAATATTAGCCTATAATCTCCTTTTTGAACAGAGGTATTACAATATAAGTTTTCAAAGAAACTGGAAAGTAACCATGAAAAATGTCAGAGGTTCAGCAATGTGATTTTTAATAGACTTGTGGGACAAGTTGTCTGTTTGAATTGATTGAGAATTATTTAATTTAGAAATGATAAGTTTTATTTCATTAAGAGTAACAATAAAAGGTTGATAGGTACAACTTTTATTCTAAATAGTAAAATCAATGTCTGATTTAACTAATGCATTTTTTAGTTTAATAGGTGTATTAATTAAATAGTTGTTTAAGTAATTGCCTATTAATCCAGGGTTTTCAGAAGAATTCATAATAGAGTCATTGATATTATTACTTAAGTTTTATTTTTGTTTTCACTTGATTTCATTTTCATTTTTATCTTTTAATTTATTTTTATAATAATCAGTTTTTCTAGAATTAATAATGTTTTTAAGTAGGTGAATAAAATTTGTTTTCAAATTCAAGATTAATATTTTTTTGACAATCCAATTTTTTAATCTCTCAATCTGATAGACTTAAGTTTAAACTAAGGCGCAATACTAGGTTATTAACATTAATTTCTAAAAACATACTTTTTCCTTACATTGTTTTAGTGTTTGATTCACCATGGTATTTTAATTTATAATCTCTCTCTCTCTCTCTCTTTTCATAAAAGAACTAATTGAAATTACAAATAATAAATAATTCATTAGTTCATAGATCATCATGAACTAATGTCAAAACTTAACTTTTAGTTAAAATATGAAGAGCCAACACTTACAATATGCACTGCTATGGCAGAGATGAAAGCATCAAATAGTAAATTACTCTCATCTATTAGATGATCTCTCAGCATAGCAGAAAGTTTTTCAGCACCCAGTACAGAACTAGTTTCTCTTAAAGTGTATTTACAAGCCTAGAAAACATTATTTAATAGTTAAATAAATATATTACACCAATTATTATAAATTAAACTAATAAATTATGTAAAATATAAAGGCATTTGTGTACCAATAAATTATGACCTTGCTTATGACATAATGTCCACAAATATCTAACTCATTTTTAATATTTTTTAGTTGTTGTAAACATTTCTTTGGAAAAAACACTTTTTTATAATATGTAATCTATACTATTGAAGAAATAATTCAATTCAAGGTACAGTAATAACAATAACTGAGCAAGAACATCAAGCACAAGGAAAATAAAGATAAAACAAAAATGGAACCACTCAAACTGAATAAAAGGTAATGATAATTAATTAAAAATAACCTGTAAATATAAAAAATTGTACCAATTAAAAAATTACTATTATTGTTTCAAGATATTCAATGTTTCACATTTTTCATTCCATTTAGATGCTAATAGAGGAACTAAATCAGAAATGGTGACAGTCACCAAGTGACTAAAAGTAAAGATCAGAAATTATCGAAAAAAGCTCTATATTATTATAACTATAAAAAGTATTACAGAAATTACCTTAACAACAGAGGGTTCAGGCTCAGATAAATGTAACAACAATGAAACAAAAGAAGATAATAATTGTTCTCTGTAACCCTGCTGTACACATTTTCCTCCCCTGCATACTTCTCCTATCATTTTAAGACTAACACTCCTCATAGCTATCTCTTCCTACAAACAAATAAATTAAATATTTTATCAAAAAGTAAGAAAACCAACAGCAACCTAACACTGCACAATAAAGGCTTGATTCTAAAAACAATTAAGTTGCTACCATGTAAAAAAATAAAGTAAAAACACTTATAAAAGTAAATCAACTTAAAAACAAATGCAAATTAAATCATTAGAAAAATCAGACTCCCTACATGGGACTCACTTCGCTCATCCTCAGAATATAAAAGTTGTTAAATGTATACTGCAACATATATTCGGACTTACTATGCTCGTCTTCAGATAGTTAATAGAACTGTTTCATTCCCAGCAGTCAACTAACCAGGCACTGAACAAGCTCCATACTGTTTAACTGTACTTAAATCTATTTGTATTGAAACGAAACATGGTGTACTTATTTATTGCATAAAGGTATACTTCTGTACTGATATTCAACTTAATTAAATTATTTTCCAATTTTTTACAAATTTTTAAAAAACGTAAACAAGTCATTCATTAAAAATTGAACTAATGCCAATAATGAGATGAAACTAGGCACATATATTAGTTTTATACAGGGCTACATGCGTGCTAAATCTCAAATTGATCGCAACATTGTTCCAAGTTGCATCATATTTCAAAATTGTTGCTTAGCCATTATTGTGGGTTAATGACTTCATATAAAATATTTTCCAGATAGCACAACTACACCTATAGACTTATTTTGTACGAAGTTTCAACTCTCTAGCATAAATACACTGGGACCTAAGATGATAACATACACACATACAGACAGACAACTTAGTGAAAGTACTCAAGAGGTTTTAAAAACAGCTGAAACACAATACTTTTCCTATATTACTTATATACCTATGGTATAAATGAGAAAAAGTAAAAATATTTGAAAAAATCAAATGTTATATTAAAAATTTTGATGGGTCCACAAATATTTTAGTTTAGTGTTTTAAGAATAAAAAAGTACCTATTCCCAGCCATTTTTTTATATTAGCCATTAACATATTAAGCCAATTTTTCAATGGTACAGATCTTTATCATTCACATAACATACAGTAGAAAAATACAAATTATCAAATACAACTACAGTTTGTCAAAACTTGATTCAAATCAAATTCACAATAAAAAAAAAGTTCTGCTTGTAACCATACATTTAAATGTATGGTGAACATATTAATTTATTTTATGTATAAATGTATTTTCACACACATACATATACGTGAAAAAATTTATAAATATTTTCACCATATCCGTTAAACAAGATAATATTAGAAAATAAGTATTAATAGCTAGTACCTTCTCAAAGAATATTTTAAGTCTAAGTGTGAGAGGTATTTGTATTCTTAGAAGAGTCGATTCAGCTAAAGAAGGAATTAAATTAGAAATACTTCGCATTGCTTCTAGTGGTAACCTAGTGTAAACGTTACCTTCACTGTCATCCAAACCTGTAAAATAGATTGAGACTTCAATATGAGTAGTATCATGAATACTTTCAACTAAACGTTGATAGTATTCGTGCAAAATATATTTGAAAATATTTCAGTGAAGATTTGTCAATTAAGTATAAGCGATGCAATTTAATAACAGGAAAAATTTACTAACAGAATTTTTTTTCAACAACTTACGAAATGGAACAGTAATTAAGAATTCATTCAATTCAGAAGTTGAATTATGTTGGTAACTTAACTAACTTAATTCAAGTGAGGGGGGCTATAAACTATAATAGTTTTAAAGGCATATTAATAGCTGTAAATATAATTAACTATTTTCTTCTTTTAGGTTTAATGTAATTAAACCTAAAAGAATTAATTTGTTAATTGAAATTAAAAGCTATTGTTCTCATAAATTTATTTTACACTGGTACTGCAAAAAATGTGTGTACTATTTAATGTTGATGATTAATGTTATTTATGTTAAAGTAAAGCTAAAGAATAAAAATATTCGTCACTTTTCTCAATATTTTTCTCACCTTGCATTAAAGCATTAATAACAGATTCTTCGTGTTTAGAAAACTGAAAAAAGAACAAAATAATTGAATTAAAATAAATGAAATTCTTTTTTTGTCGAAACTTTTTAGTTTAATGTAAAAAAATCAGTGTGTTGTAACTGGCCATTATATAGTCCCATTAAAGAAACTCAATATATGAAATTAACATTAGTTCCTATTAATATAAATTTTGTTTTTCCACAACACTAAAGATGATCTCTCTTTAGATTGAAAGTGTTTTGATAAAAATTATTTTATTTTTTTCTTCTCCTAACAAGTCTACTGGTTCCTTTTCATTTCAAGTCAAATCATTTTAATAGAATTAAACCCAGGTTTAAAATCAAATTATTTTTACATTAATCCAGCAACTATACTATAAAGCCATGTATGGAAACAGATTATAATCATAAACATAACTCACAATTGATAATGTGGGACAGAATTACCAAAATAATTTAATACCAACAACTGAATAGAGGTGTAGATAGAGTATAGTGTAATATATGGAGAAAGCTCAGATTGATAATGCAGTATTTAATGAAAATGTTTACATTTTCATTAAAATTAAACATAATTAATTTATTTAATTATGTTAAATTAATTATGTCTAATTAATTTGTTTACATAAAAAACAATTATAAAAAACATATTGAATTGATAAGAATAATGGTACCTGAGACTGTGGAAGGTTAGCTATAGCTGAAAGCCCTTTTAGTGAAATAGCTTTAACATTAGGATCAGGATCAGTGACACCAGTTAAATGACTTGCTATTAAATTATCTACAAGACTCGCTTCACCGTGCATATTAACACTTTCCACTCCAAGGCACTGCAACACATCATTTCAATTGTGTAAGACAATATATAATTTGAACAAAAATATATAAAACCATATTTATCAGATTCAATAAAATACTAAATAAAAACAAAGCTAAGCAAGAAACCAGCTTTGCCTGATTTTTTTCTTAGCTAATGTAAGATAGTTTAATTAATAATACTTTATTTGTTTAAGAACATAGTTCTCCTACAATGGAGTCTTGCTTTATAAAAATTATATATAACTTAAGACAATTGTTGCAAAAAAAATAATAAAACATGGATTCGAGTAAAGAAAAATTAATCTTCTTAAAATACGAGAAAAATATGTAAGTTGAAAGGAAGTAAAAACATAAATTTAAATTGCTCAACTAGAAGAAAAGTGAGTGCAAGAGATCTTACAAGATAAATTAAGAACAAGGTTATATAATTAGTTATTTCATTAACATGCCTTAGCTTCATTGCTGTTAAAGTAAAGTAATAAACGTTATTAATGGAGAGTTGGTTCATGTTGTAGAGTAAGTCAGTCAGAGAGTCTTGTCATTTGTTAACATTTGTTACTGGACATTCAAGGAGGAAGTGGTTTAGAGTGTCTAAATGAGATGTACACATGGGACAGATTTCATCAGCTCGTAACAAATAAACTTGAGTATGTAGATATATATTAACAAAATTAGAGCAAGAGAGTCTGAGCTGAGCAAGTACTCTAATTTTATGAAAATTGCCTCTGACATGTAAGTAAGGTTCTCCTAGGGAACAGAAGAGAGAGATATTTCTGTATAGATCTGAGTAAGAGGAATTTAAAACTCTTTCTATATCCAGGCTAAATAAATTATTGTCGAAGGCTTTCAATAATTTTTTTTTATTCTTATCAAACAATTTTGAATCGAGGGTCATCAAACATTCTGAACCAATTTTAGCAAGTAGATTTTTATACAGTGAACACCAGTTATATTCTTTCAAGTTTATTAGACTATTATCTAATTGTATTAGTTTTGAGAGACACTGGAGAGGAAGTCTACTAGAGCTCATTTTTAAGATAGTTTAATTAAGATAATGTAATGCAAAGATATTGTAGAAATTATGCATCTTTTTAGCACCAGGTACATGTTAGCAATAATAAGATATTTATAAACAGAGGTGAAAACCAGGGAAGCCTTCATTCCCTATATTGAATCCAAATTATCAAATATATTATAATCCATTTTCATCTGAGCTGAGTCACATTTGGTACCATTTAGCCCATCCGCCCATGTAGCCATTTTCCTAATTTTAATTAATTTAATTTTTTAATATAACCATGATACATTCTATTAATTCAATAAATAAATAATTCTAATTAATAGTAAATGTATTAAATTTTTATATTCTCATCCGTTTTCTTTCTAGCATTGAGGGAAAAAATCTTTTAATCACCCATTATTGGATACCTGAAGAAGTGTAAGTGATTTTTATAGATATATTGGTGATTTTGAATGATTTTATTTTATAAGTCTTGTGTCATTTCATAAATAACTTTATTGTTGATTTAATATAAAAAGCAAATGTTCAAGTATTCATTTAAGACTAATGTTTGAAGTCTGAGCTTCATGCTTTTACATTGCTCTTAGGTTCCACTCAATTTATGGAAGATTTGCCTTAAATATACCCACAAGTTTTTGAAATCTTGTATTTTTTTATCCAATCATTTTAACTTTTTATTAAGAGTAACAAGGGTTTGTAAACATAGCATTGAAAATTGGAAAAGTAAGGTCTCTGTAAGTCTGAATAATGCATGTTTAATATTTCAAGGGAACCAATTGATTAACTGTAAAATATAAAAGTGAATACAGTGAATAAATATGAATTAACAGAGATAATTGAATTCATGTCTGTTGAATTAATGTTTGTTTGTAAGTCTCGCCATAACCACCATAAAAATAGACCAATTTTGATCAATTTCTTTAGTGAGAAATAAACTAGGCAGAGATAGCTTTACTATGCTTCATAAAATATAGACACCTTTACACCATGGTTCTTAAAAGTTTTAAATATAATAAGTACCATTGTCAACAAAAAGAAACAAACCTCGGCATGAAATGCAGCAACTACAATCCTCTGAGACTCAACTGGACTGGTTACATATTGCTTCATACTAGCTAGTAGCTTAGGTAACATGGACGGAAGAAATTGGCACAAAGCTCTGCAAATATGACAGTTAAATACATTATTATCATGATAACTATTATAACTATTATCATGATTGCATCCTACCAATCCACCCCTCCTCTGTCAAAATTTTTTATTAAGAACTTGATGGAAAACATGGCTGCTCTGCGGTCCACATTTTGGAATTATATCTCTTGAGATACAATATTTTGTACAAATTTCGAATTTTTATGAAAAAAGTAAATGTTGAGGAGTGTTCATAAGAAAAGTGTAAAACATTCAAGAAGCAATGCAAATGTGACACAATGAAGAAAAACAAGTTTATTGCTTGAGAATTATAAACTGAATAAAGCAATTTGGTGCGGAGGTCAGCAAGCTAGGTGAATTTTCTTTTAAATGCTTTCTTGCTTGTCAATTCAATTGTTTATTAAGTTTTTGGAATATGCTTTAAACCCTGAGCAATAACATCACAACTTACTTAATTATTTTTAATTGTTCAAAGAAAGTGCACAAGTTTATCTCATAGATTATACAATGCACAGCACAGCATGATTTGCACTAACCTTAGTTAAAAGTTAAAAAAAATTAAAAGTTAAAAAAAATAAATAAGAAGTTGTGACATTACTACTCAGGTTATAAAGCATATATCACAAAATTAAGAAAGACTAGGATTAATAAGCAAGATAGCATGCATTTCAAAGAAGATTTGCCCAGGTTGCGGACCTCCGCACCACAACTATTTTGAAGTTTTAAACTTATACAGTGTAAATAAGACCTAGGAACCTTAGCATTTAATTATTTGAGTGGTCATATTGACTCTGGACCGGCATTATTTTATTCAAAGCCCCTAAAAAACATTACACCCTATTCAACATTTGTTAATTACCAACTGTATTTTTGGTTTGCCAGTTATATACTATGATTTTGTCAACTTTTTAGACAATAATATTTATCGACTCCAGGCCGGTTTCATTTGATTATGCACATAAAACACTATTTAAGGAGAGACAAATTTGAAGCCTTAATTTTACAAACTTTTTGAAAATGTTTTTGACTCAGCAAACCAGGTTAATGACGTCACTACAACCTGGTTTCAATAGGGTTAGATTTTTTTATAAAAGAGTTTTACAAAACCAATGATAAAGATGAGGTGATAAGGGACCTCTGAAACAACTTTTAAACCCACTCCAGGGTCCAACTCCCACCATACAACCCACCTTATTAGCTTAATTTTCAAAGGAAATTTGCTGAAATGAAATGCTTACAATGTAAGTTGAGGTATGATAGATAAAAGTGTATCTATCTGTTGCAGTTGAGACAAATTATTAAGAGCTGACTCTCCCTTTTCACATCCTACACATTGCAGTACTCTTTGCAAACAGTCTTTTACTACCCTACAACATTATCAAATAACATTAGAATTAAAAATTTGGTAAAAATGAAACAAAATAAATGTTGAATATTAAAAATAGTAAATAAATAATATTAATAGTGACAAAATATAATTTAGAGACAACAATAATTTGAACAAATACAGATATAAACAGGTTAATTTATAAATAACTACCCATAAGTTCTTTATTTAAGATCAAGAAAAAGATAATTTTGTTAATCATCTAAACAAATTTTAACTTTGAATAACTTCCACGCCTTACTAGGTAATTACAATCTGCCTCTGTAGAGCACTGGAAGAGTTCTAACTACAATACCAAAGGCCTGGGATTCAGATTTTTTTGTAAATGAACCAATAATTCAAGATTAGTTACATTGTTCCGATTCATAAATCTGATGACTCTTCAGATATTAAAAACTATCGTCCAATTACCATTTTGTCTGCTCTTGCCAAATTGTTTGAAAGCCTAGTTGTGATATAATAACACCTCTGTTATCTCTGTTATTAGTCCTTTTCAAACATGGATTCATTAAACAAAGATCTACTGTAACAAACCTTCTGGATTTTCAAAATTGTAATATTTGATGATTTCTTTTTTAAAAATACTCAGCTTGATACTATTCATATTGACTTTTGTAAGGCTTTCGACAAGGTGATCCATTGTATACTGTGTACTAAGCTTAAAGCAATTGGTTTTCATGGCCCTATCTTAGATTGGTTCATTAGTTATCTCTTAAAAGCCTATTCAGGTCAAGTTTAAGTCTGAATTTTCTAGAATTTTATTGCTTCATCTGGAGTACCGCAAGGGTCTACCTTGACCAATTTTGTTCCTTATCTTTATTAATGATTTAATTTTTACTTTGAAACTTATAATATTAGACTTTTGCTGATGATGCCAGATTATGCTTGCCGATAGCCTCACAAAATGATTGCCTTACTTTACAATCGGACCTTAACTTATTAGAAATTTGGTGTAAAGATAATTACATGCAACTGAATGTTAACAAATGTAAAATACTAACTTACCATCGTTTAAAAAACCAATTTTGTTTGATTACAAGTTGAACAAATTGTAGTCAGTAGAGTAACTGAATTAAAGACTTAGGAGTTTATCTTACATCTGATTTATCTTTCTCCTCACCATATAGATATTATTGTAAATAAAAGCCTTTAAAATTTAGGATTTTTGAACAGAAATACAAAAATTTAGTGACATAAATGTATTAAATTGCATATTTTCAATTAGTCAGACCTATTCTTGAATATGTGCATGTGTTTGGTCCACCACAGTATTCTGTCCAATAGCTAATATAGAAAGAGTTCAGCATAGATTCTGATAAATTAATTCATTATAGATATTTTAACTTTTTCCAACATATTCCTGCTCTTTCATACTTTCCCAACTCTCCTTACCTACTTTAGAAAAACGTCGTACCAAATCTGATCTCATTATTCTTATTAAACTCCTCAATAACCTAAAGAGTCCCTGATCTTCTCTCATTAATTTCTTTAATGTACCTAATATAATTCTAGACATAAAAACATATTTCAAATTCCGTTCTGTCCTAATAATTACCTATACCACAGACCTTTATCAGAATGATGCGTACAGCTAATACTTCTCTGTCTCATGATTCTTTCCACAATACTTCCCTTACTAAAATTCATTGCAAAATCTTGATTCCCTCTAATAACTTTCTTTTATTTTTATTTTAATACTTTTATTTTATTTTATTATAATTACTACTTTTTTTTATTTATTATTTTTTTCTCTAATCCTTTGTTTAAACAATTTAATTTGGTATGTAAAACTAAATTTTAAATAATTACATAATTTGGTATACTGTAAACACAGATTATACCAAATTTAGTTTTTATCGGTTCAACTTCTACAATTTACTTTAACAATTTTAGTTACTTTCATTCATTTATTTATTTTTATTAAATTTGATTTTTCTTTATTTTATTTTATTTTTTTTTTTTATTATATTTATCTACTTCTTTTTAGTTTTTTTTCTCTCATCATTAGTTTGCTATTTGTTGGAATGTATGTATGTATTAATGTTAACAACTACTATATTCATAATGATCTTTTTTTTTTTCCTTTTTCTTTTTAGTGTATATATTTTTTTCCTTTACCATTTAATAATTTCACATTCTTTTTCAAAATTTGTTTAATCTATTTCTTTTAATTTTTATTTAACTTTTAAATTCTATTACAAATATATCTATTAATCAAGTTATTTTATTGGTTAAATCTCTTTCTTTTTTATATCATTACTTACTCTATTCTATCATCATATTTTTCTAAAGTAATTTTTGTATAATTTTCTTTTTTTCTCTCATGTAGTATTCCTTTTTTAAAGTTTACTTTTTTACGTTTTTTTGTATTGCTGATGTTACCTTTTTGTATTTTTATATAATGTTGTAAAGGGCCTGTGCCCGTATATTTGTAAAATAAATAAATAAATAAATAATTCATTCTTTCTTGGTATTTCATAATTAGTGTAACTCATAAAAATGAACATGTGCTTCACTTCAAAACTTGATTCAGCTAAACAAACATAACTTAAGTCAAATCTCAAAAATAACATAAATTTGTAAATTAAATAGTGAATATAAGTGTTACTAACTTAAATAATTTATAGCTAAAGTACAGCAAATCACAATCACTTCAGGGAGTTTCAGCAGGTTTATGTTAAAATTAGGCAATTTATACCTATTTTGTAAAATGGTCTATAGGAAATTTTACTATATTGTATACGTTATATATATATATATATATATATAATAATATATATATATATATAGTATATATATTATATATATACATATAAATAAAAAAAATAAAACATTAAGCCTGACACAAAAATGTAGAGAAACAAATACAATGAAGTATGATAAACACAACATATTTTATAGCCAAATTAGTGTAAGTAGCAATTTTAAGTTCTAATGTATAAAATAAAATAATATAATAAATTTTATTGTAATACAAATTATTGTAATATTAGAAAATGAAAACAAACATTAATTTGAACAACAAATGGAAGTTTAAAAAATCAGGTACAGGGCATCCTTGGAACTTTTTCTTTTCATATAATCCAACAAATTTTATGTTTTAAAAATATTTAAAAAATCCACTACTATATCACAGGATAATTCACCATATGCCTTTACTAAACTTGCTAAGAATGGCCCATCAAATTCCCTGATCCATTTTACACCCCTGGATAGTGGGTAGTAAGATCAGGCACATATCTTTTATAATACACCATCATCAACTTGCAAGCAGCATAACGATGGATAAAAAATCTAGATAAATTATAATATTTAAAGTGCTATAATATGAGTGTTTCAAGCACAACGAGGACAATAAATAAATGAGACAATTGTTACAAAAAAATATAATAACATAAATTAAGTCAAGGACTGGTGAAAAGGTTAGACAAAGTCACAATACTTTCAGACAACTGAGACATAAAATAATCAACTTGTCGCTTGAGGAAGGAGCATTATTCTATTTACACAACAGCTCAGTGCTAAGTTTATTTGTTATTACTCACATATTGATCTCACTAATCTCGATATTTGAACCTATGTCATCCTTGCTTGGATTCCCCTTTTTCCTCCAGACATTGGTCCAATTCCTAATCATTTAAATGATCACAAAACTCAATTTGGTTTAACAATCATAACTTAGATATAATCTCACAATAAAGAATTATTCTATAATATACTTCAAAAAAAGAAAAAATATTTTCATAAAATCTTATTTTATTAAAACGTGTGTACTCAATTTTGAAAAACCAACTCTCCTCTATAAACTTACTCTCATAACTTCATTTTACTTTGAAAATGCATATCCCAAATTATAATTATATTTAAAATAATAAATCTATGACAGATATTTAAGAACCAGCCTATGAAATTAACCCATTAAAACTAATTATTAACAAAACAAATATTGGATTTAATAAAACAAAAAGGTTATTAACAAATTATAAACTTCATTAAGATAAGTTAATGATTATATTTTTAATAAGAGAGTTGTAGGTATTTACAAGGTGTTAAATTTATCAAACTTGAAAAGAAATAAAAAAACAGAGAACAGATAGTAGAGACTTAGAAAAGTATGTCATTTCCAGTTATTTAACGCAGTGATTATTTTATTAACTTACTTGGGAGGCTGTATCCTATAGGCATCTCTATTAGTAACCACTAAAGCTGATTTAGTTGGGCTAGGAGCCAATACAGGAGGGGAAGAACCAATATATGCTGCCGTTAGAGTTAATAGACAGGGTACTATTAAATGAAACCTTTGTCTTAAATGATCTGAAAGAGAGGCAACTGTTGACATTTCAGCTAAACCACAAACAGCCTGTAACAATAGATAAGAATTTTCAAACTTGAAACTAAATGTAAACAAGGATTTAATGACAGGAACACAAAATATGGGACATCCTCTATAAAACTAAGAATTGCACATGGGGGTCATTTCAAACTTGTTTTGCTCATCCTCAGAATATGCAACGCTTTCCAAAATAAAGCTGCAGTGCAGCAAGATGGCTGCAAGGATTCTAGAGTTGAGGTGGGAATCCTAACACTCAAGCAAAACCCACACCCAAATTGAGTAAAGGGTTGATATGCTTCATACCGCTACAAAGGAGTTGTATGGAAGAGTTAATATTGGTATTATCATAGTTGAAACATGGATTATTAAGGCCCGTCTACAATCTTAAGTTAAGTTAGGAAGAATTGAAGAAGTGAAGAATTTTTCAAAATCTCTTTTTCTTCTTAAATAATTCTTTTTCCCGCTCTTTTGACTTAAGAAAACCATAAAAATGGTTTTTTAAAGTTACTTAAAGAAGAATGTACTACGTTATCTGTTTTTTGAATGATTACAATATTTTGTAAACGATTGATGTGATTGTTTTGATTGTTATTGTTTGAATATTGATTATTTGAATATGTGATTATGTGATTGTTTTGTTGTTTTGAATTTTTATATAATATATATATTTCTTTTTATTTTTGAATTATATAGTTTTTGAAATGGATGAGGTTCCTACGTCTGTAGACATACTAGAGATAAGGAAAATAACGCTCCCAACAATTACCTCATCCATTTTGATTTTATTTATTAATTAAAATAAATAAAACACGGTCGATTTTAGAAGTAAAGTAGTAAAAAAAAAATATTTGCAAAAAGTCTTTAAAAAATGGAAGGAAAGATCATTGAAAAGCAATGTTTATTTAAATTGTATTAAAAATTGTTATTGAGCTCTGCTCGTTGTTACCATAAATAATAAAATAAAATGTGTGTTGACGGTAGAAAGAAAAAGTAGTTTATTATTTAGTTTTATAGTAGTTTATGTTTATTTAAAAGGTATTAAAAATTGTTATAGAGCTCTGCTCGTTGTTACAATAAATAAATAAATAAAATGTGTGTAGACGGTAGGAAGAAAAGTATTCTAAATACAGCTATATGTGTAATTGTAACTTTAAACTTGACTTAACACTCAGAGGTTGTAGACGTGTTTACGGATCTCATAAGTCTAAAGAGCGGGAATTTCAAAATAGTTTGTTCTAAGTGAGAAATTCTTCACTTCTTCGATTCTTCCTGAGGAATTCTTCACTTCTTCGATTCTTCCTAACTTAACTAGATTGTAGACGGGCCTTAAAACATGAACCAGTGGAAGAAAGGTCATCTTTCAATGGATTCTCTTTTTGACAAAAAATCATAAAGGAAGAACAAATAATAATTTGCTTATAGAATATTAAAACAAATCTTATCTTCTCTTACAAGTATCTTCTCTTACAAGTATCTTCTCTTACAAGTATCTTCTCTTACAAGTATTGATTCTCTTTTATAATTATTTTTTAAGATAGTCATAATCTGTGATAGAGTTTATAATAATAACTGACATAACCCCGACTGCTTTTATAGTACTTAATAAAACTTTTATAAAATCCAAAATTTTGACCACCCATTTTGCTGCTAGAGATTATGTTGTTATAAACTTGTAGGCAAATTACAAGTTACAAGTTACATTAAAAACGATTACGCACTGTTTTTGTTAATATAGAAGCCTTGCAAGATTAATGCTTTCAAACCTAGACAAGATAGGCACTAGTTAGCTTGCTGGTGAAAATTATTAATCCATGTATTTTTTACTCAAAATTAAGTTATACAGCTGAATAATAACATTGATTTGATTTGTTTAAATAACTTACTGCTAATGGCTGAAGGGCTGCTATTTTGGGTCGATTAGGACTATTGTTAGAATAATCATCATATAACTCTGATGTAGTTAATACTTGAATGATATGATCAAGAGCAAATGTGTTCAAATCACTATCAAATCCTATATGTTTCCAACAGTCACACACTCTCCTAGAATGAAAAGAAATACCATATTGTAATTAGTCCTCAAATACATTTAAAATAAATGTAGGATATAAGAAAAATACAATAACTCAACAACAAATATAAAAAATAACTGCTACAAGTTATCAGAAAGATTGAATATTGATAACACTATTCATAACATTTACTAAACCTTTGGTAACACTTATTAACTAAACCTTTGGTAACACTTATTAACTAAACCTTTGGTAACACTTATTTACTAAACCTTTGGTAAAACTTTGCTAAACCTTTGCTATTTGGTAACCTTTGTAACACTTATTTGCTAAACCTTGGTAACCTTATTAGCTAGATCTGTTTTTACTACAAAATGTATTGAAAAAGATTTAGTGGTAATTTTAGATAAGCACAAGCACTCTTAATGCTTGGTCTGAAAAACAATAAATTCTAAACATTTTTTGATACATTGTGTACGTGAGTTTTTCATTTCAAGTGCACCAACATCCTTAAAAATGGACCTATACATGTCAAACAATAGCTTGATTAGAAATAACTGGATAAGAGTGATATTTAATGATACTAAGGGTTTAATGGTATTTCCTAAATAATTATTATTACAGTATGCTCTAATTTAACTTTTCAAAGTTACCAAAAGTGGTAACAAATTACCATTTTTGTGTAATAGTTACCAAAATAATGATGCTGAACTTTAACTTGGAATAGTAAATTTTCAGGGGGTAGAAACCATTTTTGAAAGTCTAGGACTGTGTTTTCTTCATATTTTTTAATATTTAATGTTGGTGCATCTGAAGTGTTCCACCTAGTATATCTTCAAATCCAAGAAACCAATCACAAAGCTAGGAAATGAAAAGACTTACTGATGAAAGGGCAAAGGTTGTTTAAGTAATATTCCAATAACTTGTTTAGGATGATGTTTGGCTAGAGCTATAACAGCACTCACACCATTAGTCATGTCATTCCCTGAGGATGTCATCTGTAGTAAAAGAGAGCCTAAAAAATAACCAAAACAATGAAACTGAATGAATTCATGTGTCAGAAATTGATTACTACTCACAAAGAAGTAAGTTATATACTCCTCATTTTGTAAGTTCTATTAACAGATTTGTTTACTCACACTAAAAGTGTCATTTCCCTCCCTAGGAAGTGTAAAAAATTATGCCACCTTAACAGGGTTTTTTTAGAGAATTTCCAAGGGGGTTTTTAGTGTTACGATGATACTAAAGTGGGAAAACCTGTACAAGCTAATTCTGTATAATCAAGGAAATTGATAACTTGGTTAATATACAATCCAAACTAATATGATAATAAATAACTAATAATCCAATTAGTAACCTAATTCAAAAGGAGCTGAATTTAAAAATTACTGGCAGTTTTGAAAAGGATGTGTTAGGTAAGATAAGATGCACACATCAAACTTTTTATATTTTGTATATTGACACAATTTCTTTTAATATTTTATAAAACAAAATATTATATAAAAATAAATGTACAGGAAGAGAATCAGTTAAATAAATTGACAAAATATAATTGTGAAAGAGACACCTAGGAAATGTAATAAGCAAAATTCAATGCTACATCTAGGAAATGTTCCATCATTAGACATTTGTCATCATTGATGGCTCGACATAATGTCATGTCCCTCTCTGTTTCGTTACGTCTAACTCATCAGGGTGCTGACAGAGCCTGAACTCACTCAAACCTTCAATTGAAATTCCGAAGAATATAATGTGAAGTATTATCAGAGACGAACAGTGCTCTCTTACCACCATCATACTTGGCAAGCAAAACATATATCATTTGACACTACTAAGTTTTGCAAAACATGGATGCTTAGAATCATTTTAATAGAAGGACAGAGTGAGTTCAGGCTCTGTCAGGGCCTAGATGAGTTAGAACCATGGCATTACGTAGAACCATCAGTGATGACGAATGACCCCAAATGTAGCATTGCAATTTCCTTGTTACATTTCCTATGTGTCTCAAGAACAATTATATTGTGTCAACTATTCATGAGTTTTCATGAAAATAAAATATCATCTTAAAACTTAATAGCATGGTTACAAGACATTTCCTCCTTGCATATTTATGTAAGACTGGAATAAGACCTGTACTTAAGTGAGATTAAGTGCCTTAAAGTGTAAAAATTGGTCCTTCTAACTCAAAATTGATGCTTAAGTATGGACATTATAAAAAATAATCTAGGAGTAAAAATTCATAATTTTTGGCTAAAGTACATTTATCATTCATAGCATTTTCAATTAAAAAAAAAATAAGTGCCACTATTTTCCCTAAATTCAGCTGTATTAGTGAACATAAAAACATTAAAATAGGATCTTAAGCCAAAAATAGGGCATGTTTACTCTTAGTATATTCTCTCTCCTGTCAATAAAACTAAGCTTCAATTTTGGGTTAAAATAACTAAATTTTTATATGTTGGGCACTCATTCCTGCCAAAATAGCAGTTTTAGATAAAAATACACAATAAGTAAAATGTCTTGCATACATCCATATAACCCAAAAAGTCCGATAAAATATACCATCCACTTTAATGTAGTCTATTTTTTGTAAAATTCGGTGTTGCATGGGACACCCAGTTAACCCCACCAAAAATAAGTTCCCCTCACTCAAAAGAATACTCCAAGTTTCATGAATTTATGTCTAATGGTTAAGAATTTAAGAGGGGGGACTTTCAGGTTCCCCCAGTAAAATAAACTGGTATTTACCGATAATATCATTGACATAATGAAATAACTCAGTTCCTTTCATATTAAAAACAGCAGTAAGGACATCAGAAGAATTAGAGCAAGCAGTGGGGTCAGAATCAGTGAGTCCATCTAAGAGCCTGGCAGTCAGTTTGTGGTATTGATTCTGTGGTAATTTAGTCAGTAATATCTGTAATCAAAATTAAGTGTTACAAATTTAATAATAAATGTAAATTTATAAGATTTTTCTATTACCATAGCAGTAAATCTGCTATTTTCCTATCATGCACCCCACCCCTTTAGCAATAATTCCTATCTTTTATCTGGTGTTTATCATTTGCTTTTACGGTTTTTTTAATTATTTCTTTAAAAAAAATATACAATTTACAAAGGCATAAAAATGAATTTAAACTCTAAATTAAAACTAAAGGTTATTCTTCTTTCTATGCAATGTTAATCCCAGTTCCATAGAGAATAATGGAGGAAGAATACACAAAATTAACTAAGATACATGAAGAATCAATAAAATACATCAGGGATTTATAAAAGAACAAACATACTGCTTTATCAATTCATAGATAGTTTGCAGTATGTTTTATTTTTTCATTCTTCAAACTTTTTTTTGTTATAGAGAAATATTTTGTATATTAACATTTTGAACTAGTAAATTCATCAGGATAAGAAATAAATTTGTTAATAGAGATTTTTGTTGTATAGAAGTTTGTGATAAGGAGATTTGACAGAAGTTTTGATTTTCTAGTGTTATTTTCTTTTTTTTTCAAATATTTATGTAGTAACAATCTTCTATTTTGACAATATTTATCTTTTAAATAATTATGATATTGATGATTAAACTATTATACTGGTTAATACATTATACACAGGTTAGCATTATATTATCATTATTTTAACCATTCTAATTTATTATTAAAAAATATATAAGTAATACTTCTATGCACTACAATTTAAAGTACATTGTTATAATTGTGTGAATTAATTATGGATTTTGTTTTTAAATAATGTTTTTTAAGTAGGCAAAAATCTTTCATCCTAATAATGAAAACATGGTTCTCCTCCAAATATGGTTTATTCTCATCTGTGATGAAAATCGTTTTAGCCAACACTGCAATAAAGCTGTCAGGTTTGCATAAATAACATAATAAATATTAAATGTTATTAAATAATGAGTACTTAAGCTGAGAAAAATCTGCAAAAGCATATATTTTATTTTACAAGATTCTAATATGTTTTTTAGAGAAAAAGAATATTTTATTATCAAGTTTATTTTTAAACCTTTCACAAAATTTGATAAATTGGTCATATTATATTAAAGAAAAAAATGCCAGGTATATATTCAATTTGTTTTAGTACGGAGCTAATCTAGGTTTGCCTAAATTATAGTCCTTATTTACATTACCTAATTAAAGTGCAATTAATCAGTATTCTAAAAACAAATACCATTTATTGACCATATCTATAAAAAACAGTAAAGAGTTTTGATGTTTTGGTTTTGTTATTAAACACCTTTTGATGAAGACCTAATAATACAGTCAAAAGCTAAAATGTTGTTTTTATTTATTATGACCAAAACCTCATAACTCTTTACTGTTTTAATATTGTTAATATTTTTACATTAAACATAATAATGTCAAAAGAAGAATGTACCTTTGTAATATATGCATGTGAGTTTTCATCTGGTAACTGTTGAAAAATCATTTCAGTATTATTATCATGAGATAAACCTTCATACAAATCAGATATAGCAAGGACTATACCAGCACAGTGAGAAGCGATTTTACCAACTTCACTGCTTGAATCAAAACATCTGACTACTAGTAAACCTAACATATCACCAGATTGATTGAAATTTGTTGGTTTCTGAAAAAATAAACAAAAAACTAATTAATTAAAATAATAAAAAAAAATTAACTAAAAATATTTTCTTAACCAAAGATTTTAATGAAGATCATATCAGTAAACTAAACCAGTACACTAAGATTATAATTAACATCTTATACAACATTATCTCCCCCATGTAATTAAAAAAAGTCTGTCCTATCATATATTCTTTTTTTGATGAAACCCATGTTATGATTAAAAAATGATAACATTCCTTTAAATTTAATAAATTTTAGGCTGATCAAGAACTTAAAAAGAGTTTCTTTGCTTTCACTTGTCCTAAAAATATGAATATCACCTAATTTATATTGTCTTCAATGCTCAAACTATTGACATGAAAAAAAATTGAAGATATACTAGCTGAATTAAAATAAAACGTTTGCTTGTAAATTACATAGATGCACTGTCCTAAATTTTAACTCAATTGATTTTTAATTTTTAATGGTTCTTTTTAAAAAATATTTATGTTATTCAATAAAAATTAAACTATTACTGATAATGAGATGACACTTTGCTCATTTGTTGGTTTTATATGGCTACCAAATTTCAAAATAATTGAATATTTTTTCAATGAATTTTTGTAATGTTCCTGTGATTTATATGATGTCCTAAAACATTTCGTCCTGGAACAAATTGTACAAATTCTGGAAAGCAAAACTAGCATAGCCTAAAGGTTGCTTTTTGTACCAAGTTTCAACTCTCAAGCATAAACACACAGGGAACCATGATGACAAATGACACATAGATAAAATTTAAAAAAACAATCAGAATGTCTAAAAAACGTCTGGAACAGATAATTCAGGTAAAATGTCAGTTTCTTATTTTAGTAACTTATCATTCAAGCCTATAGTATAAATGAGTTTAAGTAAAATCAGAGGAAAAAGTTAACGCAAGCAATGGGGGAAAATCATACATTATTCCTCATATCAGTACAGTCTGCTCTTTTAATTTAATTAAAAACTGACTTTATTAGGGACCTAAATATACTAAATAAAAAAGAATGTCATAAATTATAATCAAATATAATTATTCTCACATGAATTCCAGGTTGAGTATGCCTATAATAAGAATGCAGAAGAGAACGGAATATAATAATAGCAGATAATCTTTGGTGATGATTCCTATGCTTGATCCAGGGTTCCAATAGAGTCACTATTTCATCCAGTCTGTCAGGTGTCACGCTGTCTAACAATACCTCTTCTACTAATTCACCTAATAAACACAAATAAGTTTTTTTATTTAGCAAACATAAAAAACTATTTGTCACTGACATTTAAACAGCTTACTTGTGAAATAAAGTAATCAACATTATAAATTGATGTTTTAACTGTAAAAATAATTACTCCCCGGGCCTGTGAGGATAGGCAATGAAAATTCACTAAGTAAATAGCAAACTGTAACAATACTAAAACAACCAATAGAGTGGCTTCAAAGGGGCCGTAGAGAGGGGATGAAAAGTTGCAAAACACATGGCAAAATATATGCCATGTGTTATAACAAGAAATAATAATACAACAGTAAATAATACAAAGGGACTACAGTGACCCCCAGGCCATGTGGCGCCTACAGGTCAAAGGCTGTATTTTTCACCTAGAATGGATGATTAAACTATAAAAATTTGTATCGCATGCCCAAGATATAATAGGAGTAAGAGAAAAAATGTTCATACCTAAACACTTAAGAGTTTGCTGAGCATGTGAGCTATCATAACCATTTACAGGAGGCTCCTGAGATAAAACTGAATCAAAACTAGTTTTTAATATATGAACTCTAGCTTCAGGAACCAGAGCTGGTGGCAGTTTACTAATCATTTTTA
Organism: Microvelia longipes; assembly: GCA_018340805.1. Lineage (NCBI taxonomy): Eukaryota > Metazoa > Arthropoda > Insecta > Hemiptera > Veliidae > Microvelia > Microvelia longipes. The sequence continues at coordinate 33,633,796 of JACMZG010001863.1, forward strand.
AATCAAGGAAAATATTTAAAATTAAACTAATCACCAAAAAGTATACAACTATTAAAAAATTGATTCTTTAGAAAAATCTGAACGTAACTTCAACCATTATTAATTGTTTAAAATATTTCTACATTCAAACATCTAACCCCTCCTCTCATCTAATTCCAACCATTTTTATTACTATGAAAGATGTAACAATGGTAAACAGACAAGTTATTAGCAGTTAATTAACCTTATTAGTTAGTTAAGGTAGTTAGCAAAGTTACCGTATTAGCAGAAGGAATGTTTTGTTAATTTAGAATGATTAAAATATTAAAAAGTTAGAGACCATAGTATTAAAAATTATGAGTTTATTTAGGTGGAACTGATCTAAAAAGACTAAAAATCAATTTATCAAGCGTTTAACTATAACCTTGAAAAAGACAAAATATCGTTGAAAGCTTGGTAAATTTTGTTTTATTCTTTTTAGACCAGTTCCACCTGAATAAACTCATAATTTAAGAACAGCGTCATTTTAATAATAAAAACAAAATATAGATAAGTATTAGAGGAAATTACAACAAAATATAGATAAATATTACAGCAAATTACAACAAAAGGATACACTAAAGCAGAAGTAACTTGCAAAGAGATTGCATCAGGTTTGTTATTCTGTAAATGCCTCATAACAACATCTAATATTTGACTCCTCACTTTGATGCTATGCTTTGCTTCTGTTTTATGTCTCACTAAACTTTCAGCACAATTTAATATAGCTTCTAGAGCTGCTTCCCTTCCTTTAGTTTCCTAATTAAAACAAAAAAAATAAAATAAATAGGCCATAAAAAATAATCTTAAAGTAAAATACACATTTCTGTATTTGGTCTTTCTTTCATTACCAAACCTGTATTACAAAATACAAGAACTGATTTTATAATTTACATCTTTCTGATATTAGTAAATTTATTTTTATTCCATAAAATAATATACCAGTCACTTAGAAATCTAATGTGGATTATACAAATAAGTATAAGATTGTGAAATGTAATGAGTGAAGCACTCATAGCTCAAGTTCCCGCCAGGTTAGAAACAAGCTTGAGTAGGAGGAGCCTATTTAGTTCCCTAAGGGCGAAGGTACATCACTGACCCTAATACTACGCAATAATAATACCATTATTCATATAGATTCCTATCCCTATTATCATTCATATGTGTTTAAAAACAATTTGAGACACATTAAATAGCACATTAAGAAAGTGAAAAGATAGAGTAATCCAATTTATATTTAATTACGAGAGACCATCATCTTGAATACATTATTTTCTAGGACAACACATTGTAAAATCTAGAGGAACATAACAAAAAAAATAAAGACACAATAAAAAAGTAATAATAAAAAAACAAGATATATAATAAATGAAACAGGAAAATAAGGCTTGAGGGTACCTCAGAACTTTTCCTCGCCACATTGGATTCGCTTCACTCATCCTCGCTACTTAGGACTGGCTTTGCACTCGTCCTCAGAATATAAAAATCACCAAATTCATTCACCACCCCGTCTTCCGACTCACTTTGCTTGTCCTCAGATAGTGAATTCATTCGTTTTATAGGTCATAAATTCATTCGTTTTATAGGTCATACATCCAGGCACTGACCTCACTCAATGCTGCTTAACTTTGACTTAACAAAAACTGTAGTATTGAAACCAAACTTTCCAACACTACTTATTAAGTAGTGTACTTAAATACTTATTTATTAAGTACACAAAGGAATATACTTGTATCAAAATTAAAATTCCATATTATTTTTCAAGTACTTACAATTTTTAAAAAAAAGTAAAAGTCTTTTAATGACAATTGAACCTAATGTAGATAATGAGATGAAACTTTGCGTATATGTTAATCTTATATACATCATGTGTGAATTTTATACACATGCTTACTATATCTCAAATCTTACTATATCTGCGTTTGATGAATTTTCAAAAAAAATTAAGTCATTACTTCCGGTTAATGATGTCATAAAAATATTTTCTGGTTAGCTAAAGATTAATTTTTGTAGCAAGTTTCAACTCTTTAGCATAAATACACCAGGAGCTATGATAGTAACAGACACACACACACACACATACAGGCAGACATCTTGGTGAAAACCACACAGGAGATCTTAAAAATGGATAATTTTAGTGAAATCCCGGTTTCAAATTGTTTTGGAAACAAAACACTTTTCCTATAGTCCAAGAGCCGGGACCTGATAAATGTGACTCATTTTGTACTACTTCAAACCAAATTTTTCTGAAAATATACCTCCTAAATTATGAAGAAGTTATCCGTTTTTGAGGAAAAAACACTTGTTTTATAGAAAATTTTATCAGCTTTAAAAAATGTTCTCTTCGTGTTTTGCACTGAAAACTAAAATTTGGGCAATTTTCCAATATTTTAAGCGAGCGCATTCATATGAAGGGCTCCACTTTGGATAGGAAAACTATCGTTTTCCTTAATAATTTAAGGTTTTCAAAAAAAAGTTCAGAATGTTTTAAGAAATTTTCAGAACAATTTTTGAAGTAGTTTTGAAGTAGAAAATGAGTCACATTTTTTAGGCGTGAGTCTTAGAATACTATATAGCTATAGTATAAATAAGGAAAAGTAAAAATTTGCACAAAAAATCATGTAGATACAAATCGAGGAAGGTAACTGCAAATACCTATTTAAATCTACTGCATGCTAAGTCACGTAGTTGTATTAAAAAGATTTGATGCAACTATTACCATTTTAGTAACTCACAAAAACTATAAACAAAAGTGAAATTATTTAAAGTTATTGCTAGTGAGAAAGGCTTATCATTTCCGCCTATGCATTTAAATTTGTAGCTAGAAAACTTAATTGGACATTTTTTTCTTTTTCTAAATTACTTAAATTATAAGTGGTCCCATTATTCAAAGGTTTTTAATTACAGTAAAACAATATTTCAAGTGATTTCTAGACTACAGCTTAAAGCATAGGTAAGATCACTTTCCTTAAAAATTAGAAACAGAGAAACACATTCTCTCTAATAAATCACAACAATAATGCCTTTGCAAATCAATGAAAATGAAACACAAGAGTCATCTTCAATATTAAGAACATTGTGTTGCGCTTGTTTTGGAAATGATAAACGAACAAAAGCTGTAATAAACGTTCAGCCATCTGGAGATGACACCATTTTCACTATTGAAAAAGAAACACCACAAAAGAAATTTATAACAGAAATCAAACATCATGAATTACAAAAAGAACCAAGTGGCAACATCACCAAAAGTTCTAAAGGAAGCCAAAATAAAAATATAGAAACATTAAAAGAAGAAAATAAACAATTAAAAATACAGATAGAGAATCTGAAACAGGAAATCAATAATCAATATACAGTAAAAATTGATGTGTTTAAGTAGCATTTGTTCTTTATTTAATCAAATATAAGCAGCTTTATTTAGTTTTCTGTAGATGTAAACATTGGTTTAAAAAGTTATAAAGAAATAAAGAATTATTAAAAACTATTTTTACTTAAAGCTGGTTCAGTGACTATATTACTATTTTAGTATGGATTTCTACAAAAAAGCCATCAAAAAGAAATGTTATAAAATATAAAAATTAAATTTTTACAAGTTTTTTAAAGCATTTAAATAGTGCAATAATACTGCTTTCAAATCATCTCATTCCTCTTGTTTCAGTGATTTTTTGTTATGGTGGGTGGGATTGGATTAGGAACTCATTGTAGGGGGTCTGTTTTTATCTCTGCTTATATCCACAAGATTGGGCTAGCGTTGTTTTCTGCTGTGAGTTGATAAATGCGGAAGAAGGGTGACCTTGCCATCAATGTATCAGAGATAAAAATCCCTTAACATCCCTTGAATTCATTCAAATGTTCTTTTATTTGTCTTTTTGCCTATGACTAGTATTTTATAAAATTCTGGCGCGGTGGTCCGCATGTCGGGCGAATTTCCTTTGGATGCTTGTTTCCGCGCTTTTTACATTATGTAAGTTTACAACTACTAAATAAATAATTCCGGCGCGGAGGTCCGCTGTTGGGCGAATTTCATTCAGAATGCGTGTTTCCGTGCTAAACAACCAATTTCTTGCTTATGCAAGAACCATGCCCATTGCGTGGTTCCGGTTCATGCTTTAGAACCTAATCAGTTACTCAATTGTCAAGCACTGCTCGTAACTCATTTTGTCTGTATTTTCCAAAGGAAATGCGCATAATTATCCAGTTGGCTGTACAAAACTATGCCTCTAAAATTAAAAGTACGCACTATTATTTGCACTAGATTAAAGCTTAGTTACTTATATTTAAGCTTAGTCAGTTATCTTTAAAGGTTTTAGCGCATTTCCTTTGAGTAACTGATTAGGTTCTAAAGCATGAACCGGAACCACGCAATGGGCATGGTTCTTGCATAAGCAAGAAATTGGTTGTTTAGCACGGAAACACGCATTCTGAATGAAATTCGCCCGACAGCGGACCTCCGCGCCGGAATTATTTATTTAGTAGTTGTAAACTTGAATGAATGAATGAATGAATATGAATGAATAACCATTTATTAGATCATAAATCCAATACAATATTTTACATACATTTTTTTTAGATTAAACTAGATCTAAATCAGCATAGCGCTGTGGTCTATTTTAAGTATATAAACTTAAAATACTTTTTACGCATAGTTTATTTATATTTTTTGTTGAAAATATTTAGAAAAATTATATTGTAATTTTATAAGACTTTCTTTTAATTAATTATTAGTTAAATTTATTATTTTATAAGTCATACATTTCAAATTTTCTAATGTCTTTTTGTATTTATTGTAATATTTATTATTTCATTTTTATTATTTATTTATTATTTTTTATATTTTTTTTTTTTTTATTAATATTTTTATTATTATTTTTATTTAATATTATATTATTAATCGCTTATTAACAATTACTTAATATTTATCTATGATTATTTTATTATTATTTTGATTTTAAATACTTGTTTTGAATTACTGTTATTTATTTTATAATTTTATTAAATACTAGTATATTATTTATTTATAAGTTTTAATTATTTAGAATTATATATTATAGTTTTTTGTTTCTTAAGCTAAATAAAATTATTTTATATACTTTTTTTAAATAAAGTTTAAAAATTTGGAATCATGTTAAACTTAGGGTTAGAAATGCAATTGGTTCCTAATTTAGGTCTTATTTTCTTCTTCTTTTATAATACTACGAATGATAGGTTCCAGATTCAGATTTGTGATTTCTTGTAGTAGTTGAATACCATCGTATATTTCATTTTGGTTGCTGTAGAACAATCCTAGGCCTTCTTTCCATGTGAATGTTTTGCTCTCAACAATAAGTTTATCCCTATTTACTCTTGTTTTAATAGTTGCATTTTTTAAATTAATTTCTTTTTTTATTTTTACTATTTTAGATATTCTCTTTCTAGTTATAGGAACGAAGTCTCTCTGGACACTTATTTTAGTCCCTTTAAGCTTTGAACAGTTTTTCAAAATGACATCAGTGTCCTTCTCATTGCTAAGAGTAATTTTTATTGGTTTTCGAATACATGTTTTCTTTTCAATTTCAGACGGTATTGAGATTTTGTCAATAACTATATCTTTTGTTATCTCTAACTTTTTTTTTATAATATCTTGAATTTTTTTCTCTGCATTATCATCTTCACAAGAGATCCCATAAAGAACTAAATTTTTACTAAGTTGACTATTTTGTATCTCTTCCATTGTCCTGTCCAGATAGTTCATCCTTTGTTTTATCTTATATACTTCTATTTTTAATAGCTCGTTTTCTTTTCGAAGCTCAATAATTATTTCCTTAAGATAACTAATATCAGATGATGTTGCTAAATTCTTCATGTCAAGCATTTTGCTAAAGCATCTAGTAGTGTTTCCTGACAATTGTTACAGCAGAAGCTTCATTTGCATTATTACTCTTATTTTGGGTCAATTTAGAATTGCTTTTGCTATGTTTTGCCATTATCAATCGTTACTTAATGTAAAATAAGGTAGCTTGATATTAAATATTAACTATTTTTAAACAGTGCTACTATCTATTGTTAATTTATTAAAAGTTGTCTGTATATACTATGAAATCAGAAGTAGAGTGGTAAAATGTATTATTAAATAGATGTTTCAAGGTCGCTTTTACTACTATAGCTGTCTGAGTGTGAGTAAGGATTTCTGTGTTGATAGTACAAAGATTAACTTTGATTATTATCAAATAAAATTTCTACTGTCCCCCTTCAAACTCACAAAATAATATCCACCTTAAAGTTTAAATAATTTCAACTTACAGTTTAAATTTTCTAATCTTGAGTAACAGTCTTTTTGGAATACAATCAAAATATCACCTTACCAAAATTCATGCGATAATCACTCACTTTTAATTGGCAAAATAAAATAAATTAATAGACTGATGTTGACACTACAAAGGCCAAAGGCTGACTCCTGTTGTAAACTTACATAATGTAAAAAGCGCGGAAACACGCATCCAAAAGAAATTCGCCCGACATGCGGACACCGCGCCAGAATTATTTTCTAGTTGTAAACTTATATTAGGTAAAAAAACGATAAAAAAATTATTGTCCCTACTAGGATTCGAACCCAGGTACTCTGGGTTTAAGTGCTCGCATCCAAAGGAAATTCGCCCGACATGCGGACCACCGCGCCAGAATTATTTTCTAGTTGTAAACTTATATTAAGTAAAAATAATTCTGGCGCGGTGGTCCGCATGTCGGGCGAATTTCCTTTGATGCGTGTTTCCGTGCTAAACAACCAATTTCTTGCTTATGCAAGAACCATGCCCATTGCGTGGTTCCGGTTCATGCTTTAGAACCTAAGCAGTTACTCAATTGTCAAGCACTGCTCGTAACTCATTTTGTCTGTATTTTCCAAAGGAAATGCGCATAATTATCCAGTTGGTTGTACAAAACTATGCCTCTAAAATTAGAAGTACGCACTATTATTTGCACTAGATTAAAGCTTAGTCAGTCATCTTTAAAGGTTTTAGCGCATTTTTGGAAAATACAGACAAAATGAGTTACGAGCAGTGCTTGACAATGAGTAACTGCTTAGGTTCTAAAGCATGAACCGGAACCACGCAATGGGCATGGTTCTTGCATAAGCAAGAAATTGGTTGTTTAGCACGGAAACACGCATCCAAAGGAAATTCGCCCGACATGCGGACCACCGCGCCAGAATTATTTTCTAGTTGTAAACTTATATTAGGTAAAAAAAAACGATAAAAAATTATTGTCCCTACTAGGATTCGAACCCAGATACTCTGGGTTTGAGTGCTCGCATCCAAAGGAAATTCGCCCGACATGCGGACCACCGCGCCAGAATTATTTTCTAGTTGTAAACTTATATTAAGTAGAAAAACCATAAAAATTATCGACCTTTCCAGGATTCGAACCCAGGTACCCTCAGTTTGAGTGGTCGTATTGACTCCGGACCACTGGCATTCAACTCAGAGGCCCAAAAAACATTGAAAACGACACCCTACTCGAAATTTTTTCAAGGACCGTAAAGTTGGTTTTCTACAATTTTTGTGGTTTTTTCGACTTTTTGGTAACTTAAAGTGGTCGTATCGACTTCGGACCGGTTTCATTCGATTCAGCGCCCAAAATTACATAGAAAACGACACCCTACTCGAAATTTATTTTCTATCGACCTAAATTTTGGTTTTCGGTAATTTACAATGGTTTATTCGATTTTTAGGTCACTTATAGTGGTCGTATCGACTTCGGACCGGTTTCATTCGATTTAGCATCTCAAAAAACATAAACATTGACCTTTTTTGCGGCCAAAAATATTAACCCTGAATTTTGCCGATTTTTTGAAAATTTCGCTGACTCAGCAAACCGGGTTAATGACGTCACAAAAACCTGGTTTCAATAGGGTTCGTGTCCTCCCGAAGGTTGATTTTTGTACCAAGTTTGGTTAAAAAATATTTATCCGTTCGAAAGATAGAGTGTTTACAAGAAAGTGTCTAGAAATACATATATATATATATATATATATTATATATATATATATATATATATATATATATATATATATATATATATATATATATTATATATATATATATATATATATATATATATATATATATATATATATATATATATATATATATATTATATATATATATTATATATATATATATATTATATATATATATATATATAAGTTTCAAAAAAATTTTTTTTTCGTCATTAGGGACCTCTGAAACGGATTTGTGTCGTGGTCCGAGGTTCGAATTCTGCCATGACGCCTATCCCATTAGCGAATTTTTTCCCAAAGGAAATTCGCTAAAAACGATAAAAAATTATCGACCTTTCCAGGATTCGAACCCAGGTACCCTGAGTTTGAGTGGTCGTATTGACTCCGGACCACTGGCATTCACTCAGAGGCCAAAAAACATTGAAAACGACACCCTACTCGAAATTTAATTTTTAACGACCGTAATGCTGGTTTTCTATAATTTTTGTGGTTTTTTCGACTTTCTGGTAACTTAAAGTGGTCGTATCGACTTCGGACCGGTTTCATTCAATTCAGCGCCCAAAATTACATAGAAAACGACACCCTACTCGAAATTTATTTTTTATCGACCTAAATTTTGGTTTTTGGTAATTTACAATGGTTTATTCGATTTTTAGGTCACTTATAGTGGTTGTATCGACTTCGGACCGGTTTCATTCGATTTAGCATCTCAAAAAACATAAATATTGACTTTTTTTGCGGCCAAAAATTTAACCTGAATTTTGCCGATTTTTTGAAAATTTCGCTGACTCAGCAAACCGGGTTAATGACGTCACAAAACCTGGTTTTCAATAGGGTTCGTGTCCTCCCGAAGGTTGATTTTTGTACCAAGTTTGGTTAAAAAATATTTATCCGTTCGAAAGATAGAGTGTTTACAAGAAAGTGTCTAGAATACATACATATATATATATATTATATTATATATATATATATATATATATATATATATATATATATATATATATATAAAGTTTCAAAAAAATTTTTTTTTCGTCATTAGGGACCTCTGAAACGGATTTGTGTCGTGGTCCGAGGTTCGAATTCCACCATGACGCCTATCCCATTAGCGAATTTTTTCCCAAAGGAAATTCGCTAAAAAGGATTCAGCCTATTTCAAGATGCTAAAAATTTGCAATGCACTGTCCTCCCTGAATGTACAGACCCCCGGGTCAGGGTCAATCTATATCAATTGGTCCAAAATAGTTGCTCGAAAAAAATAAAAATGATTGAACTTTTTTTAGTGATTTACCCACTTATGTATATATTTAATATTTTTTGTTATATTTTATATTTTTGTATATATTTAAAATGAGGTTAATAACATATACGCAAATCTAGGAAAAAAGTACACGGGAAAGAAAGTACACAGGAATAAAGTACAGGAAAAAAAGTACCCGGAAAAAAATGCAGAAAAAAAGTATACAAGAAAAAGTTTTAGATTTAATCTAAATATACAGTAAATTGTAAACAAGTTTATGGTGTAGTTAATCTAAATATTTTTTTCCGTGTACTTGTTTTCCAAGTGTTTTTTTCCGTGTATTTTTCCCGTGTACTTTTTTCCAAATACCCATATACTCATATAACATAACATATATGACCTTAGAAGGTTTATTTTAAGTATAAAAGTAAAAATTTTTAAAATAGTGACATATCAAAATGAAACTTTATACATTTGAGTCAAATTTCAACTGGATTGATGAAATTTTTGATTTTCACACACTTTTGATGACAGCAAAATAGGTTTTCTAAAACCTATTCTGTGGTCTAAAAAATATTAAAGTATGAAAAAAATTCTACCCTTTCTTTAAGGCGAACAATAACTCTTGAAGGCTTTCTTAAATAAAAATGAAATTTGATAAAGGTGAGATGCTGAAGAGTTTACGAAGGCTATTGTTTGTGAAAAATTATTTATTTATGATTTATTTAACAATAAAGGCGCATGGTCTTAAGTATATTTTCATTGAAGGCACACTTTTACAACAGTGAAGGCGCATGGGATTAAATACATTTGGATCAAGGGAGTACTTCTTTTAGCAGTAAGTTAGTAAGGTCTACGTTAAGATCAATGTCATACTTCTGTCAACAGGGCACAGGGTCTCAAAATATGAATGTAATGAAAAAATCTGGTACGGGGTACCTTGGAAATTTTCCTCATCACATCAGATTCACTTCACTCATCCTCCTAACTTTGGAGTAGCTTCGCTCATTCTCAGAATGTACAAGTCGTGAAATTTATACTGCAACACATCTTAAGACTTGCTTCGCTTATCCTCAGATAGTAAATACATCCGTTTCATTCCCAGCGGTCACCCATACAGGCACTGACCACGCTCAATGCTGCTTAAATTTTTATGCGTATTGAAATGAAATTTAGTGCCTATTTATCATATAAAGGAATACACGTGTACTAAATTTCAACTCATTTAAATTATTTCTGATACTTTACAAATTTTTAAAAAACTTACACAAGTAATTTGATAAACATCTATCTAATGCTGATCATAATGCTGATAATAAGATTAAACTTAGCACATATGTTAGTCTTGTGCATGGCTACATTCGTGTCAAATCTTAATCCAATCGCATCATTTTTTTGTGTTTTATAATTTTTTACAATTTTTACTGAGTCATTATTGTGGGTTACTGACGTCATTAAAACATTATTTTCAGAATAATTATACACACACACCAACAGACAACTTTTTCAAAAAATTCTCAGGAGGCCTATAAACACCTGAAACGGATAATTCCAGTCTCATCATAGTTTCGGTTTTTTTTGCATATACAATACCTTTCCTATATACCTACGGTATACATAAGGAAAAGTAAAAAATCCAGGAACCCCGTAACCTCAGAACTTATCCTTATCACATCAGATTCGCTATGCTCATCCTCCCGACTTCCGACTCACTTTGCTTGTCCTCAGAATATACAAGTTATTAGATTTATTTTGCAACATGTCCTCAGACTCGCTTTGCTCATCCTTAGATAGTAAAAAAATCAGTTTCATTCCCAGCGGTCACCCATCCAGGCGCTGATCATGCTCGGTCCTGCTTAACTTTTATTATTAAAAAAACCGTGGATATACTTGTTGTATTGAAACAAAAGTCATTGTGTTTTTTCGTGCATTTTTTCTTGTGAAGTAAACATCATCTCTACTTTTAAACCGCTGTTAAAAAATAAATAAGTGATCCTATAAAATGGGTACAAAATGTTTAAAATGTACGGGAATATTTAAATATATTCAAGAATACACCGAATGTGACTTATGTTGAAAGGGAATCCACATTAAATATGCCAAACTGACTTCCACTGAACTTTGAGCTCTACAGCTTAAGAAACAAAATATTCTCTACGTTTGATATAAATGCAAATATGTAAGTCTTTACATGTTATTTTCTCATATTATAGAAATATAAATATTGTTGAGGTACATTACCTTAGCAACTGTTATTTGAGTCATGGCCCACTGAGTTAAAGAATCCATTTTGGGTAAAAGCTCCATAAGAGGACATCTCTGAGCTATAGCAGCATAACATTGCAGTAATGCTTCTCTACATTTCTCCATCTGTAACCAATTCGTATTCATGGTTAATTAAATATATTTTTACTTAATTAATTAACAAATAAAGAATTGCTGATATAATATAATTGTGCAAGAAACACCTAGGAGTGTAACAAGAAATGTGCTGTGCTACGTCTGAGAGCTGTTGTATCATTCCACATTTGTAGTGTTAACTATTCATGATTTGCAAAGCTCAGTAGTATCAAACGATATAATTAAATAATTATTTATTTATACAAGAATAAAGAACACTTTATTTATACATGAATAAAGAATTCTTTATTTATACATGAATTCCATTGAAATTTCCATTGAATGAAGCATGTACTATAAATATAGAAACTTAGAAGATAAATAAATTCACAAGCTTTACAAAAAAAATAAAATAAATAAAAAAATAAATTACAAGCTTTAGTCCTTGGAAAAATCAAAATAATAAAATTAACATTTTTAACTTCAATTTCCTTGAATACACAGTTAAACAATACTAAACTGATACACATGAACATGACATAAACCTGATGATTATACTTAAATTGAAGTACATAGCAGAAATTAAGTTTTAATTAGTTCCCCGGTAAAGCTTTTTATAGTGCATATGACCAGGTAGGAACACTTCTTGGGGGCCCTAACCAACAAAATGAATGAATAACTTTTGAAATCTGTAGAATACCTCAGCCTCAGCTTTGCTGTCCTTCATGAGTCCAAGCAATCTTGAATTTCTTTTAGACAATTCCGACTGTGCTATGGATTCCAACCTACTAAGAACCATGTCTAAATGGGCTGTTGACATGATTCCTACAGCTCTAGAGCAACTCTGTAACACAACAACTTAATTTATAACCAAAAAAATAATGACTTTATTTTGCAATGAATTCTAAAGTTATAATTACAAGTTAAAACATGAAATAAAGGGTTTGTACAACAACAAAAAATACAGGGGAAGGAGAAATGGATAAATAGTATTAAATTAGACCCATCAGTCTCATGGTTTTAAGCAACCCTAAAATCAGGTTTCTTAAAATATACTAAATACTCAACTATACTATCATAAAATTAACTGTGTATAATGTCTCCACAGGTTTCAAAGGAATATTGATTAATTTGTGAACTATAGTTAAATATCGTATAAAAAAATTAAATTCTTCAAAAATAAAATTTGAAAATTTTAGACTAGCAGAAAGTTACCATTAACTTCTTTTTTTAATTTAGTCATTTCTTTATCAGCAAAAGTATACAAAATATATTTTGTTATTATTTTGGGGGTAATTTTTGGCTCCTTTCTATTTATCTTTTACTTTATGATATCATAAGAGGTGTTAGGAGATAGTTTGGCTAATAAAAAATAAGCAAAATCAATGTCAATATTATAAGGACAAAAAGCATAATATAAACTTTACTTTACCTTGGAGTCTAAATTATTATTATTTTTAAGTTTATTTAAAATTGTATCTAAATGTCCTGAAACGATATTCTTGTCTTCAATTACAGCTGTTGATATAGCAAGAGCTGATAATGCTATAGTTGCTTCTTCAGCACACGTAGCAGTAGGAAGTAAACATGAAAGTTGACTGGCAGCAGTAATAGGCCAGCCACTATCATGACAAGATATTGTACTGACTGTGTTGTGAATTAGTTCAATTAGCAGCGATTCCCATTCACTTTCGGACCATTCTGAAACTAACCAAAATACTTAAGGTGATATATTTATATGTAATATCTTCTATATTTAAAAATTAGGCTATGCTCATCCATCCTCTCTATTCAAGCTCACTTTGCTTGTTCTCAAAATTAAAAATCACCAAATTTACTCCAGCATGTCTTTGTAAATACATTCATTTTATTCCCAGCGGTTACCCATCCAGGCACTGACTTCGCTGCTTCACTTATATGATCCAACAAAAATGGTAGATATACTTGTCATATTGTAACCAAACATAGTTTACTTATTTATTATATAAAGGAATATACTAGTACAAAATTTCAACTCAATTGGATTATTGTCTGAGTTTTTACATTAAAAAAACATATACAAGTCATTCGATAAAATTTGAAATAATGCTGACAATGAGATGAAACTTTGCACATATGTTGGTTCTACACATGGCTACATGCATGCTACATTTCAAATTGAATAACAAATAATTCTGCCATAATCATAATGTCATAATGTCTTATTGTCTAATTGTCTGTCATAATTTCTTTCCTTTTTTTATTATTGTGCAACTCTCTACCATAACAGACACACACACACAATTACAAAGAGACAACTTTGTAAAAACCACTTAAGAGGTCTTAAAATCACCTCTATAATTTAGGAGAAATCTCGGTTTTTTCAGTTCAAACACAATACTCTTCTTATATAACTACAGTATAAATGGGAAAAATTAAAAAAGAATTACAAATTTATGGGCATAACAACAATTTCAAATCATAAAAATTCTTCATACCTTCAAACAAAAATCAAAATCTATGAGAAATAATAGTATTTTTAGCAACCTGGTTATGAAGTGTAAATTTATTGTAGGAGTATTTTACTTATAGATTAGTGTAGCTATGCAATAAAAATCACTAAAATACAAACATTTCAAATAATAAAAAATTTTGTAAGTAAGAACAACACAAAGTCTTGATATACCCAGAATGATGACTATATGTACTGAAAATATATCATACTTAAAAAGAATTACATTGCAGACATTAAGTTTCACTTTACTTCCCCAAGCTGCATGTTCTATACTACCTTAGCAATAAAATAATATTTTATTGTCAATTTTGTAGCAGCAAAATATCCACTTTAAAACAATCAACCAAAACAAAAATGGCCCTATTATATATTATTATATATTATCCAATCCTAATTGAATACATTTTAATAAAAAATAATTTGTACCATTTAAATAATTTTCTAATTGAGGGAGTTTATGCGCCCACAGATCAGATATATGAATAGAAATAAAAGTAGAAAATTGTTGCAAAAATGACAATATAGGTGGTCCTCTGTTGTTGTTTAAAGGTGAACCCAGAAGTAAGAAACACCTGCACAATACAGCTTGTCTACATGGCTCTCCTTCAACTCCTATGGATAAAAAAAATTAAATTAAAAGACGAAATTGCATAATAGCTAAAATAGCACAGCAAGTATCGAGGGTAGCTGCTAAAATACAGTTAACTTGCACTTTTTACTGCAGTATTTTAGTAACTTAACAGCACAGTAGGAAATAAAGTCCACGAGGAAGAATAAAAAAATATTTTTTATAAAAACAATTATTCCTTTCAAAAATCAAAGTCGAAATAAATGAAAATAATTAAAAAAGCAGATACTGAGTGCTTTGAAATGTTTTCTCACATCGGACTAAATTTGTTTGTCCTCAGAATGCCGTGGTGATCAAAACCTTAAGGTTTGTATTACTTCCTTCTCGCTGAGCTCAACCTCAGAATGAAAAATTAACCTTAAGTCTAGAGTGTAATAACTTTGGTTGCAATAACGTTTTGACTACTGGCTTAAAGGGTAGGTAAGTGACCACGCAGCTAGACTTGACCCAAGAAAAGAGTGATCCCACTGTCAAGGGTGATATCAGTTTGGTAAATGTCCACCAAAAGATTCCAAATAAAGGCTACTATTATTAACATTTTATAGATTACATCTAAAATTATTCAGGAGACCAGATGTGTTTGCAAGAAGCATAAAAAAATTGGAGAATACATAACATAATTTATATGAAATAACAACACATAAAAAGGTTTTTGAACCAGAAGGAAAATATAATTTATGGATGAATAACAAAGTTCCTATCTTATTAGATATATTTAACAGTAAATGATAACATATTTTTTAAAGGGAATATTATTATTTCTAACAAAAAAAATATTAACCCATCATATCATATTAAACAAACAATAACAAAACAAACCATTTCTATGAATTTTAGGTGCAACAACAGCCAAAGTTTGAGTTATCACAGGAACAGCTGCATCATAAGATGGATCAGTGAGTAACTTCAACATTGTAACCCATAGTAAATCACTCATATTATCTACAGTAGTACTTAATAGTTGTAGTGCTGATTCACACATTCCTAATAACTCACCTGAATCATTCCCCTAGACAAATACAAGGCAAATGAGGAAAATAAGAAAGAACTCTCTTTACATTTGAAATTATTAAATAAAAAAATATACATATAGCAAAATATTTTAAATCATCTGTAAATTGAGTAAACAGGTCTATTTATACCAGTATGCAAGCCTTTAGCCCGTAGCCACAATAAAGTGTCTGTCTCTTGTCCTGGGGGCCTCCAAAGTTGCCGTTTAGTATAATTTATTGTTTCATTATTATTTATTGTAATATTTAGTCAATTTTCATTGCCTTGCTCCTCAGGCTTGCAATGGCCCCTCTGGGGCCATACAGACTTTACGAGGTCTGTCCCATAAATACGTATAAAATAATTATTTAGATCTAAGCAGGAATTGAAGAGACAAGACAGTGAGCTTCCCCCTCCACTTACAACCCAAGCAAGCCTGAGCTAGATGGACAGCGCCTCATGAGTCTTCAGTCAGTATCTACAGTCAGTTGGTCCGACTCCTTTCTTAATAACTCGTCGGCATGGAAATCTCTCTTACCGATCAGCAGCGCATCAATATCGAATTTCTTCCTAAACTCGGCAAGAACGGAGAAGATGCCTTGAAGTAACCAAAGGTCCACGAGTGGTTAAAGCGGTTTAGAGGAGGAAGAGAAGACTTGCTCGAGTCCGCCTGAAATTGGCTCGCAAAAAACTTTGGATCCTTCATCCTGACAACGCTCCATCGCACACGTCATTGGTTGTACACGAATTTTTGGCGCACAACTCAATCACAGTCACTGACCAGCCACCATATTCACCTGATTTGGCACCGTGTGACTTTTTTTGTTTTCTAAATGCAAAATGTTGCTTCGGGGGCGCCATTTGGGGGACGTGGATGACATAAAAGGAGCGACGACGAGGCAGCTGAAGGGCCTCAAAGTAGAGGACTTTGAAGGATGTTTACAACAATGGAAACGGCGTTAGACCAAGTGCGTTTTATTAGGGGGGAGTACTTCAAGGGGACAAAATGTTATTTGATGATTAATTGTAAAATAAAATGTTTATTTTTTTATACGTATTTATGGGACAGACCTCGTACATACATACACACAAACACACACACACACACACACACATATATATATATATATATATATATATATATAATATATATATATATATATATATATATATATATTTGTGTGTGTGTGTGTGTGTGTGGTGTGTTAGAACAAGCCCTACATGTACATTATGTTCTATCCATAATGTCCTACATCCCTGAGGATGCCTCCCACAGTGGAAGCGAAACGTCGGATTCTTCATCTACATTGACGCGGTCACCACCGGAAGACCTAAATCTTATAGCTATTGCCACTTTAATGGGATTAAAAACTAACTTAAGAATTTTGTACAAAGTGGTTTTTGTAAGCTCATGAAAAAATTCCATATTCATAGAGTATTGGCCTAGGAGTAGACAGAATAAAGTTAAGGAATGAAGGTGTTAAAAACCTTTGTTAAAGAAAAACATACTCACAATCATATGTGGCAATGTGGTGCAGTGTCTAACTAAAAACTCAACAAAATCAGCACTATCAGTTGCATGTCCTTTACTTGCTAAAGATATTATGGTTTTAACTAATGCTTTCTTAACCTAAAACACACAAACCAAAAAATCGGGGTACAAGGTAGTTCGGAAATTTTTCTCATCACATTGGATTTGCTATGCTCATTCTCACTACAGAATAAGTGAGCTCTACTCAGTCAACTCAAGACAAGCTTTGCTTGTTCTCAGTACTGCAGCAAGTCTTCGGACTCGTTATGCTTATCCTCAGACAGTAAATTCATTTGTTTGATTCCCACTGGTCACCCATCTAGGCGCAATTATACAAGTTAACCAGCGTTGACCTCGGTCACAACGCTGCTTAACATGTATAATTGAACAAAAACCATAGATATACTTGCCATAATATAAAAAAATTTAGTATACTTATTTGCTATGTAAAGTAAAACACTTGTATGAAAGAGTTTTGCATTTTTTAGAATGCATGCATGTCATTCAACAAAAATTAAATTAGGGCTGATAATGAGATGAAACTTAGCACATACAGTCTTATATATGACTACATTTGTGCCAAATCTGTTTACCACAAAATGTTCTGCCTTATATGAATTTTCAAAAATTTTACTGAGTCATTATGGTGGGTTAATGTCTTCATAAAAAAATATTTTTTAGATAGACCTAAAGATTGATTTTTGTAACCAAGATTGTTTGACATATATTGATTAAAAAAACCACAACAAACAAAACTTTTGTTATAAAAATCCATGACATAGTCAAACAATAGCTTAGCAAAAAAGTACCAGAATATGATCAAAAATTACCATAATAGGGTAACAGTTGTCAAAAAATATTATGTTTAAGATTATTTATAAAAGTCTAAGCTATGTTTCCTCTATATTTTAAGTATTAAAGGAAGTGTTCAACCATGCATATTTATTAATTTCAACTGTTTTGACAATAAAGGTTGGTTTTGAATATATACCTTAACAGATGGATCTTGCAAGACAGCCCTCAGAGCACTGGACACATCTTGTATTTTTCCTTTCAGTGTATTGTCGTGTGATGATATAAGATGAGCACAAACAATTAGAGCTTCCACTTTATCTTTTTCTCCTCCCATTCTTAAATGTTTCACCATCAAATCGCTCAGTCTGTCATTGAATTTACTTCCTATATTATTAAACACAAAGATGAAATTAACAATACATATAAATAAATAAAGCAACTGTCTCTCCACAAATGTAAACACTATATTTACAAAGCCAGCTTAGCGACTGTTAACAGCCATCATCAGTGCCTACCAACAATGTAAAAACATAATAAGATAAACTAAGTACAAAGTTAAATAAAACAAGGTCAAAAGATAAAAATACTTAAAACAATACATATTTTTATATACTTATGTTAAAAAACTTACATAACTTATTTCAAAAAAATTGAACTAATGCTGATATTGAAATGAAACTTGACACATTTGTTGGTCATATATATGACTACACAGATGCTAAATTTCAGAAAAATGTTCTCTACTTTTTCCAAATTTTCGCTGAGTCATTCATTATTGGAGGTTTCAACGCAATAAAAAATATTTTCAGGAAAGCAGAACAAAGATCTACAAAGTTTCAAATCTCTTTATCTATCAGTATGTTTTGGTAATTACTTCTCAATTATATAAAATTCCATCAGTTTTTTTTTAAATTAATTACGATTAAAATTTATTGATATCTATACTCAATTGTTCAGCAATAATTACCTATGTGGTCATAGCACCTGAGAACTTCACTATGCTGTTTCACTGTGTGTGGTAAAGTGTAATCAGGAGGAACAACAACCTAAAAAGAAAAAAAAGATTCTAATTTTTTATTCAATTTAAAGAATTTGATATATTATATATTATATATATATATATATATATATATATATATATATATATATATATATATATATATATATATATATATATATATATATATATATATATATATATATATATATATATATATATAATTAGTATGTATGTAATAGAAATTTCTTGTTTGCTTTCTTGTTTCTTGTGTCCCTAGAAATAATTATCTAGCAATGCCAGTGGGTTAGGGCGAGTATAAATTGAAATAAACAAGGTGAACTTAAAACTATATTTCAAACACTATGATCAACTGATAAAAACTAGCCTTGAAAAAACTAGAAATAAAAACTATGTAAATAATAAATTAACAAATGGTTTCCGAATCCTGGAGACTGAAACTATATCTAAGTCAGTCGAACATTACCTAATGAGATCCAAAAAAAGAAATAAATAAAAACGAAATCAGAATTAAGACTGATAAGGGCTCATAGATAATGCACCAACAAGCACACCAAGGCATAAAATATGCTACAGTCTGTGTGTGTAATATTCACTGTTTTACGTAACATAAACCATAAAAACAAAACTAAATTGCCAGTCAACTTGGCAATAAACCTGCATGGCATCAGAGCATATGATAAAAAACTAGTAATGTAAACACTTTACAGAGCTTCCCTTAAAACAATAATGTCAACAACAAATCATTCTATGGCCAAGACAAAATAAAAATATTTTCTTAAAGAATATATAAAGAAGACATTAAAGAAAAGACATAAATGTAATTTTAAAAATTTAGTTTGAGAACAGGACCGTATGCTCATTAGTTTATTTTTTCTTTGGAAATTCACAATATTGATTTCCCTCAATAATTTAGAAGTTAAAATAAGATTTAAAATAAAAGATATGCAGAAAAATGTAATTTACACTCTAGTTATTAATAGATGGCAAAAAATGATTTTTGATTGGAATTCTTTTAATTACTTATAGTTTGAAAATCCATCAAAAACTTGATGTATCATTACATATAATTAATAAAGTAATTAAATATACAAACCATATTTCCTAGTGAGAAAAGGACGGCATCTAAACATAACTGAACAGCATGAGGAGGAGCAGCCTTAAGAACTTGAGCTAAACACTGTGTTATGACATGACTTGATAGTACTGGCCGTTTGTATGCATTTAGTAAACAAGTTAGAGCTCTCTGAGTTACTGACATCGCTTTATCTCCTGGTAATAACCCAAAAAGAGAACCTAAAGCTCTGATTGAACTCTCAGCAACCTAAAAAAATAATCATCTAGTAAATAGAAAATACAAATTAAAGTAAAATCACACTAATAATGTCTTGTTGAGTTTTTTTATTAATTGTTTAACATTGATAATTAACCAAACAGCACACAGCTTAATTTAATGTACATTTAAATTTGAAGTTAATTAACATTTGAGATGTTAAGGCTTGTAAAAATTGCAAAAAAGGAAGACACAGACAAAAAAAATCGGGCATAACTTTTCCTCATCACACTACATTCATCCTACTTACTTCAGACTCGCTTGGCTCGTCCTAAGAATAAACAAGTTGTTACATTTTTACTGCAACACATCTTTCGGACTCGCTTCACTTGTCCTCAGATAGTAAATATATCCGTTTTATTCCCAGCAGTCACCCATCTAGGCACTGAACACGCTTAATGCTGCTTAACTTTTGTGACCCAACAAAAATTATGAATGTACTTGTATTGAAATCAAACTCGGTGTACTTATTTATTATGTTAAGTTATATTTTTGTACCAAATTTCAACTCAATTGGATTATTTTCCAATTGTTGACAATTTAAAAAAAATTTAACTAAGATATGAGATTGAAACTTGATAATGAGACGAAACTTGGCACATATGTTATTCTTATACATAGATACTTATGTACTATGTATAATGTACTATGTATACATACGTACTATGTACTATGTATCGCATCATTTTTCCGTGTTTTATGAATTTTCTCAATTTTTGCTTCAGCAAAATTTATTTGGGTTATAAAATTTATTTATTTGAGTCATTTATTTGGGTTAATGATATTATAAAAAAAATATTTACCGGATAGCACAACTACACATACAGACTGATTTTCGTACTAAGTTTCAACTCTCTAGGATAATACACTGGGAGCTATGATGATAACAGACACACAAACATACAGATAGGCAACTTTGTAAAAACCACTTAGGATGCCTTCAAAACACCTGAAACGGGTAATCCAGTTTCAAATTTTTTAGCAAACACAATACTTGTCCTATATACCTACAGTATAAATAGAAAAAAATAGCAAAAAAAGAGAATAGGAATACTAGTGGCAATACCAAAATTATGATTTTAAAGAGAATTTTGATTTTACCCTTCCTAATATACCATAGGTGTATAGAAAGAGTATTGTGCTGGCACTAAAACTTTTCACTCTAGAGTTTCAGGTGTTTCTAAGATGTCTATCAACAATTGAATCTCTGATTATTTTTTCTACTTGTCTGTATCATCTCTAGCACTAGCTGCTAATAATTAATTCGAACAGTAACTATAAAAAAATTTAACTTTTTTGACAAATAAAACGCCATAGAAAAAGAAATGCTCACACTACACTCATCTCGTAAGTTGAGTTTTAATTCTTAAAAAAATTCTGTAAATCAACTATTATTTTCAAATTTTAGATATCAAAAGGAAACCCAAATTTAATTCTTGAAAAATTAACTTAAATAGTAAATACAACTTACTTCAACGTCTTTAGCCTGAACCCAAGAGTTTGCAATGACATCATAAGCTGCACAAATCTCTTCTGAAAACGTATCAGCAGATAAAGAATCTTCAAAATCTAAATCTGATGATAAATACTCAATAATGGCTTCACTAAAACGCCCAACAGCTATATGACACAAAATAATTAAGCATAAATTAATAAATAATTGATTTATAAATAAAGAAGTAATAAAAATTACTAAATTCAAATTGCCCATTTGATTCCATTTATTTGTTCATTTAACCACCCAATTATGAAAATAACTAATATAGTTTCTTTCACCTATCATACAAGAGCTTTCCTTATATTGATTTTAGCAGTATCCACAACATTTAAGTTTAGTTAAGTAAGTAATAAGCTTGTTACAGAAGGACATAGACAGAATAGATTCAGAACTGGACATGGTTATATCCTTGTATAACCTGTACAACCATACAACGTACAACTATAAGACAACTCCCCAATAACCAGTTCTGTGATAGAATAAAGTCCATCTTAACTAATCCCCAATATAGCATCTATGGAGTTATAGAATTTAAAAACAATTTAACCTATGAATAACCCTTGTAAATCGTATGATTTTGAATGAGCACTAGTGGAGTTGTTCATTATGAAAGGAACGAAGAAAAGAGTCTCTCCACAAAACTATAAATTTATTCAAAGCGCTTTCAAACTACATGAGGCCATCATCAGTGCCTGTACAAATAAGTAAAAATAACAAACAATTAATAACAGTTAAAAAAGTATAAAAATCAAGTCAAAATACAGTACAAACAATAAAATAAAAATTAATTAAATAAATTAAAGACAAATGAAATTACCAGGAATAATTATAAGAAAACAGCTAAAAGAAAGACATTATAAACGTAAAAACTAAATAGAATTAGTAATATTCTTCCTCTTCTTTTTCGACTCAACGATGTCGGTGAGCCGTGATAGACTGCTGAAGGCTGATAGCTCTCCTGAAGGTACCGCCCCTGCCTCCAACCAGTCTATCACGGCTCACCAACATCGTTGAGTCGAAAAAGAAGTAATCCTGGTAATTTCATTTGTCTTTAATTTATTTATTTAATTTTTATTTTATTGTCTTTACTGTATTTTGACTTGATTTTTATACTTTTTTAACTGTTTTTAATTATTTATTATTTTTACTTATTTGTACAGGCACTGATGATGACCTCATGTAGGTTGAAAGCGCTTTGAATAAATTTATAGTTTTGTGGAGAGACTCTTTTCTTCGTTCCTTTCATTGTAAATCATTTATGAATCTGTTTTGACATTTGTAAATAATCATTGTAAGCAATGTCCAACAATAAAAAAATCAGGTACGAGGTACCTCAGAACTTATTCTCATTACATTGGATTCGCTAAGCTCATCCTCCCAGCTTCGGAATTGCTTTGCTCGTCCTCAGATGTGAATACATTCGTTTCATTCCTAGCGGTCACCCATCCAGGCACTGATCACGCTCAATGCTACATAACTTTTATGATCCACCAAAAATCTTGAATATACTTGTTTACTTATTTATTACGTGAAGGTATATACTTGAACCAAATTTCAACTAAATTGGATTATTTTCCGACTTTTTACAATTTTTAAAACGTATACAAATTGTTTGATTTAAATTGAACTAATGCGGATAATGAGAAGAAACTTGGCACATATAATAGTCTTATACATGGGTACATGGGTGCCAAAATTCAATCGAATTGCATTTTTTGCGTTTTATGATTTTTCAATTTCATTATTGTGGGTTAATGACGTCATAAAAAATATTTTCTGAATAGCACAACTACACCGGTAGACTAATTTTTGTACAAAGTTTAACTCCCTAACATAAGTACACTGGAAGCTACGATGATAACACACACACACACAGACAGAGAACTTTGTAAAAACAACTCAGGAGGCCTTAAAACCACCTGAAACAGTTATTTCGGGTAACATCCCGGTTTCTGATATTTTTGCTAACACAATACTTTGTCTATATACCTACGGTATAAATGAGGAAAAGTGATGTGTTTATTATTGTTATTAATAAGAGGTCAGAGGGGAAGAATATGAAAAATATGTGTCTACTATTGTTAATAATAGGAGGTAAGAGAGGAAGAATATGAAAAATATGGTAATTTTCAAATACCCCCAAATATTACTGTTGTATTGAATTACTATAACATATAACTATAAGAACAGTTTGCCTTATAATGTTTTGTGTATCAGATTATGTTATATCATGTGTAACTTTTTTCTTTCTCATAATTTATTCTAATATTTTTTTAAGTCCTTTTAATATTTTTTTTTATTTATCCAAAATATTTTAATGTTCAATCTAAGACTTAACTTAAAGGTTGTGAATACAGCTTTTAAGAATAAGCTAATTCAAAGTATTCAAATGAAGATTTTTATTTTAATGAACAAGACAACAGAGAGATTTCAAAGAAGTTCGTTATAAATAGGCTATCATCAATGATTACTGCTAAAAGAGAGTAAAAGATAGATAAATCCACAAAGATGATAGCACTTCAGTAATAAAACTAAGACTTAACAATTAATGATGGTGTCTAATAAAGTAAACAAAGGAGGGAAACAAATACAATTTCTGTCAGAATACAAATTCTGCAGTTCATATTTTGTCCAACAGGGAGAAGGTTCAAATTTTCCTTTGGAATTAGCCATTTTGTTTTACCATTGTAAATGTAAACAAACTATTAACAGTACTCAACATTTTTGTTTTTATTGTTTCCTTTTTTAATTATATACGAATCATTATAACTTAAAGTTTGACAATTATAGTAATCATACTTTAAATTATAATAGTAATAATACTTTATGTGAGTTTGGATAGAGTCTAGTTGGGCTAGATGAACTAGACACACTGTGAACTAGTCATATGTGCCACCATGTATGGAGAATGTACTTCCTTGATGATTGGATGTGTACAAACTCTGGGGTGGATTAGTTGAGTGAGGAGAAACGCTATAATGACCCTATGGGTTTAAGTGAAAAAAAATAATACTTTAAGTTATAAACCCTGCAAAAACCATCTCAGGAGATAGTGCTAACTGGTAAGTGTATTGTAAAGTTGATGATGATTTGAACAATGATCACACATAAACTGAGGGAGTAACCTGGGGGGCAAACCCCATACATCCATGGTGTCAAAGGTTAATAAATGCTGACGCTTCAACAACCAAGACCACGGAGGTGACATTTTTTTACATTAAAGTAAGATAAAAGTAAAACTTTTATCAGTGTTTCCAATAAAATTTAACCCAACAAAGGTAAATCCCAGAAGGTTTGTGCCCAGTTATTCCAGTTTTAACATTTTTTTTCTTTATTTTTGAGCCAGTTATTATACTTGCCGCGCTATATCTTTCTACATGTCAAAAACAGCTGTTTTAATAGAAGCAGAAGGCATCCAACTTTGGAAAGAAAAAAATACACACTGGTACTTGGATGATGTCATAGAACAACCATAGTATAACCCCCCAGTGGGCATGCTCTAAACAGACGTGATCTGATCCATTCAAAAATTCTTTCACTTGCACTCTGAACTTCGATTCATTTGTAAGTTTATCCAAAATGGGAGATGAAATATGAAATATAGTGTGAAGTTGACCAAGACTTAAATTTTTATTTTAATACGAAGTTGAAAAGTAGTTAAATAGTATTGAATAAATTGCATTTTTCTTGAGGATTAAAAAATAATGCATACTAGGGACATTGCCCATGCCAAATTTCAATGGGAAGTGCGAAATTGAGAATCAATGTAATCAATTGATAACATTTCATCAAGAATAATTCATGGATGAAAAATAAACCAAGTAACAAAATTATTTTATTTATCGTCTAATTAACCTACATAGCACTATTGATCATGTGGGAATAAATATATCCATTTATAAGATTAGCCAAAAATTAATATCAGACTTTCTCATCTGTCTCTACGTTAATACATTTATGGTTGCATCATAATGATTATTAATTAAAATTTTTCCGAGAAGACATTAAATAATTCAGATTCAGTATGCAAGAAATAACAATTAGAAGGCAATATCATTATAAAAGTCTAGTTAAAAAATAGTTTGTTTTGAATAGAAGAGATGAAGTAAGAAGAGTCGGGGGGTGAGTAAAATAACCTGATTCACCCTTGCAGCAATAGGGACTTTTTTCTTCCCTTTTACTGTGTTACACGTGTTGCATTTTCTCCTTCCCAGCTGATTTTTAATCATGTGACCATGACGAAAGATATAGCGTGGCGAGTATAACTGACCATGCCTGTCTGATTTTTTTTACATAGGTTAGTATAGGTTTCTCTACTTGGTTTATATATTAATATAGTCTAACCAAAGAGTGCATAAACATAGAATCATTACCAAATGAGAAGGCAATCCTGAGTGAATCATTCCGCGTCTGTGGCATCAAGGTAATCATAATATGTAGTGATCCTTTGATAACAGGAACAAATTGAGACACATTGGTTGAAGCAAGACTTCCAAGTGTACTTATCACAGCTGGCTGAGGCTCTTTACCTGCCTCTAGCTGTGGTAGTAACCCTGATAAAACCTATAAAAATGAACATAAGTATTTCTGAATCAATCAAATAAAATCTTAATATAAAGTGACAAAAAAAGCATTTATTATACTGGCTTACAGATTTAAGCCAGTTTACAAGAGGTTTGTTTTTAAGACATTTAAGCTACTATATACATTCCTTACTAATACAGGGAATGAGATTTAACATTGAAAGGTCCTATAGTACGACGCATAGCTAAAATCAGTTGACAGCAAGGGAAAATAATAAGAGGGAGCCAATAAGGTTAGTCCTGGATATTAAACAGTGCCCTCATATTCAAATCAGGCCAACCTTATTGGTTCCTCAACACTATTTTCCCATGCTTTGAACTGATTTTAACCGTACATCATACTATAGAGAACTGATCAATGGTTAAGTTGTTCTTTCAGGACAAAAATACCTTTGCCAAAGTGTAAAAAAATACCTTATAATCATTAAATTTAACTCATTTTATTTTTCTCAATTACTCAATTTTTTATTCAAATCGTAGCTTTAAAAATCATTTTTATGACATACTTTTTTCTCAATAATCTCAAAACACATTGGCTTAACTCCATGGATTCGGAACCAGTTAGCGAGAAATCAGGAAATAAATCCTATCATAGTTTATCCAATCTTATTAAATTAATTATCTAATTATTCATTATCAATAAAAAGTAAAGTTAATACAAAAACTCCCAAATAGTTTTTTTAGATATAATAATTAGAGCCAATTTTATACCTATTTCTAAGTAACTAATCAAACAATGAGTGATTGTGTAATCTTTTTAGTGTGAGTCACAACATCAAGGTTCTTTTTAATAAATATGCAAAATTCATGGTTATTCATTTCATTCAGGAATTTCCTCAATATACATTATAATAGTTGTAAATTTAGGTAAAACTCTGCAATATAATAAAAATAATAAAAACACTGATTTTTGGCAAGCTCTCAAATCATTAAAAACCAGAATTATAATTTCAACTTTTTGAATAATTTACCATTTAAAAGCACAATATTTGTTGCATAACATTGCCAATACCTGACCATCTTATTTTTCTTGAAATTCAATTTAGGCCAATTCAAAAATCGTAATAAATTATTAAATTTAATAAAATTGAACCACTTTGAGACTACTGGCTAATATAATAGTCAAAACTTAATAAACATTACTAATACCCCAAGTTAATTAGTTTCTACACAAACAAGCAAAGTTTGAACCATTGAAAAGTTTAATTACTCACATGATTGCAGTTTTTACTTCCCAATGAGATAAGAATGCTCGATGCTAAGGCTTGAACTTGTTTTTGAGAATCACTTCGAGTTATTTCTTTGACACATAACTCAACTAATTTTTCAACTTCATCTGGTTCTATGTTTTGACTTCTATCCTGAGCTATGTATTCCAATACATTAAGTAGAACAAGCATATGACTCGTTGATATCTAAAAATGAACAGATCTTGATATAATAAAACATAAACAACCATTAGTACAGCTATTATTTTTGCTGTACAATTGATGCAACATGACATACTAATGATACTTACGGACATTTACACCATTTGCTTTCTTAACTTAGAACAAATAACTTATGTATACATTTTAAATACATAAGGTATATAGAATTTTTCAAACCTTCTTTTATTTTCTTTTATTTATTTAAATTACAGTATCTTTAACTAACTTTAAAATCTCACTTTGCATTGTAAAAATCAGTTTATACTAAAAACTTGACTGCAAAAAGAGAAAGGGTTACATATTTTTTTTTATTTGACTAGTCTTTTAATTCAACTTTAGTTTTCAAGTGTGAGAAATTACGTCACACAGTTTATTTTACCCCTATTTTTTAATCCTAAAGAGAATTTTAGAGGCGTTAGATCTTTGACTTAATTCAGCAAGGCTCAATTAAGTTTCCACCAACAAAATTGGTGGAAATTTAAGGACTACAAATTGCACTCATCTCTCTATTGTGGTGGATATGTCGTAGCAACAATAATGAAACCTCAATATGTCGTAGCAACAATAATGAAACCTCATCATCTTCCACGCAGAAAACCCCGCCCTGATTCCTTATCTTCTCATTTTTACTCCTTTCTTTTACCAACCCCAGAATAAGAGACATCTGCTGGTAGATTTTAAGGTGAATTAAAAAGCAAGCCGACTTTGGTTATAGAAACCCCAATTACGACCCTCATACAGAGAAACCTTCTTTTCATACAGTTTTTTAAAGAAGTAGTGCAAGAAATAACATACAAAAGTTACATAACAATGTAATTTCAGTTTCGGTCTAAATTAATTATTAACAGAGCATAATGTAGGTGATGAAAAAAATAATGTGCACTAAAAATTTGACAAATACTTAAATTCTCAGTTCAATACTTACTTTTGGATTACGAGGTCTATACAAGTGGATAGCTGATATGATGTTTCTTCCATAATTTTTTGATAAATTTTTAAGGGAATTGCAAACAGAATCTCTAACAAGTCCTTCTTTGTCTCCAGCTGCATCCAAAAGAGAACCAATAACAACTAAAAATAATAATAATAATAAACAACAATTAGAAAATATAAGTGCGTAATAGTTAAGTTAGTAAAGATGATTGTTTTGCTGGGTTTCTGAAAGTATGAAAATAATATAACACTACTTACCATTCAAATGAGATCCAGGGTCAATAGTAATGCCATCTACTTGACTTTTATCACTCATTTTAAATTAAAAATCATCGAATTTTAACATTAAATCACAGATTTAGAGGATTTTAAATTCCTAACTTCGAATGTAAACATGTAAAAGGTTACACGTAGGAAGGTTATAATTTTTATCAGGTGCACCAAAATAATTCATAAAAATTACCGATTTGTACCAGGTTGTGCAATGAGAGACAACTGGTAGAATTTCCCTTTCCGCTATTGGAAATGCGCTAACTTCCTAGATGTAGAGACCAGAGAATCCGTTTCGTTTTATTAGTCTCTTTGGGCCTATGGCAGATGAGAGGTCTGCTAAGCGGGCTCTAGAGTCGACGCGAAACCATGTAGCTTTAAAGCGCAATGTGCCATCAAAAAAGGCTCTCAAGATTGCGGTTATTAGTAATAATACGTAAAGTTCTCGCTTCGCTCGCTAAGTATCTTAAGTACCTTACAATTGATCTTTACCTAGTAAATTCTTATAAAATTAGTAAAAACTAATTAGTATATAAAATTATAACATGTATGGAATATAAAACGTTATAACATGTTTTGTCCTACTCAAAGAGACTAAAACTATAGTTTTAGTCTCTTTGGTCCTTCTAATCAAGAGCTTTCCAACGATATATTACTCGATTAAAATTTTTGGATATTTTTAAAATTTTGAGCATGTTACAGATATTTTCTTTTTCAACTCTTTAAGAGCTTTCAAACGGTATATAACACGATTTTTTTCCCATTATCCGCATATTTCTGTATGTCCGCCATATTTAAAATATTTGTTTAAAATACAACCAAATACTATACAGCTCTGATACATAATTAATTCTACAAACATATCAAATTTTATCAAAATAATTTTTTTGTTACGGTAGTTATCACGACACGTACAAACAACACACAAAAACAGACAAACGCGCCGTTTTAATTTTTTGAAATGTAAGAACTCTCTTATGTTCGTTCAAAAAATTACGATGAAAATGATGGACCTTACCAGGATTTGAGCCTAGGTACACATGAATTGAGTACTTTGAGTGTTTATAACGACTCTGGACCGTTTTCATAGGCTGGACCGTTTTAACTCAGAGGCTCAAAAACATTGAAAACGACACACTACTCGAAATTTGTAGATTGCTGACCCTATATTTTAGATATTTTGGTTTTTACCACAGACTTTTTTACTTTATGGTCACATTAAGTTGTCATATCTTCTTCGAACCGACTTTATTTAATTTAGCGTCTCCAAAAAACAATGAAAACGACACCCCACTCAAAATTGGTTGTGTACTGTCTTTAATTTTGGTTCCCGGATATTTACCATGGTTTCATCGACTTTTTGATCACTTAAAGTGGTCGTGTGGACTACAGACCGTTCCCAAAAACATAAATAAAGACCTTTCCGGTTAAAATTAACCAATAGAGTTTTACCGTTTTTATATGTATTGCCAACTCAGAAAACCAGGTTTATGATGTCATACAAACCTGGATTTCAATTGGGTTCGTGTCCTCCCCAAGGTTGATCTTTGTAGCAATTTTATTTAAAAATATTTATCTGTTCGAAAGATAGCGTTAATTAAGTTCTTTGACCACTCATACAGTTTTATGAGTTTTATCATACGACACTAAATAGTTTTAATAGGCCTGTATAATTTGGAGTCATCTGCAAATAATTTATAATTAGAGTGTAAAACTACATTAAAAATGTCATTAATATTTTTTTTTAATAAAGAAGGTGATTTACACCTTGTGGTAAACCAGACACAATGATAAAAGGAAGAGATAAGAAACATACAAATTTTATTTTAAGTTTTCTGTCGCAAAGGAAAAATTCAAACCAAGCCAACATAATCCCTGAAAAACTTTTTCTTTAAATTTTGTATTGAAAAGGTCTAAAAAATATACTTTAATATATAGACAAATATATTTCTTTATTATATTATTTCTTTCAGTTATACACAAAGAATAATAGAACATTAAAAAACTAATTAAGTTTTGTCATTATTAATTGAATATTTACTTCATTGAATGGTTTAGCAAATCGGTAAAGGTTGTATCTAACTGATAATAAAGATCTAAAGCGCTTAATATATCTTTCTGATAAGTAAGTAAATTTTTTGAACCGATCTCCCAGAACTAAAACCATGCTGCTCACTGCTAAAAAAAATGTTTTTGAAAAAATGAGTTATGCATTGACAAACATGGCTTTCTAAGAGTTTAGGTAAAACTGAAATAATAGAAATAGGTCGGTAATTTTGAATATTAGCAGGATCACCAGATTGAAAAACTGGAGTAATGAAACTACTAGTCGTAGTTTTCCAAAGCCTTGGGAATTTTCCTGTCATGAGGACAATAATAGAGTAAATAGTTGATGGATGGGAGAAATAAACTGATTTTTACATTTACTAAGAAAGATAGCTAGTATACCACCAGGTCCAATAGGTTAACACTTAATATTAGTCAACACTTTTTTTCAACATCTGAAATATCTAAATATAAATATATCACTATATAATAATATAGTGCACTTACTAATATTAAAGTTAGAGTCATTCACATTATTTAATTTATATAAAAATCAATCATATTTTTAGTATAAACAGATGCAAAGTGTTTGGCAAAAATATTAGCTATCCCCCTTTCCCCCTCCTCCTCCATGACAGCAACCTCATAAGTTCATTTTTTTAAATTCACTAAAAATGTTTACCACGCAAAGGCGTATTGCTTGGTGATAAAGTTACTGAAACATGGTGATATTCGTGTCAAATTTCTCATACTTTAATGCTGATTGCGCAGATTCACTAGTTTTATTATATCTTATGCTAGAACATAGGCCGACTTGGGGGGGCTCAGCAAAAAAAAAAAATATCTAAACATTTTTTCAACATATTCTATAAAATGAAACGATGTTTTTACGAAATAGTATGTATGTGTGTGAGTCTTTTTCATTGTAGTTCCCAGCGTGTATATGCTAGTGAGTTGAAGTTTATAGGTCTTGTTGCTATCTGGAAAATATTTGTATGACGCCATTGACCGATATTAATGATTCAGCAAAAATTTATAAAACACGGAAAAATGTTTAAATTTTTGAAATTTTGTACGGCTGCAGAGATCTATATAGGAACAACATAGATGTGCTTAGTTACATATTATTATCAGCATTAGTTCAATTTATATAAAATATAATACATATTTTTAAAAATAATAAGAAAAATAAAGATTGGAGTTGAAATGAGCATTAGTGTACGCCTTCATACAGAATGCTCCCAA
The DNA here is from genome assembly GCA_018340805.1 of Microvelia longipes. Taxonomy (NCBI): domain Eukaryota; kingdom Metazoa; phylum Arthropoda; class Insecta; order Hemiptera; family Veliidae; genus Microvelia; species Microvelia longipes. Next base: position 33,666,178 of record JACMZG010001863.1, read on the forward strand.
TCCCTTTTATTTTTTAACCGTGTAAGATTAAAAGCTTTGAAATTTGGTGGATCTCCATTATGTTCATTTTTTGCACATTAATTTTAAATTGGACCCCACATTTTTTCTTGGATATTTTGATTCTATGATAACAATACTTAATATTTTGCTCTTAATAATTACTAATTTCTTTCTAACAACAATGGTTTTTCTAGGAAGGGACAAAACTGTAAAAGGGCGACTGTAAATGAAATCAAAAGAATACAATTTGTTATTGGCGTTTTGTGTTCTTTTGGTAAAATAAATGATGTTTTATATATACTTGACATTTTTCTCCATCATATAGTTTGCCCTTTGCAATTTTTCGAATTATACTTTTTAATCTTTAAATTTTGCACACTTTTAGTGATGGGAAGAAATGTTCGAGTATATAAAACATTATTATTATTACCTGAAGAACACAAAATGCCCATAAAATTTATTTTTAATTGATTTGTTTGGCGGCCTTTACAGATTTGCTTCATTCTATTGAGGGCCAACTATTAGTAATAAAATAAAATTTTAATAACAAAATAGTAATTATGGTCATAGAATCGAAATATACAAGAAAAAATATGGGGTCCAATTTGAAAATTCAATGTTAATGTTAGGTATTGTAGGACGCAATAAACTAATGGTCAATGCTAAAAAATAAACTTTACTATATGCATAAAGAAGATTCCCAAGTTTCAAAAATGTATCATAATGCGGTTCAAAAATTTTGAGTGCGGCAGACTTTTAGAATACCCTGTATAATACACAAGTATATAAGTTTCAATACAGTACGGCCATTATACCCTGGTGGAGTACTATCACCTCCTGTTTTGTATGTCACTTTAAATGAAACACCCTGTAAATGGTTTTTTTTATATATTTCTGATGTTAAGCAGCATTGATCGAGGTCAGTACCTGAATAGGTGACTGCAGAGAATAAAAAATATGTTTTTACTGTCTGAAGAGCGAAGCTAGTCTAAAGTGGTGAGCATAAATGTAGCGAATCCGATCCGAAAAGGTTTAAAGGTAACTTCGTGCACCCGATTTTATTATTAATTTTTGTTAAAATTTGTTCTGAATGTATGAAATAATATTCCGCCCAATTTATAACAAATAAGGAAGAAGTAGGATTTACGTCATTAGGGACTTAAAAAAATATTAAATTTCTTCAAAAATAAGAGTTAAACACAGTTATGACGTCATAAATCATGTTACATAGACGCGACTTCAATGTATTCATATAAAGAACGGGATAGCTCAAATGGAGGTTTTCTGAGGTCTCTTAATTCTTTTTACTATTCCTCATTAATACCGTAGGAATATAGAAAAGTAGACCTCTTGAGCAGTTTTCACAAAGTTATTGTCTGTCTGTATGCGCGTCTGTTATCATCGAAGCTCCCATCAGTGAAATAGACTAATAATAATCCTACAAAGGAGTAATAATCCTATAAAGGAAAAATAATCCTACAAAGGAATAATAATCCTACAAAGGAAAAATAATAAAAAAAAATCAGTCTATATAGATGTAGTTGTGTTGTGTATAATGTCATCAACCCGCAATAATGAGTTAGCAAAAATTTAGAAAATCATAAAACTGGGAAAAGTGTTGCAATGTATGTCCTGAATAAGACAAACTGTGCCAAGTTTCATCTTATAGAACTTATCAGCATCAGTTCAATTTTTATCAAATGGTTGGTGTATAAATGTTTTTTAAAATATTGCAAAATAATCTAATTGAGTTAAAATTGGTACAAGTATATACCTTTACGTTATAAATAAGTGTATACTAAGTTTCATTTCAATACGACAAGTATATCAATGATTTTTGTTATAGAGCATAAAAGTTAAGCAACATCGAGCGTTTTTAGTTCCTGAATGGGTGATCGCTGGGAATGAAACGGATCTATTTACTATCTGAGGACGAGGGAAGCGAGTCAAAAATAGTGTTGCAGTATAAATTTGGCACATTGTGTCCTGAGGACGAGCGAATCGAATTTGATGTGATAAGGAAAAGTTCTGAGGCACCCCGTACCCTGAGTGCCTTAGGTACGGGTGCCTCCTTTTTGGATTTAAAAACACAAATCCAAAAACTTGCTAGTAAGTCATCAATTTTTGCACTCGCTGCGCGAATTGATTTTCCAGGGATTATACACATTGCAGTGCTCTAGGGTTGACACAATATAATTGTGCTCAAGGTTTGCCTATGCTCTTTTAAGATGATGATACCTATCGTCTCGAAATGAAACTGGCGAGTTAAAACCAAGTTTTGACTATATTACACCTAATCTTTATCGATTACTTCCATTTTAACTGACGCTTTATCGATAATGATTTATAGATCCTGAGTTAAAACAAAGCAATTTTATAAATTTAATTAAATAATCTATAAAATTATCTACATTCAGATAATTATGCGAAATGAAAACATGTCTTCACAAATTAATTTTATTAGTGAAAATTTTATAATGAAATTTCTGATGAAATTTTGGTATAAAAGAAAAAACTAATCAAATTGTAGCCGCAGCTAATATAAAGAGTAGATGTGCTTTTGGCAGGGCAAGCAGGGACCACAGTTATTTAAAAATCTTTTCTACCCCAGAACAGCATAATTAGACAAATTTTATGTTAATCCTGGAGAGAGAAAAGTCGGATTTCGGTCTAAATTAAAATGCTAAATTATGTGATAAAGAGAAGGGGGGGGGGTGGATGCCAATTATGGGCTATCGAGGGAAAGGGAAAGGACCGAGACTTTAATATTAATTAGGAGGAGGGTAGTTTTCGGACCGGTTTTGCGGAATTTTAATTGAAGCATCGATTGCCCCCGGTAGCTCGGTAAGTTCAGGGGTTTTTTTAAGAGGCGGGGTTTATGAGTACAAGGGTGGGATAGAAGTATAGGGAGTGATTGGTGGTTTATAACCACGCCTTCCACCACAACTCTACCACCTCTAGTGGTAAACCTCTTGTGGATCTCCTCAGTAGTAAAACAACCACCGTCAAGTTATCTCAAACGTAATATCGGATTCAGTTCTTAGCCGTCGTCTTTTTTCCTAACAGTGTTATTAAAAAATTCGACGTTTTTGGTTTCGTTTTACAAAATGTTGTCGATGAACGATCATCACACGATGTTACCGTTCGATTCCCTAGGACTTTACGAGCAACCCAAGCCTAGATTTATTTTTAAAATGCCGCGAGTTGTTCCTGATCAGAAATCTAAATTTGAATCAGATGAATTATTTAGAAGATTAAGTAGAGAATCAGAGGTAAATAAATAACTCTTCAACATACTTAAATGCTATTTGTTACTTAACTTTTCCTTGAAATTTCTTTTTTACTGACTACAATGTAAGTCAATCGCTACCCAAATTCTTTTGTTTATAATTATAATTAGCTCTTTAATCGATCTATTCCTAATGTCATTAGGCTTATATTTTTGAATCATGAGCTCTTATATATTTCTTTATTGTTATTAAATCTTATGTTAAACAGTACATTTTAAGGACTAAAGGTTCACAATGATTTGGGGTGGGGGGTTATATCAATGATTGGGATTTACATCGGGACGTAGGGGCAGTGCTCTGTCACTAGGTGCTCCTTTATTATTGGAAGTTTTATTTGGCTAAAATTTAATAACATACAAAAGAATGTTATATATTGTTATTTATTCTTTGATGAAATGGAACAGTCTACTTTTCCTCATTTATACCGTATATAGAAAAAGTATTGTATTTGCAAAAATATCCCAAGTCTTGATTTTACCTGAATTATCCGTTTTAGGTGTTAAACTCAAGACATCCTGAGTGGTTGTCACCAAGTTGTCTGTCTGTATGTGAGTGTGTGTTATCATCGTATTTCCCAGTGTATTTATATGCTAGAGATTTGAAACTTGGCACACTAATCAATCTAAATGTGCTATCCTGAAAATATTTATAAATCATTAACCCGCAATAATGATTCAGCAAAAATGTCGAAAATTCATTAAAAAAAACGAAAAAATTGTCTATCTATTCAGGATTTGGCGAATCATTCATATATAAGATGGCACAATATTTGTGCCTAGTTTCATCTCACTATCACCATTATTTTAATTTTTATTTGGATAAAAATTGATAAAAATTGAAATAATGGTACGTCAATACGTTTTTAAAAACTTGTAAATAATGTAATTGAGTTGAAATTGTAAATGGTACAAGTAATTATATACTTGTAACAATTATATACTTGTAATTATCATGTAACAAATTATTATATACCAAGTTTCGTTTCTATACGGCAAGCATGTCTACGGGTTTTGTTAGTCTATGAAAGTGCTTGGATAGGTGACCGCTGAGAATAAAACGGAATTTAATTACTGTATAAAAAAGGAGTCAAGCGAGTCTGAAAGTAGTGAGAATGAGCATAGATAATCCGATGTAGTAAGGAAGAGTTCCGAGGTATCCTGTACCCTATATTTTTGCTTTGATAGGTATTATTTTTGTTTTGCAATAGAATTAATTAATGCCCATAGAGTTAATCCCTTTTATTGTTTGTTTATTTTTCGCGTCCTTCAAAGTTAAGCATAGCTGAGGCGGGCCTCCTTACAATAGCAGGTCCCAATTCCGTTTGAAGAATGTTTCTATTAAACGGATGTTGAGCCGGAAATATTTGTGAAATTATAGCTTGGCTCTATTTTTTCATCTAAACTACGAATAACGCCTTTTAAAAACCCATACGCCCGTCGGAGAAAGCGCTAAGACTGATTCGTAGTTTTATATAGGTCTTTACAATTTGTTTCTTTATGCTGTTCCAGCCATTTGGGGCCAAATTTTAATTTCTCCGTGGTGAACACTTTTTCTATGGTAGCTCATAAAATTATACATTTATAAATATTCCGGGTTCAATTCTCATAAATGTTCCGATAAAAATACGTATTATTTAAAATCGTTAAATATATATATATATATATATTTGTAGTGTATGTATCCGCGGGTGTATATATATATATATATATATATATATATATATATATATATATATATATATATAATACATACACCCGCGATACATACACTACACGCACATTGCACATTATATGAATATATATATATATATATATTATATATTATATATATATATATATCTCGATATTGATCTTTAAGTAAGCTGTAAATGCTTTGCGTTGATAATTGCGTAAGTATACAACTATAATGTGTACCAAGTTCCTAGTTGGTACCCATTGTTGTTTTAATAAAATTTTAAAATGCCCTTTGCTTATTTTTGTAAAAATTTTAAACATTTTCAAATGCAGTTACAGGAACTACAGTTACGAAACCGGGATGCCACCTGAATTATGATTTTCTTTTTAAGACCTCTTATGTGGTTTTCACAAAGTTATCTGTCTGTTATAATCGTATCTCCCAGTGTATTTATGCTAGTTTATTGTATAAAATGGTTTACTCGTGTTGAATTACTCAACTTGCTTAAATGATTATCGATTTTTAAATAAATGACCTAACGCTGACAATGAAACATTTGCTACATTTGTACATTTGCTATAGTATTTTTAAGGACCATGAACGATGCCAAATTTCTTTAATGTTTTCGCGTTTTATTAATGTTTGTGTGCAGTCAATAATAATAATATTTATAAAATATTTCCTGTCGTCAGCACAACAAGAGCTAAAGGTTGATTTTTGTATACTCTTTAGCATAAACACACTATAGGGTGCTATGATGATGACAGACTTAATATCACACACTAAGAAACAATTTCCTAAAAATCTCTCAGGAGGTTTTAAAACATAATTAAGTTTATCTTCTGATTTCGGATTTTAAATGCAAACCTATTAATCCTATATACATACGGTTTAATTAAAGAAAATTGATTTCGTGTTTAGATTCTTTTAAGGGTCTTTAATAATGAAATGACACGGTAAGGAACTTAAATGGCCCCATGAACATTTTATAAGATTTAGCATGGTTGTAGCATAGGTGCGAAACGCACTCTAGAGCAATATTCAGCACTCTAGAGCAATATTTTATGGCCAACTTTTAATATTTTTAATAAAAATATTAAGACACAAGATGCTGACAAGCCATATATATATGGCTTATTAAAGATAGCAAACTCTTGAATAAAATATGCCTAAGGTCTGCCGAAAAATCGAAGTATAGCCTTTAATAAGACTATAAACTATTGCAATGAAAATATCGCAGTTATAAGCTGTTAGTATTTATATCTTCATATAGTAATGTAACTCGAAGAAGAATCGGAACGTTTCCTCGTCCTCAAAATATAAAAATAACTACATTTGAAGAGCAACACGTCTTCGGAGTCCCTTTGCTCGTGCTACGACAATGTATACATAACACAATATAATTGTGCAAAGATATCTAGGAAATGTTAGAAGCAAAATGCAATGCTACATCGGGAAACTGTTCTATCATTCGTCAGATTGTGCATTGCATTTTGCTTGTTACATTTCCTGGGTGTCTTTTGCACATTTATATTGTGTCAACTTTTCGTGTTTTGCAAAACTCAATAATATCAAATTATATGTATGTTTTGCTTGCTAACCATGATGGCTGTAAGAGAGCACCGCTCGTCTCTTGTAAATACTTTACATTATATTCTTTGGAAATTTAATTCGAGGTCAGAGTAAGCTCAAGCTCTGTCGGCGCCCTGATGAGTTAGACGTAACGAAACAGAGTGAGACATGACATTATACGGATTGAAAGGAACGAAGAAAAAGGGTCTCTCCACAAAACTATTAATTTATTCAAAGCGCTTTCAACCTACATGAGGCCATCATCAGTGCCAGGGATAATTATAAGAAAACAGCTAAAAGAAAGACGTATATAATGTCTTTAACGTATATAATGTCTAATACGTATATAATAAATTTACGTATATAATGTCTTTCTTTTAGCTGTTTTCTTATAATTATCCCTGGCACTGATGATGGCCTCATGTAGGTTGAAAGCGCTTTGAATAAATTAATAGTTTTGTGGAGAGACCCTTTTTCTTCGTTCCTTTCATTATGAACAACTCCACTGGTGCTCATTCAAAATCATTATACGGATTATTCAGGTGAATGCTTGGTGTCGGATTTTTAGTGCAAACATTTCCTGCATTGAATGAATAAAGTAAATGAGGAAAAGTAAAAATGAAGATTGAATTGAAATTACGATAATTAAATAAAATACTTAATAAACTGTTGAATGAAAGTATGATTGTATGCAAGTATGTGACTCATGTGGAAATTACCCACTCTTATACGAGGCAGCACTAATTATATAACTCTATTCTATACAGTGTAGTAGTGAAAGACATCATCACCTTTTGTTTGTAATAGTAGAATGTAGTTGTAGGTAGAGTTAAAATTTTATATCTGTTTTATAAAGTACTTAAGATCGCGAAATTTAATTAAAGTAACAATATACATATGAAACGAATATTGTTGCTAGTGTATTGAATTGTTGCTAATGTATTATCTGATTCATTATTTTCATTCTACGAATTCGTAGCACACAACAATGCTACAAAAATCGATGAAATTATTAGGATCGTCACTTCACAACTTGAAAAGCAAGAAACGTGAGGAAAGTAGGAATTTTAATTAAAACAGTCCCTTTTATTAATATCTTTTATCTATGTGGTCTTATATTCAGAAATAATACATTTTAATATACATCATAAACATACATCATCCTTTACAGTTGTGGATTAAGATTTTTAGGTTTTTATATCATGATATAATATATATAATATAATTATATATATTTATTATATAATATATATATATTATATATATATATATATATATATATATATATATATATATATATATATATATATATAATATAATATATTATATATTATATATAATATATATATATATATATACTATATATATATATATATATATATATATATATATATTATATATATATATATATATAGCGCTCGACGCTTTATAGAAGAAGTGATCGGACAAGACGTAATATAGAAGTATTTCCCGTATTATTTTACCCCATGATGTATCACTTTTCTCAGCTCTATACGTTGGGTTACCTATTAACTGTGAGGTCGAGCCTAGCGAGACCGAATTAATCCTATCTTAAGCCTCTGATCATGAACATTGCTTCTACATTCTTGCAGTTATACATATTAATATTATTATGTCATAATTATTTTATTAATCTGTATAATTCTTTATTAATCTGTATAATGCATAATTATTTTCTGTTCCTATACTCTGTAATTATGATCTCTGGATTTTCCGAGCGTGAAAATATGTTTTTATTATTTATGTTTTTATCGCCTTTTAATTTTAATTTATTAATTCATTGTTATTATGATTGTGTTGGAATTTCCTGGTTTAAGGAATAGGTCAGTAGAGTACAGTGGGTACAAATAAATAACAATTACAATGACGTCAGCAGTTTAACGTCAGATTTTATGTAACATGAAATTGTAGCATCATGTGCCAAATTGTTTAATATTAATAATACAGGATAAAGAAAAACACGAGATGAGGTCTTAGTTGGGATTTCTCGGTCATATTTTCTTTGATTCATATCAGTCACCTTCAAAACAAACCTTCCATTTATATACAAATATTCATTCATACTTCATACGTTACTATGTTTAACTTTCCCAACGCACTATCTCCTTTTAGGAAAGAAAGCATTGATAATGCAAGAAATTGAACAGCCTCGTATTTGCTCAAATATACACTTTTTTAGTTAAGCACTGATGCACTTCATAATTCGTATAGGTGGTTTGTATGCGGATGTCCACTTTAAATGTGGAACATTTCTGGTTAGACTTCAAATTAAATCTATAATTTCTTAAAGGCGGTAATAGTAATATTAAATACACTCGGATTTTTTTGTTTAAATTTATTTAACCATATTTTTAAAAGTTCTGGTTCTGAGTCCATTATGACTCTAAGTTGCGAGAACATTTCTCAAGAAAAATATGTTATTTTATTATTATTATTATTTATTAAAAGATTGGGGTTGGAGTCGAGGATAGACCCCATTTGCACTGCGACTGGAAGTCTATTGTACAATCCCCTCAATTGGTCCAGGTCAGAATAATCCTTTTTCCCGGACTAGGTCTAGGATCCTTTTTTGACCAGTGATTCATTGTAGAGTCAAACTTAGAGAGAATGCTGCTACCAAAGTTGTGAACCTTTGAAAGGCTAGGGCTTCACATCTCAGAATATGTGAGATGCAGTTTTCAGTTTCCGATTCACAAAGCCTACACACGGGTTATCTTTAAAAGATACCAATGGTATGGAGATGTTTTCGGAGGTGACAGTGACCAGTCAGTAGTCCAGTTACTGTTCTAAGGTCCCTTCTGCTGAGACTCAGGAGGTCCTCAGTTACTTTGGGACTGGGTCCTTTTAAATAAGTTTACTGTGCCTCATGCCTGAGGATTTGTTCCAGTGGTGCAGGTGATTGGTTAAGAGCCAATCTTTAATTACACCTTTAGCTATAGCTTTCGGTATGGCTACTATGGTTCAGGGCCCACAGGAGTGTCTCAGACCCCTTTTTTGCAAGGATGTCTGCTTGCTCATTACTTCAATTCCCTTATGGCCAGGCACCCATCTGATTGCTACATCGTTGTTGAGTGACAAGGTCAGAAGGTTTTGTAAGCACTCCAGACAAGCTTGGAGTTGACTTTGTATGAACCAAGAGCTTTAATGGCAGCTTGGCTGTCAGTAAAAATATTTATAGAAGTTGATTAGGATTCTTTTTAATATTTTCTATTAGACAGGCATTAAATAGCAATATTTCTGCCTGAAACACTGTGGCATACTTTCCTAAAGGAAGCGAGGTTTTGACATTAGTATGAGCCTTATATATGCCACTCCCAGAGCCACAGTCCATTTTAGATCCATCTGTATACCATACAGTGTCACCAGAGGATTGAGGTGGTTCCCCATTGAAACTATACAACTGAGTGTGAAAGGGTTTTTCATAGGAGTAGAGGTGGTCATGTAATCAGAGTTCATAGATAGTATGGGGACTCTGAATTACATTCACTATTTTGGAGTGACCTCTAATGGTAGGGATCTTCCAGTTCCACTGTTCTGCAGTCTGTAAGCCGCCAACCTAGCCTCACTCTTTATAATAAGATCAAGGGGCGGAAGGCTCAGCATGACTTCTAGAGAGTAGTTGGTGCTGAGTTCATGGACCCTGTATGGATAGACAGGCTAAGCGCTGAACTGAGTTCAGTTTGATAATTGCGGTGGTTTGATTGGCTTTAGGCCACCACACAAGGGCACAATCGGTAATAATAGGTCTGACCACCATTAAGTAAAGCCATCGCAATACTTGAACTTTTAGTCCCCAGATATTACCTACAGCTCTACGGACTGTCATTAAAGTCAGTTTGGCTTATTTATTTTATCCAGCTGTTGATTCCACCTTAGCCTCTTGTCAAGGATTACTCCGAGATATTTGGCCTGGTCATAAAGCTGTATTTGTTCACCAAACAGTATAGGGGGCCTCACAGAGTGAGGTTTTGTTTGTTTGGTGAAAATTACAAGTGCAGTTTTTGGCAGGATTGATTGAAAGTTTTACCTGTTTGCACCAGTTCTCAATCAGCCTTATCGGGTGTTTGATTACTTCTAGGGCTGTATTAATGAATTTGCCAGGAATAAGGATGACTATGTCATCAGCGTACCCTATAGCAAAGAAGCCTTTACTGTTAAGACAGCAGAGTATGCCGTCCACCACAAGGTCCACAGTAGAGGAGACAAGACTCCACCCTGCGGGCATCCCCTGGTGACTCGGGCTTCAGCCGTCTCTCCAGCCACAGAAGCTATAACATTTCTACTGAGAAGCATAGTGGCTATCCATCTACAGACAGATTCTTCAACACCACGCTCTCTCAGAGAGGAGAGTATAGTTTGGAAAGATGTGTTGTCAAATGCTCTCCTTCAATATCGAGAAGGCGCCAACAACACATCCTTTGCTTTCAAAAGCAGCTTCAATCTTATTAACAACAAGATGTAATGCGCTTTCGCAAAGATTTGCCAGCTTGATATGCAAACTGATATTTGTGCAGCGGCTTGGTAATCAGCGCTGTTTCGCGAATGTGTCTGTCAATAATCTTCTCCATTGTTTTGAGAAAAGATGACAGACATATTGGTCTATTAGGCCTTACCCTCCGTGTATGAAACACGTCCAGGTTTGGGTATAAAAGTAACCTTGGCAGATTTCCAGAGTTCAGGAATATGATTTAGAGCTATACTTGCTCTGAAAATGCTACAAAGTAAGGGAGCCAGAGTGTCCAAGCCCTGCTGTAACAGGGCTGGGTAAATACTGTCCGTCCAGGAGACTTGTAAGGTTTAAATGAGTTTTACTGCCCATTTGACCTTGTCAAGTGTTATAATTGAATTGGCAACAGCCCAGTCAGGAGCTTTATCTATAAAAGAGAAGCCCTGATTGGTCTCTGTTTGATCATTGTTTTGATCTACAATTACAGAGTCTGGGAAGTGTGTCTTAAGAAGAACCTCCACAGTTTCTCGGCCATTGTGAGTATAGGCTCCAAGAGGAGTTTTTAAGTGCCAACTGGGTTAATTGGAGTTTTAGACAGTATTCTGTTCAGTCTGGCTGCTTCGGAGATACTGTCTATCTCAGAACAGAAACGTCTCCAAGAATCCCGCTTGGCATCTCTAAGGCTTTATTGTAGTTAGTAAGAGCTGAAGAATAAGTTTCCCACTCTCCAGTCTTTTTTGGAACGATTGAATAATTTTACTTTTTTCCTCTGATTGTCGAGAGAGTGGCTCCACCATGGAATTTTCCTGGAGCCTTTCTGCACACTCAGAGGACAATTTTTCTTGAAGGAGAGATCCATAGCCTCAGTTAATAGTGAGGCCATCGAGTCTAGATCAAGATGGTTACCTATTTCAACATTAAAGGAAGACAGATAGGATGCTAGATCCTGCCGGAAGGCATCCCAGTCAGTCTTCCTAGGATTGTAATAGGTAGTTTCATGCTTTTGATCACATGTTAATTCAAATAGAATATATCTATGGTCAGAAGAAGAAGGTTCTTCAGATACATACCATTTTGTTAGGATTCTGTCTATCACAGGGGTACCCATTGTGATATCAAGAACTTCTTGCCTTCTTTTGTTTACAAAAGTGGGGGTATTACCTTGGTTGAAGATAACCAAGTTGTTAGAAATAATAAAGGAGAGGAGTTCTTCACCACGTGAGTTGGTGTCAGTACTCCCCCAGCAGCTGCATGATGAGCATTAGCATCACAACCAATTAATAGTTCAATGTTATTGCTGTTGCAGTAAGTAACTAATTCCCTCACTTTCATTTGACGGAGGTGGGTTAGGTGAGTCATAAGGGAAGTAAGCCGATGCTACTATGAGTTGCATCCGACTATCTCCCTCATGTAGTTCTACTCTGACAGCCGTCAGATCCTTGCTACAGAAATTTGACAGCGTAAGAGCATTTAGTCCATTTTTAATAAAAATGCAAGTTCTAGAGTGTTTATTATTTTTGTTGTAAATAATTTGTCCTCTAGTGAGTCCAAGGCCTGATACGCGTCCTCCAGAAACCCAGGGTTCTTGTATCAGGGCAATGTCTATAGAGCCTCCTGAAAGAAGGTTGCATAGGGCTGCCGAGGCAGCTTTACTATGCTGAAGGTTAACCTGAACCATCTTCACCGAGGGGTTAGGACCCTCAAAGTGAGACTTTGAATCTCTGGCCTGTCCCACAGCCGCACCTAAGGAGTTTTACCCTCTGGTTTGATTGCGGAGACAGAGACAGGGTTAGAAAGAGCCCTGTCGGCTGCCAAGAGTGACGATACAGTGGCCTGTTCAGGGACTTTGTCTGAGGGGATTATACCCCCGGACTCAGTACCCTCCACAGAAGCGAGGTATTTGTAGCCTCACTGGCTGCCATTGGGATTTTTCCTGACATGATTCCAATAAAGATAGAAAATATATGAGATAAAATAAATAAAATAGATTGTATAGATATATATGTATAAGAAAATAGTTGGAATCAAGTGTCAGAGAATGTAGAACTACTTACGTAGTAATGTTCTTAACTTACGTATTATAATAAAGATAGACAGGTGATTTGCAGATAATAATCACACAAAACACCAAATAGACGCAAAATAGATAATTAATAAACAATTAAATTGAGAAAAAACGTAGGCAAGTAAGAACAAATAGTTAGCAGCAAGCAATCACGAGCGTTGAGATTATGAACGCCGGTAGAAGAGCCTGAGGTGCAACAGTGCGTAAGCGCAACAAAAGGAAGAAAGTCCGAAATTCTTCCTGTGTGACGTCATGGGATGACAACGTATGCAACTAGTATCCCTGGGATCTGCCCAGACAGACCGTTTCATAACTGAACAGTCACGAAAACGGACTGCCGGACCCCCAGGACACGGCTACATGCGATGTTTAATGAAGAAATTTAGGAAAGTGGGACTTACGCAACTGAAAATAACTATCGCAAAGCACGCACAGAGCACTCATCCACCATGGCGCACAAAAATCACAACCGCAAGTACACTACATCGCTACTAACAAAAAGAAATTTACGGAGCACCTAAGTTCGACATGTTAACCTTAGCGCTGCCGTAACCTTCCTCAAAAATATGTTAATTAGGTTTAAATTATGACGTAGGAAAACTTAGTAACATACTTTCCAGTTTGTTTTTATTATGTATTCTTTATTGGTACAGGGGTTTAAGAAGATTTATTGTTTGATTTAATTTGATGGAAATTTAATTATTTTTGATCTTACCTTGACTTTAATTATTGATGAATGAACACGATAATTATTTTAGACTTATTTAATGATATCAAAAGCTATCTTCTATAGCTTTAGATAGGTAGCTATGAACCTCGGAAATTTTTTTCAAGCACTCGCATCCCCTAGTCCTTAAAAGGCGGGATTTATTTTGACGTGGCGTTTCAAGCAATACTTCAAAATAAAGCCGCTTCATGTGCTTTCGCTCGATTCAGCTACGGCTGCCATTGAGATATTATTACTAGAGGGGTCCTATTGGTTAAATTTTGAAACATCATAAATGAAATAATCAGTACACAATTACTATAACTTATTTTGTAAAATATTAAAAATACAAATCTAAACACAAATAATGTGCGGGAAACCGAAATTAATTTATTAATTTTAACCTTAACTTATTCCTGAAGGAGGTTTTAATGAGGTTACACAGTACCCCTGAGAGCCCCAAATAGATGTTTCAGGCTTCCCAATGTATTTAGATAGGCTATGCCCCCTCTGGTATATATCTCTATGACCGCTGCAATAATCTTGATTACCTTTGTTTGGTTATAATGAAATATTAGGTTATCCCACATAAATTTTTAATAAATTTCGTTAAAAGTGGATAAAATAGAGTTAATTGTGTGTTATAAAATTTAGAACACAAATAATATAAAATACAAATGCAACAATAAATTGAAATAGATAAAAGGTCTCTGATACGTTTGCAGCGGTATATGAAGCAAATCGGTATACTCGATTTCGCTCCTTGTTTTCCTCGAGCGTTGCAATTCCCGCCTTAATCCTAGTGGTAATCTTACACCGGGCTAAGGACCCTAAATGATTTTAGCGTATTTTCAAAGAAAAATTAGCTTATAAGATTGGGGTCATGGAGAATGGGAGATTAATTTTTGTAGGGGGTCAATAATATATATATATATAATATATATATATATATATATATATATATATATATTATATATATATATATATATATCCGTAATCTATTCGTTTGCTTACATTGCGTTGACCCAATGTACTCAGAAGTACACATTCTGAGTACTTACTTTAATGTTTATTATTTTAATAATAGTTATTTTAATTTTTATATATTTACTTTATTCTTACTTTTGCAATGGAATATCACTAATAATTTTGATAATTCTTGAGGGATAATAGCAACCTGATCACTTGGAGCGATGCAGTCTTAAGAAATAATTTCTTCTTATGAGATTGATTTTTTTTAATACGAAATAATTAAAACTTTACAAAATTTTAATCCTATTTCATGGTTTCGACTTATTCTTTTGTGATACAACTGTCTAAAGTGAGTGGTTCAGACCCGGGAATATTTTTTGGAGTGCCATATACTCGTCTTCTTTGGGATCACATTATTAATATCTCATGTTTATGGTTATCACGCGGTCAATAGCTAGGTTTTTTAGCAATGTTAGTCTCATCTAATAAACTTTGTTAGAATATTGTGGGTCGTATTAGTTTAAAACAGATTTAACTTATTTAAATTTCCAGTCCTGCTTTATAGGTTTCAGTCCAATTGGTGTATGATTAGTTTAAGTGCAAGAGGATAGTTAAGCGCACTTCAAAAAACATATTGTGTGGATTAAATACAAATGACTTAACATTATTTTTAATAGTCCTTCTTAGCTTTATATGCAAGATTTATGTACGAAGTTTTTATCAATTATGGCATTACATGTATGTTTACATTACCGGGGAGTGTTTGGGGGGGGGGCAGAAGTAGAAAAAATAATTTGGAACGATGGTATAAAAAGCTTGGAAACGCTGGTCTTAATAAAACTCGCGAAATTAAACATATTAACTATGACTGTAATTTATCATTCTTTCTTGATTTTTAAAAATCCATGAAACCATATTGAAAACATGACCAAGTGGAGCATACATAAAAACTACTTTTTTTATTTAACTATCGGATTTAAAAAAGTACCAGATGTCATTCGCCATTTTGAAAGTAAATGTCTTTTTAGTATTGTTTATATTTTCATAAAAAAAAATATTTGAAGTAGGTTTGTTAGAGGGGCGTGTGTATCCTGTTACAGATGACATGACACCCTCAGCATACTAAGGGTCCTCCGACAAAAGGATATCAAAGAAGATTATTTTTGTGTTGTTATCGCTCCTGTCTTAATGTCCTTATAGGATCCCCTCCCTATAAATATATAGAATAACAAAAATAATCTATTATAATGTTTCAATAATACAATATAAACAGTAACACAAAGCCTCATCTTATCTGGCAAGCAAAAAAACTAAGGATGCTCTAAGGATATTGTTGAATGAAGGACCTAGTCAATGAGTCCTTTTATGTGAGAAGTATCTATTATTATTTCTTGTTTGACAGTTTCAGTTAAATAGCTAATGATATGTTCAAGTTAAAAACCGTTTCTTTTATGAAACTTATATTCTTTTTTTAATTTATTACATTAAGTATAATTAAATGAATTATGCTTTTGAAATTCGAGTAGCTCAAATAGGTGTTAATGTTCCTATTCCTAAGTTTACTCTAGGAAAAGTGTTTCGATGGACTTTCTTTAAATGACCTCCCCCCATTCCCATTTATCTTATACTTGATTTTCTTTTTAATCTATCTTGTTTAACCCTTCCATTTTCTTTTTAATCTTTCTTGTTTAGCCCTTTTCCTAAACTTAAGACGAATCATTCCTTTAAAGACCGCTTTAGAGCCTTTTTATTCTATATAAGACCTCAAAATATATAAAATACGACACTTATATTTCATCATTAGAACGAAGTTAAGACAGTTATTTTTTCCAGTTGTTTTTGGCTTTTAAGGCTTAACGCTGGGCTTCATAAAGTTGAAACCGGTATTTATAGATTTAGAAAACCTCAAATAATTTATAGAAATAAACTTAACTCAAAAGCAAACCTTCCCCCGCATTTCGCCGACTTTTTTAAAGTTAGATGACGTCTTAAAGAAGATATATGTCGTCATAAACTTTTAATGACGACATATGCAAATTTTGAACTATAAATTGTAAGGTGTCGGCTTAATTTTTGAGCAAATTTTGTGTATGTCAGAGAAACTCTTGGAGAGTTATCGTCAAAAAAGATATATATATATATATATATATATATATATATATATATATATATATTATATATATATATATATATATATATATATATATATATATATATATATATATATATATATATATATATATATATATAATATATATATATTATATATTAAATAGACATATATGTATATATACATCTACTGCTGCTACCACAGAGTAGCTCTCGATTTTGTGTTTGACAGCTCTTTTAAATACGCTAACACAAAACGTTTTCACTTACATTCTTAACTTTATTCTCTGAGCACCATTCTTTGAACACTTAATATGCTTTGAGATACCTACTTTTTGATTTGCCGGGTAGTAGGCTCTCTTTGGCATATGTAGCTATTTCCAAAACATCCGGCGGGGTATGGTCGAAAAGTTTGTCCATATCTTCGACGATATTCATCACAAAACGCTATATAGAATCGCTATAGAATAAACTAACTTTTAAACTGTATTAAACACGGGTTCGTATGATAAAAGTAGTAAATGACTTGACAAAAAAAGATGAGATAATAAACCCAAGACAAAAACTGTTGCCTTTCATATAATCAATCAATAAAATTTATTTCTAATTAAAGATTTACATTACAAATTGTTGTATTTTAATTAGTTCAATAAATAATTAATTATTCATTATAAATTATTAAATAAATTCAATAGATTTTTTATTATTAACTAATCATGTTTACAAAAATTATCTATTAACTTAATTCTTTACCAGCATAGGCAGGGGCGGCTGGGAAATGCACTTTTCCTGCCTAGGCAGGTAAAGTGCAGTCATTCATGACTAATTATTACCAGCCGATCTGGGAAATGCTACTTTCTCGCCTCAAAATAAGTTTAGTAATACTTCATTTTCCTGCTGTGCGCAGATAAACAATATTACTATCAACAACTTTAATATTGTTAATCAAAAATTGGAAATAAGTAATCTTGAGAAATAACGTTGATTATGCTTTTAAAGATGTGAACGTTAAACTTTTTTCCCATATGAACGTTTGTTTAAAGTTTGTTATTATTTATTATAATGATAACACATATCACTTTGTTTGTGTTCTAGGTTAGGTATACAGGATTTAGAGATAGGCCAATAGAAGAAAGACAAATTAGGTTTCAAACTGGTTGCAGAGACGGGCACACCGAAATAGTAAGTACCTCACTACTTGAACTTAAATAAGTCAATATATTAATATATAAAATAAATAAATTGATAAGTCAATTTTTCTATCATAGAAGTTTTTGTCATTCGCTGGATATGTAAAACTTAACTTATTACTGAAAAAGGTAATATTATATAAGTAGTTACTATATGTGTGTAGTAAATATACATATTTACTATATTATAGTATATATATATATATATATATTATATATATATATATATATATATATATATATATATATATATATATATATATATATATATAATAATATATATATATATATATATATATATATATATAATATATATATATATATTATATATGTGTGTGTGTGTGTGTGTGTGTTGTTTTTCTTTACACATTAAATGAGTTAAATTTAATTTTCAGTTTTACTGGCTACAAACGCAATACATTTTCTCGGGGGTGGGGCTAATTTCAAACCAGGGGGCTTAAAACCCCTTAACCCTTTTTAGCGAATTTCATAATGAAAATTAGCGAATTTTCATAA
This sequence comes from Microvelia longipes, assembly GCA_018340805.1. Lineage (NCBI taxonomy): Eukaryota > Metazoa > Arthropoda > Insecta > Hemiptera > Veliidae > Microvelia > Microvelia longipes. The sequence continues at coordinate 33,684,740 of JACMZG010001863.1, forward strand.
TGAAAATGACGCTTATGAGGTTGTTCGGATGACGGAAGTTGAGGGTGGGAGTGAGTGGAATCGGTTCCTATTGGCTTCCTGATAACAAAAATATATGTCCGAAAAAAGTTTATATATATTGTATATATATAATATATATATATATATATATATGTATATTATATATATATGTATGTAGAGTTTTACCCTTTCGTATGGCGAACGATAACTCTCGAAGGCGTTCTCAAATTGAAACGAAACTTTGCAAATCGCGAGATGTTGAGGAGGTTACGAGGCCTATTGTTTATAAAAACATACGTCATCAACCAAATTATGACGTCATGAAAAAAAAATTTTTGAAACTTAAAATGGCTTTAAACAAGGTATCTAGTATTTTAGGTAGACGGCTAGCTGAATCGATTAAGACCAATTTCAGCTCAATCGAACCATCATAAATGGCGCAATCGTATACATATATATATAATCTTGTATATATGTATACGTCTAGGTCAAAGACTCGTACGATATCTGTTGGGTTCAGTAGTGTTAGAGGGTGGGATATAGTATAAAAGAGAGACCTCTACCTCTTGCTCCATCATGTAAGCCTACTGTCCCAGAGAGACAGGCAAAAATGGCTTCCACTAAACCACGCCGAGCTAAGCAGACCCGTAAAGAGGAAGAACATCGAAGTAGTCTTTATATGGTCGAAGTTATTCTAAAACGAATGCGACCAGTTTCAGTTCAATCGGACAATCCTAAGTGACGCAAACGGTATTTTTATTTAAATAATCATGAATATATTTTTTTCAACCTTAATTTTTACTCAAATAAACAATTTGTTTACAAACAAATTTGACATTTTTCTTTAAATTCTATAAACAATCATAAATGTAAGTAAGAGTTTACACCCTTTTGTATAGTGGACGATAACTAAAGCTGATGAAAGATGGAACTATAATCTTTTCTTTAAAGTCTCTCAGGCCCGCGAAGCGGGCCTGTGAAACGAGGCTGTGAAAATTCGCTAAATACGTGGCAAATGCCATGTAACAAGAAACGATAGTGAAACCATACATAATACAAAATAACAACAATGTGACCGCGAAGCGGTCACTGGAGGCCCCCGGGCCGCGAAGCGGCCCGGCGGCCGACGCCGCGGAGCGGACGAGGCGCGAAGCGCCGAGCCGCGTAGCGGCTACGGGCCGAAGGCCCGTATTTTTATTTCGCTTATTGTTAAAAAAATAAAAGTGGAGTTCACTTATTTAGTAAATGTTTTGCTCAACAAGCATATTATGTGTTCTCTTCGTGTTTTTGTCTTACAATTTTACAGTGTCAGTGTGTCAACTTATTTTTAAATATTGCTTAACTGCAATGAATTTGCAGTTTTTATTAATTAATTTGATTTTTTCAGGCGTTCGTTGCAACTGGAACAAACATGCAGTTAGTTTTTCAAGCTTGTCCTAATAATGGTTACCACATATCTAATAGAGACTGCGATTTCGATAAAGAACATGGCAAGGTAATTAAGGTTTTATTCTTCTTTTTATGTTTAGTGTTCTTGTTTTCTTTGTTTTATAAGTATTCTTGCCTAATTTAGGCAAGAATAAATTAATCTTTTAATTTCAGAAATGGAATTTTGCCAAAATTTTCTTCTACAGAGGAAGAATAATGGATTTGATAAAAAGAAAAATATGAATAATAATTTATATTATGTCCTATAAAATAATATAACGAGGTTTTTAGTTTAAGTTGAGATGATTATTTTGTTATAAACACGGGTTGTATTGTTATTAGGCCATGAATAATAAATAATGTAAGCTAGGTTTAATAATGTGCCTTTATAAAGTATCATACCTATTTACCAGAGAGAACCGTATCATAGCCGTGTGTTGTAACATTATTGATTTGATTTTAGAGGTGACTAAAAGATGAAGATAAAGGGGTGTAGTAGATAATATTAAAAATAGGTATAGGATGTTAGAGGAGGGAAACTGTTTTTCAAAATCATCCGAGCGAAAATATCACCGGAATTTTCCGCAGTTTAGGTGCAAAGACATTTGTAGAGAGGGTGAGAGGGTCGTTATATAGAAGCTCTTTTATATACTATATAGGGAGGGTGATGTTTTTACAGTGAATCAAAGCTAAAGCTATACAGGGGAAGAGAACAGAGGGGTATAAAAATAGCTGCGGAGGGTAACTGGGGCCCCACAATGGCGGCCACCAATATGGCGTCGAATCGATCCGGTGGCGGACCGCCTGCGGACTCCTTACCCAAAAGCCCTCAGACTCTATTCATAATTTAAACCCTACAGCATCCTACCTCTCTACACATCCCCCCTCCCTGTTTACTGTAACCATAGTGATCCAACACTCTTTAACATACACATTCACCAGCGTTTATCTCTTAAACCTATATTTCCTTAACCGGATAGACTGACAATGACTGATAACTCTGTTTTTCTCTAAATTTTCGGATAAAGAAAAGCAAATTTAAAAAAAAAACGATAGCCTTAGCCCAATGCAACCAGAAAAACAAAATAAAATAATAGCCGCTTCTTGCATTGACTAAGTAAATTTAAACGCTGCAGGTAATCTTGATTAAGTATATCGACGGAAAAAATAAAGTCAATATCTGTCCCATTTGTGTTTTCTTGGAAAAGTACGAAAAATGCCCTCCTCAGGATGATACTGTTCATTACGCAAGCAGAAATCATGTGTATAATTCCCCGGCTACTTGTTCATTTAAGTTTCACCTGTTTGTTCAGTTCTAGTTAAAATATTTAATTAGTTGTTATGTAATGTAATCAAGCTATTATTAAATGTAAAAACTATAATTTATAATTTCAATTCATTTCTGTAATCTTATGAATGAATAGTTTGAAGAGGAGAGTTTTAGGATCAGTAGGTGTAAGTGGGATTAGAAGTCATCTTTAGGACAAAATCAAGATCGTTTTCCATTGGTGTTTTTGGCTTTAAAGGCTAAACGGTTGGCCCAATAAAGCATTTTATAGTAAGAGAGAGTTTTATAATTTTTAAGTTTATAGCATATTATACTACTCTTAATTGTACTATTAATACTAATATGATAAACAACAAGGATGACGCGTTAGGGATCCTTATACTGACTAAGGCAAACATAATAGAGAATTAGTGGCAAACTTACCCTACCTATAGCATGTTATAGTAAAAGGCAGGAATTGAAGGTTATGTTACTAGAATAAGGCACTTCATCTAAAGTAAACCAGGGTGGAAATTTAATTATTCTTTATACTATTGCTTAGATACAGGGGAAGCAATAGATTACAAATAGTTTTTATATAACCTAATAAATAAACCAATCCGGAGGTAAGGTTGCTTAAAAATAAATTGCTTGCACATTTGATTCTTGATGCAAAAGATAGTATAAGCATCTACAGTCGTACTTAGCTCGTCCTGGGCATTTATATAATTTGATTTATGTTTTGGATCGATTCTTCGTTCCTTTTTGGAACCTGATTATCCCTGCGTGTTGCTATGTTCAATGTCCTTGGTTATAAACTGTTTTAAATTATTTTAATAATGTTCTTAATGGAGTGAATCCAATCAGCAATATACCTGCTAATTGATTGTTATAAAAATTATTTAATTTACATATTTTTTTTTTGTTAAAATATGTCCGATTATTTAACATCAATTAAAGTTCCTTAGCTTACGTCATTCCTAAGATTAAGCAATTGACGTAAATATCGCTAAATGTGCTAAAATTAGTTATAAAATATTAGTGTATTTAGTGAAATCCATGAAGAGGATTATCGTGTTTGTTGCATCAATTAATTCATATCTTATAAGGTATATTGATCGGAAGTGAGTTTTAGCGTCAGTCTGGCTGGCTTTGTTTGACGTTGTTGGGAAAAGCCGTTTCAGGTTTTTCTCTAAAGCATTTCCGGAACTGAAATAATTTAACCTGTTTATACTTAGATTTAACCATCTGCATTTTAACTTCATAAATCCATGTAAAAATACACTGCTATAACTAGTTTTACTTAGATAATATGTGTATTACCGATATTATATGTGTGTTTTAGGTGTTGGTTAAAGTAATATATAAACCAAGTATGAAAACTCCTATACTAATCCATGTAAAAAATTTAATCATGTCTGATCAGCTGATAGCTGGCTCAGATATATCAAAATCACCAAAATTGGAATAACTGCGTATGTACCTCTAGGATTTATGTTCTATTTTATTGGCAACGCTGATAATTTAAGGTGATTTTACTTTTTATCGTATTTGTTTCCCTGGGTTATATATTACTTTAGTGTTGGTTATATATGTTTTAGTATATAATTAATACATTTATTTTCAATTCGCTGCGGATTCTAAGAAATAGCTTGAGTATGACGTCCAAAGCATGAAACGTTTTTCTCATACTTCTATTAAATTTATTATTACATTTAGGTCTTCAAAGAATTTAATAATTATGCTTAAAAGGCCTTATTTATACCATTCAATAAAATTAAGTAAAAATCCTGATTAATGGAAATGTTGCTCTTTCAAAATTTTGTTTATTGTTAAGAAAAGTATTTTACTCTCTTCCATTTTGATGTATTCTATGTACCATATTATTACACATAAATTAAGCAAAATGTTTGTTACATATTACGATTAGGATCGATAGCATACTTCAATAAAACTAGAAATATTTGTTCTCGTGATAGGAAGGACTGAAATGATTTTAGGGGAAATTCAAGTTTCTATAATGACGGCAGTAAAATAAGTCATTACTATACTATTTACAGGCAGTTAAGTGTTATTTTACTATTTTGTCAGGATAGGAATTATATCCGATTCTGACATGGAGGATATTTACTTACATCGGCTTTTTAATCGACTATTTTTAAATGACCTAACCTCGGGTTCGCATTGGATTATTCTAATACCTTACCGGCTTCGCATCGGTTAATTGTAAAATACCTTCCTTGGCTTCGCATCGGCTAATTGTAAAATACCTTCCTCGGCTTCGCCTTTGCTTATACTTTTTAAAGTTCATCCTCGCTTTGAGCTCGGGGACTAAATTTATTACTAATTAGTAAACTTTTATTTTCCTGCATTTTTATTTATTTATTTAACATGCACACAGACTTGGAGCCCCAATATTGTAGCATTGCCATTGCCTTGTAACATTTACAGTAATTATCGCTCAAAATAATTTATATCACTCGTTAAAATTGCTTTAACCCCCAATAAGAACACAACCGCATCTTGGGATAGCACGGTTCTCAATATATTTTAGTTTGAAATCTGGGTCCGCTGTAAGCAGGCTGTCTGTATCTGTCATTTTGATTTAAACATATATAAGAAAGTTTAGTTTTATACTTGACAGTTTGTTATATTTTACCTTTATAAAAGGCCAGTGAGGAAGTAATAAGCTTGTAGGTACAGTACTCAAGTCTTATAGGTTAATTTATCATAGAGATTAGAAGTTAGGTAGGGGTAGTGTCAAACCCCTCGTATGAGCTCTTACTGCATAAATAGGTTGCATGTGTTACCAGAGTATTACCAACCCGAGACTAAAACTGTAGTATCATGAATCACATCGTGTCATGAACAGCACGCGCCACCCTTATATTCTGCTAGTAGTGTCTTTAACTTTTATTTTCTTCTCATTTCTTTATTTCCTTAAACATTAGATTCTTTTCCTTCGTTAGAATTTACTTTAGAAATTGGAAAATCGACATAGCCATCTCATCCTCTCCTTAAAATGAAGATATGAATAGCTGCATTACTTGCTCTCTTAAAAAATGTTTTTAATAATTTTAAATCTAATTTAATAATTAAACTGTAAAACATCGGATCGAGATCTTTCGTATAAATTTAATTATTATTTCAGTTTATTAATGTCATTTGGAATGTGTTACATTTTTTAATTGGACCCTTTATAGCTGTACAATTATTATTCCTTGCTGCTTGCTATATTTTACTTTTTGACTAATTTTAGCTTAATCTACTGTTGCAGTACAATAGTATATTGCCAGCACGAAAAAGAATTAACTACAAAAAGTATTGATCTCGAACAATCTTTTATTTCTGGTTTCTCGGTTTATTCTTATGTTTCATCAATATATATATTCTGATGGGTATATATTTATAACAGAGCTCTATAAAGCGCTTTCAAGCAAAACTTTCTTGGGCGGTATATGCGTCATGTGAGCATGAATAATACATGTCTTTTTTAAGTTACATATCACCATAGAGATATATATAAATAGATAAATACTTATCTAATTACATTGAGAGACCTGAAAAATCTTTTTGGGACTCTCAGGTTCTCTGTGTAACCTCATTGAAACCTCCTTCAGGAGTGAGCTAAGGTTATAATTAATGAATTTTTTGTCGGTTTCCCGCACATTGTTTGTGCTAATTTGTATTTTTAAGTTTTAATATATAAGTTCATGTAATTTTGATTTTTTTATTATATTTATAAGCGAAGGTGATCAGGTTACTTTTTCGATGTTTCAAAATTAAACCTATAGGGCACCTCTAGTAATAATATCTCTATGCATATCACGTAATAGATACCTTTTAAAAGTAGCATGTAACCATTTCAAATTTTTAGACACAATGAATAATTTACAAAGTTTCGAACCCTCGAAACGGGATTAGACCTAGACCCGTGTAAATTGATTAGAATAAAGCTAGGGGACTGAAATTCAAGTATTGTAAGAGCGTACAAAAAAGATTTATAGAATCAAGATGGCGTCTGTATGTGGACACCCTTCCACGGTTGGTTAATATTAGAGGGGTTGTTTCACATATAGATTGGTAACAGTAAATTATATTACGTCCAAAGGGGTTAGTTATAAAAAGGGAGGAGGTAACATATTAGCGAATAGAGAGGCGGGTTGGACGAGCCCTTTAGGTTTCAAAGGGACAAAAACTATAGGAGGGTGGCCAAATTACTCATATGTACTAGTCTGGCTGGTCAATAGTTGCGTCAATTTCACTCGCTTTTTAGTTGTATTGTAACAGAAAATTAGTTTTCCTTCTCGTCATGCTAATATCTGCTTCTAAAGTAGCAACTGGCAAATAAAAAATGTGTCTTCAAATGTGTTCATAAATTAGATTTTTGACTTTATGAGAGCAACTTTTATTTTCTACGCGCTTTATTAAAAGCTTATAATAACAAAATATGCAATTATTACATTTTTAACTTAAAAATTATAAAAAATATTTTCTTCAACTTAATTTTGATTTTTAAAGAAAAAAAATTAAATTCTATATCTCAATAGCCGCCTTCGTGGTCGATGTCGTTAAAGCGTCAGTATTTTACTGACCTTTGACACCACAGAGGTCTGGAGTTCGCATCCCAGGTTACTTTCACAGTTTATACAAGATTTTGTCTTATAAATTATCGCCAACTTTAGATTAAAATTTGAGCGTAACGGTTGCCACTATCACCTAAGGTTGTTCCCGTAGGAGTTATCCTTTATAAGTCACAAGGTTTAAAACGGGCATTATCATTATTATTTTAAAGCTCCATGTTTAGATTTATTGTGTTTGTTTATAATGTTATAAATAAATTTTGATTCGTTTAATTAAATTTAACAATTACACTATTATCTTAATATTTCCTTATCTTTAAAACTGAATTCCGTACTGCTTCTGATAAAAAAAATATGGTAAAATATTATCCTAATTTTTGTGGTTAATTATAATCTAAAAATCGTGAGAAAAATATAAGTAAATAATATGAATAAATTAGCGATAACAAAATGTTCCTATAAAGATCAGCTGTGAAAAAATATTAACAAGAAATATGCCCACGTGTCTACAATGTGAAGGCGGGTGAGAACTGTGATATGGTCAGCTCTCAGAGGAAGTCCACCAGGGTCCAAGTAGCTCTGTACGAACATCCTATGAGAACCCGTACCTTATGCTTATCGTATATTTAGTTATCGTTCTTACTTGATATCTTTTTCTTGGGTAACCTATTTTAATATTTTAAAAATCTCATACTTACTTACCAAATAGCTAATTGATAATATTAAGGAACAATCTAGAACTCCGTATCTCATCCACGTAACAAGTCGTTCTTGTATGTAAATATGCTGAAAATAAATAATTTTATTAGTTAAGGTTTCGTTATAAATTACAAAACCCTTACTTAAAATATTGTCTTCTTCAATAAAACCACGACTGAAGAAGAATGTAAATTTTAAAGTAAACTATATAACAATGAGCATGGTGCACATCTTGCCTATTATCGATACTCTCCCTATCTATGCGTTTGCTGGTTATTACGACTCAAAAGTTGATCAAAGTCGAAGTATGTTGCTAATAGTTGACGTAAAGTGATTGACAGTTGATAGGGACCGTGAAGTACAGGTACTAAGATCTAAGTATCCGTGATGCAGTACGTCATTATGTTCTGCTGTATTCAACTTCGTCTTCTTTCTTCGCCAATTTTAAGAAATTTATTTAAAGCAATATTCCTTTTATGGGTGATCCGTTACAAGGTTCCGAGAGATTTGTCAGGAGTTATAGTTAAAAAAATAGATACTATTCCTTTCATCAGATTCGCTTCACTAGTCCTCAGAATATAAGAATCATAGAGATATATTACTAGAAGGGCCCTATTGGTTAAATTTTGAAACATCAAAAAAATAATCTGACCACCTTCGACTATCAATAATCAAATGAACAAAACAAAATTACAGTGAATTATAGTAGAACGCTGAAAATATAAATCAAAACACAAATAATGTACAGGAAGCCGAAAACAATTGATTTCTTATAACCTTAGAAGAGGTTTCTATGAGGTTACTGAGAGCCCCAAAATGATGTTTCAGGACTCTTAATGTATTAAGATAGGCTTTCCCCCCTCTTGTAAATATCTCTATGATAAGAATCACCAAATGTATACTGCGACACATCTTCGGACCCGCTACGCTTGTCCTCAGACAATATATACTGCATGTTGTTTTATTTCCAGCAGTCACCCATCCAGGCTTTGACCTCGCTCGTTGCTACTGAACTTTTATGATCCCACAAAACCCGTAGATATATTTGCTGTATTGAAACGAACTACACTTATTTATTGCGTAAAGGTATAAACTAATATAAAATTTCAACTCAATTTGAATTATCTTTGAATTATTTAAATTTTTAAAAAAACCTATACAAATCGTTTAGTAAAAATTTAACTAATACCAATGCTGGCATTGAATAAAACTCATTCACTATGACACATATGTTGGTTTTATATTACGGTTACATGTGTGCTAAATTTCAAAGTGATAATAGTTATTTATGCCATAAGGCTAAGAAGTGTGTCTTTATGTCACGGCAATTATTATTAAGTCCATATTATCGCCGTCAGTAAATTCATCCATAGCTTCACACTTTTACTCAAAAATGTAAAAGCTTTACAAATAAACACACAAAAATTGTCAATTAGAACACCTTTTAAAAACGAAAAGAATTTGTCTACGAACAAAAACAGAAACAAAATGAACGTTTTTAAAGAAAACTCATGAAGGTTTAACACAAATTGTTTTTTGAACACGCTACATTACAGTAATGGCGGCAACATATGAATTACTTTTACGTCCTAGGAGTTTTTTTACATTCATTATTGTCCTCGGAGGTGAAAAGTACTAAATAACCTCCTATAACAATAATGATTGACTTCTCATCCTAAAAACGGTCCAATAAAGTGCTCAATTACGTACTACCTCAAAAAAAACAAATTTTTCGCATTTTATACATTTTTGATGAGTCATTATTGCCGCTTAATGACCAAAAAATATTTTCCTATACTAGACCTATAGATAGATTTGTGTACTAAGTTTAAACTCTACAATGTTATTACACTGATGATAACACACGGACAAGTTTGTAAGAACCTCTCAGAGGTTTTAAAAACACCTTAAATGGTATAATTTATATGAAATCCTGGGTCGTATTTTTAGTATAAACACAATATTTTCCCTAAATATCTATACGGTATAAATAAGGAAAAGTAAATATAAATTAAGTTAATTATTAAGACCACTCTATTGCTTTAAAACAGCTGTAGATAGGACACCATACAATGTATATAAACTTATCAAAATAAGTAATTATAATTAAATAAATTTAATCATTACATTAGTATTAGTGCTATAGCAAACAGTAATATAAATAGTAAAAAAGGCCCAATATTTTAAGTAACGTTGTAATTTAAATAAATTAAAGTAATATTTTGCTCTTTAATAGATAATAATAATACCGAGATCTTGTATCACAATTTAGTAAAGCAAGATATAAAGATGAATTACAAATATCAACTTGTGGTTTTTATATTATGGTCATGAGGTTAAATTTAACCCTTAAAATTTGACTGTATGAGTCACACGTGCTTAATAATTAATTACTGTCTAACAGTCCAAACTACTCATTAATACAATAATTGTTGTTGACAAGTTTATTATACTAACTATAATATATCAATTATCATTAATTGAAACCACAAACCACTGTTAATAGATACTGTTTCAGCAGAGGTTAATAACAGTTTGAAACAGTAAACTTTGTGGTTGACCTCTTTTACTTTTCTTTGCCTCATCTGCCTTATCATATTTGGTTGTTTTGATTTTTTAATAAAATTAAAGCATAAATAAAATTGCTCAACATAAATTTGGGTTTTAATTTCTACATTGACAGTTATTATTTGATTTGTTACCATTCCATCATATTTAATGTTTAACAATTGTTAGTTATGTTAAATGTGAAACTTGTCAGTAGAAAAAAAAATTCCAGTGTAAATTTTTAAGGAAAAATATTAACTGATAAATTGATGGAAAACAAATATAAAATATATAATTGTTACTATTGGAATAGAAGAAAAAGTCAAGAATATAAATGACATGTAATAACTGCTATAATATGAAATAATTAAATATATGTTCTTATCATACTTATCGATTTGTCAAATATACATTTTTAAATATATGATGTATTTTTTAAGAATTAAAAAATTAAAAAGCGAAAATAATAATTAAATCTTACTTGTTTTAACTGATGTGATTGTATCTACAAATTATCAGAACCAACAACACCTGAAAAATATTGATAATAAAATTTTAAAATTATAGCTGACTCATCACGGTCATCAAAGTTTGAAAGAAGCAATAATTCATAAAAAAGAAAAGAATAAAGATTTATTCTTCAATTATTGAGAAAAGACGACGAAACTCGTTGTTTGTTTATTAATGTAAATAATGAATGAATTTAACGAGGAAAACTGATAATTGTGTAAGATTATGTAATGAGGAAAATTAATATATCAACTTCTTTTGCGCGGTGTCTTGTTGAACATTAGAGCAAATTAATAACAACAACATATAAAGTGAATTAAAACAATAATAAATTAATACTAAGAGAATAAATAATCATTCTTAAGCTTTTGTCTTTCGCTTGATAATAATGCAATATAATGCGCGGGCGAAAATGCTATGGAAATAAAATCTTTTGTTGGTATTTGTTGAATTGTGAAACATCGAAAAGTAACCTGGAAACCCTTGACTAGTAATATAATCAAATAAACAATACACAGCTACTGTTTCTTTTAGTGAATTTTCATAATAAAAATGTCGCTTATGAGGTTGTTCGGATGATGTTAGTTAAAAGAGCTGTGAGGAGGGAATCGATTCACATTGGTTCCCTGATACCAAAAATATATGTCCAAAAAAGTTTATGTGGTGTGTGTGTGTGTGTGTGTGTGTGTGTGTGTTGTGTGTGTGTGTGTGTGGTGTGTGGTGTGTGTGTGTGTGTGTGTGTGTGTGTGTGTGTGTGTATATATATATATATATATATATATTATATATATATATATATATATATATATATATATATATATATATATATATATATACCGTAGATATATAAGAACTGTAATTTGTTTTAAAAACAAATATACAGAATTTACAGAAACGAACTGTTTTCTTTAGGATCTATAGTTTCTGAGACGTAGACATTTAATGAATAATTTGTGAATAAATGTTTATGTTTATGTAAGCATAAACAATGATTCCCATCAATATAGAAGATAAGAATGTAAAACTTTGAATGGTAAAATAATTGTAGCCTGGTATAATGGAAAATTTGCCTTGTTGGAATTCCTATATAACACAGCATCTTGGAGCACAAATTGATTCGTACGTGTAGACACAAGTAATTTTTATGAAGCCTAACTGAAATGTTTTTTCATTTGGCACAAAAACATTAAATTGTGGTTTTCTATTATGGTATATAATATTCTAGTTTGTAGGGAATTTATTGTTTATTTTTTTTAAAAAAGTTTAAAATTTCTTACTACTGTAATAAACTATATATGATGTCCGACAAGCTGATAAGTAAAATAATGTAATTCTACATAGTAAAGGAATAAATGTAAACAAGAAGTAAAAACAGATAATCATAGAGATGAGAAAAAGATATAACAATTAGTAGAAACATCATTAGTAAGTTGTGTGAGTAGCCTGAGATAAACTCAGTCCCCTCATCCTTGACAAGCTAACAACATAACGAGCTCTGATAATCAACGTTTTCAATACGACAAACACTACTGATCTTTTTGTTTTCTATTGTCATTTATCTGTGTGTTCATTAATCCCTTTTATAGCAAAGAGAAGGCTTGTTTGATGAAAATATGTGCGTTTATTGTTTTGACTAATTAGTCTTTGTACTACATGAACTATAACGGGGTTTCTTCAGTTATCCCTTCCTTTTGTTAAGAATGCAGTATTTTGTTGAAATGTTATGAATAGATTAATGTTTTTATTACAGTAAGTAAACTTTTAAATTTAGTTTATCTTTGTATTCGGCTAAATTTTAAAATAAAATACCTTTTGTAAAGAACAAATTAAAAAAGGAAAAGAGTAAGTACATATATATTATTTATAATTTCGCCTAAATTCACACAGAAACTATTCCTTTTATAATAACTAGAAATTGTATGTCTGTAGTAATATTAATAATTTTAGCTATGCAACAAGGGATGAAAGAAAGATTAAGTTATAGCTAAAGTTTAAGTTTCCTTCTTAGGCGAAGCCGAAGAAAACTGCTTAAGCTTAGGGACATATAAACTAGTTAGCATACTCAGGATAGTTAAAACATTTTGGCTCCCAAGCTTTGTTGTACGAGATATTACTAGAGCTAGAATTTTCCATCTATGTTGCATTATGTATTAATTTTATCTACGAATAATCAATATGCTAACAGATATTAACTGTAAATATAGTTTTGAATACAGGTCTAGATGATATCAAAATTACCTTTGATTCTTTTTTTCTCTTTACTTAAGTTTTAAATTGACCTAATTTAAATTTGTTGACTATTTCTTTATGGTTGATTTGTTATTGTAGATTGTTAAGTGCTTTTTTTGACTAGTTACTTTGCAATTTATATATCATTAGCTTGTATTGATTTAAAAAAACATGATATGTTGCCGTCACTCTTTATACGCTAGGGAGAGAAATTATATCACAGACATAGAAATAATATAAATTATATCTACAGTACAAGGAAACAGGACTGCATATAGAATTTAAATTGAAACATAAGGAGTGAACAATAAGTAATTATGTTCTATTAAATTAAATTTAACATTTAATGGTTATTTAAAAACATTAAATGGTTCATTTACTTGTATACTATCATTTAAAACTTACTTTTATATTACCATCTTTTCATAATAATATTTTGTCACTGAAGACTAATTATAAATAAAACCACTAAAAATGAAATCTAATCTAAGAAAATCATACTTTGATTGGTTTCTTAAACCGCAAACTCTTTTATCTCTAACCAATGAGAAAAAAGGAATAATAATTAGTATGGGTGAGAACCGTGAGAGGAAAACGTGAAACCGCTGGCTTTGGTTTAGGGTTAGTGGTGACTTTATATCTGTGTGAGTCGACTGTTGAAGCGTTGCCTGGTTTTTGTGGTTTTTTACCAAACTATCTCTTCCTTGGTTCTTATATTATAATTTCCAAGGATTTTACCTTTAGTTTCTCCTTTTAATATTGAACTGCAATAAAAACATTGTCGTAGTTATTTAAGTCTCTTCCCTCATTTAAAAAATGCTTAGAAGCCATATTTCATTATTGTTGCGTTCAAAACGTTTGTTTGGACAGATAAGCTTTATAAAAATAATTGAAAATTTACATTTCTTTTTTTAAACTGACGACGTCTTTAAACTTGCAGTATTGGTGTGCGTCGCTTTTAAATTTTATAAATATAAACGTTATTAATAAATTAAAAAAATAATAATTTGGCTTAAAAATGTCTTTTAAAGATGAGAGGTTGCTATGAAACAACTGACTTCTTTATTTTATCCTTAATGGACTACAATGACATTAAATTTTACTGTTTAGTCCTTACTTTAAATATCTGTAAATAGTATTATATGCAGTTTTAACTAGTTGCACTAAACTAGTTTATTGTTAAATAAACTGTATGGTTTCATGAATAGTCTTTTAGTGGTGACCGCGTTAATATATGTGATGAGTCGATTTTCTCGCTTTCTCTGTGGGTGGCATCTTCTGGAATGTAGGACGTCATGGATAAAAACACAATGTTCTAAAAATCTGAACTATGTTTACAGTTCAGTTTTATAGAGCATTGTGTTTTCATCCATTCTGAACTAAATCCCTGAAGATGTCTCCCTTTCTGTAAGCGAAACCTCCAATCATCATCTACATCTAGATCGACGCGTTCGCTAGCAGAAGACCTAAATCTTCGTAGTTTAAACCTACTATATGTATGAAATTTTAATTCATTTTTATTCTATAAAGCATTATTTATTTTCAAAAAATCCATTAATATATTTATAGATAAAATGTTTTAATGGTGTTATAAATAAACTTTTATATTTTTCAGATATTTATATTCATAGTCACCTTGAATTAAATTTCGTTAATGGGGATTATAGAGGGGTTTTCACGATACTAACCATTCAAAAGTATTTAATTCAATAATTCAAAAAATGGCGGATATTTTGTATTATTTTACATAAAAGGGAAAGATAGTCTGTATCATACTCGTGTAACCATTTTCAAAAAGATTTATATCAGTTTACTTTATATTCCAGAAGGGTGGCCATTCCCTATCTTTATTCACCCTTATTTGTCGTATAATCATGAATAGTGAATAGATTTTTATAAATTAAGGGCGAGCCTGACGGGTATCGAAATTGTAATCTTTTCCACTGACCCTAAACTCCCTTTGTACTTTTAAAAAGATTATAAGCTTTATTTTCAATAAGAAAGAAGATTGGCGAGTAAACGCTGATTGTTCGTTAAGAATATGTCTTAATATTCCCGAATGCATTGATGATAACATTATTAGCTTTTGCTTTGTTCAGTCTAAAATAATTTTCTTATATTTACGGATTCGTAGTCATCATTAGGCTGTAAAAAATCATATAGATTTATTTATTAATAACTAATTTTCAAGAATACCTGTTGCACTTTGTTTGTTTAAGTTAATTATTGGTCGCCTTGATTTCTCTTAGATACCTTAAAATAATGGGAATATTTGCTGTAAAACCCTGCTTGTTACTTCTCTCTCTTCAACTTCTTTTCTCAACCTCTCTTCACCTGAGCCTCTGACCTGTCTCCGTAAATTGAAATTTTTACTTCAAATTCACTTAATATGTTATGGCCTATTGTATGACACATGGTTATAATCAGTTGACAGCATGAAAAAATAACGCGTAGTAGCCAATGAGGCTAGTCCTGGATGTTAAACCACTCCCACAATTTCATATCAGACCAACCTCATCGGTTCAATAACACTCTATTCCCTCGCTGTCAACTGATTTTAACCGTGTGTCATACTATACGTTTGTTAAATTGCCTCCGTAGTCGAGATCCAAACAGATGCCTTGGATTTGCCTCTCAGAGATGCTTTTTTCATACATGTTTTTTGATACATTCATACAGTTTTTCATATATGCTTTTCAGCATGCATGTTCTCACTTATATAAGATTATTGTTTATTAAATGATTGTCAACTTTTGATTTCACCTTGATCGTAGCGGAGAATCACGACTTTAGGTGATTCTCACTAAAATCCCCGATGACAGATAATTACAGCTCTTTACACGAATTGTTAATAGCATAAAACCTATACCTAGTATTGTACTTCGTTGTTCTATATATTAATTTATTTGTTAGGAAACTTGTTATGCTTCCTGAAAGAATATTAAGGAACCAAATGTTTCCTTCTTAAGAGCTTTAATCTTTATCCTTTCCGTTATTTATCACTAATCCGTATTCACTTCTATCTTTACCTGCACAATAAACCAAGAATTCAATAGTAACTTTCTAGCAGGTTTTTTGCTAAAATAGTTTTAATCTTTTAAACTTGTTTACTATAGATTTTTAGGAAGTGGATACCTGATATTAATCTCTTATAAATTTAGATATTGATTTAACAACATTTTTACTTGTTTAAAGTTTGCAATTTTCCTCACCCGAACTTTAAAGGCCTCCTTGCAAGGAACTTTAGGAATAAATATAATAGATATATTTTAAAAAAAGGGATTTGAAAAAACGTCTTTGATAGCGGGCCAAAATGTATTAAGTTATTCTCTGGGTACAGCCTTTATATACATAAAATTAACACATGTAATAAAATTATAATTTTAAATAAAAGTAAATTATGTGACTAGACTTTAAAATGATATTTAATACGGAAAATAGTTTATTGACGAGTCAGCGATTCGACAAATAATTTCAAATCAATAAAATTGCTTTACATCCATGTTACATATACTATTTTATTTGGGAACGCAGTCAAGTAAATAAATATTTACTTTATTTACCAATTTGCGTTGCGACTGAAAGGAAAATTGTACAGCCGGCGGATTTTAAGTTAATTTTTTTATTGCCTTTGGAATAAAATCGTTCTTTAATGAAATTTTTAAAGATCCCATGGACAGCCGCTCTAAAAAAATACTTTGTTGACCTTCAGTAGTATTGTTTACTCTTTACTAGGGTCGGTCAGAAATAATTTTTGACAGTGCCGGAATCCCTAAGAAAACATCGCGTGCAAAATTTGAGCCCGATCAATTGACATTGATCGGGCATGAAAAATAATTATGTCGGTGCTTGAAAATGTATATATACTACTTGGCCGGATTGTTGAAGTTAAAGTTAAATCGTTTAAGCGCATTAATTGTTGTTGGCTTTTATTGTAGTAAGAGACAAAACGAATGTCAAGAACAATAAAATATTCTAATTAACCGCCTCCAGTAGAAGTTAAGCAATATATTTTATTGTAGGTATTGCTTAACATTAACTCCGATGTAAACAAAAAGGCAAGACACGCGACTATATTGTCTATATTTTTTTTATTGCCAACACAGGTGAAACAATTGAGAGAGTAAGTATTGTCTTAGGTCTTTGTGTGCATATTTCTTTTACTTCAAAATTAGAATGACACAGGGATTGTGCGGGAGTTGCACAACTTGCATCTGTGCAAGACACCCTATCCTATACTAATGTGACATGCAAAGTTGAATGTTAAATTAACGGAAGTTGATGTTAGCGTAGGTGGCCCTATTAACACTCCCGATTCCCTTTGTTCCAACTCCTGAAGCTATTTTTTATTCCCATCTGCTTCCTAATTTTTGGAAAATAATAAGAGGGTGTTAAAATAAGTAGGGGATTAAAATCTACATCGTGTTTGAAAAAAACTTAATATTGACCTATTTTATTTCTTTAAAATCAGTTTACTTTCACTTTCCTTCCAAAGAAAAAAGTATGGCAAAATATGACTTTAGCTTGATAAAGCACACTTAATATACTACTCCATATTTTATTTCTTTTGGAAAAATGAATTTATTTATTTGCTGAAATATATTTATCTTCAACGCAATCCCAACATAATTTCACTAAAAGAATGTTTCAGAATAATTATTAGACCTTACTATAACAATCACTTATAATAATTAAGTGACTGTTATTTTACTTAGATTTAGTATAAAATGACTTCTATACAATAAGCAAATCATCTGTCACGTAAGTTTAAGAGTTAAACCAAGGTGTATAATATTATTACATATACTATACTCTTTAGTAAAACTTAATTGCAATAATATTCTATACTCTTTAATGAAAAAGAAATAATTTTCAAAATTTTATTTACTTGCACCATATGGTACAATTTTACTAGAAATATTTACAAAGGTATCTCATAATTATAAGATAAATTTTCCAATAATAAATAACTTTAAAAATTATTAGAAGTGCTAGAAGTCAATTTTAAAAAAAATTGTGTAATGTTTATTAGTGTCAAGTATTAAAATTAAGAAGAATTGTTTTTTCTCTTTTTCTTTATTTTTTAACGCGATAATAAGATTAAACATTTAAAATGAGTGATTTGAAATGTTTAGGAATATGATCAATTTTACAATTAAACTTCAAACGTACAATTACAATTCTTTTTTTAAGTCCATTTATTTTTTAAAAAATGATATAAACTTTAATTCTAATTTTAGTTAGGTTTTTGTCTGAAATATAATTTATTTTATTTATTTTAATTTATTTATTTTATTGAATAACATATATAATACAATGCTTGAAGTTTATAATATTGTTTAAAAAGAACTAATTTATTTTTAAGTCTTGTTGTTGAAGTTGTTAATAAGATGTATAGTTTAGGACGTGTGAAGGATGAACGCGTGTAAAGATCTTCATAGAATCCAATACATCTTAGCATATAAAACTTCACCAGCTTTATTGAGACTTCAAACTTTATAAGAAAGTGTATTTATTGTTTGTAATAATTCAAGCTCATCTCGGACACCCTTTCGACAAGCCACTTCTTCAGATTTATAAAAATATATGTTTATATAGTTTATGTTCAGAAAAATATGTTACAGTGTTAAAAGGATGTGCTTGATCCTGATTCAATCTCGATTTAAGAGAGAAAAAGAAAACTGGTTTTTTACCAATTATTTTAATGCATAATTTATTTCCTTGCTGAAGAAATATGACAAGAATTAAACCATTTACATTATTGTGTAAATAATACTGTTTTGAATTTGTTTTTTGTGTATATTAGATATATTCGTTAATATTTTTGAACTTTATTGGCTTTCGTGGTTTCAGTAATTTGTATCTATACTTGTTCAGACCTAGTCTTCCTTAATTAGCTTAGGTTTACAAAATTACTATAAGTTCAGAAATGCACATTCTAAAATAACTCTGCCTTTATATACGTGTAACCACAATATCATTCATAAGAAAAACCAGGTAAAATAATAATGTATAAGCATTTTCAGGACATCAATCTATATAGCGTTGCTACTAAAAAAAATCAATTTTCTTTAACAATTTTTTATCCATTCTTTATTCTTATTCGTCCATTCTTTTCTTCCACATTTTTACTCATAATTTTATATTTTCTTGTTATGGAGACCTAAAATTACTCTTAATTTGACTTACAGTACCTACTTTTCTAAATAAGGTTTGTTCTAAAACGTTACTGTCTAGTTTTATCACGATCTTCTGTTCACTACTGGAAAGCATTCCCATTACTACCGGAATAAAAATAGTTAGCTAGTCACTTTGTGGTTTTTATGTACAGTAATTTCTTGTAAGGTAGCATTTCAAAATGTTTATTAACAAACATAAGATCACGTACAATATGAGGTTTAGGGATATAATCCCTTATAATAACAGAAAAGGTTACAGAATATAATAATGAAGGTTTACGATCGGATCAATCATCATTTAATGTTATCTTTGAAGACTATGAATTTATGAAAAATTATTCGGAGAAATAAAAGTTATTGACATTTTTTGGTGACAATTTAATTATTCAAGAAAAAATATTTAAAAATAGGATGAAGTTTTGAAGATAACACGTTAATGCCTAAATAAAGGAGCCAGTTATTCAATTTCATCTTGATAAAAACGTCGTTATTTTTATAGTTCTTGGATTTTTTTTTGTGAAATTAAATTCAATAAAACTATAGTTGACTTATTAAGATAAAAACTTTTTTTCTTCCCAATAAAAGATTTTTCATTAATTGTTTAAAAAATTGATAAGTACTCAAACATTTGTAACGCTTCAACACCCATTCAATTGAACTTAACAATATTATGTCGATCAAATGTAACTAACTTGTTAAAAAGAATCACAAGAAGTCGCGCCCTAAATAAATCTTTATTGTACACATTTTTTGTTTGAATCATCTTTTGTAGTTGTGTGTTTTAGCGAGAGTACAATGCTACGTCGAGCAGATGAAGTCGCTAAAGGGTTGGGGAGTTAAAAAAGGGAGACCGTCGGTGTTAAAAAAGAAACGCTGATGACGGGGGTTAATGAAGCGAGGTAAAGGCCTCACTCCTCTGCTTCTGACAGTTGCAAGTTCAGTAGGTAACAAAGTATTCCAACCCCTTTATTTCCTATTCAAGTAATTATATTAGTTCACAAAATAACTTAACAACAATATCAACAGTGAACCCCTCCTTTTATTGGACTCCAATGACTTTACACTCGCCCAAAACTTTTCATCAAATTGTCCTATTTCCTCCGCCCAAGAACTTCTTCATTCATTGTCCTTTTTATTAGAAAATCAATAGTGACTGGTAATAGATTTTTTTAAAAAAAAATTAGGGCGTGGAATTTATGAACAGATTCTGTTGCAAGACTTCTAAATAGACATAACAGCAGTCTGCTCTCATAAACTGTCACCTGTCATCTTTTTAATATTGCACTTCATACATTAATTATTCTTTACGTTTCAATTCTATTAATTATGCATTTTACCTTTCTTATTCTCTTACAAAATCTAAGCTTTTAAAAATGTAATAAGTTCAAATTATTATAGTTCTTTTAGATAAGTTGACTATTGACTGTAAATTTTTAGACCCATAGAACCTCGATTGAGACTGACACCTCGCCACCAGTCAGTCCTTCGAAGATAGGCAATTATATGTAATTGAATAATTATACCTGCGAAGTGTAATTTGATTTAGGTGGGGCAAAGCAAAAATTAACCAAACAATACGAGCTAAAATTATTAAAAGTATAGGGTTAAATATTTGTCTCTTTTATTTCTTAATAAAATTTTAGCGCAAGCTCAAAATTTTATAAAATCGCACAAATTTTAGGTTTCTTAAAATAATTGGTTCCCTTTTAGTCGTGTGCAAAACTTTAAGATAAAATTTCCAATAAATTTATCAAAATCGGATTACTACAACTAAAGGTACAATATTTTTCAATATGAATTTTTTTTTTTTAAGAAATTAGCTTACTTAACAAAAATTAATAATTTTTTGGCAATTTTGCTATTGCCATAACTTTGGTTGTAGTTATCTGAATTTTACGAATAAATACTTGATTAATTGGAGATTTTTGATTTTTATAAACTAACACTTGATTTAATGGAGATCTTATCAGCTTTTAAAAAAATGTTTCCTTCACACGACCAGCAGGCCACTTATTTTAAGAAATCCAAAAGTTTGTGCTACTTCCTAAAGTTATTAGCGTGCAGATTCATATGAATTTCTTCAGTCCGGATAGGTAGACTAAGTTTTTTCTTCTTCATTTAATATATTTTTTAAATATTGGTTTAAAAAGCATTAAAAATATATTAGTTACAAATTCCTTTTTATTTTTGATTTAATTAGTTGTTTTTTAAATTTTATTATTACACTTTAGTAAAAATTTAACCAAAGATGGTAATCAAAGTTCTTCATAAACTTAAGTCAGTCTACACAGTTATAAAATAAAATTATCTCTTCTTTGTTTTATTTACTTTTAACTTTATTTTGTTTAAGTATAATTATCATTATTATTATCATTAATATTTACTTACACACCTGTTAATTTTAGCAACATATAATTGAATACATATCGGGTCCTTTTTTGTGTTCAATGTAATATTAACTTCAATAGAAGAGGTCCAATATCATAAAACCAATCAAACAAATTTAGCAAAAAACAGTTAGTATTGTCTATCGTATTCAGTTAAAAGACATAATAATAGAAAAAAGAAGAAGAACTGGTTTGAAGCTATACAAAATGAGTTACGTTTTTCTGGACTTGGACATTATATATTGTATTGGGTGCCTAAATATTTGATGAATTATACTACTTATAAAAAACCTTACTGGTCTCAAAATATACGATTGCCCTAAAAATGTATACAAAATGTAGGGCAGTATTATAGCAATTTAGTTAAGAGATTTTTATTTTCATCATTAATTATAAAACTAAAAACAAAAGCGATAATTACATTAAATGTGAAGAATATTAATAGTGAGTGTTGAGATAATAGAGAAGTTTGTTATGACCTCCTTTTGTTGTATTTTTTCCAAAATAATTTAATTAAAAACCTCTTAATAAACAGACATGAAAAATATCTAACATCTTAGATGACGTCATTAATGAAAAAAGAGCTTGTTAACAGTGACGTAATAAAAGGGTTAGATTTCAGATTAAAGAGAAAGGGTCTTTAAAGCTATTAATAAAATAAAAAACTATGAGGGGTGGAAATGCATTTATCTGGACCTAAAGGAAAGCCCTTGCCCTACAAACCAGGGCAAAATCTCCCTTAGTCCGTCACTAATGGCAAAACATTGTACTTTTTTTTACTAAAACGATTTTACCTTGTTAGATTTTTGTTTTTTATAGTTATTAAAATTTGTACATCTGTCTTTTTAACCCTTTATAAAATTTAACAAGCTAATAAACTTGAACAATTTGTCATCACATTTGTCTTCGACACTTAATATAGATAAAAAAGTATCTTTTAATTATTTTTTTTAATTAAAAATTTGCCATTAATTATGTTTTAGTAGACGGTTTGGTATTTTTTGGCACTACCCTTTTGAAGATGACATTTATTCACTTATAGAATAATACTGTATAAAAAAGGAGCTTAACTGAAACAGCAAAGCTGGATCACTAGTAGTCTTATGTAATAACAATATACCATTTTCTTATAATAAAGTTGGCTATACTTCCGGTCACTGGATTATTATGTTCTATAATTAATTAATGCTCCATTATTCATAAAATATATATTGGTGCATTATAATTTTTTAAATACTTTAAATTGTATTTTAAAGTTTTTAATTAAAAATATAATAAAAGTAGTCCTCGTTAACTAAATGAAGATTCTCATATTCCGTTAATCTTTTTGATATTTTAAGGCCGATTTTTATTGAATACTTACCTTTTTATTCCTATTTTTTGTTCCTTATGATCGTTCTTATAATTAAATATTTATAAAAAATTCAAAAAATAAATTTATTGTTATTTTTGTTGTTAGGGTGGTACCACGACTAAAGACCACCAGTAAACCGACTTTTCTGTTATCAGTGGAATTGCATTGTGTTTATGGTCCTATGCTCCTTCTATATTAGTATTATTTTAAGTATGCACTACTATTTTTTTTTTTTTTTTTTTTTTAAATAACTAAAAATTCAATTTCATTGTCTATGAAAGATCGCACAGCGATAATAATTTTCCAGTTGATTAAGGAATAAATACAAATCCTCCTAATGCTACCAGTCTATTTAAAATTCTAGACAAGTATGTAAGTTCAACATTTTTCTAAAGTTATTAAATTGACTTACATTAATTACACAAATTTTCTTTCATACAAACTAATTTTATATCTTGACTATTAACGATTTAATAAAAAAAAATTAAATAATTAATATATGAACGAAATTACTTAAATTAATCATTGTAAATTACTATCATATGCAATATGCTGCATTCGTTTATATATAATTTTATACTCTCGTGAGAAAAAATTTGGTATTTCTTTAACTGACATTTTATATGAAATAAATAATTAAATTATTAAAAAACAAAAGGATTAAAAAATGAATGAGATTTTAGAACAAAAAAATGTTTGAAAAACAAACTGTTGCTTTTAAAGTCAGGTGATTTGATTAATTTTTTGCTCTATTTTTTTCTTCATAATTTTTTATGTCTTTTGTCTTAAAAAGGCCCGTTAATAGTTTTAGAGTCAAGAGTTTTTTTTGTCACGCACACTACGAACATATTGGTGAAAATCTAAGGGGTGGAGAAATAAAAAAATGGTTTAAAAAAGTTCCGATTTGTCTTAGTGGGGAGACTGTTTTATGTTTGTGAAAAAAAAAACTTTTTCTTTTCTTTTAGACTGGGAAAGCAACGGTACGTGAGATTAATGTGTTACGTACATCTCAGGTTTAAAAGAACTTTTTTTGTGTTAAGTATCATCTCCCTTAAATAGACTAAAAAGGTACGTGTAGACAAGCATTACAAATCGGACCACCTCTTAATCAATAAATTTAAAAAAACTTGTAAAGGGAGTGAGATAAAGTGTACCCCTTGGGTTTCTTTTTTTATAACATAAGTTAAAGGGTTAAGAATGTGTTTTATGTCATTAAATAATGTCAAAAAGATATTAAACATTTTTGTAAAATAAAAATTAAACTTTTGTCTTTCATATTTTATAGTTGTATGTGAAATCGTGTTAATTGTTGGCTTAATAGTTTTAATAAAATACATTTTATAAAATTCTGATTTAATCTAATTAACCATATTATAGGACCATATTATAAGACTCGTTGGATGTCGTGAAACTAAAGCATTTCACGTTAGATGCCAAAAGATTAAAATGGTTGGCATCATAAGACTAAATCTCATGACTGGTGCGGTGATACTAAAATTTTATCTATGGGGAGCCATAATAATAAATATCCAATTTTAGGGTGAGACAAAAATATCCCAGGGTGGGCGCCATAATACTTAAATATTCCACTTCGGGTGCCATGAGGGTAAAATATCTCAGGGTGGGCGACATAATACTGAAATATTCTACTTCGAGTTTCGTGAGGCTAAAATATCCTACGGTGGGCCATATTATTTAAATATTCCACTTCGGGTGCCATAAGACTAAAATATTCCAGGGTGGGCGCAATAATGCTATAATATTCCACTTAGGGTGCCATTAGGCTAAAATATCCCAGGGTGGGCGCCATAATACTTAAATATTCAATTTCGGGTGCCGTGAGGCTAAAACTGCCCTGGGTGGGCATCATAATGCTAAAATATTTCATTGCCATAACATAAATTTAATTTGTTTGTCAATGACTTATGTAAGACTAAAACTCTTTGGCGCAATGAGTAAAGGAGTTTTACTTTATTATTAGCACATGTGTATGTCTACCTGTGACTCTACTATGTAAAGATTCAGAATGTTTAAACTTGTCTAACGAATCACAAATTGTTTGTAATGTAACTTATTTTCTTTTGTTAAAATTTCCTTCGCTAAGGTTTTGAATTGGTTTTATACAAGCATTTATTTTAGTGGGAAAGATATAATAGTAGAAAGGAGAGTCAAAATCTCGCCATTGTTTTCTTTTATTCTAATGAGGACGCCATTGTCTTTTTTTATTTCTTAACACTTGACTGACATATTAATGGCTTATAGTTAATCTTATGTATCTAAACCCTTGAAATAAAGAGCACTTGGCCTAATATGGGTCCCGCATCCTTAATATTAGAATTCTTCTTTTTAATCTATTGTATAATGCTACGTAATAAACATTACACCAAATTAATTTTCAAGATTAGTTCTTATTTGCTTAAACAAGGAGTGGTTAGTAAGACTTTTTTCTTACAATCAAAAAGCCAGATAGTCTATTCTTAGGGATATTTGGATAAATCTTGTATCTTCTATATTAGCCCTTTATTATTCCTAGATATTCTATGACTCCTTGTAACTCTTATTTTTAGAAAATATCAAAGTCAAAATTACTTCTTGCATTCTTTTAATTTTATTTTTTGTTGAAATAACGTGCGTATTTTATTTCTGTTGATGACAATGATAATTTATTTTTATCTATTAATATTAATAACTTTAGAGCTTTTTGGACTATTACAAATTGAATATCAATTAAATTAATGAAGACTTTAGTCCTTATACAAATTTATTGAAAATAAATTGTTAAAGAGCTTTCGCCCAGGGATCCTGAGCTTCTTCAGTTCTTGAAAATGACAAAAATGAAAAAGTTAGAAAATAATAAAATTTTGAATGTTTTTTATGTCATGTGTCTAACTAAGTAAATAAATTTAAAATGAAATTACTTCATACAGAACCACATACAGACAAAAGAAAATTTTTAGAAATGCTCTATATAAAAGCTGACAAAACAGTATGAACAAAAAACAAGACATTAACAATCTTAGCAGTATTTATTATAATATTATCTTAAAATCATAATTTTTCCTTTACCTTTTTGTAATTTCATTTTAAATTTATTTACTTAGACACATGACATAAAAAACATTCAATTTTTTTTTCATTTTTGTCATTTTTAAGAACTGAAAAAGCTCAGAATCCCTGGGCGAAAGCTCTTCAACAATATATTTTTAATAAATTTTTATAAGGACTAAAGTCTTCATTTATTTAATTAATAATATTGTAGTGATTTTTTATAATCTGATTAATATATGTATAATGCTTTACTGTTTGATGGCATAATACTGCGTATATCTCTCATCTATTTAATTTATCTCATATAATAGTGTAATTAGATTTTTTTTGTAAAAAGTGATGTATTATTTTTTCCTTTAAGAAGATTTAGATTTAGATCACGTCAACTTTTTACCTTTGCAAGTGTACGTCAGCAAAGCTATCATTAGTAAAGATCTAAATAACTACATAATTCAATTTTAATTGTTCGTCTCTTTGGGTGAACAAAATAACAAAACGTCACTTTCCTAGAAACAAATGTCATTACTTACCGTCTATTAAATCTAACTTTATTATCTGTTTTTAAAATAATACCTTAATAACTGATGAAAATAAGGCAACATAAGTAAAACTATATTTTTCAGTGTTTTATTTTTCCTAGTTTACGATTTTTTCATTTTAAATAATTTTTATTTTGAGAATGAAAATTGTAATTCTTATAGGGCTTTCACAAAACTGAAGAATAACAAATTAAAACAAGGAATTATTATGTTTTAATTATCTCGTTAACCTTGTTTTGCTTTGGAGTTAATTTGTCTCAGTTTGAAGTATTTACAGCTACAGCAGCTGAGTGGGAAAAGTCAGGGTGTAGATTTCTATAGATCGCCCTGAACCCTAAATAGGATTTTATAACACTCCACTCCAAGGTAATTGACTTGTTTTAATGAAATTTCCTCTGAGACCTTTTACAACTCTCGAGTATCATCAAAAGAAAAATACGATTTTTAGAATTTTTGACAAAATAATAAAACGGATTATACTCCTTCAAAGTCAAATATCTCTATTTGGTCTCTTTGAGAGATTTATAACACACAATAATACTGAAATAAACAGCCCTCTTCAGAAATATAATCAATAGGAATAAAAAGTGTCAAAATGTCAACAAGTATTATCCAGGGCTAAAAGTCAGTCTCTCAAGTGTCTATACTGGACACAATAGTCTCCCCCTGACAATAGCTCCATCTGGGTCTTGTATCTTTGTTATATAAATCCCCTGGGGCCTTAATTTGACGCTCGTGTACTAAGTATGTCCCCCTTCGAAAACATATTTTAGTTCAAAAATTAGAGAAAAAAATTGAAAATAAAAGTTAGCCGGAAACACGCAACTGAAATATGTCTGGCCAGTTTTTTTCTCTTTTGATCGATGCCTTATTCTTTTTATTACTTTATTTGTACAAAAAAAAGTTTTATTATAACAAAAGATACAGTATAACAATGCAAAAAAAGTTTTTTCAATAACTTTTTGGAATATGTTTGACTAATAATTGCTTGAGGGGCTGTTTATCCGGTGTAGATATCTGAGACACCTTCAAGTTCAACAAGGCGGAAAAACTTGTGAAGTCGGTTCCGTCATGTCAATCAGTCAACAAGTCTAGCTAGTAAGCTGCTTGATATGCTTCAATACGCTTTATTAGCTACTTTTCTATTGCTTAGTTCCGTATAAGTTTACAAGAATATAATCCTTGTCTACCTTTACACTTAACTTATAATATTGTTATTTAAATTGAATAATAACTGTAATACTTTAAGTATTTCCGGAGATTCCAATGAATTATTTAGAAGCATCGCTTACTGCGAATTTACTATAGAAAAAATTGCTAATGAATTTCCTTTGTGGGCACAATATTGTGGCAGTATATTTACTTTTCATAAAATCTAAAATATTAAATTTATTGTAGTTCAAGGTCGTTTATCAAAGCTTTGAATTTCAAAGCTTCAAGTTCAAGGCTCAAGTTTTGGTCGTTTATTCAATAAATATACTACACTTTCTGAGGAGCGAAATGACCACCGTTATCCTACCTTTGTTCTGGGAATCCTAGCGCTTGAGCAAAACACGCTGCGAAATCGATCATGTAAGGTCGATATGCTTCATACCGCTGCATACTCATCAGTGACCTTATCAGTGTTGTATATTTTTATTATATT